>CM077442.1:45101073-45701073 GCA_039654765.1 Mylopharyngodon piceus
GCCAGCCAATCCAGTATTGGCATGTTTGCACACATGCTTCAGACACCGGCTCACGAATATGAAGAAAGACTGACAAACTGAAGGTCTGTAAGCAATCTTATTGGGTTTTTGAGGAGACATTTTAATTAAGTTCTTGGTGTTAAAATGACTTAAACTGATCTTCAGTGTCTTTCCCTCTGCTGAGATAAGGAAATGTTTTTGTAGGGTTGGGTGACACCTAAGAATTGACTCTCTTTCAATTTATAAGTTGGAATTTGAATTGTATTGGCCATTGCAGTATAATATAGTATAGTATAGATCTTTCTGTCTGTCCGTCCATCCATCCATCCACCCATCCATCCATCCATCATGCCAGCCAATCGAGTATTGGCATTTGCACACATGCTTCAGACACCGGCTCACGCATAAGCATTCCCATACGCCATGACGCAGCGTCTCGTTTTCGCTCAGGGAACCGGGTTACATGCATAACCTGAGACGTTACCATACCACATAAAGGGAAGAACTGCAAATGGTTTAACATTGCATTATATGTAATTTTTACTGTAAAATTTTACTGTCAATTTTGCTTTTTTAAAGTAAAAACTATGAATTACCTTATAATTTACAGTTAAAAAAATCATTTCAGTTTTTTGTTAGTTCACGTAGATTAGTATATTAACTTTATATCAGTTATCAGTTGTAAACTAGAATGCTATCCCATAATACCTGAAACATTATTTCTTTTGAATTTCTGCCAACCAGAATATTTTCAGGTATTTTTAGGGGCATATGTGAAGAATGAAATCTCTGATAGAAAGAGATGGTGGTGTGAACTAAGTATGTTCTTCAGACACATGATTCCAGTGTAGGCGATGATTGACTGAACTTGTAATATCGACAAACTGCAGTGATTGTTATCTGACAGTTGTTTTTCTCTATTTTCTTGCCCTTAATGAACATGACACTGGCCACAGGTATGACAGAAGCTAAAGGTCACTTCTTTTTGCTACAATCCAATTCACCTTGCCCTTGAGTGGGATGTTGTATTCAGCCAGGCTCATGCCTATAGAGTTTACCCTTGAGCGAACGGTGTCCCTCATCGATCACTGAGATTGTGGAATTGCACGAGTGAACGTGAACAGAATGTCTCTTTCAAAAGCCAGAAAACATTGGATATGAACAGCTTGTGGCTCGACAAATTGCTCTAATGCTTTACCCCCGCCTGCAAATATGAGTTTTATGATTGAACCGGGAGACGCTAAACGAAATCTGTTTTCTGATTTTATTTGACAGCAAAAATTCTCCCTTTATCTTCAACCTCACCAAAAACTTTCTTCAAAGCTTATTAGAGCAGAACTTTCATCTCTGTCAAAAATGACTGATTAACAAAATGAACAAATAGCTATTGATTGGGGGGAAAAAAATGGTGAAGACTTGTAATGGTTTATGTAGATCATAATAAAACAAAGCATAGCAGGTCCATTATCTCAGAGCTGTTCATGACTGAAAGCATCAATCTTTCTTCACCATTATCTCAAGTGTACTTCTGGTTTCAGTCGATACAAAACACTAAGCTTGTCTGAATCTACAACTACTATCCATTGTAATATGAAGGAAGACTGACAAGCTGAAGGTCTGTAAGCAATCTTATTGGGTATCGAAGCTTTTGATGAGACATTTTAATTAAGTTGTTGGTGTTAAAATGACTTAACGTGATCTTCAGTGTCTTTCCCTCTGCTGAGATAAGCAAATATTTTTGTAGAGTTGGGTGAAACCTAAGAATTGACTCTCTTTTAACTTATACATTGAAATTTGAATTAGATCTCCATCCATCCATCCATCCATCCATCCATCCATCGTTTTCTCTGTCCACACCTCCATTTACTGGACACCCTTTCTTGTCTGTCAATCTTATTGAGACCCATTGGTATGAACGTTTGCTTGGGTTCTCTGATGAAACCTGGTTTGCCTCTTGGAAGGTGTTCTTATTTTCCCTGGTCTTACAAAGAGAATAATTCAATCTTTGTGTATGTCAGTATGGACTCCTGGAGCTGGGACAGCTAAGCTGTATTGAACTGAATGTGAAGCTCTTACCAATATAATACAACATTCATGAAATCAATTTAACACTCGTTCTAACAGCTCAAAACCCACAATGCCCAGCCAGAACAGCTTTACAGAAAAGTACTGTGGCAGTTCCTTTGGCTGCATGTACAGCTGGTTAACAAACATCTCAGGGACAGCAATAGACTATGCCTGTAAACGGGGTCTGTAATTTCTTTGATATGATCATTCAAATAATATTTTGATATAATCAGAACATTGTGGAAATGTTTTGGCCTTTTTGACACATAAAGTGACACTTTGACATATGCAGTCATGAAATCTGAGACTCTCATGCTACACTAACTGAAAAACAATTTTCTTCGATTTCTATACTTTTGAAATCTACTTATGTAAATGTAACACTGTAAAAAGACAATGCTAATCACTCTTGTTTTTCATTAAAAACATCTATAATAATAAATAAACTTAAATGGGGACCTATTATTCCCACTTTTTACAAGATGTAATACAAGTCTCTGGTGTCCTCAGAATGTGTCTGTGAAGTTTCAGCTCAAAATACCCCACAGATCATTTATTATAGCTTGTCAAATGCTTCTATTTGGGTGTGAGCAAAAACACGCCGTTTTTGTGTGTGTCCCTTTAAATGCAAATGAGCTGCTGCTCCCGGCCCCCTTTTCCAGAAGAGGGTGGAGCTTTAACAGCTCGCAATTCGGGTGCTCATCAACAACAAAGCTGGAGAATCTCACGCAGCCAAAATGAGGATTGTCAGTAACGGTGTTCAGCCTTACATTGTTCAAACCGGAGTCGACACTGATGGAGAGACTCAGGAAGAAATTACAACTTTTAGAATGAAACTGGATGTTTCTGAATGGTTAGTGGAGAAATGTATGTAGTTGCTGTGGAGTTGATTCAACTCATCGACTAGCATGTGCCGTCATGGTAAACTTTTGTGCAAATCCCGTATGGACGCCCACTATACATAGCGTACCTGTTTGCCAAACAGACACACCAGGCTAACGTTTATGATTGCTATCAAATGCTGTGAATGGTCTAATATTTTTTCCAAAATATCGCTTGGACAGAAACGCTCCTTTTTTAGCGATCAAGCTTGCCAGGGTCAACTAACTATCCAAGCTAACGAGACTCTAAATAGTGTTCTGTACTCGTTTGTGCAGCCAATGACAGAACAGTTAGCATGCTTTGCTCAAACTTTTGCCATGTCGTTAGAACTGATACACCATTTTAACTTGGGAAAACAAAATGGCGGCAGCGTGCAGATTGGAATGTGCAGATTAAGGGCGGTAATATTATAATAAGATCCCCTTCCTACGTCACAAGGGGAGCGAAATCTGAGCGGCTCGTTTTTCACATGCTTTTAGAGAAAGGCTTGCCAAAACAAAGTAACTGGGTTGTCCTTTTTCAGATTTTCTGGGTTGGTAGATGCACCAGGGACCCGATTATAGCACTTAAACACGGTAAAAAAATTTTCATGATATGTCCGCTTTGAGTACATATCAGTGGCCTTTTATTTCATTAATATTATATTATCTGCAAGAACATCATCTTCCAAAAAAAAAAAAAAAAAATGCTACCTTTGACATTTTGCTGGTGTCATTCCATCCGGTGTGTCAGGGCATAGTGTGTCTGCTGAAACTGATTTAGTTTTGTCATTACGGCTAGAATTGGTAGTCTTATGGCCTCTAACTGTCGTCACCCCCACAGCTCTGTGGAGGCTGCCAGGTCCTTTCAGTTGTGAGTATCTCTCGGCATCGCTTCCTAATGTGAGAGCCACTTCTGGGTTCAGCTTACACTATTTTATAGTGCTACACACACAATAACTGACATGAAGAGAAAGAGGGTAAATTGACCCAGGTGATTCCTCACTAATTGTACCATTTTGAGAACCAGTGGCCCACTCTTTTAGCTGCAATAATCTTGTGAATTCTGACAGCCTTATCTTAACATTCATAGATGAGGGTCATGAAAGCGGCCACTCAACATGAGACTTTATGTCAACAGTGAGACCAACAGAGAATCTGTCAACCTTCCGTGAAGGCCAAAGAAAATTTAATCTCGCTCTCCTCAAAACCTGAGAATGAGCTGACAAAATTTCTTTGCCTCCTCAGCTGACAACTGATGAATAACCACCTGATCATTAGAGAGAGAGAGAGAGAGAGAGAGAGAGAGAGAGAGAGAGAGAGAGACTTAGACTTACACTGCATAAAAATAAGTAAAAATAACAGTAAAAATATCTAAACAAAAAGCAAAATTGCATACTTTATTTACATGTATTTTCAGAGAATATTACATCAATTAAGTACATTTTTTATTATAGATAATTGTGAATTCAAAAATTAAGCAAAATTAAGACAAAAATTAAAGATAAATTTACTTTCGAAGCAAAACATCATACAGACTTGTTTTTAGAGAATATATATTTAATTAAAGGGGACATAAACACGGAAAAAGTCCGATTTTCATGATATAAGTGCTATAATCGGGTCCCTGGCGTGAGATTCTCCAGCTTTGTTGTTGTTGAGCACCCGAATTGCGAGCTGTTAAAGCTCCACCCTCTTCTGGAAAGGGGGCCGGGAGCAGCAGCTCATTTGTATTTAAAGGGACACACACAAAAACGGCGTGTTTTTACTCACACCCAAATAGGGGCAAATTTGACAAGCTATAATAAATGATCTGTGAGGTATTTTGAGCTGAAACTTCACAGACACATTATGGGGACACCAGAGACTTATATTACATCTTGTGAAAAGGGGCATAATAGGTCCCCTTTAAAGATTATGTTTATTAACACACTTTAGGTAATTTTTTAGAAAGTGCACTTTGTAATAAAATCAAATTAAAAGTTATACTTAAAAGTACATTTTAAATCATTGTTTAAATAACCGTTTGCCATGCTTTAAAGTAGTACACTTATTTTGCTGTGAAAAGCACATGCAAAGTACTTGATTATAATTTTAACTGTAGTCTGTTATTTGATATTACATTTAAAGTAGATTTTAGTTAACTTTAAAGGCTTGTCAGTACATTTGACAGTACACTTATAGTTCAAAGTAACAGAAGTAATTATGAAATTACATATAATGATGTACTTAAGTGGGTCAAAAAAAGTTCTGCATTTAATATAATTTAATTATAATACATTTTCATTTATTTTCAATTAACATGGAAGTGTCTGAAAACATTAGATTAAGTTCACACTTAAGTATATTACCTACACAAGTATTCTTTTTAAACATATGCTAAGTGCTGGGGTTAACGCATTATAAGTAACTTGAGTTACGTAATCAGATTACTTTTTTCAAGTAACTAGTAAAGTAACACATTACTTTTACATTTACAACACAATATCTGAGTTACTTTTCCAAATAAGTAATGCAAGTTACTTTGTTTTCCCATTTAAAGACTGATACCTCTCCTGTCCTCATGTTGAGAGAAATCGGGAGTAAGTGTAGAGTCGTTGTGTGCGCTGTGTGAACATGATGGTTATTGTAGTTCTACACTAAAATTGAGCATGCACTCATCTCACTTGCACAAAAACAGAATCAGTATTCCTCAAAATGAATAAAAACAGAGAAATGCAAACATACAATATTCCAAAAACATGCAATGATTAAAAATGCAATGTACTTTATGTATTTAATCTCACTTTATGAACCAATGTCTTCGCTGCTGACCTTCAATGATCCAATTCAACCACACGAATAATCAAAAATGACTTTAGTTAAACATCATGTTTATTTATTTATTTTAATTGCATAAGAGTGTGTCCTATTTTTCTTTAATCCAGAATGGCAGCACAGCTGAAAGGTTTGAGCTGCGCCCTCTACTGTACGGACGTGAATTTGCATTTCCTTCAGGCTGAGGCTTATTCATTTCACTTTTGGTGTGAAAGGGTCTTAACATGTGCCAAAAATAGAACTTTTTTTTGTTATTAAAAACAAGCAAGCCCAGCCCAGGTGAGGAAAAGTAACACAAAAGTAACACAAGGCACTACTTTTCATAAAAAGTAACTTAGTTACTTTTTTTAGGGAGTAACACAATATTGTAACGCATTACTTTTAAAAGTAACTTTCCCCAACACTGCTTGTTTTTCTCAAGGTATAATATCCAAAGATAGTCAAAGCTTATTACGTTCCTGCAAAACAAGAATAAATCAGCCAGGGAGCAACGATTTGGGGCTGTATGGATAAACATCAACGTGAGTGGTTGCTGACCAAGTTTTTAACCACTGAAAGTGGCAATTTAGATATATTATATTAAATTTAATATAATTCAACTTATTTATAAATTGGGAAATGATGTTCATAACATTGCTGAAATTAACACTTATTTCACACAATATTAACTTAAAATAATTGGACAAATAAATAATGTAATAATGAGCAAGAAGCCTATAATATGCTTCCATTAAAGGCTAGCAAACAAATCCACTAAATGCATCATTAGTCCAGAACATGAGGCACATGGTGTCGGGGAAACAGAGCAATATTAGGTTTAATCTTTCTGTGGTAAATATTTCTCAGTTTTCAGCTGATTAGTATTCTTTCACCAATCACTTTAATCCAATGAGCAGAGCTGCTAATTAAGGAGACGGAAGGGTTAGATTAAAGACAGAATGTTGAGAAGCCATACAGCGGTAATTATTAAGACTATAAGCCCCACACTGAGAACTAGCCAGTCCAACACAAGAGAAAACTAAAATGAAATGCATGTGATTGCCGCTGCTTTGTTCCAGTCTCACAGGAAGTAGTTACACCAATGCTTCTCATTAACGGCAAACGTAATACAATCAACAAACGTGTTAAGCGTTTTGTGCTGTGTGTAAACCTACCGTTATTGCTGTTGTCATCTACCAGTATGATCTCTTTGAGCAGGTGGCGGGGGGTTCGGTTCATGGCCGAATGGATGGAGCGCAGAATGACTGAGAGCGCCTCATTCACAAAGATGAAGACTATACTAACCTGCGGGAGGTTGGATGGGTAAGACATGTTTTTGCACCTGCAGGAACAGACGAAACACAAATGTTAATATGTGAAGGCATTTCCAAGAACAGGGTACAAATAGTGCCCTTTTAGTTTTTAGATTTGTTAAAAAAAGTATTACTAAAATGAACCAAGCATCCAATGTATTTATACACAACTTAAAATGTTGTTTTTGGCCAGTCTCATCTTAGAGGTCTTGACTTTCTCAACTGTATCCAACAATTAAAATTATTTATAATCAGAATTCAATTAAATAATCTAATTCATTTTATCATGCCTATCCATTCAACCCTGCTACCTGAGTTATTTTAACTTGGGTAACATGATCAATAATAATAATAATTTTCCAGTATTTGGTCCCAAAATAGCTGAACATTAGCCTAATTTAGAATAAATTTGCAACCAACTTACCCATTTTTAATATATGTACTTCTTAAATTTTATAAATGTTGTCTATTTAATTTGTTCATTTAAAAATGATTGCTAGAAAATAACAAAATCACACAAATCAGGGTTTGAAACTGTATTTAGACATGTCCCAAATTTTAGTAACAGAGTTGCAAAACTACAAACCTCATGCAAAATTTATAGAAAAATAAAACAGCTCATATAATATTTAGTTTGACCTCCTGAGGTTTACAATCAGCATTTTCTGAAGGTTAGGCAACTTCTTTGCTGACCATTTGTTTAAAAATGACTTTATTTTTAAGAGTTCCAGGCCCTAATCTGTTTCCTTCACATGGAAAACACCGGCAAATACAAACAGAAGACAATTAGACCTTTTTGGTAAATATGGGGGTCTTTTACAATATGTAATGTTTTGATGTTCTTGGCAGACTGGAGTTTATAACAAGTGGGTTTTCAACATTTTCAGACACAGGTACTCAATAGCAATTTGGCTCCAAGGAGAGAAAAGAACAGATGTGATCAGATGTGAAGGAGTTCTTTATGTTGCTGCCAGCAAGACACATCCAGTAATTACAGGTTATGGAGTAATTATGTTTTTCCACACACACCTCTTTCAGAGCCTGTCAAAATAGAGTCGGTTGGTGTAAATCGTATGTTGCCATGCTTTCAACCCATAACAGACTGAAAAAAAGAAAAAAAAAGAAAGAAATAAAAATAAAAACTGAAACTTTTTTCCATTTACAGTTCACTTGCAGAAACAGTACCGCTTTACACCAAATATTTTCAAAAGTGTTTTTATATATAATATAGTGCTTAACAAATTTATTAGACCACCACCCAGTGTAAGGCTGTCCTAAACTAACAGTATTTGTGGGTACAAAAATCATTTTTTATGTTTCTGTAATGGTTATTCCACACCAGTATGTGTAAGCTCTTTAGTCAGGAAACATTCTAATGCTAAAATATAGTTATTATTGGGATTTAATGGATTCAAAGATATATTGCACAAGCGTTTCATCAAAAGCAAGTCTTTGGGAACAACTAGAAACTATTTGGAGGTCAATAACAACAGAGACTGTGGAAAAGTACATAAAAACAAGCTGTTATAAAGGACAAAGGAGGCCAAACAAAATAAAAATAATTAAAAAAAAATAAAAACACACACACACATACACACACAGAATAGTGACCGAGTGATGTCCAGCCTAGGAAAATTGACATCTTCACCCTTTATTTAAATACTATTTAAAAATATAATATAAAATATTTTGTAAGCATATTGCGTAGTTGTGCCACGTACAGGCTTAGACACAATGACGGGAGAGATGGATCAGTTCAAACATGTGAGTTTATTAGTGAAGCAGCAGGAACACAGTCTGAAACAGGTAAGATGATTAATACAGAGACAAGTGCAGTAGGGTAGTCTTGATAGTAACGTTGAGCTTGTCTGATCACACACACACACAAGGGAGGAGACGAGGAATGACTGGATGGCGACTTGGATGACAGGATCGAGGTAACAATGGAGGCAGAGTATCACAGGAAGTTCTAGCAGGTAAGTAGTGAGGTAAGGGAGTCTGTTGCATCGGGCGAGACCACGCATAAGACTGAGGTTGTGTGTGTGTGTGTGTGTGTGTGTGTGTGTGTGTGTGTGTGAGAGAGAGAGAGAGAGAGAGAGAGAGAGAGAGTCAATTGTTTTATTTGTGATTTTTTTAATTGTGCGGACATCATTTTTGGCCAGGCTGTCATAAAGAAATTATGAACACATGCAAAAACAAGAGAGAACCAATGAAATATTAATAACTGTTTATGCTGTAGTCAATATATGTTGTTTTTTTTTTTTTTTTTTTTTTTGTTTTTCCTGTGAGCTTTTTGTTTTTCTATAGAATTTTTTGCATAGTAGAATAAAACCTGTAGCTGTAGTTTGCCAAATAATTTTGTCAGATCATTAACTTAACCAGGTTTAGTGTTTTGTTTTTACTTCATATTTGAAATATTTAAAGAAATATTAAATATTTCCCTAAAATTTTTATTATTTAATCAAACTTGTAGGGTCATAAAAAACAAATATCCCCTCCGGACACTATTTTTGGCCATATACAGTATAGTACTGTTTCTGTATGTGAACTGTACATGAAAAAAATATATATCTATTTATTTATATATTTCTTAAGCATAAACATAATTTATTAAAGTTTTCCAGTAAAAATCGCTGTGACAGTGAGTAAAGGCCCTGATATACTTCAAACAAAATCGAAGAATGAACTGATGTGACGTCATTTCAAACAAAATCAGGCCAAAATAAAGTTTGTTTGGAGTTCGTTTTGGGAGTTTGAAACAGCTTGCCAAAGCAAACTTTCCAGAAAAGTTCGCTCTAAGGCTCTGTCTTCTTTGATGTGGAAATCTTCTCCGGTTCATTTCCCCTGTTCAGTCCGTCGAGGTCAGACGTCCACAAATAAAAACATAAACACTGGAAAGCTGCTTTATAATATAAATTGAAGTGTAATTCTAATTGAAAATGACAGTAACACTGTTTTTTTCATGTTTATTAATGTAAAGCTGTTTGATTTAAAGCAATTTATTGTTTAAAGTGCTATATAAACTTTACTGGACTGCTAAATAGCAGAGCAGGTTCAAACATCAACATCACTATGATCAGATGCTTTCTTAACTACTGTTGTCACGATCCCAGCTCTGTCTTTTGTTTTGTATGGACTCTTGCACCACACTAACTTTTGCACTTCACCCCAGACTACATTTCCCATAATCCATTGCACTGATTACACACACGGCTGTAGCCAATTACACACCCTACTTAAGCCATGGACTTCCTCTCTCTCACTGCCGAGTATTGTTAGCATTTATGCTGTTTAGCGTAGCTACATTACGGAGCCAGTTTCCGGTCCTAGTTGGAGTTCAGTTCTAGTCTAAGTCTAGTCACGTCTTGTTTTTTGATTGCATGTTTCCTGATTATCTGCCTGTCTTGGATTTCTCTCTCGCCTTGCCGTTTGGACTCTCTTGGACTATTGCCTGTTTTCCCTGGATTATTCTTTAGCCTAGCCCTCCTGGATATTGTTTGCCATTGATCGGCCACGCTTGTCCCTGGAATACTCTTTATCTCGCCTGTTTACTATATCTGTTTACTTGTTGCCAACCCATGCCTGTTATCGACCATGTCTTTAATTAATAAAAGCCTGCATATGGATCCGCATGTATCGTTTGTTCACTCCGTGACAACGGTTTTCTCACTGCTCTCATTTTAGTTGTGTTTATTTTGTTATTGAGAGGAAAGCGTGCAGCACATATTTACATATTCATCTAAACGCCGCTCTCAGCAGTGTGGGTGGGGTCGGGATGTTCGCTAACAGCGAAGAACAGGGGAAAAAAAAAAAAAAAAAGCTTTACTGTGAGTATATCAGAGCCTTAAAGGACAGTCTTAAAGCTTGACTGTTAGACACTCACCCATCTGGCCTGTAGTCTGGGATTGGTCTGTCCATGGAGAGGCGGTCACTAAGGTAACCGTTGTAGCCGTAATACTGAAACATCTTGAGGGCCACTCGGCGGCTCTCTGGCCCCAGATCCTGGCCCCAGTGGTTGAACAAGGACGAGTCGGCAAAAGATCGATCTATTTGATTGTCATCTCCTTTCAGCGGGGACTCTGTGAGGGTCAAACAGAGAGATGGTTGGCATTCCCCTGATAATGAAACATGTCAGAGTCTATAAAAGGAAAATAACACAGATACACAGATTGTGCTTAACAACTCAACAACGTGTTTAAATGCCTTCACTGGTGTTCTTTTTTCAGGTAAACCTTTGTGGAACACGAAGTATGCTTAATTATATTGAAATATTGAAATATTAAAATCTTAACGGCGTAATTAAAAAACAATAAAAAAAAACAACAAAAAAAAACTGTACAAATAATATAACATTAATGAAATAAAAGGCCACTTAAGTGTACTTAAAGAGAGTGCACTTTCACAGTTTTGCTTTAAGTACACTTATTTTGATGTGTTGTCTAACATACTAAAGCACATGTAAAGTACATGATTATAATTTGAAATTCAGTACATTTAAAGTTAATATATTTTAAATGTACTAAATTCCAACTTCATCATTACAAATCTGTAATTACAGATATATTTAAATCCATGACATAAAAGCAAAAGAAACGACATTACATTTTAGTTTGGACAATAGAAGTAATCAGGGCTTGACATTAACTTTATTGCTCACCAGCCACTGTGGCTAGTGGTTTTCTACTCAGCATTTTTAATGGCCACAATTTTGACATCGATACCACGGGGAAAAACTGACATATAGATATTTTTAATATCATCTCATAATTTGGCAGCAGGTATATTAGGCTGCTGTCACTTTAAGACCTGACGCACAGATCCATTATACTGATACACATGCGTTTTCTTTCTCAACTGTTTACGTTCACTTAAAACAACTGACTCCGTTTATGTGAATACTCACCAAGACCAGCATTTTGACATTATTTTGTGTGTATTTGACAGTTTAAGTGCAATAAGCAGCAAAAAAGAACTCAATTTAGTACTGAGAGGTGGCTTTATGTGTGCGCAAAATCTGCAGGAATGAGTGAAATTATGCACAATACTCGCAATTCCACTCTGAAATTCAAGCCCTGTAAGACCAACAATATTCATCTGGAGCAAATGAAACGAGTGAGTGAGGGGAGACGGGTTTGTGTGTTGACTTGCTGTAGAAGAGATAAAGACAGTGAGAAGAGAAAGAGTGTAGAGAGAGAAAGAGCAGCTGGTATCGTGTGTCTGTTCTGCGGAAAATGGGTATTGGAAGCGTTTCATATATTTCAATGTTGATATGTATTGAAAAATCTATATTTTTGATAACACTACATAGTTTATTATTTCAGATGCCTTCTTTAAAATACTACCATTGAAAAATGTATATTATAGCCTTTGTAAAATTCAAGACAAAGTGGCTAGTAGGAGAAATCCACCCGCATTTGGCGGGTTGGCGGGTGTTAATGTCAAGCCTTGGAAGTAATTATAAAATTACATATAAAGATGTAATTAAGTTCTACTTAAGTATATTTAAAAAACACTTTTAAGTTATACATAATAATTACATTTAATATAGTTAAAATTATAATACATTATCATTTAATTGCAAATAATTACAGAGAATTAAGTGTCCAAAAAATGTCTTTTAAAAAGTATGCTAAAGTGCACTTCTTTTTCACAAGGGAAGGTCATTATCCGTTAAAGCAAAATCCAATCTCACATAGATTTTTGCCCATTACTCTGTTTCCACTTTGAAGTAAACACAAGTGCTGAGGGATTCGCTCATTCTACTATCTTTCTAAACTGCAGATTGAGATTGGCTCAGACCAGTAAATGAGTGTTCATTTGTGTTCACATATGCTGGTTTTGTTGTTTTCATTGTGTATGTGTATAAATGTGTGCGCGTGTTTCTTTCTCGTTCTGTCCCCCATGCTACTAATGGCTGGTTCGAGGCTTCAGGGGCATAACGTTCACACCTCTCTCTTTCTATCATTCTCCATCTCTTTAGTTTCTATTTGACGATGAAATATATATGTATAGCATACATACATATATATAGCTTCATTTACACATTGTAGGTAATATTTACAAAGTGCCAATCAAGTGCAGAAGTAAACATCCAGTAGAATAACTGCTGCAGAGGAACAATGATTTGCAAACCCGAAAGACAAAATAATCTACATGAAAATTAAAGCAAAAGCTCAGGAGAACATTAGGCTATATTGAGGGAAAACATGGTTCCAAAGAAACAATATCCTTACATAACACTCCCATTATGAGGTATGACGCACTGTTTTGTTTGTGTTTCAGTGTCACTTTGATTGACCTTTGTGTTTGACTGTCGGTTGCGACCTTTCCATATCTAGCCGCACTAACCACACACTAACATGCAGCAGTTTGTAGATATAAAATAGTAATTCCAATTATACTGTTTCTCTATGCCAGTATCATTATAGTTGTGGTGTGGAATCTGCTATTTTTTTACATTTAGACTAATTTTTAGAACTATATCTTTATTGTTATAGTCCTTGGTAAGAACGGCCTTTATACGCACGCAGGCCTCTTATTAGTCCCTAATATCTCAAGTAATGTTCACACTCCTCCTCCTTAAAAACAGCCCTTCTATTTCAGGCTATGGGAAATGATGGCAAGAGGATATACAAAATGGGGAAGTGGCATTGTTGTGAGCAACAGTATTGCAACCTGGACCTGTGTGAAAACATGAATACAGAGTCCCCAGTCAGAAAACTGATACTGAGGAGGTCAGTCTGGATCACTGAAGGAATCAAATACGGCTCTGTTGGATACTGGCTACCAAGAGGGCGAGCACCCACCCAAGCGGCAGCTCTGAATAAACACTGGAGCCGTGCTGCTAACACGGCTCAAGACTGCAGTGTGCTTTAAGCACTGGTGCAGGAATGTGATTTAATGGACCCTGTGCACAAACACACATCTGACTGTTGAGATGAAATATCAATATGTAGTATTTCTACTTGCTGGTAGAACATGAATTCTGTTTCATGTGTGAACAGTTTTTGTTTATTTCACTTTTGGCAAGTTTCCATATTTTTCCACAGTTTCCAAACTCTCCTAAAACATTATAAAAGGGATCTCAAAATCAATTGGCCTGGGGCCGCTAGGTAGGTGGTGTTCTCAACAAATACAAGTGGTTTTACAACCATGAATTTAACTATATACAGCTACTGGTGGGGTTATAGTTGCTGATAAATGGACTGGCCTATTTTAAACAAAACAAATGCAGAATCCCTGAATCAGAGGGATGTATACTAGCACTCAGATATCAGTCCCACAATTCTATTATCCCTTGTGAAAAAGAAGTGCACTTTAGCATATTTCTAAAATAATTAGGCATTTATTAGGGAAATAATACTTTAAAATAAAACACTTAAGTGCAAACCGAATATAATGTTTTCAGACACTTAACCCACGTTATTTACAATTAAATGAAAATAGTTTAAATCTATATTAAATGCAATTATTTGAACTTAAGAGTGCTTTTTGACCCATTTAAGGTGTAGTGAGCGATTTCTGAGAAACACTGTTTATATTTGAAATCGACCCAAATAAACACACCCCTCCCTTCATTGCCCCGCCCCACAAACACGCAATGCAAGAGTGGATGTGTCTTTATCACAGATGAAGCAAAGCAAAATAACGCTTCGTGAAAAATAAAGCGAAGATGACGTATGAACGACAAGGAACAACGAAAAATGAACATACAGTACACAAGAGTATATACAAACAAGACTTCATTGTTAGTCGCCAACAGCACACCAGCTCCAGAGAAACAATGACACTCAAAACTGTCCTGTTACTAAAGTTAATATTACAAACACAGCATATCTTGGTTCTGTGAAACATAGCAAAACCAATGTTGCTCACGTATATAGCAGAATCAACGCAACCTCTGCATCCGTTTTCAGGCCTTCCCGCTTCGTTCTCTCTAGCACTGGAAAGCTTTTCTAAAATTAACGTGGGTCATAAAGCCCTTGCCTGATCATAACCTTTCTTTTTCAGTGATATTCCTCTGACCTTTTCTCTTTTATAATGTCTCTCAGCCATCTCTCTTTCTACAGTCTTTCTTCAAATCTCCCTCTTGCTCACTCTCTCTCCTCCTCCATCATGAGTGGACACGCCCCCTACTGCTGATTGGCTCACTCTCTCTCCTCCTCCATCATGAGTGGACACGCCCCCTACTGCTGACTGGCTCACTCTCTCTCCTCCTCCATCATGAGTGGACACACCCCCTACTGCTGATTGGCTCACTCTTTCTCCTCCCCCATCATGAGTGGAAACGCCCCCTACTGCTGATTGGCTCACTCTCTCTCCTCCCCCATCATGAGTGGACATGCCCCCTACTGCTGATTGGCTCACTCTCTCTCCTCCCCCATCATGAGTGGACACGCCCCCTACTGCTGATTGGCTCACTCTCTCTCCTCCCCCATCATGGGTGGACACGCCCCCTACTGCTGATTGGCTCACTCTTTCTCCTCCCCCACCATGGGTGGACACGCCCCCTACTGCTGATTGGCTCACTCTTTCTCCTCCCCCACCATGGGTGGACACGCCCGCTACTGATGATTGGCTCACTCTTTCTCCTCCCCCATCATGATTGGACACGCCCCCTACTGATGATTGGCTCACTCTCTCTCCTCCCCCATCATAAGTGGACATGCCCTCTACTGCTGAATGGCTTACTCTCCTCCCCCATCATGAATGGACACGTCACTCTCGCTGCGTCCGAAATCGAATACTACTCTACTATATAGTACGCGAAAAACAGTATGCGAACAGAGTAGTATGTCCGAATTCATAGTATTCGAAAAACAGTAGACGAAAAGTACCCGGATGACTTACTACTTCCGGCGAGATTCTGAAGTGCGCATATGATGGACACTTTACTATCCCATGAGGCCACGGGAGAGGATTTGTGAATGGAGTTAAAGGGACTTAACTGACGCTGGTAGGTCATGTGATGGTAAAAACATAGCGGATGTAGTACGTCCGAATTCATTCATACTACACGCATTCATACTATATAGAACGTACTTTTTCAACGGTTGTGAAGTAAATTTAAATTCAAATGTAGTAGGCTACCTACTCTACAGTACGCGATTTCGGACGCAGCCTCTCTCTCCTCCCCCATCATGAGTGGACACGCCCCCTACTGCTGATTGGCTACAAGTGTGTTGTGGTGCTCAGTCCAATCCACTTTCAACAGCTTTTTTTCAGAAATTGCTTTCTGCACCTTTAAGTAGGATATAAGTACATCTTTATATGTAATTCAAAGTCCAACTCAAGCAAACACAGACACAGATCAAACGAGACACAAGTACAGCTTTTTCTTTTAAAAATAAACTTTTAAGATTTGAAGTACACCAAGTGTACATTCAATACAAGTAAGCTCACTTTTTGACAAGGGATAACAACTTTGTAAGGGGCCGTTTACACAACACAGTTTTTAACTAAAAAGCAAAAACTTTTTATGTGGTTTGGCCATTCATTTACACGACAACGGCATTTTGGGGGCCTGAAAACGAAAAGTTTTGCACATTTTTGAAAACAATACCGTTATTGTCTCCGTGTAAACTACAAAAACGTGAATTTGTGAAAACGGTGATGTCATGCACATGCGTATTACGTGTTCAGTCTATAGGCACGTAGTGTTTCTTTACAAAGTTACATCGCCAACTACTGGCCTGGCAGCAGAATACAGCGTTTTTCGCCATTTTCGTGGATTTGTGTGAACGGGGACCGTTTTGACAACGTTGTCGTCTGTACCTGAAAAACGCAAAGGAAAAACTTTTTCATTTTTAGTACATCAATGTCGTGTACCCTAAGACATGATGTGCGTGTCAACAGATCAGATTGGGAATAATTAAGGAGTAGAATATACATCAATAAATGGCTTGTATTCAGGTGGCACAGTGACACATAGCTAATTTATCTGAGCTCTCAAACTGGATGGTAACCTCTGCCGCTATAATGTGTGGCTAATAAAATGTGCAACTGTCATTTGGCAAATGTATGATTTTATGGCTATTTATGCATTATTCTCTCAGCAAAGTAATTGCTTTGACAACCAAAATAACAGATGACTAGCCTTGTTCTGAGAAATATGCTACGTGCCATGAAACCAGAAGCAGCATGAACGCAAAGCCTTGTTAAAATGCTTTTCACCTGGATTGTAAATTTATTTTGGCAGTGTTTGGTGTACAAGATAGACTAAATGGAGCAATGTTACCTTTAAAAGCAGTCACTAAAGAAGCCATTCTTAAATTGACAAGGCAAACTGAGTGTGAAACAAAAAAGCGTTTTCATTAGGCAGTTTTAATGCAAGATACAAGTCATATGATAATGCACATTTAATTTCCTCTACATGTCATTTGCATAAATAAGAATTTTACATAATAAGAATTTTTATAGCACGTTTAGCCAATGCCTGATTCTTTCCAAAGGATCTTAAAAGCACAAAATGAAATATTTATCCCTGCCTTTCATGTCACAATGTTCATGACTAATCCTACCCATAGATTTTAATGAATCGTAATAATTTGGAATGGTGCTAAAATAGTCAAATAAACTATAAATGTAAAAATGTAACGTCAAATCATGTTGCCAAGAGCTTTTTTTTTTTCTTCGAAAGTTACAACACAAACCTACAGCATTAAAAAGGACTATTTACCCAAAAATGAAAATTCTGTCATCAATAACTCACCCGCATCATGTCTCTTCAGAAGACTTGAATTAAACCGCTAAAGTCTAATGGGTTTAGAACGACATGAGGGTGAGCAAATGATGACATTTGATGACAACTATCCCTTTAGATGAGAATGTTTTAATTATGACACGATCATAAGCATGCACGTCCTAAAACCCCATTATTTGTGCCTGAGGGTCAGTGGTGTGACAGTATGTCTGGCTATTAATTAGTATCCTCCCTCAGGAGAGATAAGAAACCACGCTGGTGCGGTCAGGGGTGGCTTTTGTAGACTTTGTAACCTAGGCAACATCTAGTGGCTCAGTCTGCTCAGCATGTTGTCCCAAAGGCTCTTTGTTGATAGAGGAATTCAGTCCGCAAGCATGTAGGCCAGCTATCAGAGCCTTTCAACTCAACAAAAGAGACATAGGGCTTCAAGTAATGGAAGTCCTTTCACAGGCATTAAACACAGCTCTAAGAAATGGCAGAATTTCATAAGCAGTCTGAGAATGACCCTACATCAGTGTGTGCTGAGCGCATCACAGCAAGTATATATGAAAAGGTCAGGAGTTCTGCCGCAGCCAATATGCTGCATGACAGCGATGAATTCTTGAGGATAAAATCAACGTTAAATGGCTTTCACAACCCATTTCACTTCATAATGTAATGTATTTCTGACTGAAAATGGATCTTTTACTCTGGGGGGAAGAAAATGTAAGGCATCAGGCTGTAGGTCAAGTTATATGCTCGTTATTTGCTTTTATTGCCGCTACATTGATTGCATTAACGTTAACTGCTGTTAAATTACTGCATTCACTTCTGCCATTTTTTTAAAAGAAGTTTCTCCTGCTCACCAAGGCTACATTTATTTGATCAAAACTGCAGTAAAAACAGTAATATTGTGATATATTATTACAATTTGATTAATTACAAATAACTTTTTTAATACATTTTAAAATGAAAGTGTGATGGCAAAGCTGGATTTTCAGCATCATTACTCCAGTCTTCAGTCTCACATGATCCTTCAGAAATCATTCTAATATGCTGATCTGTTGAGTGTATTACGGTTTTCCCAAAAATATTAAGCAGCAAAAAAATATTTTAACATTGCATATTTTAAAATAATAATTAATTCACAAATCAGACTGATGTGGTTTATGAGTTCAACTCACTGATTCAGTGATTCAATTACAGTGGTTCTCAAGTTCACCCAAAAATGAAAATTTTGTCATCATTTACTCACCCTCATGTCGTTCTTCCAAACCCAGAAGAGTTTAGTTCATCATCGAAACACATACATGTATAATGAAACCTGTGTGATTTGTCCCTCCATTGAAAGTTTTGATGCTTCAAAAAGTTCATAAAGACATCAAAAAAGTAATCCGTATGATTTGAGCGGTTTAATTCAACTCTTTCATTCACACTGATCAAAACACATACATAGAGCACATCAAACATGGTAACATAAATATGGTAAATAAAAGCCTAAATTAAATCTGTTAATCATATAAAGCGATTGTGTCTCATATTCATATGGATTGATTCATATGGATTACTGTCTTCATGAACCTTTTGAAGCATTAAAGTTTCAGTTGTGTGGAAAAAAAGTCTTATGGGTTTGGAACGACATGAAGATGAGTGACTGATGACAGAATTTTTTTGAGTGAAGTGTCTCTTCAAGAACTCAAGATTATTAGTGAATAACATACATAACATACATTTCTGTCATGACAACTCTCGGAGTGTTTGGCATGGTAATGGATATGACAGTGTTGATATGTTTGGTCTTGGGGAATAGATCTGCTACACTGCTGCTGC
Organism: Mylopharyngodon piceus; assembly: GCA_039654765.1. NCBI lineage: Eukaryota > Metazoa > Chordata > Actinopteri > Cypriniformes > Xenocyprididae > Mylopharyngodon > Mylopharyngodon piceus. Next base: position 45,120,621 of record CM077442.1, read on the forward strand.
TGTTATTGCTGCTGTTGCAGCTGCTACGCCGGTTTCACACCACAAGCATGGGCGGCGCGCGAGCAGTGCGTATTTTTTTTCCGGCATGCATGTTAACCAATGAGTGTATTTACACCAGGAGCATCGCGTGAGCAGCAGTGATGCGGGGGGTTTCGGCGCCGAGTCTATTTTTGCTGCTCTGCTGACGCTCAATTAAAGTGAAATCACACTTTTGATGGACAAAATAAATATGATTTCGCACAAAAAGTGCTCAAAATGCACAGAATAAGCATGTTTAGTGTGTATTAACAAGAACTGGAATATGTAAGAAAAGAAAATTAAGAATCAAAAATACTTATAGAAGATTTACCCATTTAAATTTGTTTCTAATTATTCAGTTTGGGTGAAAGTATGATGTATTATAAAAAACTAAAGTAAACTAGCCGGAAAATAGGATATATAAACATTATTTTAGTTATTACACAAACAGGTATATAGGCTTTAGCACTACCCAAATCAAACTCAAGTTTGTGCTTTTTTCGCAGAGTTTGCCGTCTTGTAAACGTGCACGTGGCAGATGATGTAAAACACAAAGCTTACCTCATTCGTTTGCAGCAATATGACACGAGGCTTTTTTGTTGTTGTTTGTTGTTTACCGTTTACATGCGAATGTTGTACACCTCCCCATGTTACCAAACTTTCAAGACTATCAAGTTTATAAATGACCAACTTATGAAAACAAATTTATAGTTGTCTTTATATGTAGCTTGGAGCTGCTGCTGTGACGCTGTACAAACACTTCCAGTGTGAATACTCGCACGTCTGCAACTGCAGTGACGATGTAGTTTCACTGACGTGAAGCCGACGCGCCGCTCACGCTCGCTTTGTTAAACGGCCGTTATTGCTGCTGCTGTTAATGCTGCTGCTGTTATTGCTGATGCTGTTATTGCTGCTGCTCTTATTGCTGCTGATGCTGTTATTGCTGTTGCTGTTGCTGATGTAATTGCTGCTGTTATTGCTGCTGCTGCTGTTAATGCAGCTGCTGTTATTGCTGCTGATGCTGTTAATGCAGCTGCTGTTGCTGCTATTGTTGCTGCTGCTATTGCTGCTGTTAATGCTGCTGATGCTGTTATTGCTGCTGTCATTGCTGCTGCTGATATTATTGCTGCTGTTATTGCTGCTGCTGCTGCTGCTGTTATTGCTGCTGCGGTTAATGCTGCTGCTATTATTGCTGCTGCTGTTATTGCTGATGCTGTTATTGCTGATGCTGCTGTTATTGCTGCTGCTGCTGCTGTTAATGCTGCTGATGCTGTTATTGCTGCTGCTGATATTATTGCTGCTGTTATTGCTGTTGCTGCTGTTATTGCTGCTATTGCTGTTGCTGACGTAATTGCTGCTGTTATTGCTGCTAATGCTATTATTGCTGCTGCTGCTGTTATTGCTTCTGTTATTGCTGCTTATGCTGTTATTGCTGCTGCTGCTATTATTGCTGCTTCTTTTGCTGCTGTTATTGCTGCTGCTGCTGCTGCTGTTATTGCTGCTGCTGCTGTTATTGCTTCTGTTATTGCTGCTTATGCTGTTATTGCTGCTGCCATTATTGCTGCTGTTATTGCTGCTGCTGCAGCGCAAGTACAGGACTTGCTACTTCCAATACATACAAGACATGCTCCTGTGAGCAAGTAAGACATGCGCTATAGAGAATAGTGATTTCAAGCAGATTGAGTTAAGGACCTATCAGCCTGTGCCATCAAGAGTTTCATGACAGAACTTTGTATTTATTTATTTTTTTTCCAAACACAGGTGACAGGTGAAAAAAAAAAAGAACAGAAAACTATATCTTGACATATACTGGCAACGTGAAATTAGAGTCACTCTCTATTAGTTGTCTTTGTTTAGTATTTAATATTTCAAGACACTTTATATAAAGTGGCTCAAAAACTACTCATACAGTTACATAAGATTTTGGTCATACCGTCCACCTCCCACAACGCACATACTTGCAGTCACATGAACAGAGCCCAGCCCTTCCTGAAGAAGGTGGGCCAGGCAGACACAAGTATTGAAAGAGGCCCAGAGGAAGCCAATGAAACGAATGTGACTTCCTGAAGCAGAGTATAGAAACAATAAGAACAGTTTCACAGAAGGAGGAAGAAAGTGTGTGAGACATAAACAAGGACAAATAGAAAATTACGAAATAAACAGGATTTATAGAGACTGTAGATTAAGGATAATTGCTGCAGGATGAAATTACACTACACTGAACGACCAGTTCATATCCGAGCTCCTGTGACTCCTCTGCAGTGTCAATCAGATTTCCACGCTGATGACTTCTCTTGTTCTAGCAGGTTGTTAAGCCCCGGCGGCTCTAATCACATGCTCTCTGTGAGGTACATTATCAAACACAGTCAGGTGGGCTGAAACAGGATGGACTTCTACAAAAGGCCACCTGCATAAAGAGACATGTCTGATGAATGGGGTGCCAAGATTGATTTGGCTACACACAACTAATGTGCTCACAAAAGAAAAATCCTTACATCCATTATTTAAAAAAATCCTATTCCACACCTAAATGTAATAAATCATATGAATTATATTAAACAGTGTGGGATTTTTTTTTTTTTTTTTTTACTTTACAGTAATTCATTCAACATTCATTTTTGTTTAGCTGGCCATAAATATCCTTATATTTTTCAGTGCTTCACTAAAGCAAATGTTTTTGTTTTTTTAGGTCAACATGAAACAATGTTCACAATTCATTTTATTTGCATAATGACATCAGTGACTTTGTTTTGAAAAACAGTACAAAAATGTTGGGCATGACTTGATCTTAACCAGTAGAAATTTTATATATATATATATATACGTAATTTTGTGCTCCATTTAATTTTCTTTAATAAATGCAACTATTAGAAAAATACAATATATATCATTCCATACTGATTATTGATTATTGCCTGACAGATTTTATTATTTATTCAATATTGATATTGTATATATATAACAGCCAATACTGAATAATTTATTGTGCGTTTATTTACTGTTTACATTTAGATTAACTTTGCACCACCTAACATTCAAAGATAATCTTTAAAAAAATAAGAAAATCTCAAAATTGATATCCATTTTTCATATTCTACATTACAATGTTGTGAAACCTAAATTCACTTTTAATATCAGCCATTTTGTGAATTTTCAGATTATTGGCTTATCGTATGGCCCAGAGTGTTCATATCAGTGCATTCTTATTAATTATTAATTTTTCCTCTCAAATGCGTCAGTGGACAGTATAAATGTATCACTATGAGGTATTAAATTAACATTGGGAAAGAATAACACAGCTAGAGAATGAACATTTGTACCAGTGCATGGAAAAGCGCATGGCCTCCACCTGCGGTACTGTGAATGTTTCACGCTGGAAACACAGAAGCAGACAGCTCTGGACATGCAGTTTAAGAGATGGGATGTTACCGACAGGAGCAGGCCAGTTTGGCATGCTGAAAGAGGTGGCAGGGTGCAGCGAACAGCGGCTGGTGTAGTTGTGCTGTGGCGTGTGCACTGCAGGAACATGTGACCAACTTCATGTAACCAACAATAAGCACACACAAAGCATGCTGCCAGATCACTTCCCACACAGGCATATTAATAACATCTGCTGTGCAGGGAACATTTTATACCATGCTGCAAAAACGAAGGCATTTGTCAGTGTTGCAACACGTTCGTCATACCTGTTCACAAACGAGAATGAGAAGAATGCAAGCCCACCCCTAAAGCTCTCTCTCATTCTGTCCACCTTTCCAAATATCCTTCCCTCACTCTTTCCCCTGTCATGGTCATTACAACTTACCGATCTGATAGCAAGTACTCTCAACATCGACATTGTTGATTATGATACCAATACTGATATCTCCATTAAATTGAGCATTTTTGTGATTTCTGAAGATAAAATGGGTAATTACAGCCTATGAAAGCCTGCAGACTGATGGACTGAGGACTCTGAATGTTTTTGCCGGGAAAATTAAAGGGATGTGATGTTTACACACTACCAAGAGCTTCTCTTCCACACATGAAACGAATGCTTATACAATGTTCAGGATAATGCCGAAAGAGCCATTCTGTACTGTAACATCAATGTATAATGTACAAACTATAGACTCACAGAGCCAGATCTATATAGTCTATAGTCTCAAATATACTTTATAATCAAATTATCATAACATTTATAATCAAACTATCATAACAATGTAATTTTTATTACATTTAATTACCTGAATCACGTTCAGTCTCTTGTACGTTACGTGTTTGTACCATAAGTTGCTGGCTGCAGTTCACTTAACAGCCACCGGTGTCACTAATAACAAGGGTTTCTGAATTCTACATATAGCCCTTTAACATAAAATAGGGCAACTTGTAACTTCAGACTGCTTTTGATATGTTTATCAATTTGTAACAACTACAGAACATAATGTTTTAACATTTTTAAATGTAACCCTTTGCATCCAATTTGATCCACATGAAAAAACATTCAGTAATGAACTCACTAATGAACTTTTGATTAGTATACAAGGAAAATAGTTTATTTCTGCATTGAAAAATAAGATGGATAATATCTTACATATATTTCATAACACCTTCTATATTATTTCACTATTAGTAAATGAACTGTGTGCTTCTTAGAGCTACATTTTAGAATGCATATTTCATAAATAAATTGTGGGACCAGAGCCATGAACATGAATGCATTTTGCACATCTGTCGCAACAAATCCACTTATGGGGAAAAAAAAATGCTGCAGTATTGCAGGTGTTCAGGAAAGTGCTGGAGTGGTTTTAGTGTTTTAGGAGAAAATAACATCTAAGGGGCTTTTACAACAGATGCCCTTTAATCCGGCTGTACCCTATAATAAAGAATGGCATGTGTGAGTGGATAAATTTTAGAGAACTATCTGTAGAAACAATTTTGTAATATATTGGTCAAATTGTATTAGTAGATTTACAAAAATGATTTAAAGATTTTCTAATCTTTACCAAAAACAAGTCAAAAAAAAAAAGACCCAAACACAACATTTAAATAAACTTATAGCAAGAACCACATAAAACCATTATAATAATTATTGTATCGTCACTGTCGGGCAGAAATCTTGTATCAAAACCACTACTTTTCAGGAAATGGGAAAAACACTGTTCTTTTAAATAATTAAACTCTGCGTTGTCAGAGATGATACTGTGCTTTTATATATGGTCAGACACTTGCATGTTAACACTTCACCAAAATCAAGCTCAAATGGAGTCGCAAGGTTTTTGACCAGCAAATTCTGGAGAATATCCGACATACTAGTTTTGTCCGTCATTACAACAGCCTCATCTTAGGCAGTAAATGCATCGCACAGCGTTTTCATCAACTTGCAGGTTATAAAGTTTACTGTAGATACAACATGTAGGAGCTTAGCTTTTTTTTTTTCTTTCTGTCATTTGTCCAAAATCTCATGTTGTAAAACATGAAGTGCTTTGTATATATACATATATATATATATATATATATATATATACACACACATATATATACATATACATATACATCGATCTCGCATAACATTATGACCTGTTGCGAGGTGGAGCCTCCATGGATCGGACTTGTTTGTTCAGCACATCCCACAGATGCTCGACTGGATTGAGATCTGGGGAATTTGGAGGCCAAGTCAACACCTCAAAGTCGTTGTTGTGCTCCTCAAACCATTCCTGAATCATGTTTGCTTTGTGGCAGGAGCATTATCCTGCTGAAAGAGGCCACAGCCACCAGGGAATACCGTTTCCATGAAAGGGTGTACATGGTCTGCAACAATGCTTAGGTAGGTGGTACGTGTCAAAGTAACATCCACATGGATGGCAGGACCCAAGGTTTCCCAGCAGAACATTGCCCAAAACATCACACTGCCTCCGCTGGCTTGCCTTCTTCCCATAGTGCATCCTGGTGCCATGTGTTCTCCAGGTAAGCGACGCACACGCACCCGTCCATCCACGTGATGTAAAAGAAAACGTGATTCATCAGTCCAGGCCACCTTCTTCCATTGCTCCGTGGTCCAGTTCTGATGCTCACGTGCCCACTGTTGGTGCTTTCGGCGGTGGACAGGGGTCAGCATGGGCACCCTGACTGGTCTGCGGCTATGCAGCTCCATACGCAACAAACTGTGATGCACTGTGTATTCTGACACCTTTCTATCAGAACCAGCATTAACTTCTTGAGCAATTTGAGCTACAGTAGCTCATCTGTTGGGTCGGACCACATGGGCCAGCCTTCGCTCCCCACGTGCATCAATGAGCCTTGGCCTCCCATGACCCTGTCGCCGGTTCTCCACTGTTCCTTCCTTGGACCACTTTTGATAGATACTGACCACTGCAGACCGGGAACACCCCACAAGAGCTGCAGTTTTGGAGATGCTCTGACCCAGTCGTCTAGCCATCACAATTTGGCCCTTGTCAAACTCGCTCAAATCCTTACGCTTGCCCATTTTTCGTGCTTCTAACACATCAACTTTGAGGACAAAATGATCACTTGCTGCCTAATATATCCCACCCACTAACAGGTGCCGTGATGAAGAGATAATTATATATTAATAATATATATATTAATTATTAATTATTATAAATATTATATAAACATAATTATAATTATATATAAGTGTTCTTGAGTAAAGAAAAAGCTGTACTTATTCAAATAACCAGTTCTTAATTAACAAGCAGAGACGGTCCAAAATGTGTACAGCACTTCATTCAAGATAGAGGCGGGGTGGAGTTATAAGGTCTGACTGACAGTTTGAGGAGCCAATGGAGTCACAAGGTTTAGTCAAGTTCTATTTAATACTTTTTATAGGTTAAATATTTGCAAAATCAATAGACAGACGTAAAGGGTGACCAATAGTAATGATTTATGAGGTTTCTGCCTAACAGTGATTCCAAATCAGAGATGCATGTACCCTAGAAGATGGAAATATTTTGATCTTACTTTTAATCTCATGATTTTGTAGTTAACACCATTCTGACAAACACAGGATTATAAATAGCTTCATAACTTATAGTGCATAAATTTAGGGTGAAATAACTGCAGATATGAGCGCTGTTGATGAATGTGGTGTTTCAGCATGTGTGTGCATGTTAAAACAAGCAGAAAGAGAAATATTTTTACTGTAAACAGTTCATTTTTCCACTTCGAAGCTTATGATGCATATAATTATAAATGTTTGCAATCATCAATGTAATAAAACACTTAGTTTGACTAAATCTGTCATGGCAACAAAAAAACAGGTGAAAACAAACTCCTTTCATGTATCAGTCTTGCTATTAATGGGTTCATTTTTTTCATTAAATGTAAAATTAATGACTGACTGCACTTGATAAACTCTTTAACAAGGCCGTTGTGAGCAGAAAAACCACAAATTCAGTCAAATTGTCTGTCGCAGCATGTAAATAGGTTTTCAGAATAACAAGAGCAGTAACAATACTCAACAGAGCAGCCAGTAAACTAATACAGTAAGAGTCCACTCAGGAATCAGGATCATTACTTATCATTTCTAAATAAGGGGTTGCTGCATGCCTGCACACATATGCATGACAGCACACGCTATGTAACAGTTAAGAGGCAATTAGCGTGTGGCAAGGACTGAGGGTGTGCATTCATTTACTCAGAGGCCAAGCACTGCGAGACAGTGTACTAGTGGAATCTCTAAAGGAACAGTTCACCCAAAATGTAATTCTGTTATTTAATCTCCCTCATGTTGTTGAAACATGCAAGCTGTTTTTTTATGGAAGCTTGTTTCTGCCATGAAATAAAAAATAATAAAGGTAATTGTGACTTTTTTTCTCAGAATTGCGAGATATAAACTCACAATTGCGAGTTATGATGTCAGAATTGCGAATTATAAAGTCAGAATTGCGAGATATAAAGTCAGAATTGCGAGATATAAAGTCAGAATTTTGAGATATAAAGTCAGAATTGCGAGTTATAAAGTCAGAATTGTGATATAAAGTCAGAATTGTGAGTTATGAAGTCAGAATTGCGATATAAAGTCAGAATTTTGAGATATAAAGTCAGAATTGCGAGTTATAAAGTCAGAATTGTGAGTTATAAAGTCAGAATTTTGAGATATAAAGTCAGAATTTTGAGATATAAAGTCAGAATTGCGAGATATAAAGTCAGAATTGTGATATAAAGTCAGAATTGTGAGTTATAAAGTCAGAATTGTGAGTTATGATGTCAGAATTGCGAATTATAAAGTCAGAATTGCGAGTTATAAAGTCAGAATTGCGAGTTATAAAGTCAGAATTGTGAGTTATAAAGTCAGAATTGCGATATAAAGTCAGAATTTTGAGATATAAAGTCAGAATTGCGAGTTATAAAGTCAGAATTGTGATATAAAGTCAGAATTGTGAGTTATAAAGTCAGAATTTTGAGATATAAAGTCAGAATTGTGAGTTATAAAGTCAGAATTGTGATATAAAGTCAGAATTGTGAGTTATAAAGTCAGAATTGCGAGATATAAAGTCAGAATTTTGAGATATAAAGTCAGAATTGTGAGTTATAAAGTCAGAATTGTGAGTTATAATGTCAGAATTGCGAGTTATAAAGTCAGAATTTTGAGATATAAAGTCAGAATTGTGAGTTATAAAGTCAGAATTGTGATATAAAGTCAGAATTGTGAGTTATAAAGTCAGAATTGCGAGATATAAAGTCAGAATTTTGAGATATAAAGTCAGAATTGTGAGTTATAAAGTCAGAATTGTGATATAAAGTCAGAATTGTGAGTTATAAAGTCAGAATTGTGATATAAAGTCAGAATTGTGAGTTATAATGTCAGAATTGCGAGTTATAAAGTCAGAATTTTGATATATAAAGTCAGAATTGTGAGTTATAAAGTCAGAATTGCGATATAAAGTCAGATTTGCGAGTTATAATGTCCAGTTGTGAGGGAAAAAAAGAATGTTTTTTCTCAGAATTGCTTCACTCACAGATTTAAACTCGCAATTCTGAGAAAAAAAGTCAGAATTGTGAGATAAAAATTCGCAATTACCTTTTTTATTTACTTTTTTACCTTTTTTTATATGGAAACAAACTTCCATAGTTTTTTGATAAAACACAAAAAGAAAAATTTGTTTCTGCCTTCCCTAGTGGGGGAAAAAAAAAAAAAAAAAAAAAATTCCTACAATGTATTTGAAATACATTATTTTGTGCTAAGTATACTACAAGTACATTTACACATTTATGTGCCTAATAAAAATACCCTGCAATTGTACTTTTGGTATACTAAACTGGTATACTTAAAGTCTACTAAATTGGAACAACTAATTTTGTACTTCATGCACTTTAATTGTGTGGAAGTAGTGCTGAGGTCCAACTAAACATAGACTGAAGTATATTTGATTGTGCTGAAGTGGAACTATTGCAAGTATACTTAAGGTACAATTTAAATATCTTGCTTTTATTATACAAAGATCATACAATCCATATTAATAGTGATATTAAAACATATTTTAGGTATAATATTAAGAAATGTGCATTGTGCAGTAAAGAAATGCTCCAAATAAAGTTTAATTATAATTTTATATCAGTAAGTCTTAAGTGATATGTCAATAAATGTTAATGGATTTGAAGTATACTTAGTATGAAATAAATGTATTTTAAATAGATTTTAGTATAGGTTTTTTTTAGGGTCAGAACAAAACTTCTCACAGTTTCACTTTTTTTCACAATAGAATTTTGATTCTATAACTTACAATGTGACTTTAATTCTCACAATGTGACTATATCGGCAATTGAGACTTCATAACCCAATTCTCTATCTCACAATTGCGAATTTGTCAAAATGTGTCTTTTCATCTTACAATGTATCTTTATTTTTTTTATTTTTTAGGCAAACAGGCTTCAATTACTATTTTCCATTCAAACAGTTTACTTTGAACACAAGCTCCAAAAAGACAAAAAAGACACCTTTAAAGAAGCATAAAAGCAGCGTGTGCATTATATTCCAAGTCTTCTGAAACCCTACGATAGCTTTGTGTGAGGAACAGAAAGAAAATCAAACCATTTTTCACTGAAAACGACTCCTTCTAAATGCGACGTGCCAGTTAGAAAATGCATAATGAAGAGTGGCATTTGAGATCTGAAGCAATCTCAGATTTCCAGTAATAAATCAGCTCAATTTGACTTTGTTCCTCACATGAAGCTATCGTATGACTCCAAATTTAGTCGTATAGACTATTTATAATCTTTATTTGTCCTTTTTGCAGCTTGACAGCCACGGTCACTATGAACTATGAATGCCATTATACTGAAAAGAGCATGAAGATTTTTCAAAATTTCCTCTTTTGTATTTCACAGGAAAAAAATAACAACATTTGTGTTTGGAACAATGTAAAGGTGAGTAAATAATGGCATAAATTTTTTATCTTTTGCAGAAGACATTTCTTTCATTAAATGGTTTCCAAACAGGGATGGAAACCCTGAGTGTGGTTGAAGAGTTAAAGAGGAATTCAGAATGAATTTAGGTGTTACGCTCAGTTTTTCCTCATTAAAATAATAAAGTTAGTGCCTTCAGAGGTGAGATCTTATAATGCAATTCATTTGCTTTCTAAATGTGGGCCAGTTCATTCTCTCCAGCTCAGAACACAAGGAGCAAGGCACAGGGCGGATGTGGGTGGTCTTCAAGGTCTATTTTCCCTCTATCCAGAGGCAAACCACCCACTTCAAATCAGGTTTTGTTCTAGTACTCAGTGTTACAGTTTTTCCTCACCATGGACAATTGTTTTTCAAAGATCCTTTAAAGCCGAGTTCCCTTTGAATGCTGTAATCGCCTACAGCTCATGTGAGGGGCAAACTCTCTGGGAGATGCTTAAAAGGTTGCCATTTCTGTATTTTTTCTTTCTTCCCAGTGCATGAATTTTCCTTCGGGGCTTCTGATGTCTTTGTAAGCAGGGCCAAAGATATGGTCAGTTTATGTGGGAGAGACCGTAAGAAACAAATCACAATGTCGCAGCAGCGCCCTGGAGGGAAACTTCCCTCTTTTTCCTCACAGTTCCGCTGACAAGACATCACACTGACACCGGCTCACCTCATTAGCACACAGAGAAATTTTTCGGAGAGAAAATCTCTCATCTCATCTGCATGGTCAAAACCTGACAAACATGATTATAATGCTATTAAACCCATTCATTAAAACAGATCAAATGAGAGCAGTGAGGCAGATCAAAAGAATGATATAAAACAGCATATTTTACTGCACTTGCCTTGTGTGATATATTTTAAATAATTTAATGTTTATGAGATGCAATAAAATGTCATTCCTGGATTCAAAAACTGTAACACAGCATCTTAAAGAGGCCATATTATGCCCTTTTACAAAGTCTTGATTTTGTTTTTGGAGTCTACTAGAACAGGTTTTTATGGAAGCTTGTTTCCGCCATGGAATAAAAAAAAAAAAAAAAAAAAGATAATTCCCACTTTTTATCTCACAATTCTGACTTTTTTTTCCTCAGAATAGCGTGATATAAAGTCGCAACTGTGAGTTATAAAGTCAGAATTGTGAGATACTAAACTCACAATTCTGAGAAAAAAGTTAGAATTGCGAGTTTATATCTCGCAATTCTGATTTTATTACTCACATTTGCAACGTTATATCTCGCAATTTCGAGAAAAAAAGTCAGAATTGCGAGATAAAAAGTCACAATTACCTTTTTATTTATTTATTTATTTATTTATTTATTTTTTTCAGTGGCGGAAACAAGCTTCCATAGATTTCCATGCTTTAAATGAAAGACATAAATGACATTATAAAACATCAAAAATCAGAAAATCAGGAATCATGCGGTGCAAAATCTCCACATATCTAACATACAAAAACAAACGGTAACACTTTATTTTAGGGTCTTTTAACTAGTAGCTTTTTAGCATCGATATTACTAGAATATTGGCTGTTTATTAGTAATTATTAAGCACAAATTAATGCCTTATTCTGTATGACCTTATTCTACATTCTTAATCCTACCCAATACCTAAACTTAACAACTACCTTACTAACTATTAGTAGTAAATAGTAAATTAAAATAGTAAGTAGTAAATTGGAAGTTTATTGAGGGAAAAGTCGTAGTTAATAGTTTATATGTGTTTCCTGTACTAAAGTGTTACCACACAAACTTTACATTTGGGTTTTTTACATTTGGTGCACTTTCGGGCAGGTGTACGTCCAAAAAGATGTTGAGTAAAATATGAGTGAAAATAACAAACATCCCAAAAATGCATAGGAGAGCAAACTTAAAGGGATAGTTCACTCAAAAATGAAAATTATCCCATGATTTACTCACCCTCAAGCCATCCTAGGTGTATATGACTATCTTCATGGTTGTGATTGGGGGGCTGCATTTTAAAGTCAAAAATAATGCATCCATCCATAAAAAAAGTAATCCATACGACTCCAGGGGGTTAATAAAGGCCTTCTGAAGCAAAGCGATGTGTTTTTGTAAGAAAAATATCCATATTTAAAACTTTATCAATTCAAATAACTAGCTTCCGGCGGACGACCGTACGCAGAATGCGCAAGTCGATTCGCGGCAGAAGAGTATCCTTTGACCTGACGCACAACGTAATGACGAACGCGATAGAGCAAAACAAATCACCGGTCATGGATTATAAGTCTAAAACGATCATTTTTAAAGAGAAATTTATTTAATTAGAATTTGATATAAGAGAAGAGGAGCTTGAGTTTGTTGCACAGCCCTGTTTGTTTGAACCGCGAGAGGCGTCTAAGCTCACGATACTCCTACATCCTACATCAAACACTGTGTCAGAGGATTACTCATTTGGCGCAAGTCGACTTGAGCAGTATGCATACGGTCGTCCGCCGGAAGCTAGTTATTAGTTATAGTTTTAAATATGGATATTTTTCTTACAAAAACACATCGCTTCACTTCAGAAGGCCTTTATTAACCCCCTGGAGTTGTATGAATTACTTTTTTTATGGATGGATGCATTATTTTTTACTTCAAAATGCAGCCCCCCATTCACAACCATTATAAACCTTGGAGGACTAAGGATATTTTTTAATATATCTCCGATTGTGTTCGTCTGAAAGAAGATAGTCATATACACCTAGGATGGCTTGAGGGTGAGTAAATCATGGGATAATTTTCATTTTTGGGTGAACTATCCCTTTAAATCTCAGTGTGGAAGATCAGCAACATTAACATTGGCTAATTAATATTCATGAACTCAGCCTTCACCACAGCCCATCCATCTTTTGCCTCTCCACTGTCACAGCCATCCATCTTCCTCCATTAAGACTCCATTTAAAAAAATATATATATATTAGAAAAAGAAGTTCAGAAGGAAATAAATATTCAGAAGTTTCACTTTGTTCTTTTTTTTTTTTTTCAACTGTAACATTTATAGGCATGTTTTCATTTCAGTGAACCTCGATTTTAATTGGGTACAAGTTAAAACTTCTTCAACTTATCAGCTAATGAACCTTGTATGCCATTGAAAATTCAGTGTAAATTGGATGCACAAATTTTCACTTTCGTCAAACATGGCAAAGAAAGTGTGAAAAGACACACACACACGCACGCACACACGCACACACACACACACACACACACACACACACACATACAAAAAACACTTTAAACTAGATTTTCTGGTCTTGGCTAGGAGGTCAGCTAAGTCTTTTTTTTTGTTTGTTTCTTTTTCTTTTGGTACAATTTTACAATAAGCTTCCATTTGTTATCATTATGTAACTAACATTTAAAGGGGTCATGAACTGCATTGTTTTATTATTTTATAATGTTTCCTGGGGTGCACTTATAATGTTAGTATGATTTTTACATCAAAAAAGTCATAATTTAGAAATACATTTTTCCTACCCTGATTTTAGCCCTCTGATTTGAACGCTCTGTTTTAAGGGGCGTGTCTGCTGTGAGACTTCAGTGGAAACGCCCACTGCTGTGATTGGCTAACATCTTTCCATTTGAAATAGCTAAGTATATCTCTCTTGAAAACTTTTAGCACGTTTTTACTATTACAGCTCTCAAGGTTAACTAATCGTGAAAAGTACTGATTATAGCATTACGTTTAGATCTATGGCATTATATTTAGATCGTGGCATGAAAGGTTGCAGTGATGAAGATTGTAGCCGATCACAGACATGTTGTTGAGCGCATGAAAGCAGTGATCTCGTCATTGCAACTCAATTTCTGCACACTAACGAATGCTTTCATCATAACTAACAGTGCAAACATGATGTAACTAAGAGATTTGTTGAATAAAACGGGATTTTTGGCGAGAGTCCAGAACTCAGTCACTGATAAACTGATTGACAGCTCCAGCGATTGTAAAGGGAGCGTTCTTTGATCACTTTCTTTATTTAATTTAATCACTGTTTAAATAGCAGATTATTTTCATCCTACTAAGAGAAACAACGTGAAGTTGACCGTTTAGTCACTGGTTTGATTTACTAACACACAGACAAAGAACATCTGACTGTACATGAATCATTACATATCAGATCAGGCATTAGAATCAACACAGTTACTTACATGTTGTTGCATTACTGTCGAGTCCATATTGTAAAAGTCTGTTTGCAAAGCCTGTGCCGAAATGTGACTGAATTACCAAAGAATTCACAGTGAAATCGCGAATACAAATAAATAAAGCTCAACTGAGACATTCACATTGTTGAAAATAAAAAAACATATTCCTAGCATTAGGATCTTTTGAAAGGTAATATTATTTTTAGTCCTGTATCGCTCTTCTCTCCTCATCATTTCACTAACACGCCAGTGGGCGGGGCTAATGTTGCAATGACGAAGTAGGCGTTGATTTCTTCTGTGGAGGCGGTGTTTCACCTATATAGACATTCCGGGATCAGTCGTTCGCTGGGCCTGGTGTCAATAAAAGCTTTTATTAGACTAACAAGGAAGTTTTCAGTTCTGAAACTTACAGGATATTCTTATAGTACGATGACCTCTTATATATCAAAAGCTCAAGGAAAAGTTGATTTCTCAATTCATGACCCCTTTAAAAGACTAATAAATACTGTAACAACTGTATTGCTCATCGTTAGATTTAAAATGTAAGTTAATGCATTAAATGGATAGTTCACCCAAAAATGAAAAGTTGCTGTTAATTTACTCACCCTCAGGCCAACCAAAATGTAGGTGTTTTTTTGTTTGTTTGTTTGTTTTTCTTCAGTTGAACAGTAAAGAAGATTTTTAGCTGAGAAATGCGTGGTCCTTGGTGATTCGTAAGTCAATGGCTACAGTCACTTTGAGAGTCAAAAAATTGATACACCTCTTGATGGAAATAAATATTGTGATGTTATTTCCATCAAGAGGTGCATCAATTTTTGGTCAAGATCTTGTATTGACAATGCAAGAGGTGATCACTCTGTAAAGTCTCCTCCAGCACATCCCAAAGACTTTCAATGAATTCAAGGACTCAAAGGTGCCAATTCATGTATGAAAATGATTCGTCATGCTCCCTCCCAACCATTCTTTCACAATTTGAGCCTGATGAATCTTGACATTGTCATCCTGAAATATGGCCATGATACGTCTTTCTACATGGTTGTTTAAGAAATGAAAAGCTACAATCATAGTCTCTTAAGTATTTGCCTATTTAAAGTGACTATATATATATATATATAGTTTTGATGCTTTCATTGGCATGCAACAGTTATACATCTTTAAATTCATCCCCTTTAAAGCATCTTTGGCTGTTGCCTCTCTCTTGTTTTTTAAGTGTCCTGGCACGAGTGTTGCATAAAAATGTCAAGTTGAACAGAAGACCCCTACATTCTAATCCATATCATCTAGCTGTTTTCCGACCGCAAGAACACGTATTACATAAACGGCCCCCAGAAACGAGTCTAATTGCCAGCCTAATTATACAGTGCTTCTTGAAGACTGCAAACCACATACTAGTCGATTTGAATATATGCAGTTTTTGTGTTCATCCCTAGCGTAAACCTGTTGTACTGTATGTGGACATGCAGTGTCCTTCACAACTGAAAATCTTGATAGATGTGGAGAGCAGGAGCCCAGAATGAGAACGCTCATCACAGAGCAGCTATTTCAACTTCTACTGCCTCCCATAAATAATTCACGAGCAGAGACCGTTTCAACCTTTATGAGGGAGAGAGCTGGTGAGATTCTGCAGGTCAGTCGGAGCTCAAGATGCAAGCGTCACATCTATGAAATAAGCCTCTCACCGTGCAATGCACCCTCGGCCATGAATCACCTCAAATGCATTAAATGAGACAGAGGAGATGGCGAGAACCTGCTCCTGTAGAAGGTTGTGGCAAAACAGCTATTTCTTCATCTACAGATGGATTTTGCCTCATTTCGTCCTTAGAATCGAGCACTTATCAGCACCGATGCCACTTCGAAAGCCGTTTTTATATGGATGAATTGCGCTGATTAACCTCAGGAATGAAAGATCCACTCAAATTTAATCTTTGAGCTTTTTTTCTCCCCCAAGTACCAGAAAAAAGAGGCCCTCCAAAATAACCTTGAACAGGTATGAGGTTTGCAATCGTGTAAATCTAATTCCTCTGCTTGAGCCCTGAAAGACCGTCTAAGTCTACCAAATGGATCTTGAAGTGAGTAGGAAATCTAAGCCCTCTAAATGAGCTTTCCACCCTCCCAATGTCACATTGAGCTTGAAGGAAACGCTCTGGTGGCTGTGGATGCTCCCCTGGGAGGGCCCATGAGCACTTCCATTTTCCCAGATGAAGCCTCCTGCTTTCCTCAATGACTCCGGTATCTGCACTCTGAGAGGCCATTAACTCGGTGGCCGGTGACGGTGGGCTGAGGAGTTGTTAAGGATGGGCATTACCGAAGCTTAATGCAGACCTCACTGAGCATGCTCCATGTGGCAGAACCTCATATGCTTTCCTTGCTTGAGCAGTCTGGAGATGTCCGCACACACCAAACCTCCACCATTACACGGCCCACAGATTTAGCATCAGCAAACTGCATCATGCATCTTAGCAAAAAAAAGTGTGAGATAATAAAAATTGTGAAGGCGTGAAATTATGTAAGCTTGTTTCCAGCACAGAATAAAAATAAAAAAAAGGTAATTGTGAGACTTTTTTCTCAAAATTGCGAGTTAATATCCCGCAATTTGGATTTTACAACGGGCAATTGTGAGTTTAGATATAAATGTAGAATTGTTAGATATAAAATCAGAATTATGAGAAAAAAGTCAGAAATCTGAATTTATATCTTGCAATTCTGACTTTTTTTTCTCAGAATTTTGAGATATAAACATGCAATTGTGAGAAATAAAGTCAGAATTGTGAGATACAAACTCGCAACTGCAAGTTATAAAGTCCGCAATTCGGATTTTATAATGGCCAATTGTGAGTTTAGATATAAATGTAGAATTGCGAGATATAAACTCAGAATTCAGAATTGTGAGTTTATATCTTGCTTTTCTTCTCAGAATTGTGAGATATAAACTCGCAATTGTGAGAAATAAAGTCAAAATTGTGAATTTAAACTCGTAATTGTGTGAAAAAAGTCAGAGTTGTGAGTTATAAACTTGGAATTGTGGGAAATAAAGTCAGAATTGTGAGATTTAAACTCGGAATTGCAGGAAATAAAGTCAGAATTGTGAGATATAAACTCGCAAATGCGAGAAATAAAGTCAGAATTGTGAATTTAAACTCGTAATTGTGTGAAAAAAGTCAGAGTTGCGAGTTATAAACTTGGAATTGTGGGAAATAAAGTCAGAATTGTGAGATTTAAACTCGGAATTGCAGGAAATAAAGTCAGAATTGTGAGATATAAACTCGCAAATGCAAGAAATAAAGTCAGAATTGTGAATTTAAACTCGTAATTGTGTGAAAAAAGTCAGAGTTACGAGTTATAAACTTGGAATTGTGAAAAATAAAGTCAGAATTACACGATACAAACTCGCATCTGCAAAGAAAAACAGAATTGCGAGACAAAAAAGTCAACAAAGAAGACAATGTTGCGTACAAACAGTTCTAAGTGCTAATAAGTGTGTGATTTATTGAATACGTGGATGAATATATAAATAAAGTCAATACTGTATAAAGATGTGTGAAAACACTGTAACAGTCTCACATCTGACAAACATTTTCTCATCATCATCATTGGAATAAAGGTTTAATAAAAATATGGACGTTGATCGGAAAAGGGTGTCCATTCAACTGATGTCAAAGAATGAATTAGGTTAATAAGTTTATAATGAGATTATATATAAATGGACATAAACTAGGAAATCTTAAAGGCATAGTTCACCCAAAAATGAAAATTCTGTCATCAGGTTGTTCCACACCTTTAAGACTTCGGCTGATCTTCAGAACACAAATGAAGACATTTTTCATTGATCGCTTTATATGATGAACGGATTAAATTTAGACGTGTATTCACATATAAACAAACACTGATCAGCGCAATAACATGGAGCACATCCAATAAGGTAAATGCAAGATCAAAGGTGCCTGCTTGACATGCAAGAAACATTGAAGTTTGTCATTGAAGCCACACAAGGATGTTTGAGCTTCCGCAAGAACCAATGAGGTTTGTTCTTGCATGTCAAGCAAGTACAGTTGAGCTTCCATATACTATATTTGATCTCTTCAAAAGACTTGGATTAAACCTCACAAACGTCACAGTATGAATAAATAATTTGTGCATGCTGTTCTTTAAAAGAAGCGGGATAAACTTAGGAACCATTTTATGTACATGCATGTTGTATAAATCGTTCATATAAACATAATATATGTTCATAATTAGGATGAGTATACTCATATCTGTAAAGGAGAGGATTACTCTATTGCCACTTTATTAGAATTATGCAAATCAGATAACGCCACAAATGCACCCAAAATGTAAGTGCTGAAGGCGGTTTGTAAGGGACAGTTCTGGAGAATCATGGAAAATGCAAACGTGGCACAAGTCAGCCCTTAGACTGTTCGATAAATAATCCTCCTATCAATCTGCCAAGCACTTTAGACTTCCTTAAAAAGTTCTTACAGTGCTTTTTTGACAGTTTCACAGACACATGTAGTTTTTCTTCCAGCACATCACAAATGCTGATAGTGCTGAATGCATATCAGACAAGTTGTCTATCAGCACTATGGAGCAGGGAGAATGAGGAAAAGATGAATGAAAACATTGGATTATGCTAGGATGACAGAAATATTCTACTAATTTTCTTTTCTTCTTCTTGGCACAGAAATGGAAGCGTCAATGTCTAAGGTTAGATCTGAAGTACAGAAAAAAAAATGCTGGATTCTGCAGAAAAAACTTAAGTGACTTAGATTTGACAAATTGAAATCGACATATTGAGACAGAGGATTGGAAGTATGTCAGTTTGCCGTTAGCTAACTGAATAGGATAAATTCAAAGGAGCACTCAGTAATTTATTGCTTATTAAACAGTTGCACACTTGCAGATTTCCATGTGTGCTCTATAAGTTTGTTGGTACTTAGACATTAAATACAGTTAAAGAAGTATCCCTTGAAGACTTTGTTTTCTGTTCATTTTATAAAGTGGATTCTGTGCTTTTTTTCTTCAAAATTACAAATTTCCCAATTGGGACTTAATGAAATCTAAATGCAGTCCCTTCACTTCCAAGTGTTTCATTTATTTTGAAAGAACGGAAAACAGTAACAAAGATGTTTTACTGTTGTTATTTTTTTTCTGTTATGTAATTTTTATTGTTGGACTTTGTTTGGAGGACATTGGTGAATTGACAGGAAACAAAGCAGGCTTGATCCGGTCTTCACCGAACCATGTAACGCAGGCCGTACTGCTTTACAGGGTTAAAAAACCCCAGCTTGGTGAATGCACAGCTACAAAGCTCTGCGTTCTCCCACGCTACTGCCTCACAGACCCAATACATTATGTTTCTATGAAAAAAATCCTGAGAGAATCCTTTCAGTACTTTGAAAAATAATGTGCCGCACACCCTAGAGCTATTCATTTAAGCAAGTCCTTCCCTTAACATTATTACCAGCTTGTTTTCGCTCTGCTATGAGACTTGCTATGTGCACAATGTGATTTAGCCAAGTAGGACATGTTTCTGTATCAAAATCATTTGTTGTTCCTGCGACAACAATCATATTGAATAATTATAGCCCAACTGCTTTTCCCAGCCCCTAATCCGCAGTCCTATAAGCCTTATCCTAAAATATGGTCAACTGATATATTGGTGATACTGATGAATTGGCAACATATATTTTCTAATTCGGCCCAATAAAGTTTCACAAGTCAGACATTTGATGCACCAGGGCTTGACATGAACTTTTTGCTCACCAGCCACTGTGGCTAAGTTACTAGCCACAATTTTGACATCGATACCATGGGGAAAAACTGCCATATAGATATTTTTAATATCATCTCATAATTTGGCAGCAGGTATTTAGGCTGCTGTCACTTTAAGACCTGATGCACGGATCCAATTTGCTGTTACGCATGTGTTTTCTTTCTCAACTGTTTACGTTCATTTAAAACATAACTAACTGTGTTTATGTGAATACTCGCCAAGACATTTTGACATTATTTTGTGTTTATTTGACTGTTTAAGTGCAATAAGCAGTGAAACAGAACTCAATTTAGTACTGAAAGGCGACTTTATGTGTGCAAACTTTGGGTGTGAGAACAAAATCTGTGGAAATGAGTAAAATTATGCACAATACACACAATCTCACGCCGAAATTCAAGCCCTGTAACACCAACAATATTCATCCGGAGCAAATGAAGTGAGTGAGTGAGGGGAGACGGGTTTGTGTGTCGACTCGCTGTCGGAGAGATGAGAGAGAGAGAAAGAGCAGCTGGTATCGTGTGTCTATTCTGTGGAAAATGAGTATTGGAAGCGTTTCAGATATTTCAGTATCAATATGTATTTAAACAACACTACTTTTAAAAGACTACAATTGAAACTGTAGGCTTTAGTAGGAGTGACTGCGTTACACGCTACTGCTGAAATCCACCCGCATTTGGCGGTTTGGCGGGTGTTAATGTCAAGCCCTGGATGGCACGAAAAACCATCTGGATATGTGTAACCAACACCACAAAAAAAAAAAAAAAATTTAAATACAAAAAGAAAGCAGTGCAGACATGCACAGGCACATATTTAGAGTTTTTATCCTCTCTCTCTCCTCAATAGTTTCCTGTCACTTAAACTGTCTTGATAACAAGGCAAGTCCAATAGCACTTCTATCAAAATTAACGGCACTGCAGATGCAAATTAACCATATGCAAACTCTGGTGCAATGCATTTGTATCATTCATGCCTAATACTGTACATGGTCCCTTACAAAAAACAAAACCGGTAAGACTTTATTTTACTGTGTCCTTGTTACACATGTTACATGTAGCTAGTTGCTATAGTAACAAATTTATGCATAATTACACGCAACTAACCCCAACCCGATAGTTAATTAATATTACTCAGTGCCTAAATGTATAATTACACTGTAACAAAGACGCCTTAAAATAAGGTGTAACCAAATAAACTTCTTATTTATTCTATTTAAATAAATATCTATCAAATATTTAATTCCGCAAACACAAAACACATCTAGTGAGATGTTCCTCTGGAGAGCACACTGCATCAGCCTGAAGCAAACCTCTCAAATACTGTGAGACTGACAGCAGCTGATCTGGGACACGTGAACTACATGCTCCTCACTCGATACACACCAGTACAGCAGACTACTTCAGTAAAATGCATATACATATCAGTTGTCACTCTACATCTCCTAAATAATATAGTAAGATGATATGTAAATGCTTAGTTTTTCAGCAAACTTTTGATCATGTTGATAATTTAGAGGCCTTAGAAATGTGTGTATCAAATATGATACAGTAGGCTTTATAGTATTCTGTAATCTGATAATAGGTTGCTTATCCAGAAACATGTCATATTTGGTTAAATCACATTAAGCATGTCAGAACCAATATTAATGCGTTTTATGTTGTAGTTCTTCAGTAATGTTGTAATTATATTCAAGAAGTCCTAGGAAATAAATGACAAACAAGTGGTACAGCTATGAGGAGGAGTTTTGTTTGAGGAACATTGGTGATTCATGGCTTTGTTGAAGAAAAGAGGTGGCGGCTTCTGAGTTCAGATGTAATTAAGCATGAAAGATATATCACAGATGTCAGCCCTCCCTGTAAAGATATGTCAGCTGTTTCTTCAAATTTGCTAGCACGAAAAATGAGGCCAATTTTCTGAAGAGAAACAAGTACTGATAGTATCCCCAATGCTTAAACTGTTTATTTTAGAGGCCTCAGTGTTTCAGCGGAGGTGCTGCGATGCAAAAACAAACAGCATTTAAGCATCTTTTTTTGGTGAATACCTAATGTACTCCACTCACAGCATCAGAAACATGAAGTGATGTCTATTTTTATGTTTAGATTTGCATTCTAAGGTCAGAGAGGGTTGTTGGAGGCGTCGATTCCACATGGACCTGCTGCCTGCCTTGACCTTTTTGAGTCAAGCACCATTCAGAGCGTAAAGTAGAGCTATCGGCTATGCAAAAGCAGTGCAAAGAGAAAGAAGGATGAGAACACAAGGCATTGTAAGTAAAGTTAAAGACTGTGATGTTGTGGGTGTATTGGTTTGCCTACAAGATGTAATATTTGTGCTGCGTTACAAAACTGTTGAAAAAATGAGCAGTCTCACTATCTGTTGTCTACATAGGCGACTGCTTTCCAGAGCAGCATTAAGAAGAAATACAACCTCATTAGAGACTGATTTGAAATGCTTTCCACGACACACTCACATGACATTCATAAGAAAATCAACTGTAATGCGACACTGCCTTTGGACTTTTGTCAAACTCTGCTGAAAAAAAATGTAAAGGGGACCTATTATGCCCCTTTTTACAAGATGTAATATACATCTGCGAGTTTCTGTGAAGTTTCAGCTCAAAATACCCCACAGATCATTTATTATACCATTTTGTAAATGTCCATTTTTGAGTGGAAGGAAAAACATGCTGTTTCCGTGCATGTGTCTTTAAATGAGCTGCTGCTCCCCGCCCCACTTTCCAGAAGAGGGCGGAGACTGTACAGTTCATGCCTCAGATACTCTGCCAAAAACGAACAAAACATGTTTGGTTTTGATTATCATCTCTATCGCAGTCACACTCATGTGACATTGCAGTTCTTCATCATCATAAAAGTTTATTATTTGCATGCGCACACAGAAAGCTGGCTGTCAGACGACGCGTCCCGTGAGCATTGATTTCTCTTTTTGCTTCTTATTGCGCTTAAACTGTCAAATACACACAAGGTTATGTCAAAAACACAAGTTCACATGAACACAGTCAGTTATGTCTGTGAATGTAAACAGCAGGGAAAGAAATTGCATGTGTATATTAGATCTGTGTATTAAAGTGACATCAGCGTAATATACAGTACTTACTGCTGTTAATATGAATCAAACAACAAAAACAGAAACTCACTCACTCCCACAAATAACTTTAGTAGCTTTAATAAGAATGCATTTCTTACTTGAATGCTGCTGTGAAATGCTCTGGTGAGGAGATAAACATGGCGGACTGTGTACAGCTCACTCAGGGGTGGAGCTAAGCTAATAGGGCAGATTCTGTTGCCAGTCGTGGGCGGAGCCTGTTTCAATGTGATGTCACACTGGAATACATTCCTGAACGGCTTGTTTTGAGACACTGTTTCAGATTTATGGAGAAAATAAACTGTGGATGGATTTATAATAAAATGTTTTACAATACAATACAATAAAAAAATACAATACAATAGGGTGGTTGTGTACACACACCGCAGATGCATAAATATGTTCAAATACAATAAAAAAAAAAAAAATGTATTTTGCATAATAGTTCCCCTTTAAACCAGCCTAACCAAAATATGGCCTAAGAACATTTTGCCAATGTTCCCATTAAGTTATGATAATGTTATTTCTGAAAGTTCTCTGAGCTAAATACTAAATAATATAAGTACTACATTTCGATTCATGATCTCTAAGGGCCGCCAAAACGTTCGAAGTGGGTGGAGCCACTTTGACTAAAATGGCTATAACTCCCAAATGAAATAAGAAATAAATTCAGAACATGTGTGTATGGGCTCAACCTTTGGTCAAGTGAAAAAAAAAATGTGGCCATGGGGCGCTATAACAGGGGGAAAAAAACATGAAAATGGCTATAACTACTTCACCGTTAGTCCGATTGACTTGAAAATTGGCATGCAGTGTCTTTGTCCAAGGTGCCATGATTGTTTATGAGGCCACTGGTGTATCTCAAAAAGCATGGCCGCCTTTGGCCAATGAATTTTGAGCACCTATTAGACATGGTTAACGGAGGCCGATCGGAACGAAACTCACTGGGTCTGTTTGACAGGACCATAAAGACCTGTGAGAAATTCGAAAGAAATCGGCCACCAGGGGGAGCCTTTGTGTTTTTCACGTGCGTAAAAAATTGTATATCACACAATTTTTCGCACATGCCCACGACATTCATACCACACGGTAGAACTCCTCATTCTGAGCAACTTTGCCTCTAGAACCGCCTCTGTCAATCGAATCGTTTGTTAAACATCTGAGATTATTTCAAAAAACAACTTTCGAACCAGTCCTAGGTTTTTGGCTCAACCTCAATAACCGTTAAAAAGCTTTAAAAAATATAAATTTCCTATGGTAAATAGCCTGTATTGGCTGTAAATGGTCATTTCAATCTATGATTGAGATGGTTACAGGCTTGCTAACTAAAACATAACACCTTTTTACGCATGTGCTTAAAGACCTTAAAGCGCTTAAACCCCGATAATTGCTGCTTGCAGCTATATTGCTTTATTTGATGTTTGATTCATTGTGTGTTCTCTCTTATGTCATACTCCAGGGTTCGCTTATGCATTTATGCACATGCACACTCTTCAAAAATGGTGCTGATTGTTGACACTAAAATAAATAAATTAAAATGTATATATACTGTATTTAAATGGAATGAAAGATATGGAATGATAGCTTGGTTATTTTGCCCATGAAAATGGTCTATTTAAGTATATATGTCATACTAACAAACAATTATGCTTTTAACCACAGGTCGAGAGCTGTAGTTCCAACCACACAAGTTCGTGATGCTGTTTGTGAATTTTTGTTGGAACTATGGTTTGAGAAACACTGAATTGTTGAACTCTCTTGGTAATGATAGAACTTGCAACCATAGTTGGCTAACAATGCTTTTGGGAAACACACCTCTGGCCAGGCTGATTTTAGATGGGTTTTGGGCATTAGCTGGTCTGGTTGGAAAATCACCTAACTATCCAGCTAAACAAAAGCTTGGCCAGACTGTGAAACAACAAAACAACATATCTGGCTTGGCCAGGCTGGGAGACCATCTTAAAGCAACTAAGACTAGTAAACCAACTTAGCAACTTAGGCTGGGTTAAATGGGTTTTAACAGGAAATTGAGATATCATATAAGGAAGCATGATTTACCTGCCTACTGTATGAAATAGCCTTTGCGTCAATAACAATGCTGAAAAATGTTGTCTAGGTAGGCAGCTCACTAAGGTTTGGAACAAAGCCATGGTGAGAACCTTATATTCTGCAAACTGTGCCACTGTCCCATTCACTGCCCTCAGCTTTCTCAGTGTATTATAGAAAAGAGCTTGTTTCAACCTCAACCTCTATTCAATGTAAATGTGACCTGTGTCAGTCAAGGAGGCTTAGGGGAATTGACGGATCACTGGATACCTGCCACTATGTTTGGAGACAAATCCGAAGTATACTGAGGTTGCTAGTCACAGATTGGCAGCTAAATTTTTCTTTTTTTTTCATTTCTAGACAGCATCAGTCGTGGAAAATACTGACCATGCACTCACTTTCATGCACATTCATAATAATAAAAAACGGATCATACATCATGAATCTGTTCAAATTAAAATCTGAGATGCATGAGTTGTGTTTTCAGCTGCTCAGAAAATAGTTCCAGAAAGACTCAGCAACAGTCGTGCAATATTTCACACTTATAAATGTGATTATGCAAACACGCTCGCAATTCAAGTGGAACTGATGCAACTAAAGTGAAACGTTGTGGCTTCAAAAGGCTGTTTATCAGCTCCTCACTTAATAGTTTGGCACTTATAAGTGTATTAAATAATTGCCTTCTTGATAACATTTCATGCCAAGCCAACATCTGTCACTCAACTTTGTGTCCAGGATGGACATGATGGCCAGATGCTCTGCAGTGCTGAATAACAGAGTGTTCCCATATGAAAAAAAGAGGCATTCGTAGATACAAAACTTTTAATATTTTAAAATATGTCATTAATAGAACAATTATACCTACTGTATGTAGTTCAGTTTTAAGACGATTTCTTAAAATGTGTAAATGAAATAAAAAGTTCCATGCAAATTGTTAATTTTTATGGTTTTAAGTATTCAGTATTACATGTTTCATGTCTTCATCGGCTTCATTTCTCTGCCTGCTGGGATGAGAGCGAATGAGAGTGAAGCACAAAACTTTTTTTTTACACTGTAGGCGTACTTGAACTCAAAAAATACTTTCATCTAACTCATCTTCTCTGCTTGTTGGTTTGACTTTAAAAAAAATCAGAGGATATCTTTTGAAGAAGAGCTACACTGAGATGCATAACTTGATTTCCCGAAAAATGTATACTGTATAGTGATTATAAACTGAAAAACATCATGTTAATATTTGGTTATTTTCAGCATGATTTACTTGATCTTAGAATCATTTTTTGCAGTGAAGTATCAGTTTTTATTTAAAACACAAATGTTATTCAAGCCACAATAACTAAAGCACATTTATCCCTGAAGTGCCAAGAGCCTCCTAGATATCTAATCACAAACAGCTGTAATGAGGTTGGAAAATGTTCTATGAAGCAATTCCCACTTGGACTCAAAACAGAGATGCTCAGAGAGATTGGCATCATTCTGTTTGGTGAATACACCTTGTGGAAAACCTGATAAGACATCTCAAGTGATTATGTTTTCTCTGTAGGTAAACGTCCCCATGCCTAAAACGTTTATTTGTCTTTTTTAGGCACTTTGCTGAAAACTTTACTAGGAACAGATGCTTCACTATGAAACGTATCATTCACAAATATCATTCAACAGATTCTGAATGAGAACAAATTTGGGTTAGATGAGAAACAGCCATTACTTAAAGCCATTTTATAGCATCATATTTTATACTGCAATGTGATATAGATAGATAGATAGATAGATAGATAGATAGATAGATAGATAGATAGATAGATAGATAGATAGATAGATAGATAGATAGATAGATAGATAGATAGATAGATAGATAGATAGAATCTCATTTGCCATCATTGTATCTGCCATCAAAAACTGATTAACTAGAAAACAAACTTATTAAACTGGTTTTATAATAAGAATTAAACGTACTCTTAAAGTATATCAGTCATTTATGTTTTTATTGAATGCACTTGTATGCTCATATTGTTTCATGAACTAAATCAAACATGGCAGAAAACATCATAAAATCCTGTAATGTGGGTTTTTGGAAATGACTTCTAGAGGATATTTCATGCTCCAGGATGTTCAACGCCTTCACTGTAATTTCAAAACAGGCAGTTCAATTGTCATCAAACAGTGTAAACCTGTGGGTGATCATCATGCCTATTTACAGCTTTCATAGTCTTTCCTGTTGAGTCACAAGACAGCACTGATCTTCACTTTCATTTAAAGGCATAAGCAGCCAAACAGCCATAAAGTGGCATGCTTCTGAGGAATGTGTGATAAAGCACAATAGTTTTAAATGTTAAAGCACAAAAGCTGCAAATGAAAGACTGCTTGAAAGGAATAGGGCAAGGATTTCTGTAAATAACTTACTTCGGACCTTGGCGGCCCAGATCCCCATTCAATTTAATTAAATGGAAAAGAGTGACCAGTACATTCTTCAAAATGTCTCCTTATGTTTTACACAGAAGAAAGAAAGTCATACAGGTGGAATGGTGAGTAAATGATGACTATTCCTTAAATAATGCCATCTGAACAAGGCTACCAGTTGTTTGTGTGCATAATCTATGCATTAAAAAACCTATTTAACACACAAACATTTTATTTTTCATTTTTTATTAATTTATAAAGCACAAATAAACAAAACAGAGTATTATTGTCTGTGGATTGCAAGCATCTGACCGGCCTATTCAAGTTTAAAAGATCTGACAAGTAAGAAGGCGCCAGACCAACAGTACTTTAATTCAACTCTGTAACGCACTGGCAACCAACTGAGAGACATTAAAAAGGAGTAATATGTTCACTTTTATGGACAGTTAAAAATCTGGCTGCAGTATTTTAAACCATTTTTGCAGATTTCAAATAAAAACAAGATAAGACGAAAGCATGTATGACACTTTCAAGATCGTTGAGAGATAGGAAAGACTTAACTTTAGACAGAAGTGTTAAATGAAATAAGCTTGACTTACTGTATTCATATTTTGGTCAAACTTAAGGGAGGAATAAAAATTAACTTTTTCACAGTCAGTTTGATGTAAGAATCTAAGTTAAAATTAAAATGTGTTTTTTCTTTAGCCAGAGAGGGCCCAAAAACAATTGCTTCCATCTTACTCTCATCAAAGACAACCAAGAACTTACATCGACTAAACATGCAACCAAGGTTTCTAAACCTTTCTTGTCATTATGTTTCAAAGGAAAATAGATTTGGGTGTCAGCTGCATAAAAATGAAAAGATAATGAAAGACTCCATGCTTCCTAAAAATTTAACCTAATGGAAGGATGTACAGAGAAAACAAGGTAGGACCCAAAATGGAGCCTTGAGGAACACCACAGGTAAGAGCGGCTTCGGATTAAACAGATCGTCCAATGGCCACTGAAAAGGTTCTGTTACTAAGATAGGATTTAAACCAGCTAAGGGCATTTCCTCAGATGTCCACACACTGTTCAAGGCGCGAAATAAGAATGCCATGGTCAACGGTGTTGAATGCTGCACTCAAATCTGAAAGCACTAAAATTACTGAATCCCCAGAGTCGACAGATAGCAAAATATCATTTAATACTCTTAATAGAGCAGACATGAGATTAGACAGACAGATAGATAGATAGATAGATAGATAGATAGATAGATAGATCGTTTCCGCATACAAAAATGACTGTAAAAAAGCTGCATTCATCAGTTCAGCTCTAACATTTTAGTAACATGATAAGAAAACTTTAAGCGTTAAAAATGCAGTTGGGTGGCATACAGATCAGTGATAATCAGTTATTTCATATAAATCACTAGCTAAAAATAAAAAGATGAGACAATCTGATAATCAAGCATATCTGTATCAAGTGCATTTCTTCCCTTCCAGCTGCACAGCGGTGAATAGCGCCGCATGAGCCTGTGTAACAGACAGTGAGCTCATTCCATGCGTATGTCTCTTAAGTTCAAAGAGCGACTGACTTCCTTTAGCTGTGCTTACACAGAGATACTGCGCTCCGCTTGGCTCTGTCTTAATTAATGACTAATTACATCCCATTGCTTATAATTAGAATCACAAATTCAAGAGTGCTGAGGACAGAAAGCGAGTCTGAATCACAAGCATCATCTGCCTCTCCTCTTTTTCTTTCTCATACTAAAATAAGACACAGGCAGGAAAACGTGTTTCATGCTGATCTCCTTTTTGCTTGTTTTGACAATGCCAGAAGATAAAATTAGGAGGACTAAAAATGTATTAAAGACTAACTTATAAAAAGGGATATAATGTAATTGAAAATATACATTATAAAATAACAAAAGAATAAGCCACTCAAGGCCAAGCGTTACCATCATTTTTTCTAGGTTGAGGTGGTTTTAGGCACTTTGTGTCATGCTTAACAACACCCCTAAGCCTGGTAAAGTCACGGTTACGCACAGTTGCTAATGGCGTTTATAAAACAGCAACAAGAGGAATATATTAAAAGACTTTGGATCATTCATCTCCAGTCTTCAGTGTCACATCATCCTTTAGAAATCATTCTAATATGCAGATTTGCTGCTCAATTATTAATAATGGTTCTTATTATTATCAATGTTGAAAACAGCTTTTGCTGCTTAATATTTTGTGGAAATCATGATACATTTTTTTCATGATTCTTTGATGAATAGAATGTTGATAACAAAAACATTTCTTTGAAATAGAAATCTTTTGTAACATTATAAATGTCTTTATTGTTGCTTTTGATTAATTTAATGCATCTTTGCTGAATAAAAGTATTATTTTCTTTAAAAATCTTTTAAAAAGTATAACGGTTTACACAGAAATATTAAGCAGCAAGAACTCTTTGACTGATAACAGTAAGGATCATGTGACACTGAAGACTAGTGTTGTAGTCAAGACCACCTAATCCGAGACCAAGTCGAGACCAAGACCAGTATGTGTTGAGACCAAGACAAGACCAAGACTTTGGGGGGTTGAGACCAAGACCAAGATTAAGACTTTGGGGGGTTAAGACCAAGACCAAGATTAAGACTTTGGGGGGTTGAGACCAAGACAAGACCAAGACTTTGGGGGGTTGAGACCAAGACTTTGGGGGGATGAGACCAAGACTTTGGGGGGATGAGACCAAGACAATACCAAGACTTTGGGGGGTTGAGACCAAGACGAGACCAAGACTTTGGGAGGTTGAGACCAAGACCAAGACTAAGACTTTGGGGGGTTGAGACCAAGACAATACCAAGACTTTGGGGGGTTGAGACCAAGACGAGACCAAGACTTTGGGAGGTTGAGACCAAGACCAAGACTAAGACTTTGGGGGGTTGAGACCAAGACAAGACCAAGACTTTGGGGGGTTGAGACCAAGACAAGACCAAGACTTTGGGGGGTTGAGACCAAGACTTTGGGGGGTTGAGACCAAGACAAGACCAAGACTTTGGGGGGTTGAGACCAAGACAAGACCAAGACTTTGGGGGGATGAGACCAAGACAAGACCAAGACTTTTGAGACCAAGACAAGACCAAGACATTGGGGGGGTTGAGACCAAGACCAAGACTTTGGGGGGATGAGACCAAGACAAGACCAAGACTTTTGAGACCAAGACAAGACCAAGACATTGGGGGGGTTGAGACCAAGACCAAGACTTTGGGGGGATGAGACCAAGACAATACCAAGACTTTGGGGGGTTGAGACCAAGACTTTGGGGGGATGAGACCAAGACAAGACCAAGACTTTGGGGGGTTGAGACCAAGACAAGACCAAGACTTTGGGGGGTTGAGACCAAGACAAGACCAAGACTTTGGGGGGTTGAGACCAAGACAAGACCAAGACATTGGGGGGATGAGACCAAGACCAAGACTTTGGGGGGTTGAGACCAAGACAAGACCAAGACTTTGGGGGGTTGAGACCAAGACAAGACCAAGACTTTGGGGGGTTGAGACCAAGACCAAGGCAAGGTGAGATCGAGTCAAGACCAAAACCAGACCAGCACTAAAATTCATCTGAAAGATCCAACTTTACTACCTGAGAAATGTCTTATTATTAATCAATAAATACAATTAGAATAATAAAACACTATCTAAAGCTGTTAACAATTAAATGAAATTACAAATGAAACAAAATTCACCGTTGCACTGCAGAGGTGGCACAGAAGTTGCATCTGAATTGGTACAATTACAAATGCCTAAACAGTGTTTTGCTTATTGAATGTTTATATAAAATTGATATCTCTTTTGCAATTGTGCTCAAATTTGCTCTTGTTATATTGCTTTTTTCATAATTATATCATGTGTTGTAATATAAAAATCCAGATCTCAAGTACTTTTTTGCAACAATATCTTTAATTCTGTGGGCATTTGTATTAATCCCTCATTAATTTATATAAATAAATCAAATTAGAAATAATAAGTTATTGATTGCATCTGAAGCAAGAAGTTTTACATTTAATCACATTAATGATGTTAATAAATCAGACAATGCACTGGCAATTTAGCGATATCCTCACAATTGTGGTCTTGACCGGTCTTGAAATAAAATCCCGAGTCCTCTTAGTCTGAGATCAAGACAAGACCGAGTCCAAATGCATTCGAGACCAAGACAAGACCAAGACCTTCAAAAAATGGTCTTAAGACCAGTCTCAAGACCAAGACCGGTCTCGAGTACTACAACACTACTGAAGACTGCAGTAATGATGCTGAAAATTCAGCTTTGACATCACAGGAATGAATTACATTGTAAAATATGTTACAACAGGAAACAGTCATTTTAAATTATTGTAATAATATTTCACACATACTCCTATTAGGATAGAAATGTTTCATCATGGTTCCATTGAGATGCCCTGTTGAAAAAACAGCATATGCTGGTTAGGTATGTTTTGAAGCATTGCATGTTGGTTCTTAGTTGGTCATGAGCTGGTTTAAGCTGGTCCTTATTTAGTCCTTAGCTGGTCAAGTGCTGGTCCTAGACTGGTCCTAAGCAACTAGGTCCAGCTCAGGTCCAGCTTAAACCAGCTCATGACCAACTAAGGACCAGCATAAACCAGCTCAAACCAGCTGCCATGCTTCGAAACATACCTAATCAGCATATGCAGTTTTTTTTTTTGTTTTGTTTTGTTTCAACAGGGTGATCACATTCCACACTTTATTGATTTGCAGTGACCTTTCTCTTTAAAGGGACAACTGAATCCAAACCATGCCAGCCTGATGGTGATGAAACCAACTTTAGTCTGTCAAGCAAAATATTTATAGTTATGATGTCTTTCCTCAAAGGCAGGCAGGCGGTGACTGTGCTATATAGTGAAACATGACCTCAATTTGCACCAGTGTGCCAACTGTTCCTCCTGATCCTTTGGGTGTTCGGATACAAATTCCTAAATAAGAAAATTTGCACTCATGCATTTTTCGCAGTGTGGCGGACCCTGATATCAGCAGGTTACTTTCTCTATTAGAGATTGAGTCGACATTGCAAAATAAGGTTGACTGGAGTGATACCATGATTTGACTTCCCTTAAGCTTTCCAAGCATAACGTCTATGAAGTTTTTGCACATGGATAAATATTTAATGAACTTTTTTTTGTCCACACAACTGTGATAAATCTGGGTTGAACAGACATGCAAATCCACTGACTCTAGAGCGCTATAATTAATGCAAATCTTTATTTTGTTTACATCAAGGTATGTTTACCTTGTCCTATTTTTTGTAGTTAGGTCAAATTGTTTATTCCATGAAAATCAGATGCATGGCACAAAACAAGCAGACATTCGTACTGTTCTGCTTTAATTCTAACCTATTCAAATCATCTCAGCATGAAAGCTTTTGAGATACTGTAGCATAACCTTCCATTGTGCATGAGTGTGCACTCAGCATGAAGAGCAGGAATACAGTGTGTCTGTATAGTGTCTTTATAGAACAAGAAGACAAGCAGGCTAAAAGCATTTGTCTTACACAATGTAATCAAAAGCAAACAGCATTACTGCTGTAGTTATGACTGCAGATACAAAAACCCATTTAAGGCTTATACCCCTGAATGACCTGCTTTAAAACGGTAACAGATCAGCTGGATAAAACTGTTGGTTTGATTTTTTTTCCCTGCAAAGTTCAAGGCAACCAACACAGGCAGAGGAAATGAAGCGAGCAATTCTATTCCTGAAGTCTTAATGTGTCACTTTAACACCCGATTACAGCCAAGAGTGGCTTCTGATTATATTAGATATTTTTTTTTCTCATAAATTTTATTTTAAGTTTCAAACCAACAATGCAAAGTAAATGCATAGTTTATACAGAAGTAAATATGAAGGCAAGACACTACAGGTACGGTAAACATTTTAACTAATAGATATAACCATACTTCCCCACAGTTCATTAATCACAATAAATGAAGACAATTATTTTCTGTTACATGATTTCTGAAATGTTATGTTTAAATATGCAAATGATGCATTATCTAATTAAATATGCATTCATTTGCATACATTTACAGAACAGAAATCTGAACATTGGATAAAGAACTTAAAAAAAACTTCAGAATATAGACAGGAATAAAACTGGAAAGTTTTGTATGGTGTCTTGCCTTAAGGTGTTATTTATGCACCGATATATAATATCAGCCCCTATTATGCTATTTAAAGGTTCCTAATTTTGTTTTAGAGTCTTCTACAATAGGTTTGCATGCATCCAATGTCAGAAAACACTTTAATTTTCTTATAATATACATTGCAGCATCAGCTCTTTTCTCACAGTGACTGAAACAGCTCGATAAGAAAGCATCCTCTGATCTGATTGGTCAGATGGCCCAGTCTGTTGTGATTGGTCTACAGCTTACAGCACATGTCAGAAACGAAACACCCATTACCATAAATGAATTTCAGCTCCGGATCTGCCTCACTTGTATACAACTTGAAAACAGCATCTTCTTGTCATGTCGACAACACAAACCAAACTCTTCCAGTCTCAGATACAACTACAGTGTTTGAGGTCGGGTCAAAGTAGATGTTGTTCGCGGGCAGCCAATGAAGACCATAGGTGGAAGTTACTGACGACTCATTTCGGCAGTTCAGAATTGATTCTTCCTTTTAGGAGACAATAACTTTGTTGTGCGTCTGCAAAGTTACGATGCTCAAAGTTCAATGCAAAGGGAGATATTTTCTTTTTACAGAATTCGCTGTTTAATTACTACAACAAATGGCTGCTAGGCACTACAACAAGCTTCTTCCCGTGTTTGTGACATCACAAACCCCATTTGTTAATTTACATAAACCCTGTCCCCGAGAACACACAAGAAAGGGGGCGAGGCCATGTTGGGCTGCTTTAGAGAAGAGGAAGAGTTGTTGTTGTAGAGTGTTGTTGTCATACCGCCATTTTAAGGCAGACACACACAAAAATGGCGTGTTTTTGCTCACACCCAAATAGGGGCAAATTTGACAAGCTATAATAAATGATCTGTGGGGTATTTTGAGCTGAAACTTCACAGACACATTCTGGGGACACCAGAGACTTATATTACATCTTGTAAAATGGGCATTATAGGTCCCCTTTAAAAGAAATTGAGTTTTCAGAATATTTTGGGGGGCACAACATCCAGCGGGGCACCATACAGGGTTGAATAAATATTTTCAAATAGCATGAGATATGACATAATGGCCAAAGTCATTGCCTGCAGAGGCACAATGCCTGCTGAGTCCACCAAACTAACATTGCACAGTGACAAGACGTCTCGGAGATGGAGTGTCCAGAGAAACAGCAGCACTTTATTTGGTACTTCATCATGCTACAGACTTGTACAAAACACATTGAGAGACCACAGTATAGAACTTAGTTACTACCTAACTAGTTTTTTCGAATGCCAAGTGAGTTAAAGCACTATAAATTCATGTCGTATGTGAGCTGTACTGATTAATAGCCTGTCTTTCTGGATCAGAGGCTTTGCCGTGTCTTTGTTTAACAGAGCTCATTGTGATTATCACAGGATAAACCCTCCAGCGCGGCCATAAATCAGCCCTGCCGAGGCTCCTCACTCACACAGCCATCTGTCAGTCAAAAGGGCAGTTAAGGGCAACTTGAAAAATTTCGAGTCTCTTCCGAGGCGTGCCAAGTACAACAACTTTGCTGTGTTTCCATGCCTTTCTGTTGAGGTAATTAACCCCAACCCGCTGCTTATTAGAGGAGACTCATAGGGAGCGGAGGATGAGAGGAAATGAGAAATCACAGCTTCTCAAAGAAGCAAACGTAGTCCTCGGAGACGGTGTCATCCGTTTGACTCTTCACAGATCACGCTGTCATCAAACCAAATATTCCATAACATATTCCTTCTGACTACATAGCAGTTAGGTAATGTTCGTAAATAGGTCATACACCTCAGCATTTCTCACCTATGCCACTAAAACATAATAAACATCAGAGAAAAATGTCATTTGTACCTTTCCACACACTTTTACATTAACCTCAATACTGACTGCATAAATATTCATCTTTCAAATGTTAAAAAAAAGTCAAAGAAAAACTAGCACTAGGCTGCTTGTCATTACCATCACATCACAACATCTCAAATGAGTTCCAACGAGACCTGCAGCTTTTCTGCTGGTGCTCATGTCTGTTGTAACAAGGTTTTTTTAATGAGCAAAATGTAAAAAAATAATACTATGTGTACTTTACAAATTTAAAAAGTTCTTTTTAAAAAAAGTGTTTCTTATTATATAACCAAACAAACTAACCTAGCTGACAAACTTATTCATAGTCTAAGGAAGACTTGAATAAATAATAGCTTTTGTTTTGTCATTTGCTTACTATTTATGCTTCGATGTGGGTGTTTATAAAGAGACAAGTGGTAATCCCAAAAGTAACTTCTAGAATAGCTAGACAAATTCTGTCCATTGTGTTCAACAGTATGTGCACTTGAAATCAGAAAAGATGAACCGGAAATATGAAACAATGAATAAAGAATAAACAATGGTGAGAATTCATCAGAGCCAACAAATTGGCTGAACAAGTGAGCTAAAGTTTAATCGCCAAGTACAAATATGCAAGGAATTTGTCTTGGTGTTGGGGTTAATATAATTGCTAATAAAATATTTTGATGTAAAATATGTTGATATATGTCAATACCGTTTCCTATGAGTCTGTGTTTTCCTGACAATATAAATACTAATAAAACATTGTTTTGATTTGTTGTTTTTTTTTTTTATTATTATTATTATTACACCACTACATCCCAGTGTGAAGAAAGTTTAGTTGGACCTCAGCACTACTTCCACACAATTAAAGTGCATTAAGTACAAAATGAGTTGTTCCAATTAAGCAGACTTTAAGTATACCAGTTTAGTATACCAAAAGTGTGTTTTTCCTTGATTATGTCACATTATGGAATTTCATGTTGACTTCAACATCACAGTTAAAAAGTGAATACTTTTATGTTCTGTTTCAAAGAGTGTTTGTCATAATCAGTAGCAGGTTCTACAAAAAGTTCAATTCCTATTCCACAGCATAATTTCCCATTCCTGCTTCTTCCTCTGCAGAATTTTATCCTTCAGCTCCCATGAAATGCTGTTTTCTTGATTTGTTTTTGAATGCGGCGCAGTACTTTGCATAAAAGCTAAATGCAAATGGTATGAGAGCAGATAAACAGAATGTTATGAGCTGAGAATCTGTTCGCTTCACTTCGCTCCTCTACACAATGTAACTACACAATTGAAAGAGGGACTAAGTGATTCTGTTGTTCTTTCTCTTTGGCTTTCAGCAGAAAATCCACTACAGCGCTAAAGAGCTGCTGTGCTGAAGCGTGCTGCATTTTCATCAACTTGAGGATGACAGGGAGATCAGGCAGGCCATCCTCCAGGCTGTTTGTACCAGGTGGTAGAGCCACAGCTGGCATGTACCTCTTCCACATAAATCATTCATTCTGGAAAACACTTGTATGCTACAGAGAGAGAGGCAGTGTAAAGTCTGGGACCATGAAGTTTAGAGCAACCTTGGATGGCACTGTATTGTAAGATACAGATTTGGCGCTTAAAAGTGGACTAAAGTCATTCTGCCCTTTGGAAGATAAATGTCGACAAAGCGATATTCTGGTAAAGGTAAGCTCAATCAACAGCATTTGTGGCATAATGTTGATTACCACTTATCCCTAATTTTCTCTATTAAAAAAAAAATAGCAAAATTCGAGGTCACAATGAGGCACTTATAATGGGGCCAATTTTTAAGCAGAAATGTAAAGCGTACACTCTAAAAGATGCTGGATTAAAAACAACCCAAGTTGGGTTGAAAATGGACACACCCAGCATTTGGATTGTTTTAACCCAGCGGTTGAGTTAAATGTTTGCCCAACCTGCTGGGTAGTTTTATTTAACTCAACTATTGTTTAAAAATTACTGCATTGCTTGCTTAAAATGAACCCAAAATATGTTGGAAATTAACATTTATTAATGGGAAACAGTACCAGCGGCCATTCACTATTGCACGCGAGTAAGTCTTTTGAAAACATTATCTACATAAAACAGACAAATCATTATGAAATCATTTTCTTATGTGTGTTGCAGCTGCTGTCAGATCCAATACAGCTGACTGCTTCATCTGTCAACTAAACTTTCTTTGCAAACTCTTCCATTTGTCCTGTTGTCGGCAGACTCAAGTGCGTAGAACATGTCAGAAACTGAATGCGGATCTGTAAGCTGTGTCCAGTGCAGACAGCGTCAGTGATTATAATGGGATCTATTTGCTTTTGACGCGACGCTCACATCCAGTGTAGACGAATATCAGCCGTTAAACGACTGAACGCCAGTGGGCGGGGCCTATGGTGCGATGATGTAAAACTATTCGTCAATGTCTTGCTCTGGAGGGAGGCATATGCAAATGTATTTGCCAGTGTGACATCACAAATCCCACACTATCAAAACGAGCCATTTTTGGAGCTTGATTAAATAAACGGAGCGTCTATTTACACTAAGTGCAAATAGCGTCCCTTGTTGGTAAACGCTATTTACACCACCAATGTCTGGTTGGGCCACTCAAGTTTTAAAAAAGACAGAATTCAACGTCTTCAGTGGCACAGCAGTAGCGAGTAAGGCAGACCTGGCTTTTAACGTGATCGACGCAGGTTTGAATCCTCCGAGCTCGCATTTATTTTCAATAAAAATGAAAATAATGTTCTAAAAGTGGAAATAAACTGCGAACGAGTGTTTAATAATATTAAAAGTGTTTATTGGGTAGGGTTAGGGGAAGGTGTAGGGACTCGGGAGGGTTTTTATTCTCCCAATAATGCAGCATCCATTTAATAATTTTAATAAATACAATCATTTACACTGTGATATTATTGCATCCTGTTAATGTACAAAAATACTGAGGTGCAAATAGCATCTGCCAATATAAAGTATAGATAGCATCTAATTACTATTTACTCTTATTGCAAAGAACTGATACTTTTACATGGTGTAAATAGAATCTGTCGCTATTTTCACATAAATAGCATATCGCTAAGAAAATGCTGCTATTGTCACTTAGTGTAAATAGCTGCTGCCTTAAATAAATGCTTTGTTTATAATGAGGAGGATGTTTTAAGCTAGAAAACTTGTGTTTTAATGGTACAAAGACCTCTTAGGCCCTGTTTACACTTGGTATTAAGATGCGTTTTGGTCGATCGGATCACAAGTGGACGACACTAAATACAGGTGTAAACAGATCTAAAAGTTTTGAGCTTGTCCACTTTCAACCACTTCCAGAGGTAGTGGAAAACACATTCGCCCGGATTGCTTTCGTGGTGTAGACGCTCATGTGATTGAATGCGTTCGGACAGCCACAACAGTCTGCTCTCCGCCTACTGACCTAACACGTAAACATTATGGGAAGTGCGTTAGCCAGACGGGATTTAAACTTTGTCAGCTGAAGACCCAAGTTTGGTTTGAAGATGAAAAACATACCAAGTACAATGTTCTCTCAACATTCCTGATTTCTAACACACACTCAAACACAACCAAAACGCATCTTAATACCCGGTGTAAACAGGGCCAAATATCAAGGCAAATATGATTTCTCTTGTCATGACCCCTTTAATTCAATTGTTAAAATGTGTGCATTGTTTGAGCTGTAAAGTTTTTCTTGCCAATTTTACAGTCTTTTTTAGGGGTTTAGGCATTCCGTTGTCATAACAAATAAGTTGTAAAAAGTGGATATAACTTTACATAGAAAACATCAGTAAGTTATTTAAGTGGCTCTGTTTAAGTGGCTCAAATAGTAGCTACTGTTTAATTTGCTCAAACAGTAGAGCATGGTGCTAGCAACGGCAAGGTCATATAAAGGTTTGATTCACAGGAAATGCATGAACTGATAAACTGTCTGGTAAAAGCATAAATGTAAATTATTTGTTCAGACTAAAATCATCAATTATTGAAACAGTGAGTATTCGTCGAAAGTCGGCATGAAAAAGAAGTAGCGAAAGTCTTTTCTTGCCTATTGTCACTTATATTCACTTATATTATCCGAGTGAAACAGCTTTTCAATCAAATAATAAAAGCAGGGCAGGAATTGATTTTGTCCATTTTGTCATAATTAAAGATTATGAGGGCGTATGAATAAAAAAAATAAAAAATAAAAAAGCAATAATAATGATGTGCACGGATAAATCATTTATAATAAATACAGCAATATTCCATAAAAATTATTGATTTCATGGGGACCCATTCACTTCCATTATAAAAAATCATTGCTAAACAGCAAAGATCAAGGTATCTCAGATAAACCTCAACAATCCATGCCATGCAATAAAGAAATTCAAGCACTGAAACCAGAAAACACTCCCTCCAAGCCCATTCCTGAAGCCCACAGCCGTTGCCAAACAGCACAACGTGTCTGCGGCTGTAGCTCGGGAATGTTTGCTCAAGTAATCATCTGTAGCTGCCTCTCAGCTCAGCGAGGTTTGTCTGTACCCTTGATTCAGTTTGAGCGCTGCACTGGCTGTCTGCAACCCGTATCAACATATATCCAGTGAGTAACTACGACAGAATCGTCTCTCTGACAATGAAGTGTGTCTTTTATAACAAACACAAAAGGAGGCCATTAATAAAATCATATTACAGACTTTCTTGAACAGCGCAAGATTTGTATTCCTAGATATTCAGTGAAGCAGACGAATCATGCTGTGCATGTTGTTGTAGACTAATAAACCAGAAACAGAACAGAAAATTGCTTGTGTTCTCTCAGATCTGCAACAAATTAGTGCTTTCCGAAGTAGCTGAAAACGAATCCGGAATAAAGCTTGCGCAACAGTGAGAAACTACAAACGCTTTATTGTTGCATTCTGTTTGGCAGATGCTTTGTGAGAAAGGTGGGTTAGGATGTACTTACTGCAACGGGAAGAACCCACCATCTGCTTTTTCATGAATATGATAAAGATCAAACAATATATTCACAAACCAAATTTTGACCTCAAACATTTAATTGAATAACCTACACACTTAAAAAATAAAGGTTTCAAAAGGAGGCCACTGAAGAAGAACCAAGAGTTCTTAAAAAAAAAAAATTCTTAGTGCGAAGAATATTTAAATAATATGAAACTTTTTCCACTACACTGTAAAAAATGAGTGTAATTTTTACTGTAAAATATTGTAAAAATGCTACAGAAAAGCTGTTAACAGTAAGTTCCCGTATTATATACAGAGAAAAAAAATTGTAAAAGATCTAACTGGACATTTTTGTAATTTTACAGTAAAATGCTGAAAATTGCACAGTTTTTAGAAGTAAAAAAAAGAACAAATCAATGGATAATTTACAGTATTCAATGTACATTCAAAAACTGTAATCTGACATTCCCAGAATTTAAATTTAAATTTTCTTGTTTGTAAATTACAGTTTTATGCTGTAAAATTTACATGTTGTTTTGTAAATATGTTTACATTTTTACTGTATTTTTTACAGAATTATTCTGGCAACCACAGATGCCAATTTTTTTTTTTTTTTTTTTTGGTAAAAACAACAGGATTTTTTTTTTTTTTTTT
The DNA here is from genome assembly GCA_039654765.1 of Mylopharyngodon piceus. Classification (NCBI taxonomy): domain Eukaryota; kingdom Metazoa; phylum Chordata; class Actinopteri; order Cypriniformes; family Xenocyprididae; genus Mylopharyngodon; species Mylopharyngodon piceus. The sequence continues at coordinate 45,162,043 of CM077442.1, forward strand.
ACAGTGTATAAAGAACATATAAAGTGCAATGGATAGGTTCCGCTGAGATTAAAGGTTCTTCACTGAACCCTAAACGCAAAATTATCAACGAGTGTATCAATTAAATAAACGCATTGACGATGATGAAAAACAAAAAAACAGAAATTTTTGTGGGCTGAGAAGTGCTGAAAGATCTAAACTACCAGTACAGACAGAAGCAATCAGTCACTTTTCATAATTAATGTTCAGCCAGTGCCAAGTTCATTAAACAAGAGTCTCTGAAGAGAGAAGGAGAGGAGTTCGCAATCATCAATGGTCTTTGTGAAGCTGCCAGATCACAAGTGGAGGTCACACCTGCATAAAAGTGCCATTAACCACGAGGTAAGGTGCAATCAACCTGATTTGAACAAGACAGGACAAATGTTCAATTGCTATTCAAGTCATGATGATGAACTATAGATTTTTCTGTTTATCACCTGAGAGGAACATGCTCTCCACAATGGACTGCTATTTCAGAGCAACCCTCTCTCCAGGTCACATCTGTCCATGGTACAGACAAAAAATGTACTATGGTAACCACAGTATCTACCAAAATACTAAAGTTACTGGGTCAGTGACGTGACTGGTCATTTTTTTTTTTTTTGTCCAAAGGCCTTAATAATAATAATAAAAAAAAAAGATATGACATCCAAAGTATGTAATGTAGTACAGCTAGATCTCTTTTATTGAATCCAAAAGGTTTTAATTATATTTTGCTACATATAAAGTATTTAAAAGATTTTTAAGTGTCAAAAGGTCATTCGGTTTAACCGTCTAAAGGCCAATACAGCCATTTTATTTGTGATTAAAATATCTTAAAATGTAATAAATGTATATGTTTTTAATTTTGGCATTATTTTATAACATCATATATCAACATAGTGCAAAATGGTATTAATATTATGTGTAGAAGTCGTTGCTTTGTTATGAGAAAGAATGTCCGAAAAATGAATTTCATTGATGTCATTCGGAGAAACCAATATAAAGGAACCATTTTGGAACAAGTCATGCGGTCAATATCATGTGACAGGATGTGACATCATTCAGACACCTGCAAAGGACCACATGGTCGTGAAGCAAAGTAACTAACTCTCTCTTAACTATTTGAAAAATTCATGTTTTCACTTACTCATACGCATGTCCCGAAACATCAGGTCATTCGGTACAACCGCTATAAAACATGGAAAACGTTGTAATATTTTAAAAACTTGTACTAAATATAAAATGTTTCATTGTCCTTTTTCTAGCTAGCTAGATATCAGCCTGTTAGCATTGTTTGAAAATATCGTCATTCGGTATAACCAAAAGTGTCATACGGTAAAACCAAAATTTTGGTTAAACCGAATGACTTTTTTGGTGACAATTTTTGTCCATCTTGTAAATAATGACAAAAGCAGTGTTAATTGATTATAAAAACCACATAATCTCATTGTTAACACTTAATAAAACTTCAAAATTAATTATATCTTCATTGTTTTTTTTACACTTTTAAAATCCTTATTCGTCAATGACCCTACGATAGTTTATCCCATAACTGTATAGTATGTTTATAAACTTGCCATACATATTTGTCATTATGTAGAATTCATTTTTGTATACAGTGCCTGTTAATACAGCATTACAAAAAAAAATAATTTTCATGTAATGATGGTTACTAAAGTAAATTGTTTTAAAGAGCAAATGCAGCTTAAAAAAAACTGAACAAAAAGCCCCTGAAAGCTTCATACACTGTTCTAGTACAATAATCGCAAGTACATTTCACAGGTAACTGTGGTTACCATGGTAAGTCTTTGTAAGGGCAATAATTGAGTTGCATTTACAATGAAAGATTTCTTTCATTTTTTTCTGCAACAATTAGTTTGTGCCTCTGCATCAGCAATAAAATATTAGTTACCTATATATATATTAGTTATCATTTGTTACATAATATAATTTTTCTCAGTTTTTACACAAACTTGTAGTGTTGACTGCATTAATCAAGCTCAACAATTCACTCTTGTTACCCTTGTTATTGTTAAGAGAAAGAAAAAAAACCTGTTGTTAAATGTATTATTTATTATTTGGTTCAAAACGAGCTAGTCCCTGCTGTGAGACAGATTCATTTAGGTTGCATATACAAATTTGTACTTTGTTTATTTTATACATTTTTTTATTCGAATGTTTATCTAAACACCCCTAAAAAAAGCCTCTATAAGGTCCTCTATTCGTGAAAAGTGGCATATAACTTATTTATGGCATATAATTTTTGCTGATCTTGTGATTGTTAGCTGTATTTCTCATAGAGAGAACATTTTTAGACGTCACATTCATTTGTAAGCACATTTATTAAACACACACTCGTCTTACCCTGTATATGCTGATTAACTACATTCTCCAGTCGATCCAGTCGCTCTATAATCCGCAGAGTTTCTCCTTTCCTGTCGCCTTCCAACTTTTTGGCTGGGACAGGCATCGGCACTTTGATGTACACATTAGCGATGTAATTAGTCACCCATCCGACGTACAAAAGACACACTATGTTGGTCATGCCACTTAGTATCACACACGTAGACACCAAAGTTTTGGTTCTCCTGGTGCAAGCCATCCCGACATCCCTCCATATAGAGTGCGAGATACAGCGGACAAGTGCGCCTGTCCTCAACTCTGTATGTACTCCAATGGAGAATCACGCGCTAGTTCGGTCCTCGCGCCTGACGCAAACACTACAGTCCGTGCTTCATTCTGCCACAGATTCCAAAGACTTGAAATGTGCAACTATCGTCTTGTTTCAACACGACTCGCCGCGTTCTCCGTCTGCAGCGGAAAGCAGCGGTATAGGAAGGAGAGTGAAGGTGCGCGAGTATGTGTGTGTGATCTGATCCTGAGCCTGTTGACCAATGAGATTAGCTGCAATCTATGGGACCAATTGCACAATGATCCAGTAACAGTAAGGAGGTGCTTTATGAAGACAGAAACTCCCAATGTTTCATAAAAAAATATATATGGTTCCACTTTATATTTACTTAAATTAATAATTTCACCTAATGCTTATGTTTTTACATTGTACTTATATTTAGAAAATGGCTGCATGTAATATAGTTATAATTCATTTCTGTAATTAATTTCAATAATTATGCTGTTGACCCTTCCCTTACCACTTAACCCACCCTTAAACCTACTCATGTCACCAAACCTGTCCCTAATCCTATATATACATATATATACAGTATCTCACAGAAGTGAGTACACTCCTCACATTTTTGTAAATATTTTATTATATCTTTTGATGTGACAACACTGAAAAAATGACACTTTGCTACAATGTAAAGTAGTGAGTGTACAGCTTGTATAACAGTGTAAATTTGCTGTCCCCTCAAAATAACTCAACAAACAGCCATTAATGTCTAAACCGCTGGCCACAAAAGTGAGTACACCCCTAAGTGAAAATGTCCAAATTGGGCCCAAAGTGTCAATATTTTGTGTGGCCACCATTATTTTCCAGCACTGCCTTAACCCTCTTGGGCATGGAGTTCACCAGAGCTTCACAGGTTGCCACTGGAGTCCTCTTCCACTCCTCCATGACGACATCACGCAGCTGGTGGATGTTAGAGACCTTGCGCTCCTCCACCTTCCGTTTGAGGATGCCCCACAGATGCTCAATAGGGTTTAGGTACCCTCAGCTTCTTTAGCAAGGCAGTGGTCGTCTTGGAGGTGTGTTTGGGGTCGTTATCATGTTGGAATACTGCCCTGCGGCCCAGTCTCCGAAGGGAGGGGATCATGCTCTGCTTCAGTATGTCACAGTACATGTTGGCATTCATGGTTCCCTCAATGAACTGTAGCTCCCCAGTGCTGGCAGCACTCATGCAGCCCCAGACCATGACACTCCCACTACCATGCTTGACTGTAGGCAAGACACACTTGTCCTTGTACTCCTCACCTGGTTGCCGCCACACACGCTTGACACCATCTGAACCAAATAAGTTTATCTTGGTCTCCTCAGACCACAGGACATGGTTCCAGTAATCCATGTCCTTAGTCTGCTTGTCTTCAGCAAACTGTTTGCGGGCTTTCTTGTGCATCATCTTTAGAAGAGGCTTCCTTCTGGGATGACAGCCACGCAGACCAATTTGATGCAGTGTGCGGCGTAAGGTCTGAGCACTGACAGGCTGACCCCCCACCCCTTCAACCTCTGCAGCAATGCTGGCAGCACTCATACGTCTATTTCCCAAACACAACCTCTGGATATGACGCTGAGCACGTGCACTCAACTTCTTTGGTCGACCATGGCGAGGCCTGTTCTGAGTGGAACCTGTCCTGTTAAACCGCTGTATGGTATTGGCCACCGTGCTGCAGCTCAGTTTCAGGGTCTTGGCAATCTTCTTATAGCCTACGCCATCTTTATGTAGAGCAACAATTCTTTTTTTCAGTTCCTCTGAGAGTTCTTTGCCATGAGGTGCCATGTTGAACTTCCAGTGACCAGTATGAGAGAGTGAGAGCGATAACACCAAATTTAGCACACTTGCTCCCCATTCACACCTGAGACCTTTAACACTAACGAGTCACATGACACCGGGGAGAGAAAATGGCTAATTGGGCCCAATTTGGACATTTTCACTTAGGGGTGTACTCACTTTTGTGGCCAGCGTTTTAGACATTAATGGCTGTGTGTTGAGTTATTTTGAGGGGACAGCAAATTTACACTGTTATACAAGCTGTACACTCACTACTTTACATTGTAGCAAAGTATCATTTCTTCAGTGTTGTCACATGAAAAGATATAATAAAATATTTACAAAAATGTGAGGGGTGTACTCACTTCTGTGAGATACTGTATATATATAGGAGCACAATGGTTTATTACATTTAGAAACCTGTTAAACCCTTAATTTAAATTTTAAATTATACATATAGTTGGCTACACACAGGAGTGTTGTAGCAAAGGGTGAGTTAACACTATTAACTTAACCACTTACAAATGAACAGGGAAATCACTGTGTACCTTACCATCACCCTCCCGATTACATAAGTTGTAAAGCAGTGTGCAAATAATGACTTTCATAATAAAGAATTTAGGTAATTTTCAGGTGATGAACATACTGAGGCTCATCTAAGTGAGGTTTACATAAATACTCTGGTCAGTTGTTGCCCCACCATTGCCACAGACTTCTGGGCTGTCTGCTACACTCCATTTCTCCACCCCTACGGCTCCGTTGGGCTTCTCCATCCCTCAGACTCCACCGTGGTCCTCACTTACACCGGCATTGCCTCAGTCCTCAAGCCCCCTGGCTCGACCTCGGCCACTTGTCGCCGGGACTCCGCCTTGGTCTCCCAGTCCTTCGCTGTCACCAGGTCTCTCGGTTCCATGGACTCTGCCTGGGCCTCTACATCTCCAGGCAGTATCACAGTTAATTGGGCTCAAAAGACCACCTTGGCTCCTCCCTCCATCTCTGCCGCCATGGATCGCATCCATCTTCGCTGTCTCCTGGGTCACTCTGGGATCTCGTCGGCCGTCCGTTCCTCCCTGGATCCTACCACCATCAACTCCTCCATGGTCCCTTCCACCGTCAACTCCCCCAAGGGCACTTCCACCGTCATCTCCTCCATGGCTCCTCCCACCGTCAACTTCTCCATGGTGCCCCCCATGGATCGTCTCCGTCTTGGCCGTCTCCTGGGTCGCTCTGGGATCTCGTCAGCCATCCGTTCCTCCCTGGATTCTACCACCATCAACTCCTCCATGGGCCCTTCCACCGCCATCGCCTCCATGGTGCCTCCCATCATCTCCTCCATGGCTTCTCCCGCCGTCTGCTCCACCCTGGTTCCTCCCATCTGCTCCCCTATTGTTTTCCAGCGCCTCAACGGTCCATCGTCCACCTCAAGAACGTCCACCCTTATTCCCTCGATCAATCCATCACAGCGCTAGGCTGCACCTTCCCGGGAGGGGGCGTTCTGTCATGATCTGTGTGTTTAGTTTCATTTTCATGGACTTTTAGCTTGTATTCCTCAGTTACCTGTTTCCTGTGTTTTCTTTGTTACTAGTTTCCCACCATTTGTTGTCATAAACACTCATTCAATCATCACACCTGTTCGTTATATTATCATCATCACTGTGCATTTAAGTTCCTCTTTGTGCTTCATTTAGTGGTCAGGTATTGTTGTGTTCTACACACTCTCACATTGCCTTTCTTTATGTGGATTACTTGAATTTGTTTTATTTAATAAATCTTTTGTTTTGTGGAACCTTTCTGAACTCTTCATCTTTATCATCTGTACCTAAACGTTACAATATCACACATTCAGACACTGAAACAAAACGCAAGTGTTACTTACATAAAAACATTGCACACCAAAGGGAACAATCATAACAAACAGGATTCTGGCACTTAGGAAGTGTTGGGGTGGAGGAAATCATTATTTGTACAAGAAGCCAAGCTCAAGTTCATACAGTGCACACTTGTAAGCAACAATATATGTAATTGTCTGTAGAGAAGCCATTAGCATTAGATTTTTCTTTAGATCGTACAATTTGTCAAATTATTTAGATTTAAGAATTACTTTTCCCATGCTTCCAATCTTGTTTTGTTGGAATTAGTATTAAATAATAATGTGTGTGTGTGGCCAAAGCTATGAACAGAAGCAAAAAATGTGGAGGAGGAATAAATGAATAAAGACCCCTCATAAGCCTGTATTTCATGTCCACCCCATGGGTACAGTCTCAGGAAACTCACAAAGACACAATATGGATTTTATCTTATTATATAAATCCCATACACACATATGAGCAAATAATGTTTGATTCTACTGGGACATGAATAGTTTTGCGCGTGCCACGAATAGCTTCAAATGAATGGGATACCAACAAAAAGCATAGACAATGCATCATTTACAATATCACTGTAATCAACAGAAAAAAATGTTATATTTTCATAGATAGGCTAACTTGACCTCTAAATAGCATGTATAGAGAATTGATTTACATATCTATGTATAAGCCATAAGTTTCTAGTTGCATAGTATACACTGCAAATCCACTTTCGTGGTGCTACCCAAGCTTCAGAGCACTAAATATTATGTTGCTTTTACAATCAATGTTATAATCAGCAGTCAACAGATGGAGTCCTTCACAGAGAGCCTGCTGCAGAACCAGGATCTCTCCTCTATAAATCAATCAGTAAAACGTTATTCCGAGTTTAAAAAAAAACAAAAAAAGATATAGATACTGAAAGTACATTGGAAGAGCTATGCAAATCATTTGACTTTTTTGTTTAAAATTGCCAAAAGCTTTAAAAATGAGGAAGCATAAATATTTGTTGGTAAAGCTTTATCTTAAAATGTAGGGCGGGACTTGATTTTGTCCATGCGGATTTAATTGGATGGTTGGATAGTTGTGGTTTGCTATTGGTCGATTCCATGTGAGTGACAGGTTGTCCTGCCCTCGAGCCAGTAAACACGTCATCAGAAAAGAGAGGAGATGTCGCCGCAGGAGTTGGGTTACTTGACTAAACATTTATTGTAGGTGTTTGTAAGGGCGTTTGGGTGGGTGTCAGGTGACTGTTCCTAGCAAGTCAATAGAGTCCACCCCCAAGTGTATGTGATATTCTGCTCTCTAGATCTGGCTAAGGTTCCTTCTTCACTGTAACTCTACAGGATTTGCCTGTTTTATCATCAGCCAGGTAAAAATTGCCTGACCGCCTATAAAAACGGTATCTGTAGAACAAACAAACTGTGCAGGACAAGTAACACATTGAGCAATAGCGATGCTTAGCATACACCACTAATGATTATGAAAAGTGCATTTTTATAAAGCCAGAGAGAACAATGTTTTCATAAAAGCTCTTTATCACTTTGACTATGGCGAAACCGTTGCAGTCTGATTCAAAATGACACTGATCTCCCCCTTCTTTGTGTTGTAGCTGATATGTGACACTCTGCAGCAGCATAAATGCGTGTTGGCGTTTTCCCCACCGCAGGGGAACAAGCATCAGGCCTTGTCTACAGCCTTGAGGTGGGCGGCGCAAAAGATTGATGCCAGTAAATGTGCTGTGATGTACAGAATACTCCTGAAATATAAGTATCAAACCCTAAAAGGGGGTTGGAGACTCATCTGTGCATCACTATTTAAAATCTTTAGCTCTGCCTCCACTTACATGCTTGGTAATTCAACATGTCAGTTCTGTGCTCTTTCATGTGAATGAAAAATTCAAGTGTGAAAATGAACCAAGCTAGATAGTACATTCATTTTGGTCGTGTTCAGCTACAGTATTTACAGTTAGGAAAATACATCTGCCACTTAGTTATGAGCCAAAAACATTCATATGAGGCTGAGTTTGTAAAATAATCTAGTGTACTTTTCTCAGACAGGTTGTGATAAGAGTTTAGCATACCGTTACTGAAGATCATGCCCTTGGCTGATTTCTGTGTTATTTATTCCCTTAAAAAAAAAACTGTCATATTTGAAATCATATTCAAATAGCCGAATAGGATGTGGTGTGTGCATGTGTATATGTGTGCGTGTATGAAAAAAAAGTCTCCTGAGTCAAAACTGTGCAACCCAGTGTCACAAAAAAGACTTGTATATATGCATTATAGTTCATTTTTCAACTTTGAAGTGTTAGATTATTTCATTTGGGATTTTTCAGAAATATTCTAAATAAAAATCAGTAAATTTATTCCTGTTTTTTATTTATTCATTTATTTGTCTATTTAAATTCTATTTACAAACTCAGCACACAGAGTAATGGTCAATAACTGTAATTTATTGAAAGCCATTTGTTTTCTAGAAAAAAATGATACCTTGCGCATTGTGTTAGAATTTCACAGTCTATATATATATATATATATATATATATATAAGCAATAAGGTACGAGAAGCTGTGCTGTATCGTGAATAAGTTACGGCTTATTCACGATACAGCACTAGCCTCTCGTACCTTATTGCTTTTATATAACGGTTACCACACAATACAAATATTAAAGCCAAAAATATGTATCAGTGCAACTTTCATGAAGTAAACTTTCACTAAAAGCATTCCTTCCGCCCGAAAAAATAGTCCCTGACCGTGAACAGCAACAGAAGTTACATTATTACACCATTAGATGGTGGCAAAGACTGAATTGTTGTGAACACGGAACAAGACGCAACTGACAAATGCTTTGACTAGCGCTGTCAGTCATGGGAAAACCCCTTAACTGTTAAAAGGACAAGATAATACATCGGACATTTAAACAGATGTTTTATTATGAACATAGGACTGACCTGAAGGAAAATGCTAAATCTGAATGCAGGTAATAAACTCGCTCAATCGATTTCTTTCTCACAATACTCTTCTACATAATACAGTAAGCTTCAATGAACAATATCAATTGAGAACAAACAGTTTACGTTGCTAAGAGTGGTTGCTAAGGGTGTTGTGTAGTAATACACAGAACCGTTGGGTGAAGCGGTCATAGCCGTGTTTTATCGTGAATAAAACACAGCTATTGACCAGTCAGAATCAAGGACAGGAACTAACCGTTTTATAAATATATATGAAAACGGCTATTTTATCTTCAGGTTCTAAAGGGTTAAACTCATGTCTGTGACAGAGGAATCAAGCTGCTCGTATAGATGATGTGCAGTTTCATCATACTCACCCTCATGTCATGACAAACTTCTATGTTTTTCTTTCTTCAGTGCAACATAAAAGAAGTTATTTGAAGACTCTTTTGGCTGTTTTGTCCAACCTATAACAGTCAGTGGGCATGTCAGGTTACAAAAAGGACATAAAGGTAGTGTAAAAATAATCCATACAACTTCTTAGTAACCCAAACACTTTGTATGATGGACAGAGTGGAACTGAAATTCTTTAATGACATAAAAACATTGACCAACTCATGTATAGTCATGCCCAAATCAAATATGGCATAACACACAAGAAACAGTGAGGTTTGACGTTATTAACGTGTCACTATTTAGCAGCAGATTAGCCATGTCTCCAAACAGCATGCAGTAGTGACTTTCCTGAATGAATCAAAGTTCTGTGAATGATTCAACGACTCATTAATAAAGATAGTTACTGCGTCCAAAATTGCATACTGTCCAGCAGGTTTGGTTTGAAACTTACTTCACGGCCGTTAAAAAAGGATGGCTAAGTATTCTATACAGTATGAATAATACTGCAGGTCGTGTGACCTACCATCATCAGTTGTGCTGCTTCACTGCCATTCACAACTCCTCTCCTGTGGCTTCATGGGACAGTAAAATGTGCATCTAATGCATTGTGTCCCAAATAATGTACTATACACTATGCACTACTCAACCATCTATTGTGTGATGTATAAAGGTTATTTTGTCATTCAGCAGTTGAGTCTGATAGCCCTTCTCTTTTGGCTACATAAGGAAAGCTGCGACAGTTGAGTGCATAACGTGTTCAATATTCCACACTCATTAATTAAGTGCATCATCCAGGTATTTAAAGTGCACTTTTTCTTGTTGGAATTTTCAGTGTGATCACACTACTCACACTATTTATACTACAAAATGGCTTAGAATAGTGCATAAGTATGTGAATTGGGACACACCATAGAATCTCAGTGGAAGTAATCCGGGTACTATGAATTCAGACATACTGTACTACTTTTTTGCTGTAGTGTTTTTCACACACTATATAGTATAGTATGGAAGTAAGCACATCTGTGTGGGGAAATTTTCACCATCAACCAAATTGGGGGGTGGGGTGAGGGAATTAAATAATTAAAGGATTAAAAGGGATTTAAGGGAATAAAGAAAAAATAATAAGAACGGTAAAAGTTCTAGGTCTATTGTAGTTACGAAGTAATCAATTTAAACTATTTGCAAATAATATAAAATTTTTAAAATAACCTTATTCGTATGTCTAATATGTAAAAAACGCGAAACCTATCTTATCACATTCAGTTAGATGAATCATGTAAATAATAACATATTTTTTAAATTCAAAACGGTGAACTTTCATAAAAATGTCACTGGATATTATCCTACTGTCGGTCATTTCTATCGTAAAACAGTCGTCAAATATTTTAAATGATTAGCTACTTGCATCTGACCATGCACTCTTTCACTACTAAAACTAAAGCGTTGCGTTGTAATTCGCATTTCTGTGAACTGTAAGCCCCGCCTTCTTTAATTTGATTGGCCATCTAAGTCATTCTGACATTGATGAGCGCTGTTAGACCAGCCTATAAATGTAATATAAAAAACTTTTTGGGACAAAAATGGGACAATTTGGCCATTTCTATTGATTGTCCTTTTCAGTGCTTATGGTGGTTACGGCCCTGCGTGGATCCTATTGAAATGACTGGATCTCATCTGTGAAATTGTGTATTTTCACAGCAGTACAGTTTGTAAATGCATTATGTATACAGATTTCATGTTTTATCTTGTGTTAAACCCAGAACATTCCCTTTAAATTTATCCAGTATGAGATCCAAATAGCAGCTATTCTAAATGCTTGTTATTGGTTATTCCTTACTGAAAAACACTTGAAACATGAGCATGAGGAGTCAATTTAAGCAAACATTACACCACACCCTAATTTAAAGTTGGACAGGATCACTTCTGTATTTCCTTTTGTTTAATTGAACTCCAAGCATAATATCTGTTTTCACAGTGCCAGCTTCCTGTCACCACAAGCTCCTGTAAGGCAGAAATTGAAACTCGAGCACAATGTGCAGCGGAGGGTTTCCCCTGTGAGCCGAGCCATTCTAATCTCATTTGAGAGACACTGGGAGGTTTATGGGCCCTTCTTCATCATAACCCTCACACAAAGGTAACGGCAGTGAGGCCAGAAATATGATGAATGCCAGAGTACAATGAAAAATGTGGAGCTACAGAGGGGAAAAGAAGAGACGTAAAAAGAAAGAGTTGCCCCAGCAGGCTGGTTAAGTTCTCTGTGCGAAATTAAATAAGCCTAATTATGACAAATCTTCCCTCTGCCACTCTGCTTAAGAATTATGAGCATATGTATTTATAGCATGACTGGCCTCTTACCATCTTTCTCTTCAGTGTGCCCACAATCCCTTAACGTACCAACCTCAATGAATTAAAGGGATAGTTCACCTAAACATGTGAATTATGTCACTATTTACTCATCCTCATGTTGTTCCAAACCTGCATGAGTTTCTTTATTTTGTGGAGCACAAATGTTCTTTTTGACTTTTTCATTTAATTATAATACATAAAGGACAATAAAGGCTGCATTAATATAACATGGTTCAAGTGACACAATTCTGATTTTTTTTTCTCCCATGTGGCACAGATCAGATATAACCCATGAATGGATTCTGATATTTTAAGATCGGTTTCAGGCCTCATTCATATGTGGAAATAAATCTGATATGAATCAGATATATGCATTTGCATCTGCAATGTAAGCAGACAGATCGAATATTCCCATCAATGCAAGTCGTACGTAATCATGCCAACTCAGGTTGACACCAACGACAGCGATTACAGCAGCGATCATTGCTACATTCGCCCAGGCTAAAACAAGGGCTCTCCTCTTTTTTTCTCCACCTTAAGAGACCAATGTTTTGACCTGAAGATGGTGCAAAAAGCAAAAGCTTGTATTGTTTCGCCTGCGTCCATTGCAAATCATGCCATTTTTACTTCCTGTTCGGACCAAGCCTTTCCAGCAGTGTTGCCAAGTCCACGGTACTTTATCACTTTTACTGTGGGTTGATTTTCATGTCCGTGGGTTGAAGCGATCCCAAATAACATGATATTTAGTCCCTGGAATGCATTTTACCAGGGGAACCCCACCAAAAACGCAGATGTTACACCCCGGAATGCAATTTTTACCAGGGGACCCCTCCTGAAAAGAGACTGGGATAGTTTTGAGTTGCAATTGAGTTGCTATAAGCCTCAAAGCAGCCTCCATATTTTACGTATGAAGGCTTGCCAGGCCGCACAAAGGTCTGGAACCAACAACTTCAACAGAAGGGGTCCCTTTTTAGGGAGCGTGGCTAGGGAGCCCGAAGGCACCCCAGCCAGTCAAAACCAAAGGCAGACCATCAGAATCATAAGCCCAGCCACAGGCCTGATGTAAGAAGCGCCTGGGGTTAAAGAAGAACGGAGCCTTCTGGCCCTGTCCGCGGTCCTCGGTTCGGGACGGGCCAGGCCCAACCTGTCTGGTTGAGAACTCAGCACGTCTTGAATACTAACTAGTCCTACTAGATACTCTGTACGTTTCATAATTGCCACGATAGTGTTTCACACAAAACAGTCCCTGAAGACGAAAAGAGGATGACATGTTATCTGGGCGCCCCCCTTATATACTTGTGGGTCGCATTGTTATGATGTCATGGGCTGTTGCCGGTCAATATGATATTGCCGAGATTGGATATGTGTTTCAGACACCGGTTCCCAGGGAGGCGGTTCCCCTAGCGCTCTGACGCAGCTCGAGTTCCCTTTCGAAAGGGAACATAAGTTTTTTACTGTTTTTGTGTGTATCCCTTTAAAATGCAAATGAGCTGCTGCTCCCGGCCCCCTTTCAAGAAGAGGGTGGAGCTTCAACAGCTCATGCTGTGGCATATTGACAACAACAAAACAGGACGATCTCATGCACTGAAAATGTCAGAAACTGTCAGTAGCGGTGTTCAGTTCGAACCGGAGTTGGACAATGATGCCTACAGAGCCAGAGAATATATGCTGCATGGAGATAGAACAGGTATAGTTTAGTTTAATTACAGTTATAACTCATGTTGCCATCTTGCTTTTATCCACTATTAGTACAAGCCTGTTGTAGTGGACCCCGTCCGAATGATGGTCAAAACTTTACTGATGAGTTTTTTCCCTTTGTATTGACTCTCGTTCACAAATCAGTCTGGTATAAAATGATTGGCGCAGACATAAACAAATTTAGGTATATGGAGGTGCATTCCCTTCAAAAACAAAACTAATCCACTGCGTCTTCAGCGGCTGTGATGTCGGGAGTACATGAAGACTGTTATGTTCACTCTTACATCCAACAACAAAACTCCTGAGTTGATCTATACAGATCTATTACAGGTGGAGCTGGGGGAGGTGGAGGGTTTCTAAAAAACAAAAGTATGCAGTAACTGCTACAGAAAATGCTGACCAGTATTTGACGTTTGAGCAGCGAGCTGATTGGCTACTGATATAGCAGGAACCAATCAGCTGTGCCCTATAGAGAATGATATGATTGCAAGCACATTGAGTTAAGGACCTATCAGCCTGCGCCATCTTGAGTTTCATGACAGAACTTTGTGTTTCTGCTGTACTTATAAAACACTGCTGGTTTTCAAACAGTATTTATTAACAGAAACTGGGGGTGTCAATACAATAAATTAATGAACCAAAATGCATTGAACTCCAGAAATTTCAAGATGGATGGAAGAAACATGATTTTGATTTGTGTCTTGATTTTGTTTTTTAGCATTTTAGTTTAGGTTAGAGTCAGATTAATTTCATAGATTAATACTAATTTATTAATTTAAATACTTTTAAGTCAACTGGGAAGTTTGCTGTAGTCTCCTTTGAGGTTGAATTTTGGATGTAAAAGTACAAGTAGGGACCGGCTTAGGGGTTATGCTAATGCATGTTCTTTTTATCCTATTCAGTCTCACCTGTATTTGAGAAAATTAAAGTCTTGATTGGAAACTTCACCTTCAGTAGTTTGTACCAGCATAACTTTTTCATTGATATAAGTTTTATTTTGTTATAATTTTGATTTTAACCTAAAGTATTGTTATTGATTATAACTCACAGGGATATAACAAATCACTACAATAATGAAACTTTATATACGAACTAGTGACTTCAGTCCTTGGAGTGACGAGAAAATCTATTGCCATGGTTGTCTGAAGAGAAATAAAGTGTCCACCAGCCCTCCTCTCAACACGACCTCCACTTTCAGGAAGACAAATGTCCACAGGCCTTATCAGTCCGTCCATCTCGATTTCTCTCTCAGCAGCGTGTGGGAGAATGACTCAGACTAGTTGATCGATGCAAGCCGGGTCAGTCCATTCCTCGCGGCAAGATGGCTCACCCGCCGCACCAGCTCACTGATTTACACTGTGGGGGTGGTGGCTGGGGGCACAGTAGGGATGTGATGCCAAACAGTGGTTTATTTTAAAATGATTATATGAGTTATATAATGATAAATGTATAACAGTTATTGTGAATGTGGGATTTAGCTGATTTTATTAAATTAATGCATTTATTTAATAAAATCTGAAGCTGTTCTGGTTAATTTTGCACAACCTTAGGATGAGGCTAATATTTTCTGATGAAGATATCTGTGGGGGATGCCAGTCATGACGGAATTTAATCATTTGGAGAGATTATTGCTACAAGTGGCTGCCGAATGATTCATGTCCAGAGATTGATTTAAAAATAATCAGGTTTTTGCTCAAGTGCACTTCAGTGAATATGTGAATGTCAAATTTTACACCACAGCAGGGAAAAAAGAAAAAAGAAAAAACCTTAAGCATTTTTGATATCTATCGGCTTATGATTCTCCGTGGGGAATTAAGACGCATAGTACAGTTTAAACCTAAATCTTTTGAAAAACTTTATTTTAAAACTTTGCTAAAAATATCTTACTGCTTTATGAAATCCTGAGTCTTAAATTAAATATATTCCTCAAGTTAGCTAATTCTTTTTCAAAGAAAAATGTTTGTTTGTTTGTTTGTTTGTTTTTAGTTCACTGCTTTATCAGCAAGACACCGGCTCAAAGAAAGAAAAATTAAAAAAAAAAAAAAACTTCACAAGCCCCTGTCGAACCCTTTGTGGGCTGAAAATGAAATTGCATCCAATGTCTTTCTCTGTTTCTCTCTTTTCTGGAAATGCTAAGCCAGATGGCCATTACTTTCTAATGCCTCATGGGTGTGTGCCGAAAGAAGTCAGAAACCCCTGTGTGCCACATGATCATTGTTATTTGATAGGCCCCAGTGCAATATTCTGGATGAGTATGTTGTGTGTTTTGAACGCTGGTTTAGTCTTTTTATATTAGCTTATAGTGTACTTTGCAGTTTTTCATAAAGGGTCACTGTATGTCAATTATGATGGATGTGGCAATCATAGCTTGGATCTGTCTGGATTTAGTCTCATTAAAGACATCATAAATCACATAAAATATACTTTGATAAAACCAATATCAAAAGGGTTTTATCCAGCCTATATCATGCATATAACTGTCAGTTTCAAACTCATTTTCAATCAATATTACAGATACATAATTGACAGGACTTTATATAACACATGCTCCACATATACATACACACACACACACACACATATATATAGGGGTGTAATGGTACATGTATTCATCCCGAATCGCCACGATACGGATGTCAGGTTCGATGCATACAGTCAGACGACGAATACAGTCACAGGCGATCCACACTCCAATCCAGAAGGGGGAGCATGCGGTCATGCAATGCTCTTTGCTAATCGCCACAACAGGACAAACATACGATCTATGCTACAGTATATATAATGTGTGGAGTGTGTTCAGTCTTTGACACTTTGTTCCATTAGGAAAAAGTGATCTGCGGAAGGTACAACTTGTTTGGACTGACCAAATTCAGACATGTAAAGGTGTGATTTTTGCCACAGCAAACACGTTTACGTCTACAATAACCATACAATACAACTAGTAGGTTCATTCATAGTATGGAAAAACTATGGAAGTCAATGGGATCCATCAACTGTTTGGTTACTCATATTCTTCAAAATATCTTCTTTTGTGTTCAGCAGAAGAAAGGAATTCATACAGGTTTGGGACAACTCGAGGGTGAGTAAATGATGACAGAATTTTCGGTTTTGGGTGAACTATCCCTTTAATTATCAAAGATGTAAAAATATCTTTTTGTAAGTTGGCTCAAAATCTGAGGGAATATTCCTTGCCTTAAATATGATTGCAAGTTTGAATATTGCTTACAATTTGACATGCAGCTAAATTAATTGCGGGATAGGAGAAGGTACAGTATTTTATTGCTTGTAGTATTAATCTAAAAAAAAAAAAAAATGCATGGCCTATATTGGAAAATGTGTACAACTTGTACACACAAATTAAGTTATGATTTAATGAAAAAAACTATGAAAATAGGACCTCATTTTTGAATTCATGAGTTGATAAACATTACACAGAATGCATGTCCTCTCTTGTCTAGTGAGAATAAATGCTAATGGATTTTTGATCTGGCCGCTGTCTCCCTCTCAGCTGGGATATCCTAAGTATGCCTGTAACACTGATATTTTTATGGCTGTACTCCAAGTTTCTGAGGACCCATCAGAATAAACATGGTGATGGGATGGGCCACACCACAGTGAAGGATGTATTACAGGAAACAGTTTGCTTTTCCTCCCCCCTCATTGAATTTGCCTGATGCTTAAATATTCACTGAGAGGATGGAAGAGCGAGTGCGGACAGAATAATGCATAGCTTATCTCATCCATCACAGTGATCTCATTCATATTCTGAGTTATGTAAAGTGTACATGTACAATATTATACATTTGGATAGATATTGAAATGAATAATATCAATGTATTGAGCAGCATGTGCAACAGGAATGTATATATAACATTCTGTTACCTTCATTTGTCTTTATTTGACATACAGTACATCTCAAACATGCTCTTCACTCACATTGTTGTAAACAAGTACACCGACTTAAAAATATTCTGAGATGTCACACCTAATAGTATAGGAAGTATATAAACGTGACAAGATCAATCCTTAAATGAGCCTTGTGCGCATTATAGGAAATCCTCACGGGAGCCATCAGAGGTCGTGATAAACATTTCATGCTAATGGCATCATGGAGGATCACTGTCTGGAGGATCTTAGCAGAACAGAAACAGATGCTGTGTCTACTCTGACTGTATGTTGTGGGATTACAGAACAGGCATGAGGCAGACGTTACTAATTCATTTCAAATCCTCCCTAACACCTTTAAAGAGATTTGTGAGGCAGCCGTAAGGGCTAAGAAGCTTCATGAGTATTTAGTGTTGGTCTTTGGAGGACACACAGATACATTGTAAAAAGCTGAAACTGTGCAGTTCTGTTGACCCATCAAACAGGGAATGTCCTCAGAGCTTTGGTTAGCATTCTGGCAAGGTTCTCTCAAAGTTATGAACAAGCGTTTTTTCCAGTAATGTTAACAGAATGTTATTTTAAAGTTATGTGGTATTTTCTCAAATCATTAGTACAAAAGCATTATTTATACATCATTCATGGAACGTTTTTTCAACGTTTTCTAATCTAATGTTTTTTTTTTTAAATGTTATACTTGTTACTTTTGAATGTTCTCTGAACATTCTGAAACATTTCCATAATGTTTGCAAAATGATAGAATGGAATGTTCTCATAACATTTGCATAACCAAGAAAAAACATTTTTAAAACATTTAAAAATCTGGATGTTTTAAGCATTCAGAGAACATTCAAAAATAGCATTTTTATAACTTAATGGGAACATTATCAAAACATTCTTTTTAACAGAGGCCAGCTAGTAAGAGCTGTGCAAGTAAACTGACACTAAAGGTTGCAGTCTTTGGTGTCCTTGTTACCACGCCCTCCTCCCATGCCAGAAACACCGGCTCGAATCCTGTTCGGAGCGGGGCGAGTAGAACTGGAGGGTTTACATTGGTGCCGTGACCCGGATTGAAGTGAGGTTTAGGGGGATGAGTGTAAGAACTATGTGAGTAAACTGACAGTAAAGGTTGCGGTCTTTAGCGTCCTTGTTAGCGCACCCTCGTCCCATGCAAGAATCACTGGTTCAAAACCCGCTTGGAGCAGGGCAAGTAGAACCGGAGGGTTTACATTGGTGCCGTGACCCGGATTGAAGTGAGGTTTAGGGGGGTGAGTGTAAGAGCTGTGTGAGTAAACTGACACTAAAGGTTGTGGTCTTTAGCGTCCTTGTTTAGCGCATCCTCCTCCTATGCCAGAAACACCAGTTTGAATCCTAGTCGGAGCAGGGCGAGTAGAACCGGAGGGGTTATATTGGTGCCATTACCCGGATTGAAGTGAGGTTTAGGGGGGTGAGTGTAAGAGCTGTGTGAGTAAACTGATACTAAAGGTTGTGGTCTTTAGCGTCCTTGTTTAGCGCATCCTCCTCCTATGCCAGAAACACCAGTTTGAATCCTAGTCGGAGCAGTGCGAGTAGAACCGGAGGGGTTATATTGGTGCTGTGACCCGGATTGAAGTGAGGTTTAGGGGGGGAATGTAAGAACTGTGTGAGTAAACTGACACTAAAGGTTGCGGTCTTTAGCGTCCTTGTTAGCGCGCCTGCCTCCCATGCCAGAAACACCAGTTCGAATCCCGTTCAGAGAGGGGCAAGTAGAACCGGAGGGGTTACATTGGTGCCGTTACCCGGATTGAAGTGAGGTATGGGGGGAGAGTGTAAGAGCTGTGTGAGTAAACTAACACTCAAGGTTGCGGTCTTTAGCATCCTTGTTAGCACGCCCTCCTCCCATGCCAGAAACACTGGTTTGAATCCCATTTGGAGCGGGGAAAGTAGAACCGGAGGGTTTACATTGGTGCCGTGACCCGGATTGAAGTGAGGTTTAGGGGGGTGAGTGTAAGAGCTGTGTGAGTAAACTGACACTAAAGGTTGCGGTCTTTAGCGTCCTTGTTAGCACGCCCTCCTCCCATGCCAGAAACATTGGTTTGAATCCCATTTGGAGCAGGGAAAGTAGAACCGGAGGGTTTACATTGGTGCCGTGACCCGGATTGAAGTGAGGTATGGGGGGAGAGTGTAAGAGCTGTGTGAGTAAACTGACACTAAAGGTTGCGGTCTTTAGTGTCCTTGTTTGTGTGCCCTTCTCCCATGCCAGAAATACTGGTTCGAATCCCACTTAGAGCGGGGCGGGTAGAACCGGAGGGGTTACATTGGTGCCGTGACCCGGACTGAAGTGAGGTTTAGGGTGTAAGTGTAATGAAGGTCAGCTAGTAAGAGCTGTGTGAGTAAAGCTCACTCCCCTGGCCTCAAGAGGTGCACTAGAGGCCGCCCTCCCATGCTGGAAACGCCAGTTCGAATCCTGCTCGGTGCTATGAGAGTGGAACTGGTTACACTTAGAACATGTTTTTGTTAGCTGGGGAAACTGTGCAGTAGGAGATATTTCTCTGTGTTCTGACCATTAAAATGTATTTGTTTGGTTCAAACTTTGAAACTTGATTTTGAAACCCCAGGGCAGTGTTTCTCAACAGATTTTGCTCAAAGAATCAGGACTTAACTGGTTAGCATGGCTCTGTTAGCCCCTGCTGGTAGATGTTGTATCCACACAATCTAGCAGCCAAAAGCTTCTTTATCCACTGAGGTTCTTTATATATAAAAAATATATAGTTTTAAATGTTTTAAAGAAAAAATAGGAATTGGGAGTAGGTAGCATGCTCATCTAATTGTATCACAGTTCAAGGAAATATAAAGGCTGCTCATCTCACTAGTGTGACAATTCCTCTGGCGTCTTATTATATATTATTAACTTTATTAATTAAGTAGTCTGGGGTGGGGGATTTAAAGCTTGAGCCGAATCTCGTGCTGAAGCCCTCCATCACGGAGAGCAACCCAGATCTGTTTACCTTCATCTCACTGAGGGATTATATGAAATGTGAACTCGGCAAGTGCAAAATAAAGCGTAATATTAAACGTAATTATAATAGCATAGACGCAAACCTTTGAGAACCGGCAGATTATTTATTCATTGATATTCTGCTGTCCATAAAGGATTCGTTTGAATCTTAAATAATGTATAAATTACTACAAATAAAATATGCAACATATAATAATAAAATGTGTGAAATGCATATTAAATACACACACACAAAATGTACCATATAAAACTGTTCATACAATTTAAAATGAGCTATATTTACAGTAGAGTCATGCATATTAAATCCCAGTCTAAAAACGTGCCTGTTTTCTGGCATTTACGTAGGCATTTACATATTATGATGGATAAGAAGGATTTTGCTGTGAGCCCCCTTAATAATCAGCGCACCTGTCATACTGCTCTGTAACCTCTGTTTCTGTGGAAACCCAGACATTATCTTATGAGAAAATCAGTGAGTCGTACATTAGCGTCCTCATGTTACACTTCTTGGGAGATCACAAACATACAGATGTGTTGATTGCAAGGATTTACAATAAATTATGCCGAAGGCAGATCCATATGAAATAACTTCATGGTTTTGATGTCTCGACATGAATATTTGAGCAGAATGATCTGGGATGTCACAGGAAATTTGGTATGTAACAGGATTAATGAGGTTCTCGTGGTAGAAGTGTTGCCTTTATTGTGATGTAGGAGCTCTAAAGTCAGACAACGATGTGCTCAAGGGAAATGATTATTTATTCTGGTTTCTTTGCAGTCTTCAATGTTGCCACTTATTCATAAGACTAAATGCAATTGTGACTGATTACTAAATTATATTTCAGTGTGTAAATGCTTCCCCTGAAGCATGTCGAGTCACCATTGTAATATTTGTAGATTCCTTGTTACATCTGAAATTGGTTGTTTGTCATGTGTTTTAATGCATTATACTTCCTAAAGGTATAACAATGAATAGATAAGTATTATAATGTGATTACAATTATTCATGAGACCATAAAATGCATTGTAAGGTGCATTACAAGGCATAATTAATGCATTAAAAATACTTTTATAATGCATTATATACAGGCTTTCAGTAAAGTTTTACCAAAATTTCCTTAAATCATCATTGTGAAATGCTATATATATTTATTAATTTATGACAACTCTTCAATATTCAGTGTTGCTTTCATACTGTTTGATACAGACTCTGATGAATATTATGCCTATGAAGACGAGGATGTGAAAAGGCTGAATATTTCAGTGATGACATAAAAGGAAAAGTATGAATACTTATAGTGAATGAAATTCAATGGCACTTGCCCATGTAACAGAAACAGTTTTTCAAAGAATAGATACACGGTAATGCTTATCACCTATAAGACTGCTTGAAAGAGGAAGTGACAGTCAAAAAGAGGAGACTTGTGCAGCTCAATTAAACTCCCTTGAGATTGAAAGCCGACCACGAACTTCTAGATATGAAAGGCTTAGTCAGTAGTCTTGGCTATTCTTCAGGATGAGTTAATAAACTTCTGTGCTGAGTCACTGAGGGTTTGTGCTCAATTCACCTTTTAAAGATTCAAATATTTTATGAGATAACAACCACCTAAATCAATATTGTAATGTTATGTGAACTCAGAGGACGAGGAAGAGTAGGATCTATATGCGGCGTGTTTATTAGACAAAAGCAAAAAAACATGAGCAAAACACTATGGAAACAAGGAACACAAGGAATTTGAGAAGCAGAACTGAGAACGGCAATGAGACAGCGGTAAATAACCGTGATAACATTCAAGACCTGACAATGAATGCTGGAAATAGAGGGGTTTATATACACACAGGTTAATGAGACTAACAAGGAACATCTGGAAACAATCAGGGAACTAATCAATGGGAAAACTACAACGGGACTACAAAATAAGGCACAGGAAACAGGAAACCAAAAGTCAGACTTAGGGTACGTTTACATGACAATGATATACTAAAAACAGAAAAGTTTTTCCTTTGCATTTTTTTTTCACGTACAGACGAGAACTTTATCAAAACAATCCCCGTTCACACGGATCATGGCTAAAAATGCTGTATTCTGCTACCAGGCCAATAGTTAGCGATGTCACTTTGTAACGAAACACTTTACGCCTATAGACAACACGTAATACGCATGACGTCACCGTTTTCACAAATTGACGTTTTTGTAGTTAAAACATCAGAGACGATAATAGGATAATTTTCAAAAACTTGCACTTTCAAAATTCGTGTTTTCAGGCCCCCAAAATGCTGTTGTCGTGTAAATGAACAGCCAAAACACATACAAAAGTTTTCAGTTTTTAGTTGAAAATTGTGTCGTGTAAACGCCCCCTAAATATCACAAAACAAAAGCACATGGAATACAGACAAAACAAGGAACCTGTGACAAATATACTGCTTAGGTGAAGACCCAAGGCTGCCTCTCTAATGCCAAGTTATGGATGTGTTTTGATACTCACAGACGTAAACAGTCCAGAATAAATGTGTTCAAGTGTTCATCTGTCTTCAGATTATGGCTTTCTGTGAAAACTGGTCTCAAGAGCACACTAGATTCCACTGTGACATGGGGAATGTCAAAATTCAGTCATCATTTACTATGTAGGGGTGAGTGGCGCTAACACGTAACACACATGGTTTAAAAGTTTCCACACATGCCAGCATGACAAAACTTAGTGTATTTACTAGTTGCCATATCAACACTATATAGAGATAAAAATTACGATTCAAAAATCTTTGGAAGATATCACTGATCATTTATTTAACCATAGCAAAAGTAAATTTCTTTTATTATTTGCTATATTTTAATCTCCAATCTGTTATTTAGCAGTTTAGATAGTTCTTTAATGCTCATCTAACCAGCAGAAGACACTAGCCGGGTTTGAGTCCCAGTTGCGCAGATGGAGCGTGTAGTAACTCTGCATTACAATGTGTCCCTGTTAGAATTATGCTATTCTATGATGTTAACGATATAATTCACATTAACAACTTTTATGAATTCTATTGAGAAACCATGAGAAAGAGGTGACTTAAGACTAAGAGTCAATGTTCAGAAATTATTAATTGTTATTCTGTTTTGAACTATGCTGTATAGCTGTGTTTTGCGGTGTTCGTTGTCAAACTCAAAATTTTATATGAAAAAGTTAATACTTGTATTTTATTGACAAAATATTTTAGATGAACAAATATAAAAAATATATTTTTATGAATGCTGGTTTAGTCTTTTTATATTAGCTTATAGTGTACTTTGCAGTTTTTCATAAAGGGTCACATGTATGTCAATTATGATGGATGTGGCAATCATGGCTGGGATCTGTCTGGATTTAGTCTGATTAAAGACATCATAAATCACATAAAATATGCTTTGATAAAACCAATATCAAAAGGGTTTTATCCATCCCACGCATATAACTGTCAGTTTCAAACTCATTTTCAATCAATATTACAGATACATATAATAATATAATATATAATAATAATATAATATGAAATTATATAATATAATATAACATTTGTATAACAATAATGTTTTCTATTTATTTTGAACACAAAGTTGCGCACGGTAATGCAACACTGTTTGCTAACCGCCACAACAGGAAAAAGCGCGGAAGAAGAAAAGACGATCTATGCATAGATATGTTTACATGCAATCTCTCAACCAGTGTTTCAACCACGGAAAGACATCAATAAAACAGCTTGAGAATAATATCTCACCTAGCATAACATTTACCTCAGGCAAGTCATTTAGTGTCCACAGCATGTTACAGTACTTTCACTAAATATATGCACTATATTAGCTTATATATTCATTATATTTACTTTATCTGTTTTATATATATATATATATATATATATATAGAGAGAGAGAGAGAGAGAGAGAGAGATAGATGAGATAACATTTTAAGCTGTCATATGGTCATCTTACAATGTGCCCCACCTATGGGGCATGTTGTCACATTTCACTTCCATTCTTTCGGGGTAAGTGAAGAAAAAAGTATACACTGTATTAAAGGGTTAGTTCACCCAAAAATGAAATTTCTGTCATTAAGTACTCACCCTCATGTCTTTCCACACCCATAAGACCTTTTAAGACCACAAATTAAAATATTTTGATGAAATCCGAGTTTTTTTTTTTTATTTTCCTCCATTGAAAGCAACGAAATTGCCACATTCAAGGTCCAGAAAATTAATAAAAACATTGTTAAAATAGTCAACCTTAATGTTATGAAGTGATGAGAATACTTTTTGTGCGCAAAAACAAAACAAAAATATAGACTTTATTCAACAAATTCATCTCTCCCCTTTCATTCTGCTACGCTATTTTCGTTGCAGAGCTTCCGTGTTTACGTGCGAATGCTGGCTCAGTATTGGCCGGCTCCTGCGTCAGCCTAATGTTTATTGCAAAATATGCATATACTTGAGTAGCTTGAGAGAACAGGGAGACTGACTCGATTACATAATTTACATTGTGTGTGGGCACTAAATAGTTCCTTTGGTTGGATTTCCTTGATGAGATTCTCTGATTGGTTGAGATTTATTTGCAGAGTCATGGGTAATGTAGTTTTTCACCAGGATTCCAGCTGTTAAACATGATTATTTAAAAAAATAAGTTGAAATAATGTGGGCTGATGGCTGACTAACAACCTTGTAGCTCGCAATACGTCTGTCTTTAAAGGTTTATAGGTTATTTTTCAAAATCAGTTATTCTATGGAGAAAATGAATGGGATTTTGCACTCTATGGCACCAAAAGGAGCCATTCTGAAGAACGCTGACACAGTTTTATTCCATAATGAAAGCATGCAGTCACCACCAGCTGACAGAGAGACAGTCATACAAGTTTTGGAGGGTGAGTAAATAATGACAGAACATTTGTGTAAACTACTGCTTTGATAGATTTTAGAAATTCCTGACAAGTCTCGAGTCTCTCAGTTCCATATACTGTACTTCATTTGATAACTTTGACCTGTAAATGATCTTTCTGTTCATGCTGACTAATGTGTCTTTGTAACTGGATCCCTCCCTGACCCAATAATAAAAAGACAACAGATCTCTATTTAGCTTTAGCAGGCTAAGGTGAATCAAATTAAAGGCAAAGGCTATCAAATAATGACTTAATGACTTAATAATGACTTCCTTAAGTTGGATGGAACAGTACACCATGATGCTCTAAGATAATTTAATAGGATCTGAGTAGCAAAGCCCAAGAGTAGCAGTAGTGGGTTACAGAAAAGAAAATCAAGTGGCAGGTACTAGAGTTCAGACTCTCTATACTTTAATAATGCAGTCCTACTCTTGGACACCCTGAATTATTAAGACCTTAAGAATGACCTTCCAAATGCTTGAATATTGTTTTGACCAAAAGTATTGCCATCACTAGCTATAGTTTAAATATAATGTTCCCATACGCACCAGGAATATTTCCAGGTACATAATACTACATTTGTAAATGGTGTGTGAACATGGGTGGTTTCTAGGACTGTTTTTTTTTTTTTTGTGAGAAGATTTTCAGTAACATTTTATTTCAATGGTCCACTTTAGATATTCAACTAACTAAAAGTATAGCCTAAGTTTGCAATAACACTAACTCTAATTAAAGTATTAGAAGACTGTCTGCTTAACATCTGCTACTTTATTTTGATGCTCCTCCAACAGACCTTCTACTGACTATAAGTAACTTTGCAAATACATGTCAACTTTTTCTACTAACCCTGACCTAACCCTAACCTAACAGTCTACTAATACTCTAATCAGAGTTAGTTGACATGTAGTTGCTTACTTATAGTTAGTAGAATGTCTAAATCGAAATAAAGTGTAACCAGATTTTCTAGCACATTGGTAGATGATTTCTGGGTGGTTGCTTTCTGGCCCAAGTCAAAAAGGAACCTTTCTTTAATATCTTGTTTCCAAGATATGGCTTTGGCCTTCCTCCAGTGTTATTCAATGGGATTTTATCATGCACAAGTTGACCAATGTACAGTAAATCTGGGCTGAGTTTCTTAAAAGCATCATTAGCCAACTATAGTCGCAAGTTCTGTCATTATCAGCATAGTTTATCGAGTCGGTGTTTCCTGAAACCATGGTTCCATGAACATTCGCAAACCGCATCGCAAAGTTGTGTGGTTGGAACGACAGCTCTCGACCTGAGGCTAGAAGCATAGTTTCATGTTTGCATGATATGTGGATTTAATAAATCCTAATCTTGAGCAAAATAAGCATGCTGACATTCAGTACAGTCTATATCTTTTATTTCGAATATACAAATTTCATTTACCTCTTTTAGTTTGTCAAGAGATGTAAAGTGTCATTTTTGAAGGGTGCGCATGTACCATAAGCCTATGACTGAATCTGGATTGGAAATAAAGCAAAATAACTGAGAAAATCTGATGCCATGTCCGTAATTTAGAGCAAAAATCTGGCATTAATTCGATCTAAAAAGGATTCATTAAAAGAAGTTATTACTCCATCATCTGCGTGACATTATTAACCAACATGGTTGAATGACAAATTTGCGACAATACGGTTTCAAGAAACAGTCATGACTAGCTAGTTGATCAGTTCAACGATGCATCATGCTATGGTAGTTAACTCTTTAAACCCGAAGTGTACCGCCGATGGTACACCACTCCCCGCCAAAAAATTCATAATTAAATTACTAAGCAAACACTGACAAGAATAACACAAAATAGGTATCATTTTAAAAATTAGAAACTCAGTGTTTTAACCATTTTGATCAACTCTTAATGAGTGCTAAGTAGTCCCTCTAAACCGGAGTGTACCATCCACGGGCGCCACCTAGCTATGAAAAAAATAATAATCATATTTTTCAAAACTACTGCCTTGATCAACACAAAATAGGTGTCATTTGACTGTCATTTGATAAAGTCTGAACTTTACAATGAATGTAGCCAATTTTATTAACTCCTAAGTAGTGCTGAATTATTTGCTGGTAATTAAAAAAAATGTTTTCATAATTTATGAAATACATTTTTGTACTATGTAAAGTGTTAAAAACGTCATACAGCTCAGATAATCCTGCTTCATATGTCATTTGAAAGGTCTCATGGAGTAGAATTCAACAAACTTAATTGTTTTTGTACAATTGTTTTGCAAGTTTTTTACATGAAGCCCCACAAGACACATATGTAAATAATATACGGATATGGCATTTATGTCACGTTTTCACTCGTAACTTCATGAAACATGCTCCGATTGTGGAAAATGGCACATCATTGTTTACAGCAGACTCTCACGATTAAAAAATCAATATAATCCATTGCGTCGAGCACAAGATATTCCTCACAGAGTTACGAAACATAAAACTCCACAGGCGCTAACTAAAATCAAATCACATGCAACATGTATAGATCGAAAAAAAATGGCACATCGATCACGAGATATTCCTCATGGATTTTAAAAATGCTCATTATGGGGGTGTCAAGGGCTAAACAAAAAGGCTACCTTGGTTTCTCACCACAAAATTGATCCAGATGCAGCTCACATGTAAGGGGAACTTCACCAAAAAAAAGAATTGTCCTCCTACCTCATTTCCTTTCTAAGTTATTGCATGTCAGATAAGAAAGATATGTAAAATATGTATATTTTTTGTATTTTATCAGCATGATGAACTCATAATGTGAATTTACAAGTTGAACAATGTACAGCACATTCGATCGGGTAATCAGGAATCATCGTTTCATAGATATACAAGCAAACAGATTGCCTCACATCGTTCAGTTTAATTTGGGCTCCAAGTCAAAAACCCGCAGCAGTGATGAAAGGATGAGAGCACATCTGACATAAGCAGTGCAATCTGAGGTCACCAAACAATAAAGCTCAGAAGAAAGTCATGATCCTGCTGGGGGAGAGGAAATTGAGTCCTAAATGGAGAAGACGTCTTTATGGCACTTGTGGTGTCACAAAGAGATGTCAAAGAGGCAGTTAGTATGAGATGGGTGAACAGAGCCACTCTAACGCACTAATTCAAAATTGATTGGAATCCATTTTATGGACATTTACACATCAAATCATTTTGGTATTTTGTTGTAGTCACCACTTCTGGATCCTGGAACAAAACCAGTTGAAAACTACTATATAAAATGACCAGGGTTTAATCCACTTGGTGTAATGAATTATTAAAAAAGGATACATTTGTCGATTTGTGTAAGAAAAATTGCAACTTTATGTCTTTAAAGGAATTGAATGTATTTTTTTTTTTTTTTTTAGTGATTTCACTGACTTGACCTCAAAGCTGTGATGAACTCGAACCTAATTATGTTACATAAATACCTGCTAGTATATTGTAAATGTGAATGTTCAGCACAAAGGTCAACTCTGAGATAATTACTGTAATTTAAGTGTAAGAACGATCATGAATTAACAGATTACTCAGACAGAAATCACTAATTAATCACTCATGAAAAGCTGGATAAAAGAAAAATCCTGTTAGGGCAATAATTCAATTTTTTTTAAAATTGAATTAACAAAATTGGAGCCCCAGAGTTTGATATTTTTGTTCTTATAGCGGGTCTGGAAATCATCAACGCTTACTGTGGCTAGAATAGTCTAGCTAGCTAACTTTAAGGCTGGAATAAATCCGTGAGTGATGGAAAGCAGCAGGAGAGTGTTTTATTGGAAATTGTTATGACATTTTAAGAGTGCTGGCATGTCATCCTAATAAAAAAAAAGCGAATAAAATCATTCCCCCTGCTTGATGTTTGACTGATTTGTGACATTGAAGTCTTCATGTTTCTGCTGTCAGTCAAACAGTAAGATCTGCCAGTCAAAGCTTGAGTGCATCTGTCTTTAGAAAAGGTTAAGTGACAATGAATTATTAATGTGTTTCAGTCTGCCCAAATGTGCTGGCGATAGGAAGTGAAGTCATCCTGAAGTCACGTCTCTAAATGCTTGTAGAGTATGATCTGCTTTGTCACCGTCCATTAGCGAAACAAATGTGATTTCAGCTAATGCACTATACCGGGAACAAAGCTGTAAACTATACTGTCTTTTTACGTTAAAAACGCTGGATTAAACTATATCCACAAGGCTAAGATGTCATTTGTTTAAGCCAGAAATGGTTGAAACTCAAAAATCTATACTTTCACTTACCTATTCTACCTTATGCTACTCTAAGTAATGTCCAAAACTTGTATTGTGAGCACTTCTTGTGTCTATTTGCCTCTTCACGATGACTCACTTATTGTATTCTTCACTTGTAAGTCGCTTTGGATAAAAGCGTCTGCAAAATGAATAAATGTAAATGTAAATGTTGTGGAGGCTGCTGGGATCAAGAAGATCTCATACATCTGGAGAAAGCATACAGCCCTGGAAGTACACGATTTGGACACTCCCTTCATTTTTTTTCCCCAGAGTACACAACTACTTTTGAATAACTGTCAATGGAGAAACGTGTTTTTTCTTGTGTAATGGTGAAGTTATGGCACTGACTTCATTTACTACAAAGGGTCCTTCTCATAGCATTAGAGAAAACAGTATAGCTAATATTTACACTACTGGTCAAAAGCTTAGAAAAATATTGGGAATTTTTTAATTTTGGGGTTTTTGAAAGAACACTCTAAAAAATGCTGGGTTGTTTCAACCCAAATTTGGGTCAAATATGGACAAACCCAACAGCTGGGTTAAAACTTTATTTAAAAATTTTAACCCAAATGGCTGGGTTTGCCCATATTTGACCCAAATTTGGGTTGAAACAAAGCATTTTTTAGAGTAATATTGTGAAATATTATTACAATTTAAAATCAGGATTCTATGAAGTTCAAAAGAACAGCATTTATTTGAAAAAAAAAAAAAAAAATCTTTAGCAACATTATAAATGTCTTTATTAATGCAATTTAATGCATCCTTGATGAATTAAAGTATTCATTTCTTCAAAAAATAAATTATATAAATAAATAAATAACTTACCCAAAACCTTTGAATGCAGTTTATCATGGTTACCACAAAAATATTAAGCAGCAAAAACTGTTTTCAACATTGATAATAATCAGAAATGTTTCTTAAAGCACCAAATCAGCATATTAAATGATTTCTGAAGGATCATGTGACACTGAAGACTGGAGTAATGATGCTGAAAATTCAGCTTTGATAAATTACATTTATAAAATATATTCAAATAAAAAAACAGTTATTCCAAATTGTAATAATATTTCACAATATTACTGTCTTATTATATTTTTGATCAAATAAATGCAGACTTTGTGAGCGTAACAGACTTCTTTAAAAAAACAAAAAAAAACAAAAAAAAAAACCTTATTATTCCAAACATTTGACCGGTAGCGTATATATTGGCAAAAATATATATTGACATAAAACAAAGCATTTGTGTAAATTAAATATGTTAATGGAAAATATAAATCAACAGTACAGTATTTCACATACAACATGTCAAAGTATCTGCTGTCAATTTCCTCTGGCCTTATTTTGGTCCCTCAGACCACTGAGTTAAATAAAATACAGCATCACCTGACTTCACCAACCTTGCGAGTGCCCTTTGTGCTTTAAAGGTCCCTGATCTGAGAGATTCTCTTCACCACGATGTGATTTGCACTTCAAAGCACCAGGGAAAGAAAATGAGAGAAGGAGACAGAGAACCTCCCAGACTGGGATCTTATTTAATTAAATCAGAAGAAAAGGGAAATCAATTGGAATGAAAGGCCTCTTTCCATGCAATCACGGCCCCCTTGAGCACAGAGGCATATGCGGTTTGGCGTCTTGCGCGTCACTCATTAAGGATTGCGGCGATACTTTGATGAGCTTGTGCACCTCTCTGCGCAGTTCAATGCAGCAATCTACACTCAAAGACAACTATTCTCAACATCTACCAGTAGAAGCTCTTTCCAATAGATTTTGGCCAGGTTTCCTGATAAAATTACAAACCACACTCTTAAAGGACCCCTATTATGCCTCTTTTTACAAGATGTAAAATAAGTCTCTAATGTCCCTAGAGTGTGTGTGTGAAGTTTTAGCTCAAAATACCCCACAGATCATTTTTTATAGCATGTTAAAATTGACACTTTTTGGGGGGTGAGCAAAAACAAGCCATTTTTGTGTGTGTCCTTTTAAATGCAAATGATCCCCCTTTCAAGAAGAGGGCGGGGCTTAAAAAGCTCATGCAACAACAAAACAGGACAATCTCACGCACTGAAAATCTCAGAAACTGTCAGTAGCGATGTTCAGTTCTAACCGGAGTCGGACAATGATGCCTACAGAGCCAGAGAATATATGCTGCATGGAGACAGAACAGGTATACAGTAGTTTAGTTTAATTACAGTTATAAATTATGTTGTCATCTTGCTTTTATCCACTATTACGACAAGCCTGTTGTAGCGGACCCCGTCCGAATGATGGCCAAAACTTTACTGATGAGTTTTATGAAGTTTATTATACATCACACAAAAGATGAAGTGTCTGTTTTCACTCCAGAAAGTCACCGTAATAGCTGAATAAAACACAGTACAAGAAGTGTGCATTAAACTCTCTCTCACTCTTGCATTATCACCAACATACACAGCGAATTACACCAAAAACACTCCTTACAACTAACAGTAAACAAATATACAGACATTATGCCTTTTCCGGTGGTGCTTAAAGGAACACTCCACTTTTTTTGAAAATAGGCTCATTTTCCAACTCCCCTAGAGTTAAACAGTTGAGTTTTACCGTTTTCGAATCCATTCAGCCGATCTCCGGGTCTGGCGGTACCACTTTTAGCATAGCTTAGCATAGTTCATTGAATCTGATTAGACCGTTAGCATCTCGCTTAAAAATGACCAAAGAGTTTCGATATTTTTCCTATTTAAAACTTGACTCTTCTGTAGTTACATCGTGTACTAAGACCGACGGAAAATGAAAAGTTGCGATTTTCTAGGCCGATATGGCTAGGAACTATACTCTCATTCCGGCGTAATAATCAAGGAACTTTGCTGCCGTACCATGGGTGCAGCAGGCGCAATGATATTACACAGTCTCGTGTTAACACTGATTTATTTATTTAGGTGTAAAAACTGTTATTTTGTGCTTCATATTTTGTTTCTATTATTGAATAAGTTATTGTGAAGTCAAAGGTATTTTACATTAACAACACCTTTACATTATCGAATATACTGCAGTGTACAATGACTTCACAATATCCAGAATGTATTAATGTAATTTGTCCTTTGTCTCAGTTAAATCATGAATGCAAACATAAAGATTCTTTTAATTTGCATGTATTGGGCTTGCATCTTCAAGCTTGTATTAGTTTATGAACTTTTTGCATACTACAGTAGATAAAGCTTTTTGGAAACCTTGTGTAGACTTTCTTGTTTAGTGCTTAAATCACTGAGTTGAACTCAAGAACCAGATCAGTCAGATTTGTGAATGAATCTTTGTGAACTGGATTGTGTGACTCATTGCAAAGATTCAACGCAAAGAATGATTCATTCATTAATTGCTACTCCTCAGATGAACACCATGCAGAGCAAGGGCAAATGTCAAGATTTTCAGTGGAAATCCTTTCAGTTTGTTTCTTAAAGCTTTGATATGGTTTCAGAAGACTTGAAATACAGTGCATGAGTCATATGAACCACTTTTTGATACTTTTTTTTGGTGCTTTTGCATTTGTTTTTTAAGCTTGAAATCCTCAGTCCCTTTGCATGGAAAAGAATGTCTCATACTATCCTTCAGAAATTCACCATTGTGTTCCACATGAAGAAAGAAAGTCAACATGAAGACAAGTAAAAAACAAATGACAGAATATTCATGTTTTGGTGAACTCCTTTACAAGAATAATCACTCCCTTGTGTGAGAGTTCTGGAGATTTGGAAATTCTGACAGGTGCATTAAAAATATTTTTGCTCTTACAGAACCAATCAGTTGTGCTTGCTGTATAATACTGTTGTGTCTTCAGGGATGAGGTTGCACAACCACCTCCCTGTTGTTTGTTCACTGAAACGGATGTCTTCATTTATCAAAATAATATCATGAGTTCTGAGCCATTAAAGGTCTGGATCAATGTAGCGCATGTTGTTTGGGGATTGTCACAGAATGAATGGTGTTCAGACAGGTTAATAACTCTCTTTCCGGAAACCACGCTTCATCAAGGAACATAATGTTAACAGAATACCAAATGAAGTCACTGCTTTCCAGCATTACGAGCCATGTTCGTCATTCGTGCTTCTTGGCTGGACCTAAAGAAAACACCATTAACCAATGAATCAGCAAGCAGTCAGTCTCATCTGTCAGCTGCAGCTTAAGCCCTCAAGCCAAGAGCAGATCTGTCTTTTCCATTTTGCTGTGACATTTGCAGGCTGGGTAAAACAACTTAGACACCTCATTTAAAACCCCACCCTCCCAAGACCAAGATCAGGCAAGCAACCAAGTCAAGAAATAGCACCCAGGGCGATTATCACACGTACAACCACGTGAACACGCTCAAGGTCCACAGGGACCAAAGAAATTACGTGATTTGTATATCAAGGCTCAAGATGGATATTCGTGTCTTCAGTGGTCTAGTGCCACTTTTTGGCTCCAGCAGTGAAATTATTTCCTCAACATGACGTTTAATAAACAAGCCAGTAGGTGGCGGCAAATGACCATTTGTGTCACTGAATCAATCCCTCAACCGATTCGTTCAAAAACGAATCATATAGAAACTAACCATGCAGTGATAACTGTTGGCTCTTTTCCTTGGCAGAGCAATAACAGACAACTGCCCAACAGTATTGTGCTTAAAATATAAGTTACTCAATATTAATTTCTTGTTTATTGAGCTGTTTAACAGCAATCTTACACTGGCTATCGTGGTGTTTCCGAATATCAACACAGCTGTGATTAGGTTACCTGCGGCTGAATCATATTCAGAACAACAGCTCTCTTGAACTAAACTCTGAATGACTTATAGGCCTGGTTTCACAGAAAGGGCTTAGATTAAGCCAGGATTAGGCCTTAGTTCAATTATCTAAAGAAGCCACTGACCTGACTAATCCAGTGATTAGTTCTTCCTCGCAGGTGCTCAAAGTTCCAGTTCCGACTCACTGGAAGTTGATCAATCTGACTGACCACGTTGAAAAAGAGTGCGCTTAATTGTAGCCTATTGAATGTGGACTTGTAGTGTACTACAAATCTCTTGCAGATAATATAATTATAATGAACTAAATAAGCACATTTAAGTACAGTTTTAAAAAGTGCACTTTGTAATAATGTAGTTAACGTTTTACTTTAAAAGTACATTTGAAATCATTATTTTACTAATATTTTGTCATGCAAATGTAAAGTAGGTACTTAATTATAATTGTAACTTTAGTGTGTTATTTGATACTGCTGTTGGGTTGAAAATGGACAAACCCAGTGATTGGGTTAAATGTTTGCCCAATTTTTAACCCCAATTTTTTATTTTTTTTTAATGACTATATGGCTGGCTTAAAATAAACCCAAAACAGGTTGGAAATTAAAAATCAGACACACAATTACTAGAGGCAACAATAATAAAGGTGAACTTTTATTATTAAGCAATTTAATAAATGTTAATTGTTTTATTATTGCTTAAACATATTAATAAATGTTACTTTCCAACATACTTTGGGTTCATTTTAAGCAAGCAGTACAGTAATTTTTAAACAATAGTTGAGTTAAATAAAACTACCCAACAGGTTGGGTCAAACATTTAACCCAACCACTGAGTTAAAACAGCCCAGTCGCTGGGGTTTATATTTTCAACCCAACTTGGGTTCTTTTTAACCCAGCATTTTTTAGAGTGTTCCTAATTACAAGTGTGTAATTACAAATATATTTAAATGGTAGCACTTCAAGGCAATGGTAGTTGCCTTATATTATTCAGTACTTTCTTGGTAAGTATACTGTTGAAAGTGCACATACTGTAAAATAAAGTACAACCATTTAAATACAAGACGTAGGCCTACACTCTAAAAAATGCTGGGTTAAAAACAACCCAAGTTGGGTCAAATATGGACAAACCCAGCAGGTTGGGTTAAAGGGCACCTATTATGCTCTCTTTCACAAGATGTAATATAAGTCTCTGGTCTGGTCAAGTGTCTGTGAAGTTTCAGCTAAAAATATGGGGGTGAGCAAAAACATGCCGTTTATTATATTACTATATGGCTAGCTTAAAATAAACCCAAAATTGGTTGAAAAAAATGGCTGGGTGAAAACAACCCACTCCCTGGGTTTGTCCATATTTAACCCAGCATTTTTTACAGTGTACATGTTTCAATAGAAATTACATATTTACTTTAAATGCATGTCAGTACATTTGGCAGTACACTGATAATAGAAGCAATTATGAAATTATATTTAAAGATGTACTTAAGTGGGTCAAAAAGCACTCTCAAGTTAACTAATTGTATTTTATATAAATTTAAATTGTAATACACTTCCATTTAATTGTAAATAACATGCAGTTGAGCGTCTGAAAACGTTACATCCAGTTCGCACTCAAGTATTCTTTTAAAAGTATATTTTTTTCTGTAAATAAATTCTGTTTTTAAAAGAATTGAAAAGTGTAGGCTAAGTTTTTTGTTGTTGTTTGTTTTTTTTGTTTTTTTTGTGCAACAAGCATCAAACAGTCAATGAGCAGACTGTGGATGGTCCATCATGGGCATCTGAGGCTGAGACTGGTGAAATCATCATTAATTATTAATTATTGAATGATTGTCCCTTTTGGATCCGCCATGGGTTTAAAGTGCATCAGTATTTCAGGATGCACTGGACAAGTAAACTTCTAAAGCCTTTTCATCTGGTCTGAGGCCCGGTTTTTATAATTTTAGTGCCTTCCCTGCTACTCAATAATCCAGAACCTCATTTTTCTCTGTTATGAAAAGGTTTGAAAGTGCAGCTCTGTTCATTATCTTGCACTATTCCTCTGCTCATGTAATAGACCAATTAAAATCCTCCAAGTGCTCTCTGCAATTTAGTCTTTTTACAGCTAAAATTGGGGTCAGGCTGTTACCGTGTGACCATTTCATGGTCACTGGCTCTCTCTATGCTGCCGGCTGCAGACGCCTCTGTGAGGCGGATGGTCAGCAGTAGATTTAATTCCCTTCTGGAACCATCATGGCAACAGGGTTCTACGTGACTAATTTGAAATCACAAAGTAGAGACAATGGTGCAGAAGACACGTTTTTACTTTCAAATGCATGTGATTAGTAAGTCATGTTATGCAGAACATGTTCAAGAATATATATATCTGGATCATTAAATTTAATTTATTTTCTTTAAAGTCCCTAGTCAATACTAAAGACTCTAGTCAATAATTTTATCCCTTAAAACTCATCTTTGATCACCAAAATGACATATTTAAATGTTTTTTCCTGTGAAAAAATTTTCTTGATGCCTTAAAATAGCTTGAATGTAACTGTACACCCTTGCTTCATTTAGTATACGCGGAATTAGCTCCGCTAATTAATATGCTAATTAGCTCCGTCTCCACTCACTTGCACGAGCTCGGAGATCAACTTACTGAGGTAAATGCAGCACAATGGTATCGCTCTTTACAACGTCGGACACTTAACGGTAATTAATATAATTAGCCTTTTGCTTGAATACGTTATCAAACGGCTAATAATGTGTTGCTAATGTTACACAACTCACTTGCTTCAGAGCGGTCATAGTTAATGATATGCTAAAGCCCACCGCCACATTGACATGATTGGTTACATGATTGGGTAGTTTGTGACGTCAGAAACACCAGCGATTTCAAACCGCGTTGTCTGTAGATCACTGCAGTTTTAAAGACAAAATACTCAGCAATGGTGTTGACTTATGAATTTGCAGTGTTTGTCTTAAAGCATATTAAAAACACCACATAGACATATAAACAACATTAAAAACTTAATTTTCACCACAGGGGGACTTTGAATTTATTTATTTACAGAATAAGTAAAGCCTGCAAATTTCCACAGAATGTTCATTAAAAGTCTAGAGAACCCTTTGTTTTTTTTCTTATTATTCCTGCCTTTTTTAAAAGATTATTAAAATGTTTGCAGCCTCAGTAAGAGTGTAGTTTTTACCATATTAAATCAGTTCTTCATATTTCTACAAATTGTCCCTGACAATCAGTGGATAAATTGTGCAGACTCAGTATCGCTGTGAAGGATTTTAGTTTGACCTGTCACACAGCAGCCCTCTGGAGACGATCTGAGGTCAATACAGCCATCTATCCAGACCAGCCGAGAGCAGTGTGACATGCCTCATGTTGTTGTCAGAGTCCACACCTGCTGAAAGACACTGAGCTTCAGGCTAAACTGGACTCTGGAAGAGTTTTACAGGGCAGATCTCTGATTGAGCTGACAAAACCAATCAGCTGAAGTATCCAGTGAGCTTCAGAGTAGAGGTCAGTCCAGGGTCAGGGCACTGTCAGAACAGGAACTGGATCTCATGATCTGCAAGGGACCTTAGGGTAGATGGAATATTCAGTTTGACATGAACGAAAACAAGGCTGTGAGGGACAGACATACAATCTGTTCAGTGGGTTGTAGCCTATGCTGTGTACCTTGTCTATCTTTCAACCACTGATTTACACAATAAAAACAATTTTATAATATGATTTGATTTGCTGTTTTGAATGAATATGTTTACCATTCTGCATTAAGGATAGGTGATTGTGTTGTCAATTGTTTTGATTACAAAAATTAACAATGCGCAATAATAGCAGTTTCCAACCCTTTTTGGATAATTAACATAAACAACAAAACTAAAAAAAATAAAAATGTAAAAAAAAATAAAAATGCATGCATGTAAAAATTTTAAATGTAAATGTGTACATAACTAAATTTAAACTAGACTTCTTATAAATCTCATTAAAGATTACTTAACAATTTATTCACCTTCATGTCTTTCCAAATACTTTCTTTCTTCTGAACACACACACACACAAAAGAGATATTTGCATTTTTTTTTTTTTTTTGTCCATATAATGAAACCCCAACATTCTTTAAAATATTTTATGTTGTGTTCCAAAGAAGACAGAAAAGTCATGCAGGTTTAGAAATTTAAAGGATTAGTTCACTTTCAAATGAAAATTACCCCATGATTTACTCACCCTCAAGCCATCCTAGGTGTATATGACTTTCTTCTTTCTGATGAACACAATCGGAGATATATTAATAAATATCCTGATGCATCCGAGCTTTATAATAGCAGTGAGCAATACCAACGAGTATGAGCTGAAGAAAGTGCCTCCATCCACATCCATCCATCATAAACGTGTACTCCACACGGCTCCGGGAGGTTAATAAAGACCTTCTGAAGCGAAGCGATGCATTTGTGTAAAAAAAAAAACAATATTTAACAAGTTTTGCTTCCGCCAGACTGCCTTCCATATTCAACTTGGTTAAGTTGAATACGGAAGGCAGTCATGAATCTAGTTAAAGGGATAGTTCACCTAAAAATGAAAATTTGATGTTTATCTGCTTACCCCCAGGGCATCCAAGATGTAGGTGACTTTGTTTCTTCAGTAGAACACAAATGATGATTTTTAACTCCAACCGTTGCGGTCTGTCAGTCGTATAATGTATGTTAATGGGAACTCCATCTTTAAGAGTCAAAAAAACATGTACAGACAAATTCAAATTAAACCCTGCGGCTCGTGACGACACATTGATGTCCTAAGACACGAAACGATCGGTTTGTGTGAGAAACCAAACAGTATTTATATAATTTTTCACCTCTAAAACACAACTATGTCCAACTGCCTTGCGCATCCAGTTGGTGAGGTCTGAAAACGCGTTCTGATGACGGAAGTGATGTCTCGCACAAACCGTTCGTTTCGTGTCTTAGGAAATCAATGTGTCGTCACGAGCTGCAGGGTTTAATTTGGATTTGTCTGTGCATGTTTTTTTGACTCTTATAGATGGAGTTCCCACTGACATTCATTATACGACTGACAGACCACAATGGTTGGAGTTAAAAATCATCATTTGTGTTCTACTAAAGAAACAAAGTCACCTACATCTTGGATGCCCTGGGGGTAAGCAGATCAAATTTTAATTTTTGGGTGAACTATCCCTTTAAGTCATGAAGCTCTAGATGGTGCAGGCTGATAGGTCCTTTACATGCAGTCTGCAAGCACATCATCATCATTATACATGGCACAAGCTGAATGGCCATTGCTGATTCTGCAGCCAATGTGATTGATTACTCACCATTTAAATAGTCTTGTTTCATTGTTCGGTGTGCGCTGGTCCTGTGTAGCCCCTCCAGTTCGCACCTGCCCGATCCAAGCGGGACACGAACCCAGGCCCGTCCGCATGGGAGTCAAACGCTCTAACAAGGAGGCTAAAGGCTGCAACCTCTAGCGTCAGTCGCTAGAGCATCTCTTGAGATCAGGGGAGTGAGGTTTACATGCACAGCTCTTGTTAGCCTACGTCTGTCACACTGCAGCGCGCTATCAGAGTTCCTCTGAAACCCTCCACCTCCCCCAGCTCCACCTGCCTACATCTGATATAGGATTTATGTATATCTATTCATGCAGCAGCAGCATGTCTTACATGCTCCCAGCAGTGTGTCTGTGTATCTGTTGACAGTCCATACTTGCTCTGCAGCAGCAGAATAACATTGTCATATTCATTAACATGCCAAAACTACGTTAAGAGTTGTCATGACTGAAATAAAAATCTAATGATAAAGTGTAAAAACTTGTATGTTAAAGTCGTTGAAGAGTGAACTTCTGCTCACTTTTTAATGTGTTTTTTCATTTGACAGCTTGAGGAAGGCATCATTAACCTGAGCTCGCACTGCCAATGGTCAATGACTGATTATACCAGAGGCAGCAGCCAGAATCGATATTCAGATCTTGAATGTAAAATCAGCACTTGTGTGAAAACAGGCCTTCTCTGTCGATGTCTTTGGCTTTGCAATATGAACACTCAAATGGCTTATATGGTCTTCTGAAATGAGGAGGCAAAGTAAGTATTTTGAGATACTACAATAATTTTGTATATACACTCTTAAAAATAAAAGTTCTTTATAGGCATCAGTGGTTCCATGAAGAATATTTAACATCCATGGAACCTTTCCATTCCACAAAAGGTTCTTTTTAGTGGAAAAATGTTCTTTAGATTATTAAAATGTTCTTCACACTAAATTTTAAGAACTGTTCACTGTTAGATTCTGTGAGGAATTAAAAATGGTTCTTCTATGGCATCACTTTTTTATATATAACTACAATAGTAACTAGCAAATTTAGTGTATTCTATATTTTATCTCTGGACTGTGCAGATATATTATTTTAAATAATTGCCTTTTCCTTTTTCAGATCATTAGTCATCTAGTTCTTGGTAAACACTGCAGATGTCAGGATAGTCTCAGCATGAATGTGAACTTTATCTCGCCAAGCTAAGTGCTCACTAAAAACCGCCTCAATCTTCATTTCCAGTTCATTTATATTCGGACGAATCAAAAAGTGGTGATATCTGAGTGGGTGAGTTTTTACTTTGTGAGTATTTTATCCATTTCCACCAATTTGCGGAGCGCTTGCAAGCTAGATGGGTTTATAGCATAGACACTGAAATCAGCCAATCACAGTTAACTGCACTTTGCCTCTCCTCACATAAATTTAAACAAGTATTTTCTGCTGATGTCTGCCCACATCATTCAACAGCATGTGTGCAACTGATTTGAGCTCATGAAATGAACAGTTTGCTAGTGTACAGTACAAAACAAATACTTTTTAAATTGCTCATTACGTTTGGAGAGAAATAGCACAGACACTGGACAGGGAGGAATCTTTCTAGTGTGCATGTGTCGATTGTGCATGGAATATACTTTGAAAGTCAATGCGTTCAACTGTGTGCATACATTAAAATTACAAAGTATACTTTGGGCTTTAGTGGTGAGGATTTTTCAGTGACTCTTTCTGCAGGTAACACCATTACGCCATTAGATGGCGACAAGACTATCTTTTGTGAGTTAATCATTGAAACATTCACTCAATTCATTCAGAAACACTGATTGAATCAAGAATGAAACACCTCTACTCTGTTGCTCTGAGACACTCATTTTGCTTTGACTTTTTTTGAATCCAAATGAGCTTGTGTCTAACGATTTAAGTTACTCTTGTCTATTGAATACCACACTCACTTTTGTATAAGTTCTGAATATCAGCACAGCTGTGATATTCTGCAGTAGAATAGTTATGCTGATGCTACTACAACTACTGTTTGCAAATAGCATTTAAAGATGGTTTTGTGGTGTGCAAGCAGATGCAGACGAGCATATTGTGCTTAAGGATACAAAAGATTCCAACTACTGCAGAGCTTTTTCCACACTGAGTGTGTTCAGTAAGGACTAGACTGTCAATCTCTGCCCTCTCTCCAGCTCAATATGTGGTCTGATTACAGAGTTAATGGCATGCCAAAGTGGAGACTCAAGACTCATTACACAAGACGGGATGTTACATCTGGGAAAATGGAGGTGCCGAATGGTATTTCCACAGCTCTCAGTGCAAGCTTTATGGGTCTAAGATTCCTTTGACACTGGAATGAAAGGAGTAAGTGGTAGTTATTCAAGGTCAGTAAGATTTAACTTAAGTATTATTGACTTAATGAAACTAATTTGCAGGTTATTTATCGAAATTATGGGGGCTGATGAATTGGCACTGATTGTGCCACAATTAAAAAGAAAGAACAAATATGTTGTTGCAACCTTATTTACTAATGTGCTTCTTGGCAGACATATTCACTGATTCCTGTTGTATAACCACTGTTTAGCTATCATCATGGATCTATTTGGCTTAATAGACCTTCCATTAGGCAGGCTGGTGACATCAAGCCAGTGTTGAGTCATTCTCAAAGCCA
Source organism: Mylopharyngodon piceus (assembly GCA_039654765.1). Taxonomy (NCBI): domain Eukaryota; kingdom Metazoa; phylum Chordata; class Actinopteri; order Cypriniformes; family Xenocyprididae; genus Mylopharyngodon; species Mylopharyngodon piceus. The sequence continues at coordinate 45,204,444 of CM077442.1, forward strand.
TGAAGTGCCTATATGTAAAGCACTAAGCAGAGAAAGGAAAATTATGTATGTTTGAAGCAAGGGGATGAGAAAGTAATGACAGAATGTTCATTTTGTGGTGAGATATTACTTATCTTAATGTACTTTCATATAGTAATGTTCTTTATAGTGGGATTAAAGTCCATTTCTCTTTCCCTGTTTTATATATATATATATATATATATATATATATATATATATATATACATCTGATAACAATAAAATCTTTCTGTAGGCCTAAAGGAGAGCATATCAATACAAAATACAAGGTTCGACATTAAGCCTTGTCATGTGCTTGTCCTTTGGACAAGTAAATTGGTCACTTATCCGAGCAAAAAAAGTTGCTTGTCTGGAAAAAATTGGATATTTTTGGTATAAATATAATTTATTCTGAAGCTATATTCTTAACAGTGATATTTATCCCAAGGGCATTTTTTCCCCTAATCTTATTACATGCTTCATCTTTTATTTCGAATTTTTTACATTTGATCAATAAATTCAATAAGAAAAATAAAGCAGGACTGTTAAGAATCAAATTAAATAATTTACACTGAAAAATTACAACTGCATTAAATAATGTTATGATATTCTTTAAATATTTTTGAATATACAAATAAGAAATGTTGGGAAAATTTAAACATGAAACTGAACCGCCAGTAGGTGGCGGCAAGTGACTGTCCTAGTCATTCATTCAAACGATTCATTCAAACGGCTGATTCATTCAAGAATGAGGCAGGTGTTTTGGAATGGGCCATTGAATTTTTGACTCAACCGATTCGCTCAAAACGCTGAATCATTCAGTAATAAAACACAGCTGAGTGTCGCTGTGAGAGACGGCTATGGTTCTGCTGTGATCTTTGTTTGGAACTATTTTTGCTGCTGAAATAGAACAAAAACAGTCAGTAATGCGTCTAAAATGTAAGTGACTTTATTAACTTGTATTGAATTTACTTAATTAACTTATTATTGAATGTATAAAAGTAGTGTCACATTTTCAATCGTGATTCCAATGACGTGGAAAACAGCACTCTTGGTCGTGTGATGTTACGTAACTGTTCTCTTTCCCCAAAAAATTAAGCGTTAATGTCGAGCCCTGGTAAGCCTATGTGCCGGGGATGGCCCCGGCCCAATTTAACCCCTGTATATATATATATATATAGGATAAAGCAAGAAACAAAACTAATATTCAAACTGTGTAACTACATCTGGTTATAAATGCTTTTTTCTCCATTGACAGACATTAGAAATTAGCTGTGTATTCTGACAAAATGTATTGTTTTGCAAGCAACATATATGTTTCATTTCAATATATGATTCACCAGTACCAGGTTCATTTAGAAGCATGAAGATTCTTCAATCCAGTCAATTCCCAATAGATGAAATCAATTTTTGCCCTACAGTTTTTTCTTTGCAATAATATTGGATATACGTCATTGGTAAAAATGATTGCAAACAGCATTTCACATTGACTTTCATAGCTAAGGTCATGAATTCCATTCTACCATTTCATATTTTAACTCAGAACAAAATGTTTTATTGCTTACATAAAGCTATTCAAACAAGTCATAAAATATAACACCCAAGCATTAAATGAGTTTGTGGGCAGTTTTATGATCTTATCAGAGGAGTTCAGAAAGGACAGAAGTGCTGATATTGCTCAGGGTGCCACCAGCAATGATATGAATATATATGAAAGATACTGTGATATTTAAACTTTTTGAAGTTGTTACTCTCAAATATTTATTTTAAGACTTAGATCACAAAATAACCCCTGCATTTCTTGCATCTTGGTAATAATTAAAGCAAATGCATAACAGCTGCTCAAAGTAATTGTGTCAGTTACACTGACAGTGAGTAGAATTATGCTTCATTATCAAGTTTTTTGCTTATCATAAATGCAGCTTAGCTTGATGAATAAAAAAGCGTATATAAAATTAATTATGTTCTTTGCTGTGACAAGAACATAATTGTTTTTATAAGAGACAGTAATTGAAATACATTTGAAATAAAGACAAAGAGAATATATATATATATATATATATATATATATATATTGGCCCTTTATTTTTCTCAGCTAAAGGCGACAACCCAATGCACCACAACAGAAGACATAAGAGCAATCCAAGGGTTACAAACGTGACATTTGAAGTAAAAACATAAAATGTTACTTCTCACAGAAAGTACTCGATACCAGTATATTGAACTATTTGTATGTATGATCCTAAACCCCTGCAGGTAGAATCCAGACGTCATTAAAAAACATTACTTTTTTTGAGAACATCACATTTTTTTTTTTTTTGGAACTATTCTTTGTAGCTGACTGCACATTTCTGAAAACATAATAGTCAGGTGAAATGAGGTGAAAATGCAAGCACAATAAACCTCACAACAATCAGAAATAGGTTAATTTCCCATAGACTGGAATGAGACCATAGACGTCTCTCGAGCTATTGCAATCTTTTTCCCAATAAATGTTTTTTTCCTCAAAAAAAAAAAAAAAAAAAAGAAATCTTCGAGTCTTTTGGTCAATCAGAATCAAAATAACAGCATGGATTAAAACAACTTTTTGCAGTACTACAACAATTCTGAGGTAATTTTGCTGCCAATGATGTAATGCTTTTTAACTAACTTAACCTTAGGTAACTCGTTGCTACAGTAATGCCAAAAAGTTAGTTTGTCGGTTAGTAAATAAGTCAGGAAGGAACAACATATTTTTCTGGTGGCCATGACTTCTTATGTTGAGGGAATGACATATATTTCTCTTGGCCATGAGTTTCAACAATTCAACAATTGCTGGAATAATTCATTTAACCAAGTGCCCATAGGGAACACTGATCATCATAATGGCGATACACTCATTTTATTTTCAGTTGATTTTATCTAAGGCTGTGTGGCTGTGAGTACTTTATTGTCATTGTGCGAAATTTATCTTGTGCCAACCCCAAAGTGCATTAAGAAGACAACACAAAATGACTAACAAGATCTACTAAAATACAATAGTTAAAAACATGAAATAGTTACTAATAAATAGTTAAATAATTGACATCATACAATAAATAATGCTATAAAAATAAACTTCAGTGTAAAACCTTTCTGAGAAAACATTGATCTATTGATGTTTTCAGACTGTGGAAAAACTAGCAATCAGGTGTTTTCAATCAGCAGTGTTGGGAGTAAAGCATTACAAGTAACATGCATAACATAATCAGATTACTTTTCTGATGTAACGAGTAAAATAATGCATTACAAATAACGTACATTACATAATCACATTACTTTTTTGATGTAACTGCAAATTACTTTCTAATAACACAAATACATTTATTTACAGCCAAAAAAAGTTACTGTATATGAAGTATTTTCAAGAACAACAGTTACAGTAATAGTATGAATTGTAGCTGAAATAAAGCTAGTGATGCATGATGTCCAATTTAGTTTAAAAAAAACAAAACAAAACAAAAAAAACCCTGTGATCGTGAATTCTATATTTTTCCTGGGGTTTTAGTTTAAACTCTAGGTGGTGTAGTCGGCTACAAAGAACGTGTTTTACATCAATTTTATTACTACTATTAAATCTAACGTGATTGCGAACTCGGCAGCTGACATACGCAAGAAAATGCTTTTTGAATAGCTGTCCACTGTAGTGACCTCTATGCGTGAAAGGGTTAATTTCTTGTCAGAGTGTACCAGAATCTGGGGGACGATGACCCCAGACCCCCTACAGGATTTTAATACGTAAACATGTCACCTTTTTCACCTCTTGTGAGTTCTTTGCAGGTCTGGATATGGATGTCATGGATATCTCCATTGCAAAAATGACACATTACATTGGAGGGGATATTATATAAAATGCTTTATAACAGATGGTTGCGGTCCTCTAATTTGATTGGCTGAAGAGCGTTCCACTGGGCAGTAATCCTTTTAATGGAGCCATTTACATTTTCAAGGTCTGTACAAGTATGTATTGAACAAAGCCAGGTTCTCTTTGGATGGTTGAATGACGAAAGCAGATTTCATGGCTTTGCATGGCTCAAACGCACATTGTCCAGAAGAATGTCTTTCATCCTTCTGTACAGATAGATTTTTATCAAATTCATCTCAAGAAAGTGCATTCAACCACTGCTTTGCTGAATGGCAGTGCCAAGAGTGAAAGAGGAGAATATACGACCATAATAAAAATCTGATTTGCTTCAGTTCAGTCCAGAACTGCTCAGCTGTGTTTTCCCATGGAAGTGTGTCCAGGACAAGGCTCAACAATAAGGATTTTTTCTGCTTGCCCGGTCTTTGGCCATTCTTATTGTTGAGCCATGCAAGGATCTCTACTCTTGATCAAGCTTTCCAGTGTCTTCTGTGTATATATGATGCTAGCTAAGTTATTTTTTTCTTCTTCTTCTTCTTCTTACTTGAGCACCACACATAGGCTCAGCGTGGGATGAGAATATAGTCGCTGCATACTGGTGGGAAGACGCTCGTCATTTGCATAACGAACTCAAGCAGGTTTGACATTCTCTGCAGCTGATACATGGAGATTTGCATTTCTGGCTAGAACTGGATGCCATAGGTGGCCATGTCATTAATCTGTGGCAATCATTGCTATAGGTTGCTTTTTTCAGCTCTTTGTAATTGGCTCAGTTCATGGAAAAGCTTGCATGGGTTTGTTTTTTCCATCTAGTTTACTCCATTTGCCACTTGAACAATGGGCCGCAGTTTGTTGATTGGATCTGAGTACATCTGAAATAGGATTTCCATGCTGTAGTTTCGATCCTTATCCCTTAGCTGGAAGTGTAATCTCATCTCTTCATATTAGTCGAGCACACTATTGAGACATGAACTGACAGCTAACCATCTCGTGTCTGAAAGTTGGAGGATTTTAATGGTGCTTCTCCAGCATTAATCGCTGCATAGTTGCTGACGTAGGGTACTGTGTGAAAACCAAGCAAATGTTTTCTAGTTTGTGCATCAGTGCTAAGTATATTTCATCCTTTATATCCTTTAGTTGTTCCTGTTGCATTTGTGGCCCAATTACCTGCCTAATGAGGGCAGAACATCCGGTGCAGTCATATATCCTTCTTGGCTATTTCACCGACAAGTTCTCCTAAATGATCCCAGGTCAAAACATTTGAATAGCAAGCAATGTGTGCTGCCATTTTTGGCTTGACTAGACTGGCCAATTTTCACTGTGGTTCAGAACGTATGTATTCCACTGATTTTAACAGGCTGCATTTCGAATATGTTTTTTTTTTTTCCTTGCTATGATTCTGGAGATTACTGTAATGTGTTTGAAAGGCTAATAATCATAAAAATGTTAAATTAAATAAATAAAAACAAAATAAAACACTTTCTAAAAAAAGATTTGTTTGTGAAAATGTTTTGTTTATCTGCATGGCATGTGACCATTAACCAGCATCAGAAAACTGTGAACATGCAAACGTGTTTTAAATTATCAAAATAAACTTAAAATCTCAGGTACTTCAAGTAAATATTTTAGGTCAAAGGGGATCGACAAAAAAAAGCTTGGGAATCTTTTCTTTAGGCCATATTTTGATCTCTTACCAGGAGTCATGCTTATGCCTTGTCGGTTTGTGCATATTTAAAGACTCTTGGGGCCTATTTAGATTTGTCACTTCATGCATTTTTAGTGATTAGATAGCCATCCGTTTTGTTAAAACTGTTCCTTTTACACTTGGCCACATTAATGTGTCTCCACAAACCGAATATAAATCTTCAATTCATGCACTATATGCACATTTAATGGAGTTCATGTCACCAAAAGCAACAGATATGCCCTGCATTTTATGTATCATCAGATTAAATATTGCAATAGGCTAAAGAGCATCATCAGCACTTGTAAGAGAATTTAGCATCCACCACTGTTAATGAAGATGACAATGTGTTGAGCTCTCGGACACAATGCTAAACTCTGTGATTTACTGCTTGCTGAAGAAAGATGCTCATCTCTGGTGGGATAAATAGCCACATCACGCTGTAGCCCAAGACTGGTTGTCCCACTGAAGCTAAGCAGGGTTGAGCCTGGTCAGTACCTGGATGGGTAACTAGATTGCTGCTGGAAAGGGTGTTAGTGAGGCCAGCAAGAGGTGCTCACCCTGTGGTCTGTGTGGGTCCTAAGTATAGTGACGGGGACGATATACTGTAACAAGCACCGTCCTTCAGATGAGACGTTAAACCGAGGTCCTGACTTATTCTCATTAAAAGTGTCATTAAAAATCCCATGGCACTTCTCGTAAAAAGCAGAGGTGTAACCCCAGTGTCCCGGCCAGATTCGCTCCATTGGCCCTTAACAATCATGGTCTCCTAATAATCCCCATCCACTGAATTGGCTCCATCACTCTCTCTCTTTCCTCTCCACATATATCTGGTGTGTGGTGAGCACTGTACTGTGGCTGCCGTTGCATCCAGGTGGATGCTGCACACTGGTGGTGGGTGAGGAAAGACCCTGATATGATTGTAAAGCGCTTTGGGTGTACAATAGTGCATAATAAAGCGCTGTATAAATGCTTCATTCATTCAACCCTCTACGGAAACACTTGCATATTTGACTAAATCTTCACTCTAGGCGACTAAATAATGTCTATCATTAGCCATTGGCTAATAAATTCTTAGATTTTACTCGCCAGTGTGAGTTAGAGGCTAAGTATAGGTTTAGCATAGATATATTTCCACTCGCTGAAAACTCTGACTGAGCGCTTGAGAGTTTTGGAATTATTCAGCTTTTAAGAACCAGCAGAAGAGATGCCGGTGTCTCAGGTAGTGGGCGGAGCTCAGTGGTGTAATGTAACGAAGTAATAATACTTCGTTACACTTGAGTATTTTTGGGGAGAATATGCCTACTTTACTTGAGTTTTTATAATTCTGTCAACTTTTACTTTTACTCCACTACATTTCCTAAATAAAATGTATACTTTTACTCCGATACATTTTCCCAAAGCATTTTCATTACTAATGCTGCGTTCCAGGTAGGTTTTTGAGCTCGTAAGTCACGACTTCAAACCACGACTCACGACTTTGTAGCGTTCCAGGCAAGTCACGCCAAACTGCTTGAGCTCAAGGAATTGTGGTAGCTAGATGTAAACAAACCAGCATGGCGGACGTACGGGGCTTATGCTCATTTACAATCATTTGTACGGCATACTTATCGTTTCAGACACATAACATTGTAATACATAATCGTGTGTGTATAGAGTACCTCAGGGATGACGTGTTTTTGTAGGCAAAACCCGGAAGCGAGTTAGCATTTTAGGACTTCCGGTTCCATCGCCCTAAAGTCTATGGGTTTTTTGAGTGGGTTTTTGATAAATCGCCTGAAATAAGGTCTGTGCTTAACAAAGCCTCTAAATATTTTCACGTTTTGATCTATGACATAAAACACACCAGTTATAACCCGCTTGGTATTTTTTAAACCTTTATTGTGTCTTAAAAACGGCGGTTGCTAACAAATTGCTAAAAGGGACTACTTCCTTTGGTGGGGACTTTAGACGTCATCATGACAAACAGGACATTTGGACAGCATTTCTCATGAAAAAGTGGATAAGTATTCATACACAGCGCAGATCATAATTAGCGAGCATGTTTTTAAATAAAGTTGTTTTTGAGGAAGCTTGGTGGTGGCGACGTTTTTCCGCGACCATGGTGTGCTGTAGTCCGTTTATAGCCTACTGTTAGCTTTTTATATCTGACGACTTTATTTAGGCTTCAAAATGTATAAATGTTGTGTTAACTTGTAAAGATTATCTTGACAAAACGTGTAAGTGTCATAACCCTTTGTTAAACACAGAGCTTATTTTTTTGCGATTTTCCAAAAGTCTATGGGAAAAATGCATAGGCTTTCGATCGAGGGAACCCGTGCGCCGCTAACTTCTGGGTTGGCCTACAAAAACACGTCATCCCTGAGGTACTCTATTATTTATCATTATTATATTATTATTAATTTGATTGCAATGTTATATTGTCCTAACGTCTATTTCTCACCGTGTACCACTTGCATAAACACCGCATCCGTAGGGGCTGCCATTGTTGTTTCGCGGGCTATGTGACGTCAGAGCGCGGAACTGGGAGTACATCGATCTAGTACGAGTTCACGGGTGGGAAGTCACGGGTTTGACTGCCGTTCCAGTGCACTTTCACGTGTAGAAGGTTGGAAAAACACGGGTTACGGGTTGCCTGGAACGAGGCATTACTACAAAATAAAGTAGGAAGAACACAGACTGCAAGCAAGCATGTGCAAACAAGTGCTCGCACAACCGCGGTTCATTTCTGTTTCCGGATTGCGTCTGTTGCTGGAGCGGCTGAGAAGAGTGCGCTGTCATTATACGAGAGCGGCCTCTAGAGGCGAAATAAAAACTATCACTGATGCCTCGTAGAGTTTGTTTTGACACGTGACGTGAGGCTGTGCGCTGCACAGAGCGGGACACTTCAAAAACGAATTTAAAACATAGACAACAAAACGGTATGTTATACAGTGTACACTACAGTACATGTTTTCATATCATTATAAAGTAATTAGTTTGTTGACTAGATGCTGCATTAGTGAAGAACAGTAACATTAGTAGTACCTCAAGCGGTTAAAACAATGTGACAAAAACACCAACTGTTTAATGTCAGGATTGTTACCATTCATTTGCATTAGTTTATATCCATTTGTTCGCTGTTACGCATTCGTTATCCAGCGAAGTTGCATATTTAAACTGTATGTAGCGACAGAAACATAACAAATCAGAAATGTATTCAATTTCAGTTCTTTTTTTTATTATTTTATCGGCACTGTAACATATTTTGATTAGATAATCATCAAGTTTTCTCAAATAGAGCCAAATAATGTGTTCAGTATACATATAATAGATCTATGCTATGCCTTTGTGTGTAAGGATGGCAATTTTAAGCATGACTGGTTGGATTTATATGAAATGGTAACACTTTAGAGTCTTGTAACAATAAATAAGGTTAATAGAAGTATTGTTCATTGTTAATTTCAACATTTACATTTTAACATTTTAAAATTTTCTCTTACATTAGTTATAATGCACTATGAATTAACACGAATGATCAATGTATAATTAATATATTAGTATTTTTTATATTTAAAATTTACAATAAACATTTTGCCATTTTTTTTAATTCAAGGAAAACAAAATGTAAGAAAGAGTTAAAACTGAACACAACCTTGCTGCTCAAACTGTGTATAGAACAATTTGTAATAATATTTTTTGCTCCTTTTGTATTTTACTTTTACTTTCAATACTTAAATACGTTTAATATATATAAAAAAATACTTTTCATACTTAAGTACAAAAAATATCACATACTTTAAAACTTTTACTCAAGTAATATTCTAAACAGTGACTTTAACTTCTACCAAAGTCATTTTCTGGTAAGATATCTATACTTTTACTCAAGTACGGCTTTCAAGTACTTTATCCACCACTGGCGGAGTTGATGCGCAAACAGCAATCTCATTGGCTGATGCTCATCTATTTCCATCCCTGTTTTGATTTCAGCAAATCTGTTTGAGCTAACGCAGACAACGTGATTAATATTCATGAACCCAGCAGCTCATCAATCCTTAGTGCGTTGTATATTGTTATTAGTTGTAGAATTAGTTGTAGTATTATTATCTTTTAATAATAATTACTATTATCTATTTTTTTTTTTACAGAAACACTGAATGACCAACAATATCCTAAGCACCACCACCAGTCCTAAATTCAGTTGTAATGACAAATACCAAAGACTATAGAATAACATAAGATGCGTCACTCATACTGTTTTGAATGGGAGAAAGTGCAACACGCAATATGGCGGAATAAGTCCCGCCTTCTAAATAAGAGCCAATCGCCGATTGGTAAAGTCATCGCGTCACTGCAGCGGCCGTTAGAAGCTCCGGTTTCTATAGAAACAGTCAGACGCGCGCCTCCGAAATGATAGCCGCGCATTTAGGACTGTGCATGCGCATTAGCTTGAGCCAGCCTGAAAAATACCGTTTTTTGTCATGATTCGAGCGTTTAGAAACAAAATTTATGAGACAGTTGTTGTCAGATTTCATTGGTGATTTCAAATATGAAATTTAATAGAAAGCTTGGCAAACAGCTTTGGAGAATTTGATGTTTCTCCATTCAAAGAGATAGGAGCTGCACTTGAATGCCCGAGAGGCGTTTTCAAAGATGGCCACCGAGTGAAATGACTTGTCTTAAAGGGACTTTGCAAATACGCATTCATACATGGTTACCAAGTTTTAATTCTAATTACTAAAGTTCTATCATTAAAGGATTAGTTCACTTTCAAATGAAAATTAGCCCAAGCTTTACTCACCCTCAAGCCATCCTAGGTGTATTTGACTTTCTTCTTTCTGAAGAACACAATTGGAGTTATATTAATAAGTATCCCGACGCATCCGAGCTTTATAATGGCAGTGAACAGGTCTGCTGTGGAGCTCGCTACAGTGCGGGCTCGGCAAAAGTGCACTTCGAGGGCACATATTGCCTCACGAGCACCCTTCTGAAACCTAAAATGAAAAATGGGACAACCTACGATCTTGTAGATTTAACGGACACGAGTATGCGGTGGCCATTGTAAGTCTGCAAGACCGCAAGTGCACATTAAGTGTGCCATTTGGGACAGGGCCATTGGCTCCTGTCGTTTTCTGATCTCATTTCTTCTTTCATTTCATTTCCTGTCTCCTCTCTGACTGACTGTCCTTGCTGGAGCGCTCATGCCGATCCATTGCTGACCTCACTGAAGAGCGTCATTGACGTCCTGGTGGATTAAGTGCAGTGTTAGGAATAAATAAGTCGAAGATTATAAAGGACAGAGAGCTGCTTATTACCCACAACTAGACTGAAGTTTCAGTTTGGGCCACTGTGGGTCATTGTTCATCAAAAAAGTTATATCAGTGCAATGCATGCTCAATAAAAACGTGACATGGGAGCATATGACCACTTGAAAAGACATGACAGGTTGATTACGGCCTGACTTCACACATTTGATGAGATGAAATGTGTGTTTGGATGTCTTTGGGTAATTTTTCATCCATTTTTGTAGATGACTTTGATGATGGGTGTCATAGTGACAACCCATGATCTGGAGCACTGAGATGACATGAGCAGTAAAAAAAAAATCTTATTTTGTTTATTATTACCCAGAATTACCTTGAAAGAGTCTAAACGAAGAATAGCTACAGCATCTTTTCCCTAATTCTTTCTGCTTTCCACAGTCCAGCATGCAGACATGTTTCTTAATGAGGGTGTTTGCTGACTTAGTATAACGTGTGAGTCTTGGAACTGTACTTTTATCTAGTTTTCATTATGAAACCATACTGTGTCGATGACCTAAAAATGAACTGACGAGGGAAAAAACGGTGTCCTCTAGATCAAAAAACTGTCGCATCCTACAAACTCAAAAGACTGCTTTCCTTTTTAAATGTTTCACTAGAGTCTGTCTTTAGTTGATGTCCAACAAATGCATTCTTTCACTCATAAAACAAATAATTTCCCTGACAAAAACAATATTTAAACAACATGCCTAGCTTAAATTAGTTGACTATACGGTTTAAAACTTTTGAGTTTTGATTCTGTGTTCTAAAAGTTCACACTTTTCATTTTAAATGAGTGCTGCACATTTATTCTGAATTTATAATATGATTAAAGATTACTTATGTGTCAATTGTCAAAACAACTGAAATGTGTAAATCTTATAAACAGACTAAAATATGAATGTTGTATCTTTGCATGTGATTGTTAGCTGGTTAGCTATGCGAAAGTTCTTCCACTAATATTAATAGAACGTTCTATCAAAGTTATCTGGTCTTTAATATCTGTTATATAGTTATTATAGTATAATCAAAGACTATAGAATAACACAAGACGCGTCACTCGTATTATTATGAATGGGAGAAAGTGCAACAGGCAATATGGCGGAATAAGTCCCGCCTTCTAAATAAGAGCCAATCGCCGATTGGTAAAGTCATCGCGTCACTTTCTATAGAAACAGTCAGACGCGCGCCTCCGAAATGAGGCACAAGAGACGCGCATTTAGGTTGATCCAGCCTGAAAAATACCGTTTTTTGTCATGATTCGAGCGTTTAGATACAAAATTTATGAGACAGTTGTTGTCAGATTTCATTGGTGATTTCAAATATGAAATTTAATCGAAAGCTTGGCAAACAGCTTTAGAGAATTTGATGTTTCCTCATTCAGAGATAGGAGCTGCACTTGGATGCCCGAGAGGCGTTTCAAAGATGGCCGCCGAGTGAAATAACTTGTCTTAAAGGGACTTTGGTATAATATAGTTATCTTTCTGAAAGGGAATAAATCCACACAACCATGTATCCACATGTATTTTAAGATTCAGTTAATTTTTTTCAGAATTGAATAAAGCCCTAACAATATTCAAAACATTTTTTTTAATTTATTTATGAAATGTTATCTTGTCTTTTAGAAATGTGATTATACTGACTTTAAAATATAGCTTCTGCGACTTCATTTTGTGACGATAATGTTGAGTCACCTAGTCCAAAAAACACATTTTGAGTTTCAAGAAAAAAATAAAGATAAACCTTAAAATGTGTTTCTGGGTCAAAGTGACTCGAAATAATTGAGGAGGTCACATTTCTTTTCTCTATAAAACTTGTTTTGTATTTTTGAATGAAACATTGTGTAGAAAGGCCACTGCCTGTTTTCCAAAGATTTCTTTTTCTCCCTCTCAATATGCTTTATATTCTTTACTGGTTTCCATGGTGATGTTTTTACTTTGCTTTAGCTTAATGGCAGACAAATACTAGAGAATTGACAATCAAGCAAAAGATTAATATTGGAACTGCATAACTCTTGATTTGCACACTCTTTAAACTTGGTTTCTTCTACAGAAGTAAAAGAACAGACACAGGAACTTTAATTACTGTAGTATGAATACACACGACTCCGGCTTTTCATGTTTTTTACTGTTATACCGTAGGGTGCGCTATTACGCATCTTCTGAAAGAATACAGGATCTCCAGATCAAAACAGACGAAAAGGGAGCAGAAAAAGGTAATTAAAGCATTGCTTATTCTCAGCTTTTTGGTTAAAATACCCACATTCAAGTGTAATTTTCTTTCGTTCTTTTGATATATTGCATGTTCAGGTATATTCTGGGGGCCATGAAAGGGACAGTGTGAACATAAAGAGAACTAGGTCCTTTTTCACTTGGTTCACCTCTTGGTCCACTTAAAGGAGTCTGAGGCAGGGTTGCTGCACATTTTTTTAAGGCTTTTTAAGACCTTTTTAAGACCTGAAGAAATACAAATTAATACTAGGCTATACATTAGGGGTGTGCAATATTGATAAAAAAATTTATCTCAATATTTTTAAAGTTGCTTCAAAAGCAATATTTGCCACCTTAAATTGATTTCCAGGAGCATTTTTACCTACATAAGGGCATTTTTCTAAACTTATTAGATGTAAGCATCACCTTTTAGGTCAAATTTTAACATTCAAATTAAATTCTATTAGAATAATAGCACAGTTTAGGGCTGTTATTACCAATCAAATGAAATTATTATCAACAAAATCCATCTTTGCAATGCAGAGGTGACAGAAGTGTCATCAGAAGTAGCATTAGCATTTACAATTTGACTACATAAATTTAATTCAATATTTAAATATGAAATTATTTCTAATTTTAACTTTTTAATTAAAATGTACTTTAAATATGAAACTAAATTGCCAGTAGGGGGCAGCAAGTCACTGTCTTAATGAGTGAGTGAGTCATTCATTCAACCGATTTGATTCGAAGCAAGTGACCATCTTTATCAAAACGCGGATTCAGTCAGTATATAAAAAAAACATTTCTGTCTGTTGCACGGAGACCGTTCTGCTGTTCTTCATTTTGAAATTTTCATCGGCAATATTGTGTCTAAAATGTAACTCAAAATGTTAACTTATTGTTTATTTAACTTCTATAAAATAAATATCACATTTGCAATCGTTCTGATTTGAGGAATTGTATAACTACATCATATCATATAATATAATTATAAGACAAACTCATTGGGGCAAAAATGCCCATGTATCTTGAATTTTGAGGGCATATAATAACTGCATACATCATGCAGTGAAAGCGTGAGTGACAAACTCAATGTCAGCTCGCACATCATTAAAACAATAATTACGATATCATCATAGACTACTTATCACACACCCCAACGCACAGAATGCACTTACAACGGTTACTGAACTGACATTTACCCATTTTCTTCTGCTTTCTCTTCCTTTCGCGCACAGGAGACAGTAGCCTACGTTATACGTTGTCGTAAATTCCACGAGGCCCGTGAATTGTCACGTGAACAAGCAAATCTACAAAGACAAATAATATGTACGCTAATTAGATAGTTTTAATTTGGTAAATGATTTAGATATGTCTAAGTCAAATTGTCATCTAAAATTTAAGACCTCTCATAAGTAAAAATAAGACTTCCTATTAAGACTTTTTATGGCCTTAAATTTTAAAAATCTAATTTAAGACTTTTTAAGGATCCGCGGGAACCCTGTGAGGGTGTTTTCACACTTGAGCCCTCTTTAAAAGAACTAAACTTAGACTCCTTTAAGTGGACCAAGAGGTGAACCAAGTGAAAAAGGACCCAGTTCGCTTTACGTTCACTGTCCCTGTCCCTGAAAGAGGACTCAGATCCTTTCTACTTCCGTATTCAATTCCACTTAAGTGGGAATGTGGTCTCAGATCTCTTTGTGTTCATATTGTTTGGATCTAGTCCAGTTCAGTGTTTGATGTCTGACCCTATGGCCTTCAAAATTTAACACCATTCTTACATTGTATGTGTCTCACTAACCAAGATATTTGTTTGTAAAGATTATTAGGTAACACTTTATTTTAGGGTTTTTTTAACTAGTTGCTTATTAGCATTCATATTAATAGAATATTGGCTGTTTATTAGTACTTATTAAGCACATATTAATGCCTTATTCTGCATGACCTTATTCTACATTCTTAATCCTACCCAATACCTAAACTTAACAACTATCTTATTAACTATTAATAAGCAGTAAATTAGGAGTTTATTGAGGGAAAAGTCGTAGTTAATAGTTTATATGTGTTCCCTATACTAAAGTGTTACTGATTATGATTATTAATTATTAGGCTATTATTATTTTGTGAAACAACACTGCTACAAATGCTGTTGAATGAGCTTAACTCTAAGTTGTTTATCTTTTGCACAAAAAAGATAAATTTTGGTGCACTATATCACACATCCACCTTTGTAAATAACATTTATTTTGATTTTTTTTCCTTGAATAATGTTTTTTATTGCAAAAGGCAATGATAGCATAGACAAAAAACAATAGGACAAATATAATAAAAGAAAGATGCAGATGAAATAAACTGCTTTAAATTTCCCAGGTACAGTACTGTAGGTATACCTAAAAAACAGCATTCAAGTAAGAAATGGAATAATCAAATGAAAAAAAAAAATAAAACTGCATACGCTTCACTGTATGAATAAAATGTACTGCTGATTCTTATATTAGGCTGCTGTCACTTTAAGAACTACAGTAATGCAGGGATGCAATATAAAAACCAACTGTTTATGTGAACCTTGCGTGTTTTAAACGCAATAAGACGCTACGATATTTCAGTTTAGTACACGCGCTGTGACAGCTGGTTTTCTGTGCATGCGTTTTAGGTGTGTGCGCTCGTAAAACCGTATATCAAATTTTTTTAACTGGCAAGGCACGCAGCTTGGACGCGATTACACAGTTTGGAAGAAACTGAAACGGTCTCGAGATGGTCTCGGTTCGGTTCTCACTGCTCAGACCCCTAAAAAAGGACCAAGTGTGAAAACACCCTGAGTTTAATTCTTTTAAAGAGGACTCAAGTGTGAAAACAATCTCTACTGACCTACATATTTAGGTACTTAGCAGAGGTTTTTCATCCAAAGCCACTTGTAGTATGCTACTCTTACTGCACTGACAGTCCCACTAGGTTTAAGTGTGTTTCGCTGTAGGTGGTGAAGTGGAAACTCAGCAGCTCCTCTCTGACTGCACTGATTCGGAGTTGGGGCATCTGTAGATTTGTGGATGAGAGACGAGATCATATAAATGTCCCCTACTGGTATAAAAAAAAGTGTCATTAAAAGATCTCAGTAATGATCTGCTCATTTACTACACTCTTAGAAGAAAAGGTTCTGTATATGTTCTGTCGGGTTCTTCATATATAGAACATTTCAGATTCTTTAAACTGGGTCAAGAACCCTAGGGTTATATCGAAGTCAACTGAACAATTTGTTCCTATGTATGGGCCATCTTGTGGGACATGTCGAGACCCTAAGCACCTTGGGACGAACCAGTTTTACTTTTGAATTAACTAATATTTTGTCAGTGGATAATAGTCATCGGAGAATTCTTAATGGGATATTAGTGGACGCATTAAAAAAAAATCTTTTTCTTTTTTTTACTTTAAAGTGAAAAATGAGAATGCTGAGGTAAGATGACAGACCCCTCAGAATTGGGGCAAACATCTGCCAGTGGCATGTTGTTCCTTGTGTCTTTATTATTTAAATTAATAATTATTATAATACATGGAGTTATTTTATAATTGCATGTACATTTCAAACATCATTATTCATCACAACCATTTGAGTGGAAACAATGTGGGAATTCATAGTTGCAATCATACTGTAGTTCATAATTCATATTGCTATTATGCAGTAGCTTTACAAATATAAGCCTATACACTGTAAAAAAAAGAATTGTTGGTTTAACTTAAAAAAGTAAGTTACGTGGTAGCCTTAAAATTTTGAGTTTATTAAAATTAAAAATTTGAGTTAATACAATGAAGGTGACTGGTTTAATCAACAGAAAGTCAAAATAGTATGTTATCTGAACCACATTAATTATCTAAGTTGATTTGACAACAGAAAAAAATGTGATAAATCATTAAAATAATTTTTTACAGTGTATATAGTTAGGAATTATAGGAATTATATAATGTCATTGAGACTTATCTCTTTGACTGGGATTCTGGCATTTGATTTTTCTGTAATAATTCAGTTACATTTTATTTACATTTATTCATTTAACAGACACCCAACATGAGTGGAACATAAGCAATTCATCACAGAACCAACAATATTCATATTATACAATGCCATTTATTAGAAAGATAGATCAGGAAACAAGGTTATTTTAGCTGACAAAATGGCCCTTTTTCTAAATGTTTATTATTATTATTATTTGCAATACACTGTAAAAAGTAATACGTTATATCTACTCCATAAAATTTTGGCAACAGATTACAAGCAATATTATTAATTAAATTTAACAAATAGAATTGAGTAAGAATTAATCTTATTAATTCCTTAAATGTCAACCATTTAAAACAAGTAAAATTTAAACAAAAATATCTGAATAACAGACAGACGTCAAAGATGAATTAAGAAGTCTTTATTTTTTATTGCCAACATTGAAGACACCTGATGATAACAAGCAGAATCACTGAAGGAAAGAGAAACACATGAATTAACAGAGGTTTAGATGTTGATTTTATTGAAAATATTTGGTCACCCTTATTGTGATCAGTGTTTCATTTTGTTGTTTAGTTTGACTTTTTGCTTTTTATGTCAGTTTGTGGTTTTTGTAATGGTGTTTGCTAATTTTACTTGTTTTAAATGGTTGACGTTTAAGGAATTAATTTAATTAATTCTAACTCAATTCTTATATGTTGAATTTAATTAATAATATTGCTTGTAATCTGTTGCCACAATTTTATTGAGTAGATAGAGCGTATTACTTTTTACAGTGTACAACTTAATTATAAAAAGTTCTCGGTAACATTTTATTTTAGGGTCTTTTAACTAGTTGCTTATTAGCATGCATATTACTAGAATATTGGCTGTTTATTGGTAATCATTAAGCGCATATTAATGCCTTATTCTGCATGACCTTATTCTACATCCCTTAATCCTCCCAATACCCAAACTTAACAACTACCTTACTAACTATAAATAAGCAGTAAATTAGGAGTTTATTGAGGGAAAAGTCATAGTTAATGGTAAATACATGTTCCCTATACTAAAGTGTTACCAAGTTCTCATTTTGTTCCCCTATAATAGACTGAATTATGCATCATCATTGTGTTCATTCTAAACTCAACTGAAAATGTTTAAGCAGTAAATGCACACAAATGCCCACATCTTTCCCTTCCTATTATTACAGAATCATGAATCATCATATATGTACATATTAAACATAAATAAATACATCAATTGAATAAATGTTTATATAATGGTAGTTTAATATCTGTAGTCATTTGCGTACAGTACATTGCAAACCTAATCTTTGTCAGAGAAAGGTAAATTAAATCCTAAAACCAGAAAAGAAGAAAGAGCTGGAAAATTCTCTGATGTAATAACTGCTCCACCTCTTCATGAATCCTAATGAATAATTCTGTCTCTATTGTCTGTAATTCTCTCTTTCTTTCCTTAATTTATGTCCTGGTAATAATAGACAGTACAGCTCTTTTCAAGACTCTCAGGTCTCATTATTAAAAGACCACCAAAGATTTTTAGCCTATGTTAGGGTTTTGTCCCTTGTACAGGGAAAATGAACAGACCCTGTGAGGCATAACATTTTCATTTCCACCTCTTACATTCTAATTCTTTATCCTAATTGCAGCAGATGATTCATCTGTTAAAATACTGTGCTTTTTCATTTGCTGCTGGCTCACTCATTATATAAAACATCACTATCCCAATATTCCAGCATACTGAGCGTATGAAAGGGCAAATATGGCTATTTTTAAATAACTTCTTGTACTGAGTTAATTATGATGGACTGGCTATGTGTTTTCAGCCTTATTTGATCTATATATGCCTCCTCGATGTATTTCTAAGAGCACTTGTAAGTCTGTGGATCGCCAGAGCAAACGGTTGTTTAGAGTGATAGCCTGACAGGAAGGTTAACGCAAGAACATATTGTGCCGAGGAGGAAGAGTGAGTCACTGCAGAGAAGATAGTAAGTTCTTATTTCATGACCAAGCAGAAGTATCAAAGAGATGTTCTTCCAATCTGATACTCTTCAGAGCAGATGGCACTTTATGTGCAGTTGCTGGAGAAAGATGACATTGGCAGATTTGCATCATCTAGTATTAGTAGTGGGACCAACACTCCAACTGAAAGGCTACCATCATCCACTGAGGTCAGAGATTAATTACTTCCTGAAGAACTGTGATAATATCTGGATACACTGCCAGAAGACATTTTATAAATATCTTTTGAGCAGTAAACAGAGAAAAAGATTTGTTCAATAAACTTAAATTAGGGAAAACTTTTGCAATTAGTTTAGATTTGTACAACAAGAAAAAACAAGTTCATTTCAACAAATAATGTTTTGTTAAAAAATATGTCAGTTGTTACAATATAACATCTGCCATGAGCAAATAATAAAATATAGCTGCAAGCAGCGATGACGGGCCCAAGCCCGGTGGCTTCAGGTGGCTTCAGGGCAACTGTGCACAGCGGGCAATGGGCATTTAAAACAGGTAAACATAAAAGGACTATGTCAAAGTCATTTGAATACACCACATTTACTGCAGCAGTTGGTGCCCATATGATCACAAACCACAACGGCCACATCCATGAGCTCGTTTAAATTTAGATGAATTTCATGTCATAGGTCAATTTCATCATCCTAATCTGCCATGTCTGTGTTTTTCTCAGACAACCTCTATAAAAATTACGGAGCAAATTATATACTGTTATTTGCGCAAATTCAATAGTACTCTGAAAAATGTAATCCAGTCTTAATGCTGATGTTGTATTATCCTAACTCTTCTCTTCATGTGTTTTTTGACCTCACAGAGCTATCGTTTGTGCACCAATCTTATGCACCAAAAGCATGCTTTCGTTTAATTTCAATATGTGTGGTATCTGATGAAAAAATTAAATTATAAAATTAATAAATAGAGCCAAATCACAGAACTATTTTAATGTCAGTCTCAGGTAATAGTAAGGTACATGTCTAGATTTTTCTGCTCACTTATGCAAGTTTATTTTAAACAGCCACTTTTATAAAATCATGTGAAATTTACTTAAATAGGGGTTTTTAATAAATTTGAATTATATCAATAAATAACTAATTTAAAGACATATTATTTAAACACACTAGGTTACGAGCGGGTGCCAATCCATGTATTTATGTTTATTAAGTAGCGTAGTTAGTAGCGTTCTACACTGAAGACGTTATTTTTCTTGTTTTCTTTTGTTTAGATTAGCGTTTGTGTTGGGGTTTAGTTAACGTGTTTGTTTTATTGATTTATTTTCTTGAGCACAGCACTTGTCCCTCACTTTGTTATCGTTAATCCTTTAAGTTTGTATATAATTTGTAAAAAGATATTTATTTGTTTTGGATGTATATTTGGTTCACTGTTTATTATATTATTGGGTGTTTTGAATTATTTTTCTTACTAAAAGCAAGTACAAATTCAGTTTTTGGTCTCTGCCTGTTTCTTAATTTCACACATCACATCTCCTTAATAGAGTAAAATATCTTACTTTTAACAACATTCTATTTGTTTTTGTGTTACGTAAATGAAATGAATAAGCCTCAGGCTGAAGGAAATGTATATTTACGCCTGTACAGCAGAGGGCGCAGCTCAAACAAACCGAATTCTGGATTAAAAACAAGATTGCATTTCACTGTTTAAAATTCATTTTGAGGAATACTGAATGTTTTCGTGCAAGTGAGATGAGTAAATGCATGTTCACATTTAGTCTAGAACTACAATAACTGTCATGTTCACACAGCGCACACAACACATCTGCACTTTATTTCTCTCAACATGGGGACAGGAAAGCTGTCAGTGAATAAATGTGAAAAAGTAACTTGCCTTATTTGAAAAAGTAACTTAGATGTTTTGTTGTAAATGGAAAAAGTAATGCGTTATTTTACTAGTTACTTGACAAAGTAATCTGATTATGTAACTCAAGTTACTTGTAATGCGTTGCATTCAAAATGATTTCTATAGCAGTGCAGAGAACTGCCTGCCAATGTTTGCTGTTTCTACAGACTTTTAGATGCCCAGCATGATTTTATGATCGTTCACACATAACAGGACAATTAGATCCTGCTGAAGTCAAAATGCCCAAAGATGGGTGTCAAAAACCATACACAAAGTTTATAACTTTTCACATAATCTGTCAAATCCTATTACTCTCCACTGTAACATGCAATAAATAGAGATACCCCAGGCCAGCTAATACTTCCTGCTTTCACAGAAGGGGGTAAAAACGCTGTCAAGTCAGCTCTCCAGGCTTATTATGTAAGGCCAAATCTGTTTTGTGTATTTGTTCCACTAAAATGACAATGTGATTCTTCAAGCCAACTCTGAATGTCACAAGAAAGACATACTTCATCACAGCCGTTGAACAAAGAGAAACTAAATAACACTTAAATGCCAGGCAGCACCAATGCTGATGCGAACGAGTTTTGTAAAACATTAATTGCTGTCTGTAGCAATCTCTGATTTTTGTAATTACATGGTATTCTGTGTTACATAAAGAGTAAACTGGATGCAATTTAACAGAATTTTCCACATCCTAAATGATTTATTATCTTCCCTATGTGACTTCAAGATTTAGTCACAAACACAATATGGCTTAATCAACCGTCTGTATTGATTCATGTGGCTCTGGAAATGCTGGTTTATGGTGTGTCAAGTTAATGAGACTCAGCAAAAGCAGAGAACTTATACAAGAAAGGAAGTGAGAGTGACAGCTACAGAGAGATACGATCAGGATAACAGAGCCATCAACATATAGTTAGAGGCCCTTCTTCAATACTTACTAATTTTTGAGAGTCGATTGGCCTGAAGAGAGCTGATCTTGACACACGCTTCAGAGCTGCTGGATCAAAGGAATGACCACAGGTCCAGGGAGACACTGATCTCAAGTGAAAGAACAAGGTTAAAGATGTTGAGGGGATGTTTACCAGAAACTTGATCAGTTCTCCGAAATAAAAGATGTCAAATGATGCCACGGATACCTTTTTTCTCTTTTTATTCACACTACCGGTCAAAAGTTTGGAATAGTTACAATTTTTTAAAAGACGTAGTCTCACCAAGGCTGCATTTATTTGATCAAAAACATAGTAAACAATAATAGTGCAAAATTTTATTACAATTTAAAAGAAATTATCTTTTTTTTTTCTTTTCTTTTTTTAATAATATTCATTTGATGGCAAAGCTGAATTTTCAGCAGCATTACTCCAGTCTAAGTGTCACATGATCCTTCAGAAATTATTATCAATGTTGAAAACAGTGGCTTGAAGGGGTCATGAATTGAGAAATGAACTTGTCCTTGAGCTTTTGATATACAAGAGGTCATCATACTATAAGAATATCCTGTAAATTTCAGAACTGAAAACTTCCTTGTTAGTCCAATAAAAGCTTTTATTGCCACTAGGATCCTGGAATGTGCCTGTCTATAGATAGTTGAAACGCCGCCTCCACAGAAGAAATCAACGCCTACTTCATCATTGAGAAGAGCGATACAGGACTAAAAATAACATTACCTTTCAAAGGATCCTAATGCTAGGAATATGGTTATTTATTTTCAACAATGTGAATGTCTCAGTTGAGCATTATTTACTTGTATTCGATTCATTTCACTGTGGATTCTTTGGTAAATCAATCGCATTTCAGCGCAGGCTTTTACGATATGGACTCGACAGTAATGCAACAACATGTTAACAGTATCTGTGTTAATTCTAATGCCTGATCTGATATGTAATTATTCATGTACAGTCAGATGTTCTTTGTCTATGTGTTAGTAAATCAAACCAGTGACTAAATGGTCAATTTCACATTGTTTCTCTTAGTAGGATGAAAATAAACTGTTATTTAAATGGTGATTAAATTTAAGAATGCTCCCTTTACAATCGCTGGAGCTGTCAATCAAACAGCGCGAGTTTATCATTGACTGAGTTCTGGACTCTCGCCATAACTCCCGTTTTATTCAACGAATCTCTTATTTACATCATGTTTGC
This sequence comes from Mylopharyngodon piceus, assembly GCA_039654765.1. NCBI lineage: Eukaryota > Metazoa > Chordata > Actinopteri > Cypriniformes > Xenocyprididae > Mylopharyngodon > Mylopharyngodon piceus. Next base: position 45,227,504 of record CM077442.1, read on the forward strand.
ACTGTAAGTTATGATGAAAGCATTTGCTAGTGTGCAGAAATTGAGTTGCAATGACGAGATCACTGCTTTCATGCGCTCAACAACATGTCTGTGATCGGCTACAATCTTCATCACTGCAACCTTTCATGCCACGATCTAAATATAATGCCATAGATCTAAATGTAATGCTATAATCAGTACTTTTCACGATTAGTTAACCTTGAGAGCTGTAATAGTAAAAACGTGCTAAAAGTTTTCGAAAGAGTAATACTTAGCTATTTCATATGGAAAGATGTCAGCCAATCACAGCAGTGGGCATTTACACTGAAGTCTCACAGCAGACACGCCCCTTAAATCAGAGCGTTCAAATCAGAGGGATAAAATCAGGGTAGGAAAAAAAGCCTTTTATTTCTAAATTATGACAATTTTTGATGTAAAAATCATACTAACATTATAAGTGCACCCCAGGAAACATTATAAAACAATGCAGTTCATGACCCCTTTAATATTTTTGTGGGAATCGTGATACACTACCATTCAAAAATTTGGGATAAGTTAGAAAAAAAGGATATGCATATACTATATGTGTATTACTTACAGTAAAGACATTTGTATTGTTACAATAGATTTCTACAAATAAATGTCACAATCACCAGCTGCAGTGCCCTTGAGAGCCACCAGGGGGCACTCCATCACAGACTACTGACATTGTCTTACGGACTTTATTCCCAATAATCCATTGCCTGGACTCATTGCTTTCAGATGCGTCTCATTTACCTTGTTTGTTCACCCTATATAAGCCTGGTCAATTCTGTCATTCATTGCTAAGTCTTGTATATGTCTAAGACTGCGTTTACACTGGCACAAAAAATCTGATCTTTTGCTCACATCTGACACGGATCAGAATTTGTTGCACACGTGTAAACACAAAAATCCGCACGAGATCCGATTGTTTCGCATCCGATCTGAGCCACTTCCAAATGTGGTTTTAAATCAGATACATATCCGATCTCTGGACACGCGACCTACGTCTAAACACGCATATCCGATTCCCATTGGAATTCCAAGCCACCACACGGCGAGGGCGACACGTTTGCTTACTAAAAGGTAGCTTTAATGTTGTATAATGAAGCAGACGTGTCTGTATGCACTCGCACTAAAAATTTGCAGCTTTATTACTGAGGTAGAAAGTTATTTTATATGTCTATCTATTCATTCAGCAGCTGAATTTCAACCTCTGCCCGGTTAATTTAAAAGAGACCGCCGTGTGTTTTTTTATTTTTTATTTCAATAAACCAAAAGCTTCACTGGGTAGGCTACTCTCTCTCTCTCGTGTGCACTCTCTCCTTCGCTCGCTCTCTCTTTATCATTCATTCAAATAAATGTAACCTTACCTGCTACTTTATTTCCCTTCAGAATTCTAGATCTAACGACTGTAGATAAAATAACAAACGCAAATTACCTTTATTTTCCAGTCTATATTCGTTCAGTCAGAATTCGGCCTGCAAAACTGGACAGCTGTTTACTTATCCATTCTGGCAAGTAATCATGGCCACCCGACGTGAAATATATAAATAATTTTAATAGCACAGCCATTCAAAACCCGAGGATCTACCATGTGCATGCAAAGCTATCAATGACAATCATTTTGGGCAGGAATTAATGTAAACACAGATATCGGATACCAGTCGCGTCTAAAGTGAATGTAAACATGCTGGCCAAAAAAAATCGGATATGGTCAAAAGATCGGATCTGTGCATTAAGACTTGCAGTGTAAATGCAGCCTAACTGCATTTCTGAGCATTTGTATTCTGGTTTTCCAGTGTCTTGATTTTGTGTCTCTCTGCCTGTTCCCTTGGATTTCTCTGTTTGCTACAGCCCTGAACTCTGTTTGGATGGTTTACTTGTGCATGAACTTTTGTCTGGATGTGGACTTCGATTGTGGATTACTCTTTCATTAAATACTGCATTTGGATCCTCAACCTTCATGTCTCTGAGCAGTTTATGACAAAATGCTGTTTTTATTAACTTTCTATTCATATTGGAAACATAAATAAATTATTTATGAGACTATGTTGCCTTATCCTATGAGAAATAATACATATTCATGATATGTGCTTTCATATAACAGACTAAATGAATGTTTGTTTCCACGGTGTAAGAGTTTAAGAGTGTTGAATGGCTTTCCCTGCGATCATCATTCCTATGTAATGATTGTATTTTTGTGTGGCATAAATCCTGTGCATTCCATTCCATTTTCCGTAAAAAAAAAAAAAAAGGCATCTGAAAGTTGCGGTTGGTGGTCAGTTTGTGTTAATGTGTGTTTTTGACCAAAGTTTTCCACTTCTGATGTCATTTCTAGTGAGAAATTACTACTGTAGTAGTTAAATATTCGCTTAGTTATCACCAAAGCTCACGTTATTTTGCTGTAGATCATTAAACCGTTGCGGTGTCTCAGAAATCTGTCCGAAATCAGCTTCATGAAGTACCTTTGTGCGCAAATACTGCCTGCAAAGTCATTGCCTGATAGGGCAGCGAGGCAACAAGTCAGCTTGCCTTAGTTTTCGGACGCAGTCACAGTCTCTGACACGCAATTTATCCATACTGTAAGTGTATCCGGTAGAGCTCCTTGAGTAGCCTTATAACTGTCAGTAAACACCGCAAAATAACTGTTATGTCCCAATGAGTGCTGGACCTCTGTTTTTTCTTCAATAACTGAATAATTTCAATAACCAAAAAATAACTAACTGGGTGATCAACCCCATCCATCCCAGCTTGAAGGAGAACCAAACCTGCTCTGATCTGGCTTGCATCCACTTGAATCTTAAAAGGTTTGTGAAATTGCGACGCCGCCAAGATCGACCAAACAAACTTAACAGAACCTTTCAGCAGATTAGTTAATGGGCAAACAGCAGACGAAAAATTTGAGCACAACCCCTGATAATATCCAGCCATACCCAAAAAGTGCATTAATTCTTTCTTTGTAGAAGGAACAGGGAATCGTTCAATAGCACACACTTTTTCTTCTCCCACCTCCCTTCCCAAAAAAACCATAGCTGCTTTCACAAATTCACATTTGGCCAGATTGACCGTAAAGTGAGCTTCAGCCAAACGGGAAAACAAAGCACGAACACGCTCCAGATGCTGTTCCCAGGTATTGCTATAAACAATTACATCATCTAAATAAATTGCGCAGCCCGCAAGTCCCTACACAACACGGTTCATCAGTCTTTAAAATGTTGCCGGTGCATTTCTTAATCCGAAATGTATGGATTAGTGTACTCAAACATTTCAAGTTAAGAACAATTGAAATGTATGAGTACAAAATAAAAATCTGCCAGTTCTGCTTACTTAAACATTGAATTTCTTAACTTAAAAAATTTGAAGCAACTGATTGCCTCAATTTTTTTTTTTTTTTTTTTTTGGAGTTTGCCAACTTATTCAGGTTTACAGTGCATCTCTAGGCTTGTTATAGGGCTAGGCGTCAGTGTTGGGGAAAGTTACTTTAAAAAGTAAAGCATTACAATACTGCGTTACTAAAAAAGTAACTAATTGCGTTACTTAGTTACTTTTTATGGAAAGTAATGTGTAACTTTACTTTTGTGTTACTTTTTCTCACCTGGGCTGGGCTTGATTGTTTGTTTTTCAATCAAAAACAAAAAACAAAACAAAAGTTGTAAAATTGTAAAGGCAAATGTAAAGGCCCTTTCACACCAAAAGTAAAATGAATATAAGCCGGGCTGAAGGAAATGCAAGTTCACAGCTGTACAGAACAGCGGCTCAAACAATCCTTTCAAGCAAATGCAGGAGAAGAAAGTTCAACAATCTTACAAAAAAAAAAGAAACACAAATGTGATGTTTGAACTAGATGAACTACACTCATTTTTGCTTATTTGATCATCGAAGGTCAGCAGCAAAGACATTGGTTAATAAACTGAGATTAAATACATAAAGTATATTAGTATTATTTAACATTTAATTATTCTAGTTTGCATTTCTCTGTTTTTATTCATATTGAGGAACCTGTTTTTGTGCAAATGAGATGAGTAAATGCTAGCCATGAGACATGCTTTATCAAGGGCTTCAAAATAACTCGTAATATATAGTTAATAACGCATATAGTTTAACGCTGCTTGCTCTTACAGGTACTTGTGCTGTTTAATGCATTTGACATGTGGTGTTTTCCTCAGTGCATAACTTACATTTCACAGGTATATTCGCCAAATGTAAATGTTAGAAAGTCTAGCAAATATCTCCATTTTGCTGTCAGGAGTGGATGAGCCTTATGCAAACGAGTCTCCACTAAACTTAACAGACTTCAGTGAACGAGTGCCGCCGTGCGCATCCGTGTAATGAAGTACGCTGTCAATTATTGGCTAACAATGAAAAGGAAACAAGATTCAAAAGACATTTATAGGCTAAGCTAAACTATAAAGACAAGCCTGTTGAGTGTTGTTTAAATGTTTTCTTGGTAATATTCCTAAATTACAATGAATTAATATATATGTAAATTTTAATGGTTGATTTTAAAGATACTTTGTGTATTTTTGTACAGTAAATAATCTTGGTGCTGTCGCAACTCGATGTTCAAATTAAAACCTGCAAAACCAGCTGAAAATTGATGGGGTTTTTTTGTTTGTTTTTTTGTTTTTTTTTTGCATGCTCTTGCTTTCTTGTTCTCTCTCACTCTTTATTATGTATATAGATACATTTTTTATTTTACTAAACGTCATCTGTTTCCTCTATTCCTGCTTGTGACAGAAGACCAGACTGCAAAAAGAAAAAGGAAAGATGAGCTGGGAACTTGCAGGACAGATCGCGGTGGTGGCTCAAAATAGCCACGATCTGTTCGAATACACCGTGAGATTCTGTCTCGTTGTCATGAGCCCCTTGAACAACGAAGTTATCAAGGCACTGTACTGGATTGGGTTTAACTATGTACATCCGAGAGAACTCCCCGTCGTGTCATGGCCGCCATTCCAGAGTCTCGTCCCGTCATGGCCGCCACACCTGAGCCCCAGCTACCAGTTCCCTCTATCTTCTGAGTTTTCTACATCGGCATGGCTTCCAGAGCTGCCCGCGCCGCCATGGTCCCCTGGGCTGCCTATTCCGCCCTGGCCCCCTGAACTGCCAGCTCCACCCTGGCTCCCTGAACTACCGGTGCCGCCCTGGTTGGACTATCTACGGTGTGAGGACACGCCTACCGGGAGGGGGGAGTACTGTCACAGTCACTCTTTCAGCACTACATTTCCCAGCATCTCTTCTGATCCAGACCTGCATTCTGTCAGTCATCACCACACCTGCTGCATATCATCTCCTGAACACTAATTTCCTGCACTTGCACTTCCTCGTCAACACACCCTTCTTAAGCCACTGTTCCCATCACATCTTTGTCTGGTCTTGTCTATGAGAAGTTCCACAGACCTTACCCGTTTGACTCACCTGAGATATCTACCAGTTGTTCCTGATTCATCTTCTGTTATCATCTGTTCCCCTTCATCGTCGTCTTACTGGATCCTCTGTTCATCAGCCTGCATCTCCACCACGTCACCTGCACAAGAAACACTGTGTTACAGCCAGCTAAGTCTACTGCAACCTATCATCTGCCATATTTCCTTACCTATTGCATTCCCGCTCTGCTCATATATATATATATGCAAAAAAGACTTGTTGTTTAACTTCTTGTTGCTCAACTGACCGTCCCAGCATATTATAAGTAGCGGCTAATACACAATAAATGCAACATAACATCACAAACAAATGTCATAACCTATTAAAAGATTTCTTTCATATTATTATAGACATTGTTTTCATATAATTTTATATCTTTTTATTTTACCGTGTGTATTTATGAAAATTAGTAGGCTAGCCTTTATGTTACATGCTTTGTCAATGTTAAAATTCTTTTTTTTATTCCAATAAAAATACTGCAGGCTTTCTTCAGGTTATCACTTTATTAAAATTAAGCAAAACAAACGGACAAATGTTTACTTTCACGAGCCGTCACCTATATGCGAGCTTGTAGCGGGAATCTCATAAGCGAGAACGAGAACTTTAAAGTTTGCAGGCTTCCGTATGTCGACCGCCCGCAGCGTCTTCTGGGATTTTTAACGGTTCGATTCTCTCAAGTCTGCATTCGATGCATCCTCGATATCAAGAACACATCCGGGTACTTTCATGCGTTCTTGGCTGCGTTCCAGTTCATTTTTTAAATGCCCTTCCCTCGCTAATTTCCCTCAGTCTCGCTGACTCGGATGTACGTCATTGCTTACGTTGCATGAGTGCCCACTACTGGCGGAACCTTTGCAGTGGGCTGAATTGGAACGTCCTAAGCCCTTGATCACTTGGAATCCGCTATGGAGCTGATTTATTATTTATTTTTTTCCCCTTACAAAATTGTTTAATGCAGCATTCTATATGTATATAAGTGTGTTTTAAATATTTAAAAAAATAATTAATATATCATAGAGTTGTTTGTGGTGGGGTAAATTAAACGCGATATGCGGTGACGTCACAATCGTGTTGCATTGTGGGTTATGGAGCTGCCTGAAGTGTACATATGCAGTAGACTTGCTCCCTCGGTCAAAATCGAGGGAGCGAGGGTCTGTCCATATAAACTTCCCTTGTCCACTTCACGAAGTGGAACGCACTTCAAAATGGTGGCAGGGATTCCCCCGAGGGGAAGTGCTTAGGGAATTTCGCGAGTGCGTGTCTAAAACTGGAGTGGAACGCAGCCCTTGTGTATTGGAATTGAACTTCGACGGTTGATGATGACGTAGAGCGAGAACACAAGGACGCAAGATCGCTGAAGAACGCATATTGAGAAACAGCCTAACACTGCTTGCTCTTACAGATACTTGTGCCGTTTAATGCGTTTAAGATGTGGTGTTTTCCTCAGTGCATAACTTACATTTCACAGGTATCTTCTCCATCTGTAAATGTTAGAATGTCTTGCAAATATCTCCTCTGCGCTGTCAGGAGTGGATGAGCCTTAAGTAAGCGAGTCTAAGGCTGTTTCTCAATATGCGTTCTTAAGCGATCTTGCGTCCTTGTGTTCTTGCTCTACGTCATCATCAACCGTCGAAGTTCAGTTCCAATACTCAAGAACGCAAGTACAGAGGACGCATGAAAGTACCCTGGCCCTTTCCCAAATGGCACCCTAAACACTCACGGCCTTCCTACAAGTCCGCACTTTCGTGACGTAACGTCGCTTTGACTGTCGGGAAGAAGTCTGCCACGGAGCTTGCACCAGTGCGGGCTCAGCAAAAGTGCACATCAAGGGCGCATATCGGCCACAAAGGGGGCGCTCGCGAGCACCCTTCTGAAGCCTAAAATTGACAAATGGGACACCCTACGGTCTCGTGGACTTAACGGACACGCGCACGTGGCAGCCATTGTAAGTCCACAAGACCGAAAGTGCATAGAAGTGTGCCATTTGGGACAGGGCCCCAGATGTGTTCTTGATATCGAGGATGCATCGAATGCAGACTTGAGAGAATCGAACCGTTAAAAATCCCAGAAGACACTGCGGGCGGTCGACATACGGAAGCCTGCAAACTTTAAAGTTGTCGTTTTCACTTATGAGATTCCTGCTACAAGCTCGCAAATACGTGACGGCTCGTGAAGGTAAACATTTATCCGTTTGTTTTGCTTAATTTTAATAAAGTGATAACCTGAAGAAAGCCTGCAGTATTTTTATTGACATATAAAAAATAATCTTAACATTGACAAAGCATAGGTAACACAAAGGCTACTCATTTTCATAAATACACACGGTAAAATAAAAAAATATATAAAATTTTATGAAAATGTCTATAATAATATGATATAAGTCTTTTAATAGGTTATGACATTTGTTTGTGATGTTATGTTGCATTTATTGTGCATTAGCCGCTACTTAATATGCTGAGACGGTCAAGATCGCAGCACATCTCAATTCTCACAAGGATGCGTTCTGTATCCTCGCGTCCTCCCAAGTTCGTTCTTTCAAGGTCGCCTGGCAAGACCTGACTCCACGAGAACGCAACTGAGAAACAGCCTGAATTTTTTCCCTAAACCAGTTCCGCGGAAATCCCGCCCTGGAGCCGATTCTAAACATTTCATTGGCCATGTCAATTGACCCTTCGCCGTGAGTTTGATTGACAAGCGATCTAACCAATCATAATGCCGAATCTGCCATTTTGTCCGACAAAGCAGTCAGAAGTTAGACGGTGCGTTCCAAACGGGATATATCGCCCTCCGAAGGGTACTTCGGAGTGAAAACAATCATGGCCACCATATTGAAGAGTCGTTCCAAACCGAAGTGCTCAAAACTGGCCACTTCAAAGGGTACAACTGACGGACACTTCGGGCCCCCATGATCCTTTGCACAGGGAAGTTGTTTAGCGTCACAGAATGGGTACAGGAGGCTCGGAGTTCAACTTTACATATAAATGTATGTATAGTATTTTTCTATACTACTGTAATATTTATACAAGTTAGATTTGGTACATTATTATGGTCAAAACGACATTGTACTTCAACAAAAATACTTTACAGCTACCTTTATCAGTCCATTCAAATGTTTCAAATACATAGACACATATACGATATGGTGCGATAAACCAATAATAAATAAATAAATAAACTAACGTTAAACAAAAGGCGCAGCTTGCACAATCTACTCCTCCTTGATTGTCTCGTTAAGATGACGCAGAAGTGCGTTCCAAAAAAAGAGTTTTATTGACCCCTAAACCCTTCATGCCTTCGAAGTGCTCACTCCGGAGGGTAAACCCTTTGAAGGGATTAGGGCATAGGGATGAGCCCTTCCGAATGGAACGCAGGGAGTTTAACCTCGATGGACTTGAACTTGAAAAATGGTGTGTACTGACGTCTTTCCGCGTTTGAAACAACATTCCTTCTCATGTTCATTCATGTTTATTTGATGCTATAAATTAACGTTAGTAGGAAGAGTAGGAAGTTAGTAGGAAGCTGTATTCAACTGTGCTATTTTGAGACACCATAAAATATGAACTAAAATGTGCTTTTAATATACTATCTCTGTATTTAAAAAATGTATTTAGATGCCACTTATAGTACATTTGAACCCATAGTGTACTACAAGTGGTAACTAAATATATTTTTGGTACTGTTTATACTGTTGGTCATGTACCATGAATTAATATATCAGTAAATTTTAATGGTTGATTTTAAAGATACTTTGTGTATTTTTGTACAGGAAATAATCTTGGTGCTGTCACAACTCAATGTTCAACGTAAAACCTGCAAAACCAGTTGAAAATTGATGTTTGTTTGTTTTGGGGTTTTTTTTTTTTTTTTTTTGCATGCTCCCTTTCTTGTTCTCTCTTGCTCTTTATTATGTATATTTTTTTATTTTACTAAACGTCATCTGTTTCCTCTATATTTTCCTCAAAGTGCACTAAGCTGCTTCATTTATATGTAAAAGCATCAATATTTTCTTTATTGGGAGAATGTCCACAAAGCCTTGCAGTCATACTTTCATTTTTATAACTGCCTTCTCTCTTGAGGGCGTCGCTGTCGAAAAAGAAAAGAAGTTATTTATTTGACAGAGACAAAGAGTGTGAAACTTTGCTGGATTGTGACTCAAGCACGTACAAGGTGAGTTTAACTTTCTTTCTCATATGATCACTATGTAAATGTAGGTAAAGAATATAATTGTTTCAGTGAAATCAGGTGAAAAGTGATCTTCATTTTAGCAAACAAAGAGCAGGTAGATCTTTCACACTTTGTTCTTGTGAAAGAACCTTTCATGCAGTTGACACAGAAAGCCATTCACAAATGTTAACTGTTATAACTTGTTGCGTCAGGAGGAACTAAATATATTTCCATCACAATTATTATGAATAAGAACCATTTTATTTAAAGGTGTGCCTTGTGCTCTTTTGGAGCCCTGTTTGTTTCTTCTCTAAAACCAGTGATGATTTATCCTTTTAAAATGTTAATATTTCAAGCAGTAAACACACAAGAGGACTGGCCATTATCACCTGCGGATAGTTTAAACTCTCTCTTTTCTCTCTACTCAGATTTGCAGGATGTCTCTGACAATGTCTCAGGGTGAGGGGGTGACAGTGATCACCATCAGCTCAAATCCCAACAGCAAATGGCCGATACTGTGTCAGATTTTTTTTTTTTTTACTTTTCAGGTTAGAATTTAGAAATACTGAACGAAATTTAAGCCATGATTAACTAAAAATCAGTCTTCTTTTCACAAAGCTTTCTTATGGCTTCAAAGCAGCTGTGTATAAATATCAGTTTCAAAATCATTCTGGTACACTGACTTCTAATAAGGCGAATGACTTGTGTTTCTTCTTCTCGTGACTGAAATGAGCTGCAGGCACACTTGACTTTGAGATATTGCAATGAAGGGGATATAATGTGATTGAACTATTGTTCAATGAAATGCAATAAAATGTAATGTTGTACATTTTTAGATTCGTCACAATACAAACTGCTGTATAAATGACATGTTCTCTTGTTCCATAGATTGTGCAGATTGTAGTAGGAATCCTCAATATCGTGACAGAGAGTTTATTTGTAAGCTTTACATCCAACAATGTGATATTTGATGCTCCATTTTGGTTCGGTGGTGTGATAAGAATTGTATTGTAATAATGTATTTAGATTTTACTTAATATTCTAGAGTTTTCATTTTTACAAGATTATTCTTAGCAAATTTAAAAGATATAAACTTGGATTTGCGAGGAAAAAAAAGTCAGAATTGTGAGATATAAACTGGAAATTAACTTTTTTATTCTGTGGCTTCCACAGACTGCAGAACTGTCATTTTCTGCCACCAGGTAGGCTCTGCCCACAAAAAAAAAAAAAAAAAAAACGTCATCACTGTTTGCAAACACAAAATTGGTCTACATGGGGATGATTAGACAACATCATCAATCCATCTTCCGAACCGGGTTTTTGACTGATCCTCAGTGACTCTGGTATGTCTTCAAAGAGTTTAAAATCAGACTATTTAGACATTAACCGCTGTGGAGTAGCCCAGTATCTGCATGACTCGTCATAAACGCAAACAGAGAGAAATAGCGTATCATTCAGGTATAAATTCCTTTTTAATTAATTATTAAATTGTTTAATTATGGTTTATACATGTTAGTTTCCATGAAAGAGTTCAAGATACTACTGAAGCTGCCAGTTTGCTAAGTTTTAGATGATTATTAAACAGCAAGAACACTCAGAGTCCGTATTTGTTCACTCGTTTTCATTCATTCCTTCAAGTGGACTATATTAGTGGACTGATGTAGGGAATAGTGAATGAGGGTATAGGAAACGATTTCAAACACAGCCCCCTACAGTCATCTACTTTCATTCTCTTAACTTCCTTCTCACATGAGTTTGCGGCTTGCTGGTGAATTTGGACAGACAACATTCCTCTTTCACTTTTTGGGAAATAAAAAGGGGCGTCACTGTCGAGAAAGAGAAAAACAAGTTTTGTATTACAAAGAGTACAAAGAGTGTGCAACTTCGCTGTACTGTACCTGACTTGATCACGTACAAGGTGAGTTTAACACTGTCTTTCTCATATGATCTGTAAAACTTACACACTGTTGTAAATGTAAATAAAGAATAATACTTGTGTCATGGTGAAATCAGGTAAAAAGTGTGATTTTAATCTTAGTGATCTAATTTCAGCAAACAAATTGCAGGTGGAATTTTCACACTTTGTTCTGCCTAAAAGTAACAATATATTAACATTAATAAATGCATTGTGAACTACCATAACATTTTTATTAACATTTTTATTAAGAAAGATTAATAAATGCTGTAAAATGCTCATTGTTAGTTTATGTTAATTAATGCATTAACAAATGAGACCTTATTGTTACTGAAACATTTTATTTGAATATTTAAAGTGTCTTGTGCGTGTGTGTGTATATATATATATATATATATATATATATATATATAAACACACACACACGTTTTTGATAAAGTTTACCCTCTTTAACTTATAGCCGTTAAACTGAATTTATGAAGCAAACTGTTTGTTGAAACTATGGACAAAGTAAAGTTAGTTAAATCTCTGTTAAACTGCCTCAGTAACACCAGGTTAGGCAGGATACAGGCAGTAAGGCAGAGGGTAGTGGCTCAGTACAGTACTGCTAATGAATGGCACCAAGAAACGGCAAATAAAACAAACAAAGAGACCAAAACCAGAAATTTAGGAACAGACTGACCGTGTAACAGCCTCCTTGTCATCATTAGTTACCTTTTACTTATAGGGTCATTACGTGTCAAAATCAACTAAATTTCAGAAACTTCCCCGACTCAAATTTTTGATTTTGTTAAAAAAAAAAAAAAAAAATTGAAGGAAGACAAACATAAATGAAGAAGAAAGCCAATATATTAAATGTCACAGATGTATATTTACTGAGTAATCCACTATTTTGTAGAAAATGACCATTTGGAGCCAAAATGACTTTAGAAAGATCATCATTATTTTATTTTTACACAGAGATTGGTAGGTCAATCTGTTGACTTTAGCAATCGTTGTTGCATTCAAAAATGGGGAAAAAAACACTTAAGCACTAAGTTTTCATGCCTGTAACTCAAGAAGTATTAAAGATATCTTAATATCCTTTTATATTCTGGTTCTTAACAAACTTTTCTTTTAGTTTCTTCATTTTTAAGACCCAACATGGTTCATTTCCAGAGATATGTGGATCTCAATGTGGTTCCATGAGTAAATTATTTTCAGAGTTCAAAAACCAAATGTGGGTCACTTTACATAGCTGGTACTTTTTTTCCTTTAAAGAGGAACATCTGAAAAACAAATAATGGTAACACTTTACAATAAGGTTCATTAGTTAACATTAGTTAACTACATCAGTTAACATGAACTAATAATGAACTGCACTTATACAGCATTTATTAATCTTTGTTAATGTTAATTTCAACATTTACTAACACATTATTAAAATCTTGTTAACATTAGTTAATGTACTGTGAACTAACATGAACAAACAATGAACAACTGTATTTTCATTAACTAATGTTAACGAAGATTAGTAAATACAGTAACAAATGTATTGCTCATGGTTAGTTCATGTTAGTTAATACATTATCTAATGTTTAACTAATGAACCTTATTGTAAAGTGTTACCCAAATAATGCTGAAACTAGATATGTATCTCATTTTTTTCCATCAACACAACTCCTTTGTCGTGCGCATCTATCTAACCAACCTTGACAGTGTTACCTTTCTAAAGTCATTTTTACCCCCCTGTAATCTGACTCCAAATCTCAGGTTTTGACCCCTTTACAAAACAGTGGATTACTCAGTAAATATACATCTGTGACATTTAATATTTTAGCTTTCTTTTTCATTTACGTATTTCTTTCATTAGAAAAAAAAATATCAAAATAAAAAAATTTAACCAGGGACCTCTGATTGTGTTGACACGAAATGACCCTATAATATTATAAAATTTAATTCCTTGAATATATATATTTTTTTTTTCAGTTATGAATGTATGCTTGTTCAGATATTCCATCATGAAGTACACTAAACTGTAATTCACTGGTTTAGTCTGTTGACTGTTTATATGTCCCCACCAATGTTAAAATCAAACCTACACCCTTGCCTGTAATGATACATTTATCTGGCCATTAAACTCTCTCTTTTCTCTCTACTCAGATTTGCAGGATGTCTCTGACAATGTCTCAGGGTGAGGGGGTGACAGTGATCACCATCAGCTCAAATCCCAACAGCAAATGGCCGATACTGTGTCAGATCCTGGGCACTCTGTGTTACAGTCCAGTGTGTGCCGTATCAGAGCCGGTGAAAATGAAGATGACGGGCGTCTATACAGCGCTTGGGGTGAGATAGACACTGAAACAGACATGAGACATTACAACTAAAGGCTGAAATACATTACACAACTTCAGGCTAGATTTTTGCCCCATTTGAAGTTGACAGAGTTTGCATAAAATCGTGTATGATGGTGACCAGATTTTTTAGCTTGATTTTTTTAGCTGTGCCACATTGTTTAAATAGCAAATGCACTCGCGCCCATCTGTTCGCCCATGGGCGTGCTGGTCTGAAAATGAGGTGTTCAGGCACATTGTTGGTGTGTTGCTATTTTGGGGAACTGAAAACCACTGTGCCATTGACCAACAAAAACCTGGTCTAAAGTCAATGCCGCGGTATTTTTTTGTTATTTAAATAGCGCGTTAGTAATATGCGCCCATAGGCGGGTGCACAACGCGCTTAAACTCTGCTTGTTACACACACAGGGATGCGCAGCAGACAACACAAACATTTTTAAATATTAAAAATAAAAGGATTCCTCTATTCGTTCAGTCTTTCCGCTTGCAAATTCTGCCATGTATATAGTGAATCCGCCATGGTGCAAGCGCAACTGGCTTTTAAAGGGAATGGGAGATGACACTCTGATTGGTTTATTGCACGTTATGCCCAAAACACACCCATTACTCATTAAGAGACTAGGCACAACCCTTTTAGACCATTTTTTCCGTCGTTAAACTAGCAAAAGTGGAATCAGACACGCCCTAAGTGCACCTGCGTCATACGCTTCAGTCCATGCGCTTAGATCGTTAAAATAGGGTGCCATTCCACTATATTGACTTCGTCAGCTAAATTCTCTGTTAGATTAGATCGATTACACTAGCTAGATTCACTCGAAACATAGCCTGCTGAGGACATCTGCTGGTTAAAGCTGTGTAAATGCAACAAGAACAGCAAAACATGTTCAATGTTGTACAGTACACACTGAATAGAAACTGCAGCACATGAGCTTAGAATAAACAGGCCGTTATCGTTCATTGGTGTGGACACAAATATAGTTATTGTTCTTGGTGTGAACAGGACTTTAGAAGGGTAAGGAACGGTTCCAGTTATATTGAACTTGGTTCACTGGTATAATGCGTGTAGACATCGCCATTCAGAATTGGTCACTTGTCTGTTGCCTGGCTGCCAGTTTCTCTGTAGCTGTCTAAGCGCATTATTTGAGCAAAGTTAATGCAAGTTATTAATAAAATTAAAAGAAACATCTGACCATCCTCCATAACACGGTCACTATTTATATCTCATATCGTCTGTAAACTCTTGCAAGGCACTGACTGACGCATTTGTATTACATTCTGTTATCAGCCCCAGAATGGAAAATAAAACCATATCAGTACCGGCTGGGCCGGATCAGCACGGAATGGAACGGTTAAGCAACGAAAACGGTTTGGCCCAATGGTGGAAAAGCGACTTATGATTCCATCCAGTTGGAGGTTATCAAACACGTTTGATATTTTGAGCCAATTTTAGAACACACTTTGTTTTCATTTGTCATGCATCTTCTAGCAACGAGGCGCATGTTTCTGCGTGAGTTTGTTGGTAGAGTGTGATCCTAAGTCGTTTAGTGTTTGATGCCGAGTTTTGCTCTGTAACCTTTTACAAACTGGTATATTATAAGTGTATGGTGGTGTTTTAAAATATCTTCAGATTTTATGTCGTGTAGTGTATTCCAGCCTTGACTATTCATTATATGACGATAAACTGACTGAAATATTTGAATCAAATAAATGTGAATAAAGTAAATTTTTAAAATGACAAACATAAGTTTTTAAAATGACATAGAACATAGATTCTATATTTCAACACTGAACACAATTTTCACACACTTTATGGACTTAATATATATATTAAAAAGATGTTTTTTTTTGTTTGTTTGTTTGTTTCTTTTTTTTTGCTGACTTATTTACATTTGTACAATTGGTGTTTTCATTCTTGGGTAAAATTTCATACTTATTGAGCTTCAATGATAATTTAAAGACCATTTTTAAACATGGGATTTGATGCAAGAACACTAGACTTTGAGACATTGCAATGAAGGGGATATAATGTGATTATTAGGCAATGCAATGCAGATTTTGAGTTTCATCACAATACAAAGTGCTTAATAAATGACATGTTCTCTCATTCCATAGATTGTGCAGATTATAGTAGGAATCCTCAATATCATGACCGGGACTATATTTTTATGCTTTGGGATACACGATTACATTATGATGTCTGATGTTCCATTCTGGTTTGGGGGTGTGGTAAGAATTATGCCTCATTCTGCTTATTCTTTTGTTTGTAATTTGTAAAATGAGTGAGTCTATTCACAAAGTTAATCTGAATTAATAATCAGAATGTTGTTGATATGAAGTTCACATTTTGATTATTTTCAGAATGATGTGAAGTTGGCTGATTTTAATACTTTAATTCACCTTGTCTGAACTTTCGATGGGCAAATTTGAAGCTTTTCTTTGCTTTTCCTTTATAGTTCCTTGTGGTTGGAATCGTGTCTATTGCTGCAACTCAGTTTCCCAGTTATTATCTGGTAGGTCTTTAACAGTCACATATAGTATTTTACATTCAGACATCTCTGATTTGGAGAGGTTTTTTAAGATGTCATCTCATTGTGATTTGTGTATTACAGTGTCTCGTCACTGTGGTGCTGAACAAAGTCAGTGCTCTTCTGGCTATGATAGGCCTAGCACTGTATTCATGGGACTTGATGAGCTTTCATACTACTACACTTCAGGACTATAATTATCTGAACTATAATAAGGTAATTGTTCTTTATTTTATTTAAAAGGTTTTTATAATTGATTTTTCCTTTTTTTCAGTTATAATTTCAAGTCACACACAGACTTTGAAGTTTTAACAGTTTATACCAAGGTCCTTTTAAGGCAAGTCATTTCACTCGGCGGCCATCTTTGAAATGCCCCTCGGGCAGTGATTTCAGTCATGCAAGTGCAGCTCCTGTCTCTTTGATTGGGGGAAACATAAAATTCTCCAAAGCTGTTCACCAAGCTTATGATTAAATTTCATATTTGAAATCACCAATGAAATCTGACAACTGTCCCATATATTTTGTTTCTAAACACTCAAATGATAACAAACCAAATGATAAAAAAAAAATGCTAAATAACACTCAAATGATAAAAAAACAGCCAATGCGCATGAGCAGTCCTAAGTGCGAGTCTCAGAACACTGACTGTTTCTAAAGCAACCGGAGCTTTTAACGGCAGCTGCAGTGATGCAATGACTTTACCAATCAGCGATTGGCTTTTTATCTAGAAGGCGGGACTTATTCCGCCATATTGCGCGTTGCAGTGTGGCCCAAAAATCAATTTTCATTTTCTATATGCTGGTTTGGCAAGAGGGTGCTAAGGGAAAATATGAAAGATTTTACAAAACGTATTTTTAGGGCTATCAAAGTTAACATGAAAGATTGGGATATTCATTAAAAGTATTCTTAATTAATGTTTATCATTATAATAAATAATAATGCAATAATTTTAATACATTTTCCGAATTTTATATTATTACTGATACATTTTAATTTCTTAATTAATTGTGATCATTTTATTGATAGGCCTATTTTTTAACAGTAGGGAAAAAATGCATATTTCTGTGGAAAAATGCAGAAAAGTTATGAAATTAAAATGTTAAGCGATCATTTCACTTTTCTTGAAACAAACATAATCGTACATTTTCTCTGTAAAACTGATTTGAACTTATTTTTTACTTTTTTTGTTGATTTTTTTTTTTTCAGGTTTTTTTCTCTTTTTTATACATCCAACATCAGTCTAGATAAGAGAGAGATACACTATCACTTAATACAAATTAAATACCTCCCAGATTTCCAAGTTGCTTGAGTACAGTGACAAGTCATTTGGATTTGAGACCCTGTTGTAGGAAGGTTCTGTCAAATTGCTTTCATTCCATGACACGCCGATCTTTCCCATCACTAGGTGATCCGTGAAGGACTGGATGTCACTATGATGATCTGTTCAGCCCTTCAGCTCTGTGTGACCCTCAGTTTCTCTGTCTTGACTTTGAAAGAAATGTTTGAAACGGACGAGAGTGAAAAGGTGCAGTATTATCACTACAATCAAAACAGACCAATGACAGTGATCATGGTGATTTCAGAAAGCTGTTCAGTGTACTAATCTTTCTCTCTTTTTTGCAAGTCTGTGGAGGACCTTCACTTTTACCAGCCACTCAAAGAAGATCTCTCTGTCAGTCATGTATGTTAGAAAGGCAACATGTAAAATCAAATATACATTGTTAATTGAACTAACATTGTTATATGCATGTATAATTTTTCTCTTTTGTGGAATAGCAAAAATTACATTTTGCAAAAGCTTTTTGAAATGACTAGGAAAAAAAACCTTGGAATTTTGATGCATTTATAAAGTTTAAAATCTTGTATCTTCATGTCAACTGACCATAGACAAAGCTTCTTTCAAAGCTGTCCTCAGCACCAGACCTGGAACTTTCCAGGTTGCATGGTTTCACAGAGAAACAACAACAGTTATATCAGCTGGCATAAATGGCAATAAAACAAACCAATGATGTGGAACATGTTTACTAGTGGCATCCATGCATTTTCTGAAATCAGGGCTGAGCAAATAAACACCATTAGTGAGTATTTATTCTGCACTGAGAGTTTCATTCATTCCCAAAGGATTTTGAATATACATGGTTGGCACAAAGCATGTTTGAGAGAAATGTCATGGGTTATTAATATTTTCAATGTAATACAAAGCCCAACAAAACCGATTGATTTTACCAGAATTTAATCTATTAAAGTACATAAGCACTTTAGCTTTAAAAAACAATTATCACTATGAACAGCCAATTCATCTGAAAAACGGACTTTAAGAAAGTTATGTATTATTTCTATTTGGCCCCTGCATATTGATGTCCCTGTCATGAACTGGACAAATCATGTGTAATGAATTTCTATGATGAGGCCAAGGTTGTTTTTTTAGTTCAATACACTGTAAAAAATTATTTTCATGATTTGTTAACGCAACATTTTTTCTTTTGTCAAATCAACTTCAATAATTAATGTAGTTCAGATAACATAATATTTTGAGTTTCTGTTGATTAAACCAATCGCCTTCTTTGTATTAACACAAATGTTTAATTTAAGGCAAGGTAACTTACTTTTTTAAGTTAAACCAACAATTCTCTTATACAGTGTATAAATAAATATTACATTTCCATGATATTTATACATTTTTCAGGTTAAGGACACCATTTATCCTATACTGTTTGCATGAAAACAATGCTCTAATATTAACATACGTGTATGTTTAAAAATACTGATTAGTCATCAAATCCTCTATAAACACTGCAAGTGTAATGATGATCTCAGGCACTCATTTTACTGAGCTGAGTGCTCAAACCCATGAGCCTGTCTTGATTTGATTTATGTATTTTACAGGGGTGGTTGATTATGATTTCACTTTTTTAACTTTAGTTAGTGTGTAATGTTGCTGTTTAAGCATAAACAACATCTGCAAAGTTACGACGCTCAAAGTTCAATGCAAAGGGAGATATTTTCTTTTGAAGAATTCTCTGTTTAAGGACTACAACAAACGGCTGGTAGGGACTACAACAAGCTTCTTCCCGGGTTGGTGACATCACTAACCCTAAAATTTACATAAACCCTGCCCCCGAGAACACGCAACAAAGGGGGTGAGGCCATGTTGGGCTGCTTTAGAGAAGAGGAAGAGTTGTTGTAGTAGAGTGTTGTTACCATGCCGTCATTTTACGCCGGACTGCTTCACAAACGAGGGTCAATTCAACGCTGGATTTGCACAAAAGATTAACATGACGGCACATGCTAGTCAATGAGTTGAATCAACTCCACAGCAACTGCATAAATTTATCCACTAACCATTCAGAAACATCCAGTTTCATTCTAAAAGTTGTAACTTCTTCCTGAGTCTCTCCATCAGTGTCCGACTCCAGTTTGAACAATGTAAGGCTGAACACCGTTACTGACAATCCTCATTTTGGCTGCGTGAGATTCTCCAGCTTTGTTGTTGTTGAGCAACCGAAGCGCGAGCTGTTAAAGCTCCACCCTCTTCTGGAAAGCGGGCCGGGAGCAGCAGCTCATTTGCATTTAAAGGGACACACAAAAACGGCGTGTTTTTGCTCACACCCAAATAGGAGCAAATTTGACAAGCTATAATAAATGATCTGTGAGGTATTTTGAGTTGAAACTTCACAGACACATTCTGGGGACACCAGAGACTTATATTGCATCTTGTAAAAGGGGCATAATAGGTCCCCTTTAACTGTATTTCAACCCCTCACATTCATGCCATGCTTTGAAACGCAGTGAGTTCAAGGCCAGAACTCAGTGGTGAGTTCTGGCCTTGAACTCACTGCGTTTCAAAGCATGTGAACTAAAATCATTGGGAAAGATGGACACCGCCTGCCAATGTCATGCTCAGATTTAAACTGAATATCTAAATGAAACTAAATTATGTCTAGTGAATATTAAAGTTTCATCTCAATGCTATGGATACTTTCCTCAATTGAGGCAAAAGAGATGCTGGCTCCCTCGAAACCTTTAACAGTTTATTTCATGATGTGGATTATATTCTAATTCATCTAATAATCTGTAATACTCCTTAAAGCATTATATATAGAACCTTTTAGGTTTCACATCAAGGGATCATTTTATGGATTTAGTTTTAATTCATTTTTATTTATGTATATATAAATATATATTAGGGTATTTCACTATATTGGAATTGTTGTGGTATGCGTAAAAACAAACAGTTTTGCACTTCTGGGCTATTGCGGCAGAGCCATTATTTATTTTCATAAAAGCGACTGTTATCATCTTCCCTCACATGCTGCAGGATCAAAACAGCATAAAGTCTTTTTGAAAAATTCAATTAGAAGTTTTCAGTCTGTATGTTTTAACCACATAGCTAGAATTAAAATGAATGGATGCCACGGTCACAAAATCATGACACAAAACTGGAACTCGACAAGGATGTCCCCTGTCTCCTGATTAGTCTCTTGCCAGGGCAAACAGACAAGATGAGAAAATACAGACTTTACTAACAATGTACCATCTTTATGCTACTGATACTGTCCAATATTTCTACCTAATTTGACCTTTGATTGTGTTTTGATGGTTTTTAGTGCATTTTGTGAGATTATTTGCCATGTTAGGTTGTATGAATATATATTACGTAAAAGATTAACCCTCTGGTGTCCAACAGTGAACAGATTTAACCATTCAGGGTGTGACTTTACTGTACGTGCAGAGCACCATGGGTTGTTACCTATGACCTTTGACCTATGTTTTATTCCAGGAGGATAAAATATTTCAATAGAATAAGATCTAATGAACAAGTTAAATCAGGTTTTATTTATCTTAATATTATACCTACTACATATAAGACTATTTTAAATCAAACATTCACAATTCTTTGTTTACCTACAAATTAGCATTGGCTTACATTACACTTCATTACAAGTGTGACTTTCTCAGAATAAATCATTTTTTGGAATGTTATATTCTTGTTTTAGCAAGAGCAAAAGTAGAAGCAATAAAAAGAAAGTAAGTAAAGAGAAACAAGATATTTCACTGTTCCCTGTGATTTTATAATTCATAAATCAGAGAGTTAAAATGGGGGAAAGAATTGGACATCACTCCTGAGCAATGGGACATATTGTGCACTTCTCAGCACACTTCCACAAGCTCAAGATTGAGTTCTGTTGGAAGAACACTTTTTTTATTAGCCCAAGAATTAAAGCTTTACAGACCAGTGCTCTGGAGAAACTGTAGTGCGAAAAGGTTCATCATTCCTATATTTTTCCACAAAGCCAAACACTAAATGGGAGGATGTAGGGTCAACTAGTAATGTTTGGACTTCTACTCTCAATTGTGAGTTCTAAAGTCCGAACTGTGTGATATAAAGTCAGAATTGTGCAGTCTTTTTTCCCCTCACAACTGCACATTATAACACACAATTGCGAGTTTATATCTCAAAATTCTGACTTTATATCACGCAATTCTGACTTTATGACTCACAATTCTGACTTTATATCACGCATTTCTGACTTTATAACTCACAATTGTAAGTTATAAAATCAGAATTGAATATCTCGCAAAGAGATATTCAATTCAATATCTCACAAAGTCAGAATTGCAAGTTATAAAGTCAGAATTGTGAGATATAAAGTCAGAATTGCAGGTTATAAAGTCAGAATTGCGAGTTATAAAGTCAGAATTGCGAGTTATAAAATCAAAATTGTGAGTTATAAAGTCAAAATTGCAGGATATAAAGTCAGAATTGTGAGTTATAAAGTCAGAATTGCGAGTTATAAAGTCAAAATTGTGAGTTATAAAGTCAGAATTGCGAGTTATAAAGTCAGAATTATGAGTTATAAAGTCAAAATTGCAGGATATAAAGTCAGTATTCTGAGTTATAAAGTCAGAATTGCGAGTTATAAAGTCAGAATTGTGTGATATAAAGTCAGAATTGCAGGTTATAAAGTCAGAATTGAATATCTCACAAAGAGATATTCAATTGAATATCTCACAAAGTCAGAATTGCGAGTTATAAAGTCAGAATTGCAGGTTATAAAGTCAGAATTGCGAGATATAAAGTCAGAATTGCGAGTTATAAAGTCAGAATTGTGAGATATAAAGTCAGTATTGTGAGATATAAAGTCAGAATTGCGAGTTATAAAGTCAGAATTGCAGGTTATAAAGTCAGAATTGAATATCTCACAAAGAGATATTCAATTGAATATCTCACAAAGTCAGAATTGCGAGTTATAAAGTCAGAATTGCGAGATATAAAGTCAGAATTGCGAGTTATAAAGTCAGAATTGTGAGATATAAAGTCAGAACTGCAGGTTATAAAGTCAGAATTGTGAGTTATAAAGTCAGAATTGCGAGTTATAAAGTCAGAATTGTGAGTTATAAAGTCAGAATTGTGAGTTATAAAGTCAGAATTGCGAGTTATAAAGTCAGAATTGTGAGTTATAAAGTCAGAATTGCGAGTTATAAAGTCAGAATTGTGTGATATAAAGTCAGAATTGCGAGTTATAAAGTCATAATTGTGAGTTATAAAGTCAGAATTGAATATCTCACAAAGAGATATTCAATTCAATATCTCACAAAGTCAGAATTGCAAGTTATAAAGTCAGAATTGTGAGTTATAAAGTCAGAATTGTGAGATATAAAGTCAGAATTGCAGATTATAAAGTCAGAATTGTGAGTTATAAAGTCATAATTGTGAGATATAAAGTCAGAATTGCGAGTTATAAAGTCAGAATTGCGAGTTATAAAGTCAGAATTGTGAGTTATAAAGTCAGAATTGGGAGTTATAAAGTCAGAATTGCGAGTTATAAAGTCAATTGCGAGTTATAAAGTCAGAATTGTGAGATATAAAGTCAGAACTGCAGGTTATAAAGTCAGAATTGCGAGTTATAAAGTCAGAATTGCACATTATAAAGTCAGAATTGCGAGATATAAAGTCAGAATTGCGAGTTATAAAGTCAGAATTGTGAGATATAAAGTCAGAACTGCAGGTTATAAAGTCAGAATTGCGAGTTATAAAGTCAGAATTGCACATTATAAAGTCAGAATTGCGAGAAAGAAAAAAGTGAGATAAAAGTTGCAATTACCTTTTTTTTATTTCATGGTGGAAACAAGTTTCCATACAAATACAGTTGTCACAATTGGTAGTTGTAGTATTCAATGCACAACGAAGGAGATAGCTTCAATAATATTATTGGAACACTAGGAATAAGGAACAGGAAAATCACTAGGAAATCACACCACAAAACACCACATAACATAATAAATACAGGACGAAGACTGAACTGAAACTGAGTGCTTATATACAAAAGGAAACAGGAGCAAACAAGACTAATTAACAAGAAACAGCTGAACTGAGGACACTAATCAAATGAGTAATCTAGGATACAAACAAGTGGCGGGAAACAAGGAACAAAGGAGAACATGTGGCTAAATGAACATGGTGCAAAACAGACAGACATGTGACATTACTCCCCCCTCCCGGAAGGCGCGACCTCGCGTCAGAGAGAGTCCAACCAGGGAGGGGGGGCGGGCCAAGGCCACGGAGGCTGATCCGCCATGGCGCCCCGAACTGCCCGATCCGCCATGGCGGATCAGCCTCCGTGGCCTTGGCCCGGACCCCAGGCTCGGCCACTATGGCCACGGGTATATGGCCCCCCCCCAAAAAAATTTTCTTGGGAGGAGCTATGGGTTTCTGGGCTGGAGCGGAGTCTGGAGCTGATTCGGGGACTGGAGCCATCATTGGACTCTGGTCTCGGGCTGAAGCAGACACTGGAGCAGGTTCGGGGGCTGGAGAAGACACTGGATCGAACTCAGGGGCTGGAGAAGACACTGGATCGAACTCAGGGGCTGGAGAAGACACTGGATCGAACTCAGGGGCTGAAGAAGACACTGGAGCGAACTCAGGGGCTGGAACCATCTCTGGGCTCCAGGACATCCTCTCATACTCCACTAAAAGGCCTAAAGGCACAAGTGAGGTGGCCAACATAACACCACATAACATAATAAATACAGGACAAAGACTGAACTGAAACTGAGTGCTTATATACAAAAGGTAACAGGAGCAAACAAGACCAATTAACAAGAAACAGCTGAACTGAGGACACTAATCAAATGAGTAACCTAGGATACAAACAAGTGGTGGGAAACAAGGAACAAAAGAGAACATGTGACTAAATGAACATGGTGCAAAACAGACAGACATGTGACAACAGTAAGTAATTATGAAATAAAAACTTACTTAAGTCCGTCTTAAGTTGGTCAAAAAAGCACTCTTGCATTCTGACATTTTATAACACATCTTGCAAATAAAATGAATTAAATTGTCAGAAAAAATTACATTCCTTTCGCAGTTAAGTATATTCTTTTTAAAGTATATTATTTCTGTAATAAGTACTCTTTTCAAAATTATGCTAAAGTGCACCTCTTTTTCACAAGGGAAAGATGTGGGAATTACACCAGAAAGTGAGTGAGACGCAGACACTTCATGTGTCTCTGTACTCTGTTTAGCACTGACCTGTTAAAATGATCTCCATCCTTCGGGACTTATTAATGGGGACCGAAAGCTTTCAGCATGCAAACTAAAATTTTCTCCTTGTGTGGAGTAGTTCACCCAAAAATGCTTATTTACTCACTCTCACTCTCACACAAAAGAAGAATTTTCACACAGCTATTTTCTATACAAGGACAGTTGGATAACCTCATCTGAAATTACCATAAAAGTCATATAAAATGAATCCATATATTCCAAGTCTTTTGAAGCATATGCTAGCTTTATTATTCTCTAAAAATCTCCCCCACTTCCGAAGCATTCAAACCTGTTTTGTGTACACAGGTTTGACATCATTGAAGCCCAGTGCCATGTTCTTGCATGCGTTACAATCGAGCACAGCCAGTTCAAATATGCAGAATGAAGAATACTATTCGAGAGCTGGAGGAACATTTTCCAACATGTTCCTCATACAAAGCTATCGTATGGCTTCAGAAGGCTGCATATAGTGCACAAAACATATGGACCACTATTTTGGTACTTCAATGGTGTTTTTGACCTTTTTTGAAGCTTTGTATGGAGATGAGCTGCATAGGATTCTCTAAATAACTGCACACCAGGTGAGGGTGAATACATTTCATTTTTGGGTAAAAGGAGTGCCTTTTCTCAAATTCCTGGTAGTATGCAATTTTATTTCTGTGCATATGCTAATGTAAGTCAAATGACTTTTAATGACAATATGTTGCACATTAATTGCACACCACCCTCCTGTATCATCTTGAAAAGCGTTCAGCAATGCTAACTCTATTGATGTTGTGCGATTTGCTCCTAGAGAGCTGGAGCAGAGCCAAATCCTCATGGAGGAACATAACAAGGGGAAACATGCTGTGCACCGTGAATCTCAAAGACTGAATGAAACAGTGCACTTCCACGTATCACACGAGTCTGGGTAAAACATGCTGATTTATCACATATATTCAGAGGTTCACAGCTTAATGCTGTGAAAGTTTTGCAACAAAACCAGCATCATCCGCGAAGCTGACTATGAGGAAACTACAAGCCCTTGGAATAGGGAGGTATTCAGATAAGTAGCTATTTATGTTCTGAGAATTATGACTGTTGCTTTGAGATAACGTCAGTCTGTTGAGTACAGAGCTAATGTTCAGCAAGTGGCCATGAATAAATGGCCCATTTAACTGTTCTTATAATAAATTCATATAATTATAATGGTAACACTTTACAATACGGGTGCACTAATATGCATTCGTTCATGCTCTAGTATTAACTAATAGTTTACATTAATGTGTTGTTAATTACCACAGTGGGTCAAAGCCATGGATTTCAACTTTCAGCCTTCTGTAACCGGGATGCCACTGTTCCCTAGAGCCTTGTTGTTCAATGCACAGGAATATTTCTGGGGTTACACTTAATTTCGGTCTGCTTTAGACATTCTACTAACTATAAGTAACTTTGCAACTATATGTCAAGTAACTCTCATTAGAGTATTAGTAGTCTGTTATGTTAGGGTTAGTAGAACACGTTGACATACTTGCAAAGTTACTTATAGTCAGGGCTTGACATTAACTTTTTTGCTCATCAGCCACTGTGGCTAGTGGTTTTCCAAAGTTACAGCCACTCAGCATTTTCACTGGTCACAATTTTTAATCAATACCATGGGGAAAAACTGCCATATAGATATTTTTTATATTATCTCATAATTTGGCAGCAGGTATATTAGGCTGCTGTCACTTTAAGACCTGATGCACAGATGCATTATACTGATACACATCCGTTTTCTTTGTCAACTGTTTACGTTCACTTAAAACATAACTGACTGTGTTTACGTGAATACTCACCAAGACCAGCATTTTGACATTATTTTGTGTTTATTTGACTGTTTAAGTGCAATAAGCAGCGAAAAAGAACTCAATTTAGTACTGAGAGGCGGCTTTATGTGTGCGCACACTTTGGGTTTGAGCACAAAATTTGCAGGAATGAGTAAGATTATGTGCAATACGTGCAATCCCATGCTGAAATTCAAGCCCTGTAACACCAACAATATTCATCTAGAGCAAATAAAACGAGTGAGTGAGGGGAGACGGGTTTGTGTGTCGACTCGCTGTGGGAGAGATGAGAGAGCAAAAGAGCAGCTGGTATCGTGTATCTATTCTGCGGAGCGCCGATTCTCTCTGACCAATCAGTGATCTACTGTGTCTCAAGTCACATTTTAGTGTTGGTACGGCTCGCTTGGAACCTCAACCGAGGTGGTACTATTTAAAGTGAGCTGTACCGAGCTGTACCATCCAATGGAAAAGCACCATTAGAGTTAGTTGACATGTAATTTCAAAGTTACTTAGTAGAATGTCTAAAGTGGACTATTGAAATAAAGTGCTACCTGTTCGGGTTGAAGCTTGAGGTCTAGTATTCAAAGGCGGTATACTGAGAACATGTGTCCGGGCACTGCTATTTCGTAACACAGTGTTTACACCAGACACGAGCAGAACGAGCACAACAAAAGAACCCATTATAATCCATGATGCTGTCTACACTGAATATGGCACGACGTGACAAATTCTATTCTGATGTACTGAATGCTTGAACTACTTCTGATATGAAGGACAAATGGATTTGCAACAGTGGATTTGTTGCATCCAGTGTAGACTATGGCAAGTCAAAAGGGTCAGAATTACACTATAGATGAATGACATTTACATCCAAAACGCTGTATTTGACAGCGTTAAACCATTTTAAACACCGTCAAATACAACGTTTTGCATGTACACTCTTAAAAACAACCCAAGTTGGGTTGAAAACGGACAAACCCAGCATTTGGGTTGTTTTAACCCAGTGTAACCCCTCACCCAGATCCTACTCGCCAGGCTCTGCGCGGGCCTCGAACCTGGGTCTCCGGAGTGGGAGTCGGACGCTCTAACAAGGAGGCTAAAGGCTGCAACCTCTAGCATCAGTCGCTAGAGCATCTCTTGAGATCAGAGGAGTGAGGTTTAGTCGCACAGCGACTACTAGCTGGCCTCCGTTACACCAGCGGTTGGGTTAAATGTTTGCCCAACCTGCTGGGCAGTTTTATTTAACTGTTTTAACAGTTTTATTTAGTAATTTAAAATCACTATATGGCTGGCTTAAAATAAACCCAAAATAGGTTGGAAATTAAAAATCAGACATTACTAGAGGCAACAATAATAATCAAAAGGTGAACGTTTATTAATAAGCAATTTAATAAATGTTTATTTAATTATTATTAATTATTAATATTTATTATTAATTATTATTAACATATTAATAAATGTTAATTTCCAACATACTTTGAGTTCATTTTAAGCAAGCAATACAGTAATTTTTAAACAATAGTTGAGTTGAATAAAACTACCCAGCAGGTTGAGCAAACATTTAACCCAACCGCTGGGTTAAAACAACCCACTCGCTGAGTCTGTCCATTTTTAACCAAACTTGGGTTGTTTTTAACCCAGCAGGCACAATTAATCTATATCATAATTATGACCCTTCTGGCTTGCCATAGTAGACAGCTGTTGTGGCGCAACAAGACAACGATTACGTCCAATCAGTAGTTCAG
Organism: Mylopharyngodon piceus; assembly: GCA_039654765.1. Taxonomy (NCBI): domain Eukaryota; kingdom Metazoa; phylum Chordata; class Actinopteri; order Cypriniformes; family Xenocyprididae; genus Mylopharyngodon; species Mylopharyngodon piceus. The sequence goes on from CM077442.1 coordinate 45,255,969, forward strand.
ATTCTGGTGGCTGATATTTGTGTGCACACTGTTAACACTTGCTGTAATTTTCAGGGTAAATAACTGTAAAATGGCCAGTATTTTACTGTAAAAAAGCCTGGTAAGGTCTAACAGTGCAGCACATCCTTCAAACACATTCACTGTGCAACTGTCCCAGACCTCAAACGTTAGTGTGGATGTGTGGCCTGTCAGGCACTATAAAAACCATCACCATTATGACATGTTACCTAATAATGAGTTAGGCCTAATTGTCATGTGCCTCAACAAGTAAAGTCATAACATAATATCTTTGCAAATCATTAGCTAATGACTCATTAAAACAGACGTCTGGAAGTTGAAATGCAGGTTTCGACCCATTGTAGTAATTAACACATTAATTTACACTATTAGTAAAACTAGATGTTTAGGGATCCATGTTTATAGATGTTTATATTAATCCATGATGACACATTCAGTTATAGAAATGCATATAACTTAATCTATTAATCAGACAGACTATTAATTAGTTGCTGATGCGGCAATGGTTTGGTTCTTCTGTGCATTATTTAAGCATGAATTAATTCCTATTAGTTCACACGTATTGTAAAGTGATACCATTATAATTAAATAAATAAATTAAGTAAAATATGTTGAGAGGTAGGCTTAACTGAACATAATTTCAAGCTGATGGGCAAAAAAAAAAAACTCTTATATGAAGTTGCAAACATTGCAAAGCACTGAATGGCCTTGAGTGTATATGGATTTTAATGGAAACTGAAAATGTGGGTGATGTATTGTTGAGAGTTGAAGAATGATTTATTATTTTACCCATATTTATTAACTCCAGTAAATGTCACAGCTTTCATGCTTCCCAAGTGTCATGTGAAATATGCGGAATATCTGTTTCTTTGTGGTTTTCTGAGGTACTTTCTGACCATTCTGGGAAAAGCTCAAAATCAGAACAGTATTTTTTAATACACAACTGTATTACTGTATTATCACGCTTTTTCTAGTTTCAGTTCAATCTGTATATACTTGGCAGTCTATTATAAAGTCTATTACACATATACAGTTACATTAAAATACATTTAGACGCCATTGAGGAGAGTAGAGGACTGAATTTGGTTTTTGAGCTTACAGATATTATTTATCTTTGTAAAAATTGATCTCAAGCTTACTCTTCTGAGTTTCTGGTAGCCTATGTTATTACATTTTTCTGTTAGCTTGGTATTGCTAAAATATTTGAAACATTAATTTAATTCTAAGGAATGCATAATGTAAGAGAATAAAAAGGGGGGAAAGAGATGTTTGTCTGTATAAACATTTCTTCTTTGAAAAATATTATTTTTTGTGCTCTAAATCTACTCTAAAACTTTGTCTTTTAAAGTATCTTCCATGAAACAAAGTTTTCATATAGTGGTCTCACATAATGCTATTAATATTCAACAATTGATTTTGCATGTATTGTATACATTAACGTTCAAAAATTTGATGTCAAGAAACTTTATTATTCAGCAAGGATGTATTAAACTGATCAGTAAAGACTTTTGCATTTGTTACAACAAAAGATTAGTTTCAAATAAATGCCGTTGTTGGGTAAATGAACGGCCAAAACACATAAAAAGGATTCAGACAGATCATTTCATTTGTTGCCACTCCATCATACTGCTGTAAAAGTGAACCTGACTTGCTTTGAACTTACAATGGATGTTATAATCAGACCTACAGCAGTTGAAAACACCCGAAGAATAAAAAAGGCACTTATTCTCCACTTGTCTCCACATGTTTGCATGAAAAAAAGAAACTGAAAGTATGACATGTGGTAGAAAATCCTAAAATGAAACCAAGAGACAATTTTTCTCTCTCTCTCTCTCTCTCTCTCTCTCTAAATAAAAAAGCTCAAGTAATAATTTGAGCTTCAAATTTTCAATGACAGCCACTGTCTTTTTTTCTTCTCTCTCTCTGCATAGGTTTATCTATGTCATAAATATTTATGTTGTCCAATTCTTCAAACAAAATGGAAACACATGCCCTAATCTCTCTTCATAAAATATTTGAATAGCTGGCTTCAGCTAACGAATCTTAATGCATTAAAGACTTTTAACTTGTCCCGGATACGGATATCAATGTCTTGTTGAGGAGAGCTATTCCGTTTGTATCACTCCGCTTGCGGCGACTGTTATGGCAGTCGAGCAAATCCACCACATTTTTAAAAATACTACCGTTGGTGTGTCACGAAATGTAGTTTTTAGGCGAGAATAGTTATTTAGACCTCAAATATGTGACTCATATATAAACATAGCGCCTATTTTACAATTTGTTTAGACCTTTTCGCAGCGGCCGTTCAGTGCTCAAGTACCCACAGAGAACAGCTTCATCTCGGCCAGTCCTTCGGGAATTTGCCGCTGGTTCTTATAGATAGTGGTTAAACATGAGATATAATTCATTTGGGGATATCAAACAGGCAGTCTTTGGTCTTATTAATCTATTACTTGTTCTAGAGCAAATCGATTTGGGTTAAGGGGAAAATTAAGATTCATAACTTTATATTTAGGCATTTTTATGTGACCATTTCTGCCAGACAAAAAAAAAAAAAAAAAAAAAAAAATCCCACAGTCTTGCAAAGATGGTGGGACCTGAGCCATATCTACTGTAGGAACCAGAACCTGCAATGCCTAGTGACTGCATAGCAATTCCCTCACAACCAGCATTGTAAGAATGCAATTGCATACAGCTATAAGGTATTTATTAATGTACTTTTTAAAATATATTAAAATGTTATATAATAATAATAAGAAGAATTTTGTTTCTCTTAGCTTTGAAATCACGCCTCTCTTGCATACAATCTTGTGAACATCCCTCAGATGTATCAAATGTTATTCTATTAAAAAAAGCCATGACATGTTCACTTTGGCCCAATGTCAATGAAATGAGCAACTTGTGGCAGTGTTTGAAATAAAACAAAACCCTTAAGGCCTTTTAACATTATATAAAGAGCCTTTGATCAACAAGAAAAATAAGTTTGTATAGTGAGGGCTGCACTGATGCCTCGCTGCTTTTATTACAGTGCTTATTCAAGTGTGTTTCTCTCCAACAACCTCTTAACTTCAGATTGGATGACACACATGGATGCCACAAATAATTAAGACTGAAGTGATGCTTTAAGAGTGCCATGCACTTGCTATCTATAAGTCGAGCCGTTCAGACTCTTCCATCTCATTGCTATGAGCTACTGTCTCTTGATAAATGAAAGTAATCTTTTTTAAAGTAAGGTTGTGGCCTCTGATGTATTGTCATTCGTGACACTGAATTCAATCTTGCTTTGTGAGGTTTGACATTATAAAGGTGGTTCAGCATCCAGCCAGTAGACTAATGTTCATGTGGCCATGCAGTAAAAACTGATGTTTAAACACAAAGTTGTTTTAAATACTGTGGATAATCCAGGTAATGACATACAGTATTAAGAATGAAGTGTATTAAGTTTTTAAACCAAACTTTTCAATGTGGTATAAACAAATATAGTAATTATTTGGCTTGTGGACTATATGTAAACTTATGCAATTTTTATGATCCTTCTTCTTTTGTTTGTATGAGTGAAAGGTAAAGTGTTGTTTTACTTTGCAATGTAGAACATAAAAGTGCTTCACTGTCAAGTGATTAAAATTTTTAATCTAATTAACTCATAATTGAATTAATCCTAAATTAATCGCACATCAAATTTGTCTGAGAAATTACCCCCAAATGATCATTTAAAGTCACTATTGTGTTAAAAGAGAAAAGCATCAAACAGACATTATATGTATTTATACAACAGTTCTTTCAGGTTCTCGAATCTGATTGGCTGAGAGGCGTGTGATATTCCCCCAGTATCAGCACTGGAACCGTTTCACCGTTTGTATCACTCCGCTTGCGGCGACTGTCATGGCGGTCAAGCAAATCCACCACATTTTTTAAAAATACTACAGTTGGTGTGTCACGAAATGTAGTTTTTAGGCGAGAATAGTTATTTAGACCTCAAATATGTGACTCATATATAAACATAGCGCCTATTTTACAATTTGTTTAGACCTTTTCGCAGCGGCCGTTCAGTGCTCAAGTACCCACAGAGAACAGCTTCATCTCGGCCAGTCCTTCGGGAATTTGCCGCTGGTTCTTATAGATAGTGGTTAAACATGAGATATAATTCATTTGGGGATATCAAACAGGCAGTCTATTACTTGTTCCAGAGCAAATCGATTTGGGTTAAGGGGAAAATTAAGATTCATAACTTTATATTTAGGCTATATTTAACTTATGTACTAGAGCGCTGCTTTTGTATGTTTGACTGAATTGTTTGCTTGTGTTTATTTATTCATTTGATTGTGTTTATTGTTTGCTTGTGTTTGTCTTTTATAATGGCTATTGTTGTTAATTTAAATATTGCTGTTCAATAAATATTATTTTATATAAATAATATGCTATATTTGGTATCGAGAAAGGGTCCATTAGTGATCGTGATATGGACTTTACATAAGTTACATTATTACGCCATTAGATGGCAGCAAAGACTGTCTTTATGAGTGAGTCAGAACAAGGAAGTGAGAAATCCCCTTAACTTTTAAAAGGACAAAGATATCGCTTTCCTCAGTGGACATTCAAACAGATTTTTTATAATGGATACAATATTATGGACATCGACCTGAAGAATGAGTGCTATATCAGATGCAGGTAATACACTCGTTTAGTCGATCTCTCTCTCATAATACCATAATACTCTACATAATACAATAAGCTTCAATGAAGCGACTCAACGTTCCTTCGTTACTAGCTCTAAAGTGACGTTTTAAAATTAGTAACGGAGGCTTGCGCTCAACCGTTAAACTGTCAACTTGAGATTTGAATCCGTGGTGGAAGGAAGTAGTTCTGCACAAAAGAGGGTTTTAAAAACACTCCGTTGTTATTTCTTATTTATGTACACACTCGTGCCGTCGAACTGTTGTATAAACGCAATATCACACTCGTAGCCATGCAATATGGCTGAATATCAGCACGCTGTGATTACCTACGGGCGGCCGAATCACAGACGTGCTGATATACAGCCATATCACACTGCTACGAGTGTGATATTGCTCATATAAATACTGTATGCATGGCTTCAGTTGAATGAATAATTCAATGATTCAGTCATATATTACTCGTTACTGGAGAAAAGAAATACAAGTTGTTGTTTATTGAGCTGTTGTAAAAAACAATAATGCTTTTGGTTTGAATATCAGCACTCTCTTTTAACATTGCTTATGTATAAGCAATAACCTGGAGAAATATTCACTAAATATTACGATTTTGTGTATGTTTTGCTTCTATTTCACTCACCAGTGGCAGATCATGGATTCAAAGCAGGAATGAAGGATTACAGCTCAGATTAAGCCTGGTCTTGGATTGGATTTCAAAATCAATGGTCAATAATCATTCAGCTTTAAGAGTGGGTGTTTGGTTAATCTATGTAAGGGAAATTAGTGAAGACAGCCTGACTTTGGTCCAAGTTTAATTTTGTTTTGTCCAACTACTTGACCTTGAATGAAAGAAGACTTTGCACGTCAGCATAGCTTTCATGTGAGCCACAGCACGAGTCAGTAATCTGCTGTAGAGACAAGCCAGAGAAGAAATAAGCTCCATCACTCACCTCTGCCCATTTCCTGGCACAGAAACCTCTGCACTGATTGCAATTGTATGTAAGGATGTTGATTCTGCACTCATTTATGGCTTTGCAGTAGCTGGAAATTGAAGCTGCACATGAGGCCCTTGGGGGCACCTCAGACACAGTGTGATCTCTTTACAGAATGAATCAATTGAAGCCTAGTTGCCTGCTTGCTTTAACAAATAGCTCTGAACAATAAAGGGATATTTGCCTTTGCATCCACTGAATATATTAATTTGAGATTCTTTTTTTCTCTGCTCCTGCCGAACAATGAAACGGTACATAAATTGCTTATCATTGAAATTTGAGGACTTTTTGAAGGGCAGATTGTAATTGTATGTTTATAGGCTGTCGTCAAGGGCATGCCTTTTCGTTTATTGGAGACATTGTTTTCATCTGAATCATGAATAGCTGTTTAGCATTAGCACAAATGTTTAGCAGTTGTATTAAAGGTGAGGCGTCATTTTTGCACCACTAGAATCAACAAATCGCAAAATACTGACTATTTTAAAGCAGGTTTTCTCAGCACTATCTGCCATTGGTCCAAAAAAAAAAAAAAAAAAAAAACAGAAATCCCGCCCTAAACTCATGACATTGGTTGAGCTGATGTTGCTATGCTAGGTAAACAGATCACTGCTTTGATACACAGAGGCCCTGTTTACACCTGGAATTAAGATGCGTTTTGGTTGATCGGATCACGAGTAGACGTTTTACCTTAAAATACATTTTAACATAAAATACATTTAAACATGCTTTAAAGAAGCATAAACTTATTTTGCCTTGTTCACCAACATACTAAAGCACATGTAAAGTACTTGATTACAATTTTAACTAGTGTTTTTTGACTTTTAAAGTTATTTTACAAAAATATATTTTATATGTACTAAATCTTTATCATTACATCATTACAAATATATTTAAATATATGACATACAAGTTTTAATAGAAAATACATTAAAGTATATTTTAGTTTACCATAAATGCTTGTCATTACATTCAACAGTACACTTTAAACATTTCAAAGATAATAGAAGTGATTATGAAATTACATATAAATATGGATTTAAGTCCTACTTAAGTGGGTCAAAAAAGCACTCTAATGTTCAACTAATTGCATTTAATATACAGTTAAACTATGCATTTAATTTAATTGTAAATAAAATGCAGTTAAATGCCCTAAAACATTACTGTCACAGTTATGTTCTGTTTAGTTTCATTATTATGGACTTTTAGTTTGTTGTCACACTCATCATGTGTTCCTCAAGTTCCTCCCGTTCACTCAGTCTTTGTCCGATCACCGTTATTTTTGGTTGTGTTATTCCTGCCTGTCTGCCTGTTTGGATTATATTCATTAAACTTGGAGTGTATTGATATTGATCTGTTTGTCTTCGTCTGCCTGCCTCAACACACCATGACAGATGATCGGACCGCCCGTAATGGACGACAGGGCAAGAATAATTGTCCTGGCTCAGGAGAGCCATAACCTTTTTTCTGCACCCTGGATGACGAGACCCTCAAGACCGGGGCAATGTTTCACCCCCATCTCGACCTCCCAGACACCACTGGACTGAACTGGAGAGCAACTGTCATTCGGTGTCTTGAGAGCATCGTGTCCCAATCTGGAACATAACCAGGCCCAGAGCCCGTATCAACACCTTCGACCGCGGAGAACTCTGCAGACGGAGAGCTACCAAACGCCACGACGCGTCAGCCAGAGTCCGAGGAGAAGAGGACAGGGCTGACCTTCGCCCCGGAAGTGCAGCTCCATCGCAAGTCTGACCAGGAGTGTGAGCCAGCAAAATCAGTAGACAAGGGAGTCACCACGACGGAGAATGAGGACTGGCTGATCAACTTCAGTGAGGAATTACCATCTCCCACCCTTTCCCACCTAGGATCATCGTCATCATCACTGTTTCTCAGAGGGACAAATGACTGTATGGACTGCGTGTTACTCACCGTCACGCCGTCGAGATCCTCACCACCTCCATCACCCCAGAGCTCAGCCAGTCTTCCAGCCGCGACACTGCCGGATGTCCACAGCCCTGCGCCGTCACTGTGGGAGCCACACTCTGCGGCTCCGCCTCTGGCCTCTGAACTCTTCGCTCCATCTTGGCCTGTCGACCTGTCAGCTCCGTCTTGGCTCCTTCCACCTTCAGCTCCACCGGAGACCCTCGGACTTGCGGCTCCTCCGGGTTCCCTCTCCTGGCGGCTCCCCCTTGGTCAGTCGTCACACCACTTTCGTCACGGACTTGCAGTCCATCCGCTGCACTCCGTCCTTCCACCCCTACGAATGCAGCAGATTCCTCATTCCCCCCAGTGTCACCTCTGTCCTCGCTCACACCGGCTCCACCTCAGCCCTCGGGTACTCTAGGTCTGCCTTCGACGGTCGTCGGCGTGGCATCGCCTGGTTCTCCAGTACCAGCGACGTCGCTCGTTCCCATCGGCTCTCCATCTGCGCCTCCGGATCCATCGGCCACGCCTCCGTCAGTCGTCCCCCAGCTGTCGTCAGCCATATCACCACCTGGACTCCTCCCTCCCTCGTCTCCGCGATGGGCTGTCAGCACTAGGGAGCTCTGGTTCTGTGACAGCAGCCCATTTCTTCCATCACCGCCAGGGGATCATTGTCCTAGCACCACCTTCACATCATCTCAGCCACTCACCTGTTCCTCTTCTTCACATCGTCCTCCTCTGGTTTCATCTACCGATATTAGTCATATTATTGCTAAATCGAAACGCCCAGGTACCAGTTGGGATGTTTTCCCTTCAGGTTTGCTTGGTGCGACAGCTGACTTTATTGGACCAAGTATTACATCTATTGTGAACTGTAGTCTTTCTACAGGTATTTTTCCATCATGTCTTAAGCAAGCGGTCATTCAGCCTCTTCTCAAGAAGTCGGCTCTGGACCCTTTGGATTTCACAAATTACTGGCCAATTTCAAAGCTGCCTTATATTTCAAAAATATTGGAGAAAGTGGTTTTATCTCAGTTGAGCTCTTTTTTGGCTAATAATGATGTGCTAGATGCTTTTCAGTCTGGTTTTAGGGCAGGACACAGCACCGAATCAGCTTTATTGCGAGTTTCCAATGATTTGTTACTCATTGCAGACTCGGGTAGTCGAGGAGCTTTAATTATGCTCGACCTTAGTGCAGCTTTTGATCTAATAGATCATGACATCCTTATTAAACTTTTAGAGCATGTTGTGGGTCTGAGAGGGACTGTTTAAAAATGGTTTTCTTCTTATTTGAAGGGACGATCCTTTTCAGTGAGGGTTGGGGAATTTTCTTCCTCTTCAGTTCCTATTGACTGTGGAGTACCTCAGGGCTCCATTTTGGGGCCTATTCTTTTTTCACTATTTCTGTTGCCTTTAGGCCTGATGATATTCAGATTTATCTACCTATTAGATCTGGAGGATCAACTTCTCAGTCATCTTTGCTACTATGTCTTGAGGAGGTGAAGTGCTGGCTAGAGCAAAATTGCCTACAGCTTAATGCGAATAAATCTGAAGTAATCATTTTTGGGCCAAATAAGGTTGACATAAACGATGTGTTAGGTACATGGACAACAAATGTGCAGTCCCAAATAAGAAACTTGGGTGTAATTTTTGACTCAGCTTTAACGTTTGATCATCAGATTGTGTGGTAAAAAGTTGCTTCTTTCAGTTGAGGACTATTGCAAAAATGAAATCCTTTCTGTCTTTTGTTGACCTTGAGATAGTGATACATGCATTTATCTACTACTGTAATGCACTTTATTTGGGAGTAAGCCAAACTCTTATTTCAAAATTGCAATTGGTCCAGAATGCAGCTGCGAGGCTCCTTACTAACACAAAGAAAAGGGAGCATATTACTCCAGTTTTGGAAAAGCTGCATTGGCTTCCGGTTAAATATCGGATTCAGTACAAGGTGTTGCTGTGCGTTTTTAAAGCTGTCCATGAGATGGCCCCAGAATATATTATGGACCTGATTCATATGAACTCTGGTAGATCTCAAAGATCATTTAATTGCTTACTGCTCTCAGTTCCGAAAACTTGCCTGAAAACAAAAGGGGATCGTGCATTTTAGGTTGCCGGCCCAAGACTGTGGAATACCCTTCCACCTGACATCAGATCTGCACCCTCAGTTGATGTTTCTAAATCTCACGTGTTTTCTATGGCTTTTAACTGTTGACTTTTGGATGATGTATATTGTTTTAAATGTTTTTCTGTTATTGTAGATTTTTGTTTTTGTTTGTTGGGTTGCTGTACAGTCCTTTGGTCTACTTTGTAGTGGAAAGGGCTCTATAAATAAAGTAGACTTGAGACTTGAGACATACGAATTACAGATGTTTAACACTGATTAAAAAATACATGTCATAACACACTTCAGATTTTATTAACTTAATGCTCCCTAAGAATCTCCCATACAACCACAACAACTAAGCCTTATTGAAATGTCTCCTATACAATCAGATCCACCTGAATCCGCATCATGAATGTGAGGAAATGAAACATCTCTTGAGATTACAGCATCCCAAGAGTGTTTCCTTTCAAGAAACATTGAACTTCCTGCCATTTTATCACGCTCCTGTCTCACAGCAGCCCAGCCCGACCTGACATTCTAAGCGTCTAAGTAAATGAATTGTCATGCATATTTATGCTTTATTATGCAGTGAGATACAGCGTGACCCTTACATTACACCTTCATCTTCAGCTTTAGCAGTCTAGAGATGTCAGCTGCCACACAGATCTACAGCTGACAGCTTTATGAGAGGGTGTTGAATTGATGCTGTGGCTTGAGCACATAGCTGCATTCTTCAGTGATGTTTGCACATGCTTTGTCTTTTCAACAAGTTTCAGCAAAACTCACAGTTGTGATTCTGTATTTAGGGGTTCAAGCGTGTAGCTCTGAAACCCTATTGCAATTGTCAGCATTCTCCCCTAAACGTGATCAGGCAGACCAAACCGTAAGTCATAGAGACTTGAAACTTTGAGGGCTGGTAGTACTCACACTGTTTACAACGTCACCAAAACTTGCCCTGATTGTCCTGATGGGCGCGCTATAGCGGTGAAAAGTATGAAATCGCTCATAACTCCTAAACCGTAGGCGCATGTGTCTTATATTGTTGGAATCCTTGGCTCGAGACGGACAAAATTTGGTCCGATCGGAACTAAACCAGTGTAGCAAGATTCTCTGGAGCCTGATTATCAATAATTATCAAAAAAAAAAAAAAAGGTTGAAATTTCAATTCACGGTCTCTAAGGGCCAAAAAACGTTCAAAGTGGGTGGAGCCACTTTTACTTAAATGTCTAAAACTCGTGAACGGAATGAAATATTTTCACCAAACTTGGAACACGTGTGTAAGAGCTAATTCTGTGGTTGCATGAAAAAGGGTGCAGCAACTGGCCACTTGGTGGTGCTATAACATGGAAAAAAAATTAAAAATGGCTATAACTACGCAACCCAAAGTCTGATTGACTTGAAAATTGGTATGCGGTGTCTTTGTCCAAGGTGCCAAGACTGCCTTTGAGGCTTTGTATCTTGAAAAATGTGGCCAGCAGCGATCAATGAATTTTCAGCAGCTATCAGACAAGGTTAACGGAGGCCGATCGGAACGAAACTCGCTGGGCCTGTTTGACTCATGGCTCTAGAGGCCTGTGAAAAATTCTAAAGAAACTGTCGCATTTTTCACGTACGTTAAGATTGTATATCACATGTTTTTTCCCACACGCTCACGACATTCATACCACATGGTAGAACTCCTTATTCTGAGCAACTTTGCCTCTAGGACCACCTCTGTCCTTCGAATCGTTCATTAAATATTGGAGATCATTTAAAAAAAAAACAACTTTGGCGAACTAGTCCTAGGTTTTTGGCTCAACTTCGATAAAACCACTGCAGTACAATTCTCTGGACTTTCTAGATCAATAATTATCAAAAAAATGTTGAACTTTACCCTTTGGGTAACTATAATGGGGTCATTTAGAAAATGTGCGTGGTCAAGTGCATGCAAAAGCCTGTAACTCTAAAACGAAAACTTTCACGAAAATAGGTGAGAACATGCAAAATATAATTTTATCTTTAGTCACACCTGACAAAAAGTTTCTGTCCTTATTTGTCATATTTAATCAGTTCTCTTATTTTAGAATTGATTATAAAGCTCATAACACAAATAAATATCCATAATAAAGTACATATCAAATAAAAAAAAATACAAATAAAAATCTCCAATTAAGTTTTACTTACACAAAGATGATTTAAGAGATCAAGAATCAAATACTTTTCAAGCACTGACATGCATGAAGTCAGAAACAACGAGAAGACCTTGACACCTTTTTGTCTGAGATGTTTCATATTGTGTTTATCCTTTTGCAGATCAATGCCAGTTCTTGTGAAATAAAATATTTCTGAACTAGACTGGCCATGAAAAAACTCAAACTATTGATTTAACAATAGGCCTAAAGGGAACGTTTAGTGAATATTTTGTGTGTATGTGTGTTTGACTAATGAATTTTGCATTGGATTTGGTTGTAATTAACAACTGAAGGACATTGGGTTGACAACTGCATTAAACTATGGCCAAATACTGTTGTCTTTGATATGCTGACATATTTTCAATTGCATACAAGATCTTCTTCAGTTTTCTGAGTCTTTTGTCTGTTTAAATCATGTTTGGCATACAAAATGGATGAATAAACACATTTTGAAATGTTCTCCATCTTTATCTGCTGATTGACTTTTGAGGCTTAACACACTCCTGCCTCAGCAAGAAACATAATTATTTTCCCATTCAATTTGTGCAAGATAAGAGTGGTGTGATTTATGTTTGACAGCACAGCAGGGAATAACTAAAGAATGGGGCATGAAAAATCTTTTCACTACAAGTACAGAAAAGTATGAAAATAAAAATTGGAATAAAAAGAGTAAAAGAGGCACAAGTTACTTAGGGGAAACTTCATGCACCCTACAATAATCTTGGCATCAGTTGGCTAAAAGTAATTGCAAACATGGCTTGGAAAAGTTCAGTTACTTTAAAGAAAATGTCTAGCAGCATTTGTTTGCAGATTTCACTTGGTGTGGTATTGGATCAGTGACTAAAAAGAGTGTCTGTGATAGCCAAAGTCATACTTTTTGAATTCATGTTGGTTTCATATGGTTTTGAAAAGGCTTTAATATCATTTCCAAGAATTTAATTTGACTCTAAAAATGTCATGTGTTACAACTTCTTAATTATTTTTAAAATAATACATTTTTAAGGTAAAATATATATTTTTACATATATTGTGAACTATTCATTTGTAATGTACACTCTAAAAAATGTTGGGTTAAAAACAACCCAAGTTGGGTTGAAAATGGACAAACCCAGCGGTTGGGTTAAATATTTGCCCAATGTTCTGGGCAGTTTTATTTAACCCAACTATTGTTTAAAAATTACTATGGCTTTGGCTATATCCAAAATAGGCTGGAAATTAAAAATCAGACACATAATTACTAGAGGCAACAATAATAATCAAAAGGTGAACATTTATTAATAAGCAATTTAATAAATGTTTATTGTTTAATTATTATTCATTAAACTTATTAATAAATGTTCATTTATTAAACATAAAGTGTTCATCAAGTGTTCATTAAGCAAGAAATACAGCAATTTTTAAACAATAGTTGAGTTAAATAAAATCAACATTTAACCCAACCACTGGGCTAAAACAACCCAATCGTTGGGTTTGTCCATTTTTAACCCAGCATTTTTTAGAGTGTATACAAGTTTTTGACATTATACAACTTGAACTGACACTGACACTAAAAAATGCTGGGTTAAAAACAACCCAGGTTGGGTTGAAAATGGACAAACCCAGCAATTGGGTTGTTTTAACCCAGCGGTTGGGTTAAATGTTTTCCCAATGTGCTAGATAGTTTTATTTAACTCAGCTATTGTTTAAAAATTACTATATTGCTTGCTTAAAATGAACCCAAAGTATGTTGAAAACGAACATTTATTAATAAGTTTAATGAATAATAATTAAACAGTAAACATTTATTAAATTGCTTATTAATAAATGTTCACCTTTTGATTATTATTGCTGCCTCTAGTAATTATGTGTCTGATTTTTAATTTCCAACGTATTTTGGGTTCATTTTAAGCCAGCCATACAGTAATTTTTAAACAATAGTTGGGTTAAATAAAACTGCCCAGCACATTGGGCAAACATTTAACCCAACCACTGGGTTAAAACAACCCAATTGCTAGGTTTGTCCATTTTCAACCCAACTTGGGTTGTTTTTAACCCAGCATTTTTTAGAGTGTACTTAATAACATTTTCGTTCCAGTAATTTCATTCTTTTAATGAGGCTTTTTTCTTCATTATAACATAAGAACAGTTGTATCACCTTGACATTCTCGAATTTATGCCCTGAAAAAAATAGAAATTAAAAAAATGCTTATCATAGTAAAGGTGTATTCATGTCCATTAAATATTGACCACTCTATATCCTAATTCAATACTTTACCAAAATATATTTGTCTCTATACAAATACAAATACAGACTGTTAATTATACCAGGGAAAAAGGCTGGTCAATGCCTGCTGGCACAGCACATGTTGATTAGATGGCACGCATGCCCTGCTGGCTTACCCTGATTCATATCCGCTGAATTATGTTTTTTGCTTTGTGACAGCACTGAATGGAATCAGAGTGTCTTTTACTTCAAAAGATGTAATGACAGCTCAGTGAACTGATCATCCAAATGCCTGAATCTCCTTTGCATATTTGAATATTGAAATGAAGCATCAGAATCACATGTAATAACAGCTCAAAATGGAGGCGGGCCGAGCGTTATTGAGGCAGATGGTGTCAGTTTTTTCATATTACAGCTCTCTGGATTTGTCATTCACAGAGGGTGTGGGGAATGTCATCCATCACAAGGATCATTTCATGCCCCAGTCCTTCATCAGAGTAGATTCACATTTAAGGTGGAGTTTCTATGCACTGACATTAAGCTCACATGATGGATGATATACCAAACAAAGCTTGAACTTCAGTCTTCAATCATACAGCTGCAGGTAATGACTCCAAATGTCTACACATTCACATTAAATGATACAAATCTTGATGTTTACCACCCAGCCACTTTAATATTGCAAACAATATCCTTTGTCACTGTGTTATACATTACAGACAGAGAGGAAGCTTCCCAGAGATAAATATTTCTGTGAACTGTATCTCATGGCAGCTTTATCATGCACTTAATACTACTAATAATAATTCCTTATTAAAAATAGTCAAAAATGAAATTCTGCCATTATATACTCACGCTCAGGACGATTCAAGGCCGTATGACTTTCTTTCCTCTATGGAACACAAAATTAGATGTTTATCTAAATGTTCCAGCTGCTCTTTTCCTAACAATGAAAGTAAACAAGGAGCTGTCAAGCCCCAGAAAATGCCACAAAAACAAAAAAAATATGCACAATTTTCACTAATTTTGCTAATGTGACTGCACATTTACAGTTGTTCGGTGATATATCACCGAGCAACTGTAAATGTGTGGTCATATATATATATGAGCAATATATATGCTTTCATATATATATATGAGCAATAAGCAAACAATTTAGTCAAACGTACAAAAGCAGTGCTCTAGTACAGGATTTAAGTTAAATATAGCCTAAGAAATTTAATTTTCCCCTTAACCCAAATCGTTTTGCTCTGGAACAAGTAATAGATTAATAAGACCAAAGATTTACCCGTTTGATATACCCCAAATAAATTATATTTTTAACCACTGTCTACATAAGAGCCAGCGGCAAATACCTGAAGGACTGGCCGAGATGAAGCTGTTCTCTGCGGGTACATGAGTGCTGAACGGCCGCTATATATATATATATATATATAAATAAATAAACTTTTATGTTAGATGTGATTAAAGGCACAATATGTAAATTTTTGCCACTAGAGGTTGCTTATTCAAAATGACGCCTTGATTTCGCGGAATCATGGGAGGTGTTGTCGTTGTCTACAGCCATTGGAAAAGTATCGGGACGGGACTCGGGCAGAAATCATATTCATGGATGGGATTATTAACGTTACTGTAGTATGAAGAAGAGCAGGACCGAGTGCTGTTGGAGCTGAACGAGGCCGCTGGAGCGATTGCTAATGAGAGACGAGCGCGACACGCCGCGATTATGCCGCAGTCGCCGCTTCCGCTTCTTCCGGTCAAGCATATGTGGGATACATTTATTTATTTATATTAGATACATTTGTGTGTTGAAAGTTGTTATAGTGCTACTCTGCGTTCGCTCTGCGGCTGCTATGAGACACTTAAAGCACACTGCAGTAAGCTAGATCAATATTAGGCATGGTAAAACATGGTACTCGCTGTAAATCAAGAAAAATTTAAACAATAATACTTACTGTGTTTAGCTATATAGCATGATTAGTTTTCTGTCAATGAATGTATCCAAACAGCTGCTCACCTGTCTAATAAAACGCATAATATATTAAAGCGTCTTTGGTGTTTCCATGGTCTCTATAAAATAAAACCGAGGGTAACGTGGGTATGATGTCATTAATAGGTGACGCATGGACACGGTCCGTGTCCTGGTTAAAATTGCTTATTTCTCTGTATTTAAACATTCTTGGAAACATTTGGGATAATGTAAGTACACAAGTCAACAAAATATATAACATTGTTGTAGTGGTTTTTGGATATTTTAATCCAAAAATCTTACTTATTGTGCCTTTAATTGATTTGACAGCACTTATCACCTTGGAATTATATGGTTCTATCTGACATTTTTGTCAAAATTGAGTTATTCACATATTCTGTGACAACTTATTTGCATTATGTGATGTTTTTTATGTTGTGTACATTTTGGGACTTTTTTATTTAGACAACAAAAAGGTTCTAAAAAAGTCATATGGAATGCAAAAACTGTGAAGCTCAATATCTCAAAACTGCTCAGAATGCAAATGGAACCAATTCCAAGGAGGCGATATATATATATACTGCATAATATTAGTTTATTTCTGGTGACAGAAAGTGCTTAAAAAATGTTTAGAGTCCCAGACCCAACATCGACCTCCTGGTTCTACATTTATTTATCATCCTTCAATCTGAGAGCCACTGCTTTGACGTAAAAGTATCTGTGGGACTCTCGCCATCTGAGTCCATCTGAATCAGATGCACAGAAGCCATCAGGCAGAGCTCTATGATGGTCTTTGTTTGGTTTTTACACTGAGAACCACTTATCTCAGAGGTAATTATGATGGGTTTTAGGGGATACAGAAAGTTACAATAAATGAAATAGTGAAAATCAGTGGCAGAGTAAATTGCTCTCAGTGGGCAAATGCAGCAGTCCACATTAAATTCAGTCTGGCACTACTCTCACTGAAACTTGATGAGTCCAATTTGGAGTCCAAATGGACACTACAAGCTGGGCCAGCCACAATAAATAATCTGAAAATAAAATCGATAGGCAGCGTAGAGACCTTTCTGACAAGATTCACTAAAAGGATTTTCTAAAAAGTCGCTATCCGTGCCTTACTCAAAAATCCCATGGTTTTCATATTCACCGTAGTTTACATACATAAATTATTATATTATATTATATTATATTATATTATATTATATTATATTATATTATATTATATTATGCACAGAACATTTGTGTTTTTACTAGAAATGAAAATATATAATGATAATAAAATATATAAGTATATACATTAAACTTGGATACTGTTAAGAAATAACCATAGAAACTATAATCTAAAATCCCTACAGACATTTGGTTAATTAAATTATGAATACAGATTACATTAGTTATCTCTGTGTGTTTAAAGACAACTAATTAATGCCTCATAGAATCAGCCTGATGAGTCCACATTTGAGCACATACAGTGCTGTATTTATCTGCTCTTAATATTTATTATTTGTTGAAATCTGTTATTTTCTGGTGATTATTTTAAGCTATTAAAAGATGCTATAAGTGACTGGAATACTAACCATTGCCTATATGTTTGAGTTTGCTGACATTGGATTGGCTGACATATTTTGGTGGGCGGGGTTTTAGAGAGAGGGCGTGTACTTGAAGGGGTGGGTGGCAATACTGACTTTTTTTCCCTCAGAATTGTGATATAAACTTGCAATATAAACTTGCAATTCTGAGAAAAATGTCAGAATTGAGAGATAAAAAGTTGCAGTTACCTTTTTTTTTCCGTGGCGGAAACAAGCTTCCATAAAAACAGCACAAATGAAACAGCCTTAAATAAAGAAAATACTTATAATATTTATATCCTTTATATCTCACAATCTTCCTGAACATTCTTTCTCATATGTTTCAACAGAGAGCATGGCTCAGCAATGTATGCTTTCTAACAGTTAGTATTTATAAAGTGCTCTTGACGGTAAAAGTATGGCGACTGCCAGCACTGGTGAACAATTCACACAGCTAACCACCTCAAGTGTTTGAGTGAACACAGACCACATACCTGGGATTTGTGTGAGAGGCAGGTAATGAAATCCAGGTCCTTGAAATGGAAAACAACAGCTTAGGTGAAATCTGTTGTTATGTCTCCTGAAGAGCTGGTTTGGAGACAAGCACCCATTAATGGCTCTAGTATCCCAGCATCTACAGCTAGCATTGGTGGAGGTGCTCTATGAGACATAAGAGCTGCACAGGCCTCATTTATATATAGCTGCAGTGGATCTGGGGCATCATGGGAACCCAGTGTAAGTGTCTCAATGCAGTTTTTCCTCCATGTTAAACCCTTGACCAAACAGCATTAGGTCTGGCTCATATTACAGCTTT
This sequence comes from Mylopharyngodon piceus, assembly GCA_039654765.1. Lineage (NCBI taxonomy): Eukaryota > Metazoa > Chordata > Actinopteri > Cypriniformes > Xenocyprididae > Mylopharyngodon > Mylopharyngodon piceus. The sequence goes on from CM077442.1 coordinate 45,274,407, forward strand.
TTGTGGCTAAGAACCATCTCCAAGTAGCATTGGAGCATTTGTTGCATTTTATTTATACCATCCACAGCCATTCTTTTTGGTAAAGCTTTAGTTTAGGGTCCAATTCTCACTATTAACTAGTTGCTTATTAGCATGCATATTACTAGGATATTGGCTGTTCATTAGCATATTAATGCCTCATTCTGCATGGCCATATCCTCCAGTACATCCCTTAATCCTACCCAATACCTAAACTTAACCACTACCTTAATAACTATTAATAAGCAGTAATTCAGGGTTTATTGAGGCAAAAGTCATAGTTAATAGTTAGTTAATAGTGAGAATTGGACCCTAAACTTAAGTGTGACCTTGTTTTTTTTTTTTTCCATAGGTCAAGATTAATTATTTAATATATATTTAATCGTTATTTAATCTATATGTAAATTTATATTTAATCTTCATCTTGTTCAAAAGTTTTCATCCCCTGGTTCTTAATGCATCATGTTTCCTTCTGGAGCATCAGTGAATGTTTGAACCTTTTTTAATAGTTGTGTTTGAGTCCCTCAGTCGTCCTCAGTGTGAAAAGATGGATCTCAAAATCACATAGTCACTGCTGGAAAGGGTTCAAATATGCAAAAGATGCTGGAAAACTGAAGAATTTGCAGGACCTGAAGGATTTTTCTGAAGAATGTTGGTCAGTTTAACTGTTCAGGACAAACAAGAGACTAAACAAAACATAAAAACATAAAAACAGTCATGGATCATCCAGGTAACCACACACAGTATTAAGAATCAAGGGTATGTACATTTTTGAACGGGTCATTTTTATAAATTCAGCTATTTTTTGACTATATGTAAACATCTCTTATGCAAAATATCTTATTCAGGACAGTACTAAGTAAAAAATAACACACATTTTGCATGATCCCTCTTATTTTGTTAAAATAATTAACATTTTGCAGATTCTGCAAGGGGTATGTAAACTTTTGAGCACAACTGTAAGACAAAATGCGACCCAATTTACAAAGAAACAGCAAATGTTATATAGATATATATATATATATATATATATATATATATATATATATATATATATATATATATATATATATAAAGATTTCTTGCTGCACACTCAATATTCTAAATAGAACTCTAGGGTTCTTGACTCCATTTTAAAGAACCCTTTATGCCAAAAATGTCTTAAATGATTGCATAATATTTTCATGTTTAATGGGTTATTTAATTTGTTTTCTAGTGATGAAGTATGTTTAATTTAAAAAATAATAATAATTAAAACAAAATTAATTAAAACTAAATCCATAAAATGATCCTATCATGGGAAGATTGGGAACCACTAAAAGGTTCTATATAAGAAGTGTCTGACAGAACCGTTTAAAGTTCTATATAGAACCTTTTCTTCTAAGAGTGAGTTTTAAAAAGACAAATTTATAAAAAATAAACTGTATGTCTTGTACAGAATGTAGCATTCACTGTCCCAGTCAAAGATATTTGGAACAACATCTCAAGGACTCTGGAAGTTTAGACACACACACACACACACACACACACACACACACACACACACAGTGAATATGATCTATTATTTTTCATCCAGACCCAGTGATTCTGTCTGTTCTGGCCAAGGTCATAATTTTCAACATCTCATGACCATTTTAGTCTGTAACATAGAGATAAAACATGCATACAGATCCCACAGAAATGAATTGGAATAATTTATGCAATGAAAACATAATTGTAAATGACTGCACATGACCAAAACCATTTAGTAGTAAACTCTCAGTCATATGCAACTCATAATCAGGGTCACTGAGAACGAAGCAGCCAATCAAACATGCATGGTCACATGAGTGCAAATACATACATCATAAATGACTTGTTCTATGATCTATGGATCCAATACATAGATCCTGCATTCAGCTGCCTCTGGATACAACGATCAATGAGACCTAATTGAACGAAAATAAATGGAGATGGTGCAATAGTAAACTGATTTACTGCCTGAATAAATTCATGTCATGTTCAGCATGACATATGTATTTTGTAGATTTTTTTAAAGCACCATTATAGAGATATAGTATCTTCTATAATACCAAAAAAAGTTTATGATGAATCAAATCCTGTGAAAATCAGCTGGAAAAGACTTATTTCCTGCTACAAACCGCTCTTTCAACTCACTTTCTTTTGCTTTTGGGTGGATCCCTCATTTCCCCGCTCTTATGCTTCCGGCATGGAAATAAGCACAACAATTTATCCACCTCCACCACTCCTTCTGCCAGTTGAACGGCTGTCAGCTGCCCAGTGAGAAGCCAATGATGTGCGATCTTGAGGTCTGAACTCACACGCAGGAGTCTGATGCCCATGCTGTACAAATATCTGAGGCATTCTTTTCTGACTCACATTTTGAAGATTGTTGAAATAATGGGGCTGGAGCTTTCGAGCTTTGAAAAATGATCCAAAACTAGATATAAAACTGGTAAGTCTTCTGAAGCCATATGGTATCAACGTAGGATTCATAAACAAAGCATTCTTTTGATTCAAATCTTTTCAATGAATAAATTAATTTGGTAAAGCTGAACTCACTGATTGCAGCCATTAACAGCTCATGGGAGGATAAGACTATCAGTGAACGATGACTTATAATTACCACACGACACGAGTCATACCGTTGAGAAAAGGAAGTATACTTAATTGTATTGAATTTCAAATCTTGAAAGTGTATTTAAAAAAATTGTACTTGCAGATAATATAATATTAATTAAATTAAGAGGTACACGTTCATGACTGTTTCTTGACGCACTTAAGTACACTTTTAAAAAGTGCACTTTGTAATAATGTCAAGTTTAACTTTAAAGTACATGTTAAATCATGTTTTAATCATCTTTTGTCATGCTTTAAAGAACTATACACTTATTTTGATGTGATGACTAACAGACTAAAGCACATGTGTGGTACTTGATTATAATTTTAACTGTAGTGTTATATTACTATGTTGATATTACATTTAACGTTTTAAATGTACTAAATTACAACTTCATCATTACAAATAAAATTAAATATATTTAAATATGTTTGTTTGTTTGTTTGTTTGTTTATAGTTTAACGTCATGCCAGCTACCTGGCTATATTCATGATGTGAAAATGTGAAAATAAATAAAAAATAAGGTTTTCAAAGTTTATCTTTGATAAAAATTCTAAAACTAAATCTGGTCTTACTTCATTAAAAATTGTTTCGTAAGAGATAACTGACAAGTAAAGAGTCCTAATGGAGTTCAAACCATCACAGTCCATTAAAATATGCTTCAGCGATGATAAAGGACTCTGGGAAGAGCGGTGTAACGTGCCCTGGATCTGTGTTCATCGGTGTTGCCATACTGACTCTTATTTTGAAGTTTAGTTTGTTTCTGTGTTACACTGTTCCTGTGTTCTGTCTTTCTGTGTTTAGTTCCTGTTTCCTTTGTTTTCATTGCCTGCTTTGTTAGTTTCTATAGTCACTCTCATTTGTTACCATAGTCCTAATATACTTCACCTGTCCCTGGTTAGCCTTTGTGTTCCCTTTGTTGATCGTTGATCTTTGTAAGCTGTTGTGCTCCTGGTTTTCACTGTTTGGATTATGTCTGATTTACTGCCTGAATAAATTCATGTCATGTTCGCTATGACATATTTATTTTGTATATTTTTTTAAAGCACCATTATAGAGATTTACTCATTTTGTTTCATCTATAATACCAAAAAAAAAAAAAAAAAAAAAAAAGTTTATGATGAATCAAGTCCCTGAAAATCAGCTGGAAAAGACTTACTTCCTGCTACAAACCGCTCTTTTAGTTCACTTTCTTTTGTGGATTTTGACCTTTACAACATGTTATACATGCATCACAGAAATGAAAAACATTAAAGTATATTTAGTTTAACATAAATGTTGGCCATTATATTCTGCATTACATTTTAACCATATTTAAAAGGCAATAGGAGTAATTGTGAAAATACATGTAATTAAGTCCTACTTAAAGGTGCAATATGTAATATTTTCTGTCTGCTAGAGGTCGCTAGAGGCCTATTAAAAACAAAGGCGTAGCTTGATGACGCCAAGTTTGAGCGTGGAATCTTGGGACATGTGGTCTTCACCTCAACAGACGGTGCAAAAGAATAGGGATAGGAATCAGGCAGAAATCATGTTCATGGATGCGATTATTAACATTATTGTAGTATGAAGCAGAGCAGGACCGAGTGTTGTGGGAGCTGAACGAGGCCGCTGGAGCGATTTTTTATGAGAGACAAGCGCGACACACGCTGCGAGCAGCGGAACTTTTATTATGCCACAGTTGCCGGCGCCGCTTCCACTTTTCCGGTCATGAGTATGAGGTAACGCAGCTCAGTTTATCATATTAGATACATTTGAGTGTGTTGAAAATGTTATAACGTTAATCTGTGCGTTCGCTCGGTGGCTGTTATGAGACACTTGTTGCACACTTCAGTAAACTAGATCGATTTTAGGATATCATATTAAATGCTGGATGGCTTGTGTTGATAAATGGCATGCAATTCATTTTAAAACGTATTGTATGATGGAGAAAATGCTGTATTACTGTTACTAAAAATAAAGCTGCATCTGATTATGCTATGTTAGCTACTTCACAATATAGTGTTTTTCTCTGAGGCATGGTAAAGCATGGTACTTGAAGAAAATTAGATTTAAACAATAAGACTAAACGTGTTGAGTTATATAACAATAATTAGTTTTCTGTCTATAAATATATCAAAACAGTTGTTCCATTGTCTATTAAAACATGTAAATATTAAAGTGTCTTTGGTGTTTCCATGGTTTCTACAAAATAAAACCGGAAACTGAGGGTAACGCGGGTATGACGCAATTGACAGGCGACTCCTCACACGTCCCGGATCCTTGGTTAAAATTGCAATTTTCTCATGATTTACAAATAGTTGCAAACATTTGGGATATTGTAAGTACTCAAGTGAACAAAGTATATAACACTGGCCTAGTGGTTTTTGGATATTTTACTGCAAAATTATTACATATTGCACCTTTAAATGGGTCAAAAATGCACTCTTAAAGGGATAGTTCACCCAAACATTGAAAATTAGCCCATGATTTATTCACCCTCAAGCCATCCTAGGTGTATATAACTATCTTCTTTCAGATGAACACAATCAGAGATATATTTAAAAAATATCCTGGGTCTTCCAAGATTTATAATGGTAGTGAATGGGGGTTGAGATTTTGAAGCCCAAATAAATGCATCCATCCATCATAACAATAATCCATACGGCTCCAGGGGGTTAATAAAGGCCTTCTGAAATGAAGCAATGGGTTTTTGTAAGAAAAATATCCATATCCATATTGTGGCCAACGTAAACTAGAGAAAAACATTTATGAGCTTTTTCCCCCATTTTTAATTGTTTTACTTGGATGAAAGGTTAGAATTTTGTGAATTTTTTGAATGAAAGATCAAAAGGATAAACAATGCAGATTAATTTTCACAGCCGCCTTTGCTCATATTTACCAAGGTTGCCAATTATTTGTGGAGGGCACTGTAAGTATAGGCTATTATTTTCTTTTTAAAAGTATGCTAAAGGATCAATTATGAAGCTTTGACAAATTTTGTCTAAGCTTGAACACTTCTGTCCCCATTCACTGCATGGAAAAAGTGACCAGACAGACAAAACACAGAACAGGGTAGTATTTCGTTCTTTTTTCTGTCTCTAGATGAAATGACATGAATCCAATAGGGAGAAAAATACTACAGTCCCGTCAAGGATATGTTTTTTTTTTTTTTCATAAATATCCCAAAGATCCCTTCAAATCCAGCCAGTGCAGTGCGCTAAAAATCTCTCTGTCTCTGTTGATAGTTTTGACACTTCATACATAACAAGCCACAAGAGAGCTCTGTGTAAACTTTCAACCAGCCTTTCAAAATTGACACTGATGCATGGAAACACATTCTCTCTCTTTTTTTATGAAATGAAGTGATTTCAGGTTTTCATATTCTGCTTTATTTATTTATTTATTTATTTAGGCCACTCATTCAAAAAGCCTGCCGTCAATCTTGCATCACAAAATCAGATCAGAATGAGTTTGAACACTGAAATTACTTCAGTAAGCTTCATGGAGCATACTAATTCTAATTGCTGTAGAATAATATTTTAGTACATACTGTAGAATCATAAATATATATTACTTTATTTCTCATAATACCCTTGTAAACAAGGTACACTTTATTTAAAAAGAGTAATTATTACAGAAATATATTTTAAAAGAATATACTAAATGTAATGTTTTGGACACTTATTTGAATGTTATTTAAAATTATAATTGCATTAACTAACAATGACCAATACATTTGTTACAGAATTTATTAATCGTTGTCAACATTAGTTAATAAAACTGTTCATTTTTAATTCATTTTAGCTCGGGTCCATTAAGTAGTATATTAAAAGATACAACTGTATTAGTAAATGTTAAAATTAACATTAACTACACTGGGTTGAGCGTGGGGGGTATTTTTCCAGTGTTTGGGTAGTTTTTGTGTTACCCAGCTCCTGGGTCAGATGCAACAGATCCAATGTTTGGGTAGTTTTTGTTTTACCCAGATCCTGGGTCAGACGTAACAACCCAGGGGTTGAGTTATTTATCGCGGGCTTTTTGCGACCTCCGTTAATTTTGTGCATGTCTTCGGTTTAAATACAGGTTTGTGTATGTTTGATTTAATCTAAAAATTCGCTATTGTGCTGTATATTGTTTAATTTTATGCAAAGAGACATAAAGGGGTGCGATGTGAGTCACCTAAACGAGTGTCGCATCTGTCTTTTCGCGTGATGGAAACGCCTGATGCCTTGCATAAAATTGTATGATTTTATTAAAAAAGATACAGAATATAAATATTTAGGATGTTAAGATATGTTCTCAGAATTGTACACTGATTATTTATGGACAGGTTATGGAGTCAGTCACAGCATTTTTCGGCTACGAGTGAAACACAGGCGGCGGTCTGAAGTTATTAGTTCCCCCCGCCGAACGCGAGCCATCTCCGGTACGAGATCCAGCGCCGTTACGGTGGAAACAGGACAACAGAGACTGGTCGATTACACCTGAATAACTTCTAAATGTTTCATTTTTACTTCTAATATTTGTTAAATAAGCTTAAATGTAGGAAATATGTTTTGAAAACTATATAAAATATGCTATACTATAAAATATGATTGAAAATAAAGGAATTATCTTGTAAAGCAGTGGTTGTGTGGAGTATTTAAAAAAAAGTTTAGATGATTTAACTTAATCTGTAAACATTAATTCATGTATGAAGTAAAAGAAGAAAAAATCTAGTATTATAGTAAAAATGAATCAACCCATTATGCGGGGTTAAATAAACAAACCAATTTGCTGGGTAAAATTAACCCAACATGTGTTCTGTCCTACATTTAGCCAGCCCTTGGGTTGAAAACAACCCAAATTGTGTTGTTTTTAACCCAGTGTCTTTTAGAGTGTAAGATTAAGAAATGCTTTAGAAGTATTTTTTCATTGTTAGTTCATGTTAACTAATGTAGTTAGCTAATGTTAACAAGTGGAATCTTATTGTTAAAGTGTTACCAATGTACTTTAAAGACAGTAAAACCTTTAATTTGACACTACTAGTGTTCGTTTTTTAAAAGCGTACTTAAGTGTGTTAAGAATATACTTTCTTTAAGTGCACATTCAATAAAATTAAGCACACTTCTTTTTCACAAGGGTATTTTTATCATATGACCTGATTAGACCCACTATGCAGATACAACCCAAAATATTTGCAAAACACGTAACACCTCAGTATTCATTCCACAGCCTGCACCCCAATCAATAGCAGCAGTTATGGCTTCAGCTATAATATGTAGTCTTGTACCCAGTATTGATCCAGCGCTGCTTCATAACCCATGCAGTATTGCCGTCTGCTGGCACACACTCTTGTCTTAGACGTAACCTTACGCTCTTTACCGAATGATGGAAATGAATGCAAACGTTTGCACAGATATTTTTGCATTTTGTGCAACTTGGCACAACTTCCCAACAATTATGTATCACACTGGCTCTGTGCAACTCCAAACTCATTGAGCTGTTACTGAGTTGTCCTCAGTAACACTAGGAGCAAAAATATAAGCTCCTAACAGCACCAAAAACCACATACTAAATAAACATCAGTGATGGCAACAACAACAGCAGCATAATATGCAGAAAACAGCAAAAGAATAAGCCTATATAACACCAACTGCATTAATTAGTCATGCAGCAATGCATGCTGGGAGCTCGCAAATCACCAACATTATTCAATACGAACTTGCTTGTTCAGGAAACTGTAGGAGCTGTGAAATATTGTTGGTCCAACATGTGATTCAGAGTAATTAATTCCTTAGTATATGTGATTTAAAAAGCCCCGTAAGCTCGATAAACCACACAGATTACTGGAGATTAGTTCATTTAGAGTATAAGTGCATATGCAGATGAGTGTCCGGTGTGTTTACCTCACAACAACCTGAATGAGTCAATGTGCTGTGAACCCTTGCTTGGCATAATACAGTCAAAAATGTAGCAGTTGATGTTAATAGAAATATTTTTTAAAAATCAAATAGACTTGAATGCACTCAGTTCAGCATTTTTGAATATACTCTGTACACCCTTGTGAAAAAGAACACGCCGTTTTTGTGTGTGTCCCTTTAAATGCAAATGAGCTGCTGCTCCCGGCCCCCTTTCCAGAAGAGGGTGGAGCCTTAACAGCTCATGCTTCGGTTGCTCAACAACAACAAAGCTGGAGAATCTCACGCAGCCAAAATGAGGATTGTCAGTAACGGTGTTCAGCCTTACATTGTTCAAACCGGAGTCAGACACTGATGGAGAGACTCAGGAAGAAGTTACAACTTTTAGAATGAAACTGGACGTTTCTGAACGGTTAGTGGATAAATTTATGTAGTTGCTGTGGAGTTGATTCAACTCATCAACTAGCATGTGCCGTCATGATAATCTTTTGTGCAAATCCAGCGTTGACCCTCGTTTGTGAAGCAGTCCGGCGTAAAATGACAGCATGATAACAACACTCTACTACAACAACTCTTCCTCTTCTCTAAAGCAGCCCAACATGGCCTCACCCCCTTTGTTGTGTGTTCTCGGGGGGCAGGGTTTATGTAAATTTTACGGGAAGAAGCTCATTGTAGTCCCTACCAGCCGTTTGTTGTAGTCCTTAAACAGAGAATTCTTTAAAAGAAAATATCTCCCTTTGCTCAAACAGCAACATTACACATTAATTTAAACTTAAAAAAAAGTGAAATCATAATCAACCACCCTTTTAAATACAATTAGTTATTTTTGACCCTCTTAAGTAGGACTTAATTACACCTTTATATGCAATTTCATAACATAGTGTTCTGCCGAATGTACTAACAAGCATTTATGGTACATTAAAATATACTTTAATGTCATTTCGAAACTTGTATGTCATGTATTACACATATTTATAATGATGAAGCTCCAGTTTATTACATTTAAGATATATTAACTTTAAATTATAATCAAGTACTTGCTTTAGTATAAATCAACACATCAGTAATGTACTTTAAAGCATGACAAAATATTTTAAAGTCATGAAAGTGGACTCTTGTTAAGTACACTTAAGTGGTCTTTTATTTTATTAATAATACATTATCTGCAAGTACACATTTGATATATATAATAAGTACAGTTAATCACACTTCTTTTCCACACGGGTAGTCATCATTTCATGACTACAACATTTAGGTTATAGCAAATCACTATCTTTATACAGGCCTGTGGGTCTGCTGGCATAGAGCTCAGTCTAATTTGCAAGGAAATTAATCATATGTGACAAAGCATAGGATTTAGCTTCTCACCCATACAGCTGAAGATAAATTATTCATAATGGCAAGCATTTGAAGTGAGTATAATTCATGTAAGCAGCTGTGAGTACAATTTATTATGTTTGCATAGGAGAGTAACAGATTTAATGCATAATTGTGTCCATAGTTTCTCCACTTAAACTTTTTTTCATTGGAACCGAGCTCTTTTGTCCTCTGCTGTGACACAAAACCAATAAACCCTTGTCTCTAATTGTATTTATGTGCTTGTAATAGCGTTTTTTCTGACTTGAATTAAAGGGAGGGTCACTTTGTAAGCAGGTTGACAGCATGAATGGCCCATCTCACTGAATAGCTGCGATCTATCAATCATCTCCTAATGAAACTCTGAAAGAGCACAACAGAAACGCAAAATTATACTCAAGATCTATTCAAACAATTACAGTGGGCCATTCATAAACATTACATTGAGATAATGTATTTAGATTGTCTTCACAGATGTGGATGATGGAGAATTTTATTCAAAAAGAATGACTTTTAAATCTTAAAATAACAGATTGTCATTCCCTGAATTGATTCAAATCAGAAAGAGCAGATAAATAAGGAAGGAAAATCATTAAAAAGTCACTAACCCCATCTGCTGGTTAAATGGTGATAGTACCTCAGTTCAGCTCAGTCAACATCCAACATCATATAATAGGCCAATAGGCTATCAGGGTTGCCAGGACAGTTTGGTGTGGAAGATCTTGACCCAGAGCCCTGACCTCAACCCCAGTGAACACCTTTGGATTGAACTGGAATGGAGATTGTGAGCCAGGCCTTCTCATCCATCCTCAGTACCTGACTTCACAAATGCTCTACTGGATGAATGAGCAAAAATTCCCACAGAAACACAAAATCTCATGGAAAGCCTTCCCAGAGGAGTGGAAGCTGTTATAGCTGCAAAGGGGGACCAACTCCATATTAATGTCAATGTATTTAGAATGCGCTGTCATTACAGTCCCTGCTGGTGTAATAGTCAAGTGTCCCAATACTTTTGTCCATAAAGTGTAGGTTGTGTAAATTGCAAAATAATACGTAAGGAATAATTGATGACGGGCCGTTTAATTATTAGAAAAATAATGCACACCAGAGGTGGTGATGCAGGCCGTTACACCTCGGGTATGCATTATTTTTCAATAATTCAATGGCCTGGAGTCAGTTATTCCACTTATACTATGGTTACCACAACTCAAGACATTGTTCAAATGTTGTATTTTAATGTTGTATGATATTTGTCAGGTTTTTGTCCTTAAAACGCTCTTGTGTGTGGAACTAATTTCTCATTCATCTCATCCCACGCCTCCGTTGCTAATTCCAAAACGCCATTTTAGAGCTAGTAACAGAGGTTTGAGGAAAAACAGAGGTTTTTAGGAAAACAGTGAACAGTGGGCGACATGCATGTAAGCGAGTAAATACCAACAGGTGGTGCTTTGACTGTAACTGAATATTGCCATGTAGATGTCTTCAGGCCAGCAATATTATCAAACGTGAAGTTTGGGGTAGATCAGACATCGTATGCCTGAGTTACAACAACTTCCTGTTTCTTGGCGTTAATCGCATACTTTAGCACTTAGCCAAGTGTTGCATGATTTAACGTGTTTCTAGTATGTTTAGTACTTCGTGGCATATTGAAATGTGTTTCTGGGAGTGAATTACAGTGTAAAGCATGCCATTTCCTGTTGACAACAGGTGGTGCTATGACTAACTGAATATTGGCATGTAGATGTCTTAAGGCCAGGACACACATGTGAAGTTTGGGGGAGGTTGGACATTGTATGCCCGAGTTACAACAACTTCCTCTTTCATGGCGAAACATCAAATTTTGTCAGGCCGCCACGGACACGCCCTTCAGCGAAAACTCATGATCTTTGATATTTATCATCGCTAAGGCCTTAAGATTAGACTGACCAAATATGATGCGCCCTTCAGTGAAAACTCAAGATCTTCACAATTTAACATCGTAAAGGTCTTTAGATTAGACTGACCGAAGATGACGCTGATCTGATTAAAGCTCTAAGAGGAGTTCGTTAAAGTACAACGTCTGGAAATGGCAAAAAGTGCAAAAATTTTGCAGGGGACATTCAAAATATCTCAATTCCTGTTGGGTTTTCAGATTTTGCACCCAGGGACTTTTCTGCCGAATTTCATACCTGTACATGAAACATAGCGCGAAGGGCGCTTATTTGAAATTTTGTAGGTGGCGCTATTGAGCCATTTTGCCACACCTACTTCTGAAACCCATATCAGACGTAAATTTTCACCACTTCTGACGCGTGTGCAAAGTTTCATAAGTTTTCGAGCATGTTTAGGCCCTCAAAAATGCGATTTATTTTCGGAGACAAATAATTGACCGAGCAATTACAATAGGGTCCTCACACCATCGGTGCTCGGGCCCTAAAAATCTGTCTTTGTGTTAGTCAGTCAGTAAACTTGGAGATTGTTCTCAAAGGTGTGAGTGTGGGGGTTCCAAATGACACCCTGGTCTTCCTCAAGTCCACACTGCTTTGACTGTCTGCTGCGGAGCTCTGACTTGGCAGAAGTGCCATTGTAAAAGCCAAAGTATGGATCTGTCCCAATACCCACACCTGCGGTCTTGGCCACTTGAGAACACATATACGCGTCGGCAGTAAGTGCGAGACTGTCCCAGGTCTGGAAAATGCCAAAGCTCAGTGCTCTTAATGAACACTAAATCATTAGTACTATCCACACTATCTCTATAGTACCACTTCACAGTCAGTACTGTCATTCATCATGAGCACATGTGCCCTGAAAATGCAAGATTTCAAGGAAAACTTTTCAGTAAAAGTTGAATTAATTAGAAATCAAATATAATTTAGTAGTATAAGTGTTGCACATTTTATTGATGAGAATATTTGGTAAAACATTAGCAGCTGCTTTTTATCACTTAATTAGAAGCACCACAATGACTAAAATGTGTTGTCTGTTAAATAGAGACTATACTAACAGAAATAAAGTGCAAAGACCACAAGTATGGGTATTGAAACAGACCATATACTTCCTTGTTTATGTGCACACTAGAGTATATGTACGGTGCGCATGCTGTAAATTTCATTATCTGCATATTATGTGTAGGCTATTTATGTATGCATCTAGAATTTTCTACTGAGGTTTTTACACTGAGCTGAGCGTACAAAGCATGTGCGGTTAAAAATTGGCCTGTGTACATAACAGTTGGCTACTCACAAACTATGCTAAAGACAAAATCTGCATCATGTGCACTGTATAGTACCACCATACAGTGCACATGAAGTGTGCCGTTTGAATGTGAAAAAAATACTAACGTGCTTAAGCACTTTTTGTCTCTTAGTAAATACAAAAATTATAGGATAATATGACTTGTTTTGACTGACACTGTGTTTAATGAATCAGTTAATGATTCGATGACTCACTCAAAAGACTCAATGCCACCAGAGAAATCTGTTGTTTTCACCAGAAGAATCCTGTTAAAACATTTTGATTAAAAATTACAAGTTCAAAATATATAAATTAATAAAAATGAAACAGACATGGACGAATTGTTCACAACAAGATTCAGGGTGAATTTTTATTTAATGCCGACTTTAAAGTCGCCATGAAACAGAAGTTGCGACAGTCTTTCCTTCCCAGTTGTGATGTATATCTGAGGCAGGGTTGCCATGTTTTCACAACAAAACCCGCCCAATTGCTACTTAAAACTCTCCCAAAACTAACCCAATCGCAGTAAATCCCCTGGTAAATCGCGTTCCAGGGGGTAAAATCTGCATTTTTGGCAGGGTTCCCCTGGTAAAATTCGCATTCCAGGGGCTAAATTTCATGTTATTTGGGGTCGCTTCAACCTGCGGACGTGAAAAACAACCTGCGGCAACAGTGTTAAAGTAGCCTAATTCCACAGGAAAACTGCGGACTTGGCAACACTGATCTGAGGGATACGGCTTGTCAAACAAGAAAAAATGTAGTGTGGGACTTGATTTTGTCTAACCCCTCCCCCACACCTAATCCTAAACCTACCAATACTAGGGGGGTAATAATTTGTATGGGGTCAGAATTCAGCACAAGACCATGGATTAATAATTTATAATAAACACTGCAATATTCCATAAAAAATAACATTTGTCAATTTTGATTTTAAGGAAGTAGGCCTAAATGATTCAATGGCTCGCTCAAAAGACTCGTCGCCACCTACTGGCGAAACGATAACCTGCAGGAAAAAGACCACTGAACGAATCTCAGCGGATCTTTTCGATGATCGGGCTCATTGGGCTCGAGTCACTGAGGGGAATCAAAATCCCCACCATCACTACTTGGCATCCTAATTTTTTTGTCAAGTGTATGTGCAGCGAAACTTGATGATGACGTGCCATCCAGCATGTTTGACGCGTCACGTGAATAAAGTTGCGGCTGTCCGTGACGTCAGACCACACAGTTCTCCTCCTCATACCGGTGCGGCCAGTTATCTCAGGCGCACTGTTCTTTAACCATACTATTATTAACGTTTAAGTAGAAATCGTTTCTTTTTCTCATCTTTTTTCCTTTCCTTTTTGGTAACCCAACACCATCAAAGCTGAAGTTCTTTTAGAAAAGGTAAGATTATTCTGACTTACATTAGCCAGTGGGCTGCTGCTGTAAAATGGCTCCGATTGCTTGCATGTTCTTGCTTTCTACCTTTACTAGACTATAACCGCTTCCTGTCAGTTATCCAGGTGAACTGACCGCCGTTACCGGGTTAAACCTAGAGGTGTTGTGCTGTATGTGAGATACTGTGTGTTTATATGTTAATTGTTTGGCTGTACTGACTCGCTTTATGATCGCTTATGAGAAAATGGCGTCTGGTTATTAAATCAGCTGTTCTCTCGCACCACCCTGCCGGTAAACCGCACATTTGACTATAAACCGGCAAATATTATAACACCAAGTGATCCGTTATCAAACTTGATGCCTGGTTTTAGTTTCCACTTGTTTATTTAGCTTACTTTAAACGTTGGATGCCCCAATCGTGGCTGTTTTCTTGTGTGATAATTAGCCTCAATGCTAATGGCACGAGAAAAGCTCTATGACAACAACCCAGTGTGATTTAATTGTTGTCTATCATCATCATTGTCGTCATAAAATTTTAATTATTTTACTGCTCAGATGCTGTCTTTATTAATTGATCATAAACTTTTAAAGAAACACAATTTATAATGCCGCTCAATGTGTAATGTTTAATAAATCAAGGCTCTTTTGTGAAATCTGAGCTCATGGCAGAGGCCTTGGGCTTTGTTCAGATTTGATGGCAGTTCAGTTCTTTACATTTATCCGCATTGACATTTTTTTCCACAGTAACTGAAGAACCCTTTAATCTCTGTTATGTTTTAGTTCATGTTCAATGCGTGTCATTTCCATTTATCGTGTAAATCTATTAAATGAAGTGTTTTTCCTCCCTCAGGCCGTGTTTCTACACCCCCACCCTTTCACTCATTCTTTTTGAGGATCTTTCATTGTCAAGCCGCCAAAGTGGAGAGTGTGATTGCAGAGGGGGGTGCTTCTCGTTTCAGGTACACATTTTGCTTCTTATACACTGTTTTTGATGGATCTTTTACCATTTGAGAAGACCATTAATTTAGCTAAGGTTAAATTAGTGAGGAGGTACATATTTGTAGCTTTTTAATTAAGCTGAAGGTCTGGAAGAAAATGTACATCATACATAGATTCCTGGGGGTGTGGGGTATAAGGAGTTGCAGTCATTTCAATTAAGATCTCAAAACACCAATTTTCATTTTTATAGTGCTTCTTCGGGCGGAGGAGGAGGTAGGGGTGCACCTCAGCACTATCCCAAGTCTGTCGGCAACAGGTACGTTCGGAGAACTTGGTTTATTTGGAAGAGACTGTGCTGTAGACATTGAATAATTTGTAAAAAGCTGTTTGTGTATTACAGGGTTGTTTTTTTTTTTTTTTCTGAGGAAGCAAGGGAGGCAGTGCCTCATTATTAGAAAAAGGGGGAAAACGGAAACAGAAGCATTATGAAATTTAACATTGAAACGTGTGTATTTTTATTTATTCATTCATTTTAATTAACACTTTCCAAAAGTGAAGCCAGCAGCTACAGTTTCACACAATGTCCCACCTGACGTGAGCAGCGCAATGTGACAAAAGTAAATAGAGCCCATTATAGTCAGTGATGCTGTCTACACTGGATGCGATGCAACACGACAAATTCCCGACAGTAAACTGACGCCCCGTTTTATTTCTGACGTACTTCAAGAGCTCGCACAACTGACACGAAGAACAAATGAATTTGCAACATTCACTTTGTCGCGTCCAGTGTCGACAGTCTCAAACTGTTGCGACACATGATAACTTTCGCATCCAGTGTAGACACGGTGTCAGAGAGAGGCAGAAACAGTTATGTGTTCTTATTGAGATGATGGTGAACATCTGAGGGGGTCATTACAGTGGTGCCAGGTTTATGTTCACAACAGGTCAATGAATGGTTTGAACTAATTGCCAATTTAAACAAATTTGTTTGGACAAATCATCTCTTTGGTTATGTGTCTGAATAAAATTTAACTTTGAAAAGCTGAGCGTTTACATCAGTGACCATCATTACACCTGTGGTATTTACTGAGGATTTGTTGATTTGTGCAAGTAAAAAGTCAGATTCATTGACCCAGCAACGATTAAAAACTGCACAAAACCAAAATGTTACTGTAGTAATTTTTATTTATCCTTCAAACTGAAAGAAAATTAAAGTCACCATGAAATCAAGAATGACAGAATGACTTATTTTTATGGAAATTATAGTTTATTATAAATGATTTATCCATGCGCTTTTTTCCCCCCCCCAAGTTTATGTGCACTCGTAATTTTTAATAAAAATAACTTACCCTCCACCTTGCAGTGACACTTCTCTGTGTTTACTGGTGCAAAGGCGGGACAGTAACCTGTCACTCTCATGAGATCACAGCAATGGCAAACGACCTATGAGCCAATTAATTTCTGATGGACAAAATCAAGTCCCACCCTATTTTCTAATTAAAGAAGCCGTTTTACTCAGATATGTCACTATAGGAAAGAAAAGATGGACAAACTTGCGTTTCATGCCAACTCTAAAGTGCCCCATTATGCTTTTCAGATATTGCCTTTCATGCAGTGTTTAATACAGCTGTTTGTGAATGTAAAAGGTCTGCAAAGATCAAAGCGTACGATAAATGGAGTTATTGTCTCCCAAAAAGTGGGCAGCCAATTTTTTTTATTTTATTTTTTTGCTGCGGCACCCAGGGAGTGATTGGGGGGTTGGTACCTTGCTCGAGCACCTCAGTTGTGGGTAATGAGAGTGGAAGAGAGCACTGTTCATCCACTTCCCCAACCGACATTTCCTGCCGGCACTGAGACTCGAACCCGCAACCTTCTGGTTACAAGTCCGACTCTCTAACTATTAGGCCAGAACTGCCCTGCGTTCCTGAAGCGAGTCGTCAGTAATTTGTCTCACTTCCTGCACAAACCTACGTTTGTAGGTTTGTAACAAATTTTCATAATACCCGCCTATGGTCTTCATTGTTTGTCTGTGAACAAAGTCTACTTTGTCAAACACAATGCATGCACTTAAAAAAAAATGAGGGCTCGGGCTAGAATTGCTAAAATAAAACCGACGTCATTGTTCCAAATGCTGAGAAAGAGCTGTAATTCAGATATGGTAATGAGCGTTTGAGCGTTTCATTTCCGACTCGTGCTGTAAGCGATAGACCAGTCACAACAAACTGGGCCATCTGACCAATCAGAGTAGGAAAGACGGGGTTTAGGCAAGGCAAGTTTATTTATGTAGCACATTTCATACACAATGGTAATTCAAAGTGCTTTACATGAAAAGGAAACAAATACATAAGAATAAAAATGGAAGGCATAAGAAATAAAAAATAACAATAAAAGCAGAGAATACCCTTATCTGGCTGGAAGAGTCAGTTTCAGTGAGAATATTTGTCAGGTAGCGGTGCGTTTAAACGGTACCCTTGCTCTGGGACTTCCCCATATTGGCTGTCTTTCTCTGTGGTTTAGAGAGACTGAATCCTTTATTGAACAGTTTTAGAGAACATGAGAAAAGAGCTGATGCTGCAATGAGAAAAACGAAAGTGTTTTTTGACCTTCGATGCATGTAAACTATTAGGAGACCTCCAAAACAAAATTAGGCCCCTTTAAAATAGCATAATAGTGGCACTTTAATGTCTTGTTACTAAGTCACATGTTAATTTTAAATATAAACATTATTAGTAGCTTGTTATCAGGTAAAATGGTGTTGAGCCCATGTGATAAAACACTACAGAAGGCATTTAAGTGTCTTTTAGTCATCTCAGGGTAGAATCCTTTCTGGTTGGCACAAAGATATTTCAGTAGTGATGTTTTATGTCTGTTTTTATGTTAGTAAGTCACTGAAGCTTTTTCAAAACAATAACTGTGGCATTGTTTTCTAGCGAGTTCCTGGGGAAAACCCCAGGGCCTAGCGTTCAGAGATGGGTTCCTTCACGAAGCACTAGACGAGATGTCAACTCCTCCAATGAAAAAGAACGACACGATGCAATCTTCAGGAAAGTGAGAGGGTAAGGCCCTGAAATGAATCTCTTCATTCACCACTGCAGAGATACAGTCGAGTTTGCCCTGATTTAACTTTCAAGAACAATGTATTACACTACAGAAAGCTGAATTTGCTCCCTAGTCTTACTGTAGAAGTGTACAAGCATCTGGCATAGCAGAACATTTCATCTTGGATTTGACTATACTTGGTTGCACACACTTGAATTGGCTTTAATACTAGTTGCAATGAAAATTACTGAAGAACTGACCATTTTGCTTCTGTTTCTTTCTAGCATACTTAATAAACTGACCCCTGAAAAGTTTGACAAGCTATGCCTTGAGCTCCTGAATGTGGGCGTAGATTCAAAGCTCGTCCTCAAAGGAATCATCTTGCTGGTGAGGATTTTGTTCATTATACATGTAGACTAGAGTTGTCACAATACCAATACTGGTGAATAATTTCACAGTACTCAATACCAACTTCAGTTCCACAGCAATATGCAGTAGTATTTGTTATTTAAGGATTAGTTCACTTTCAAATGAAAATTAGCCCAAGCTATACTCACCCTCAAGCCATCCTTGGTGTGTATTTGACTTTCTTCTATGTGATGAACATAATCAGAGATATCTTAATAAATATCCTGATGCATCTGAGCTTTATAATGGCAGTGAACAGGGGTCACAAGTATGAGCTGAAGAAAGTGCCTCCATCCACATCCATAATCATAAATGTGTAATTCACACGGCTCCGGGGGGTTAATAAAGACCTTCTGAAGTGATGCGTTTGTGTTTTTAAAAAAAAAAAAAAAAATCCACATTTAACAAGTTATGAGGTAAAATATGTAGCTTCTGCCAGACCGCCTTCCATATTCAAGTTACGAAAAAAGTGTAAACTGGCGTCGCGTCTGTTACACTATTTCCGTAAGTTGAATAGCGAAGGTGGTCTGGCGGAAGCTACATATTTTACTTCATAACTTGTTAAATATGGAATTTTTTTTTTTTTTGGTTTTGGTTTTTTTTAACACAAAAGCATCGCTACCATTTTAAAGCTTGGTAGAGCCAGGAGATTTTAAAATGTATCTCTGATTGTGTTCGTCTGAAAGAAGAAGAGTCATATACACCTAGGATGGCTTGAGGGTGAGTAAATCATGTGATAATTTTCATTTTTGGGTGAACTATCCCTTTTAATATTAAATTTAACATGGCAGGTCTGTTTGGCTGTATTTACATGGCAAGGCTTAATTCTTATTTTCTTAAGTCGCTTGCCTAACATACACAAGCTTTCAAATGATGTTGACCTTTCTACTTGTTCGCTTCAACTAGATTGTAGACAAAGCCCTCGAAGAGCCGAAGTATAGTTCGCTATATGCTCAGCTATGTCTGCGTTTGGCAGAGGATGCTCCAAACTTTGACGGCCCATCAACAGAGATCCAATCATCACAAAAACAGAGCACTGTAAGTAAGAATTTCTCATTTATTCATTCACAAGAAGCTTCAAGTATTGGTACGTTTATTTCACCATTTCATCCTGCTCCTACAGACATTCAGGAGACTTCTGATATCCAAACTTCAAGATGAATTTGAGAACCGCACCAGAAATGTTGACAGTAAGGAGACTGTGGAAGTGCTAACATAATTACTGCAGCTGTGCTGAATTGCCAGATATTTACTTATGATTTTATTTATTTTATTTTTAAGTCTATGATAAAAATGACAGCCCTCTCACCTCTGAGGAGGAGGAGCAGCGTGCCATTGCCAAGATCAAAATGCTGGGCAACATCAAATTCATTGGAGAACTTGGCAAACTTGATCTCATTCATGAGTCTATCCTTCATAAATGCATCAAAACAGTGA
This sequence comes from Mylopharyngodon piceus, assembly GCA_039654765.1. Classification (NCBI taxonomy): domain Eukaryota; kingdom Metazoa; phylum Chordata; class Actinopteri; order Cypriniformes; family Xenocyprididae; genus Mylopharyngodon; species Mylopharyngodon piceus. Next base: position 45,294,699 of record CM077442.1, read on the forward strand.
GTTATCCATAAATCCTTCATTTTAAATATGTGTCAGCTACTCGGTTTCCATCCTAATGTTGTTGCGTGTGAATACTCTAAAGCTTCTGGAAAAGAAGAAAAGAGTCCAACTTAAGGATATGGGGGAGGATTTGGAATGCCTCTGTCAGATAATGAGAACTGTTGGGCCAAGACTAGATCATGAGAAAGCCAAGGTAAGCTGCTTTAAGACTACCAGGACTTTGAATAGTTTAAGACACAGTGGTATTTCCTAACACCCCTTTCTCTCGCAGTCTTTAATGGATCAGTACTTCGGCCGTATGCGATCCTTAATGAACAACAAGGACTTGCCTGCTAGGATTCGTTTCCTGCTTCAGGATACTGTGGAGTTGCGAGAGAATAACTGGGTGCCTCGGAAAGCTTTCATTGATAATGGACCTAAGACTATCAACCAGATCCGTCAGGATGCAGTAAAGGTGAGTGTAGGATGTTACCATTTTAAAACAACACTGCTACTTAAACATGTTCTGTTCCTACATTAGAATTTTCCAAAACTTCTGATTCCAAGAAATTAAGGAGAAAAATTCCCAATGCTGATATTTATATATATTTTTTTTTTTTTCTTTCTTTCTTCCTCACAGGATTTGGGTGTTTTTATTCCACCCATGACTCAAGGAATAAGGACTGACTTCTTTCAAGAAAGCCCTTTCTTGCAGACGAGAATAAAACCTGATCGAGAAACTCTTGGGGGATTAGCGGATATGTTTGGGCAGATGCCAGGTATGTCCTGAAGTGCGTTGACATTTCTGGGACAGGTGGTGCGTGACTGGATTTGCACTATGGTTCATTGCGAGCTTTATAACTCTGTTGTCTGGTTGTAGGCAGCGGGATAGGAACTGGCCCTGGGGTCATTCAGGACAGGTACTCCCCCACCATGGGCCGTCGCACAAACCCTCTTTTCAACGGACATGGTGGTCACATGGCCCCTGCACCCCAGCCTTTCATGAAATCCAACCAGGTAAATGTCAGTCTACCAAAGAACTGTCACGGCATCAAAATATTAGTGCAAACTACAAGTGTCTTTTTTTTCCCTTTTCTTTATCAAAGGGGCAGAATCCGCTTTTCCAGAACCAGACTCATTCATCTCAACAGCAAGCTCAGTCCAAGGATATGCCACCACGTTTCATTAAGAAAGGACAGCTAAATGCTGATGAGGTATAAATGATTTTCATTTCAGACGATGAACTTGTATAGCTGTCATTAGCTACGTTTACATGGACACCTTTTGTTTCAATCAGAATGAATTAATTCTGATTGATGAATCCACAAGTAGTGTTTACATGAATGCTAAATAAAGTGATTGGGGTGTTGTGCGCATTTGTATGTCACAAGCTTAAAATCAGAATTGAGGGGGTTTTTTTGACATGCGCACGCTGCAATATACAGAGTTTCCCGCTGTTTGCGTATACTATTTTCCTACATTGCTACTTTTCTTTGTTTTAAAGAGCAGACTTAATATTTATCTATTTCGGGTCCTAATTAGGAGACGACGAGCACATGAACCGTGCTGCTTATATTTATCAAGCAGTAAAAACACCCATTCCTGCGCCCAAAACAAGGCGTCTGTGGATGAGAGTCTGAAACGAGGACCGATGGGGCGTTGTCCTGCTCAGCTTCACAGATGAGTGGAAGGAGAATTTTAGAATGACGCGACAGTCATTTATGACACTTTTTTTCAATAACAGCTCGTTCTATGCGTTACGCATCATTACACCATCTCTACATCACTTCACATGCGCAGTACTTGGTTTCCGGTTTCGGTTTTCAGTCTGATCAAGTGTTTGCATGTCCTCTCGATCGGATTAGAAAAGGTTTAAACCACCTCTTACAATCCAAATAAAATTTTAATCTGATTTGGCAAATTCATTCCGATTGGCAGGGTTACATGAGACTTTCTTTTTTTTTTTTTTTTTTTTGACTGTGGTACTAATCCGATTGTAATCGGACTATTAGGGTCCATGTAAACGCAGCTACTGTCTTAAATGGTAACGTTTTTAGTAGTTTACACCAATATCCAGGGCTTGACATTAACTTTTTTGCTAATCAGCCACTGTGGCTAGTGGTTTTCCAGAGTTACTAGCTTCTCGGCATTTTCACTGGCCACAATTTTGATATTGATACCATGGAATATTATCTCATAATTTGGCAGCAGTTATATTAGGCTGCTGTCACTTTAAGACCTGACGCACAGATCCATTATCCTGTTACACATGCGTTTTCTTTCTCAACTGTCTACGTTCACTTAAAACAACTGATTGTGTTTACATGAATATTTGCCAAGACCAGTATTTTGACATTATTTTGTTTATTTGACTGTTTAAGCACAATAAGCAGCGAAAAAGAACTCAATTTAGTACTGCGAGGTGGCTTTATGTGCGCACACTTTGGGTGTGAGCACAAAATCTGCAGGAATGAGTAAAATTATGCGCAGTCCCACGCCAAAATTCAAGCCCTGTAACACCAACAATATTCATTTGGAGCAAATTAAATGAGTGAGTGAGGAGAGGTGTGTTGACTTGCTGTCGGAGAGATGAGATGAGAGAAAGAGCAGCTGCTATCGTGTCTATTCTGCAGAAAATGATTATTGGAGGAGTTTCAGATAGTATCGATGGATTGGATTGAAAAATCTATATTTTTGACAACACTACGTTGTACTTAGTTTATCATTTCAGATGCCTTTTTAAAAGACTTCAATTGAAAAATGTATATTATATAAATTCAACCCACCAAAGTGACTGCATTACATGCCACTGCTGAAATCCACCCACATTTGGCGGGTTGGCGGGTGTTAATGTCAAGCCTTGCCAATATCAGTGTGTTGGGTACAAAAAAATAATGCAATTGAACACTCTTATTTTAAATAAGGTTGAAACGTTGATTGAGCGGTTAATTGATGCACTCAGAATTTGAAAGCACAGACTTTGTAGCATATCAAAAGTAACAAGTCACAAAGCTTATTGCAGTTATAGAATAATAGGTTTTGTTAACGCATCAACTTAAAGCAGCCTACACTAAAAGATCCTGGTTCATCAAAATGAAGATCGATTAAAATGAGACTGATGTTGTCAACCCAGCATTTTCAATGCATTCATGCAGCTGACGTTTACCTTTTGTCGTGTGCGTTCTGTGTAGTCTGGGCTTAATTTAAAGAAAAAATGTTTTGTGATCTCTGCCTGATATTAATGACTTTTTTTGCTTCATATTTCAGATTAGCTTGAGACCTGCTCAGTCATTCATCTTGAACAAAAACCAAATGCCAAAGTTGCAGCCGCAGATACCTACCATGATTCCTCCCAGTGCTCAACCTCCACGCACATCCACACCACCGCTGGGACAGGTAATGAGTAATACATTTCACATGGGAACAGGATGTCATCTTTTCATTTTAAAGGTGCATTTAACCCTTTTGGTTGTTTGCAGCCACCGCAACTTGGCCTGAAAACCAACCCGCCTCCAATTCAGGAGAAGCCACAGAAGACGACTAAGAAGCCACCTCCTGCTAAGGAGGAACTGCTTAAGATGACTGTACGTACCACTCAACATTTTGTTAATGAAAACCATTCACTGAAACTTTTGAGTGAGCTGTTCCATAAATTTATCTGTGTGACTTTGTAGGAAACTGTTGTGACCACTTTCCTGAGCAGCAAAAACATGTACGACGCAGTGAATGGGGTGCGAGAGATGAAAGCTCCCAAACACTTCCTGCCTGAGATGTTGAGTAAGATGATCATGTGCTCACTGGAGAGCCCAGATGAGGACCGAGAGCATGTCAGCACTCTGATCAACACACTCCGCATGGAGGGACTGGTCACAGGGGAGAACTTTATGCAGGTTTGTGTATACACAATGAAATTTACCCTTACTGCATCTTGACTCAAACTGGGACTCATCCTTTCCTTAAATCGCATGTTTTTACAGGCTTTCCTCAATGTTCTGGACCAGTGTCCCAAGATTGAGTTGGATATTCCTCTGGTGAAATCTTACCTGGCTCAGTTTGCTGCCCGGGCCATCATTGCTGAACTTGTGAGCATGGCAGAGTTGGCCCACCCACTGGAGAACGGCACCCACTTCCCGCTTTTCCTCCTCTGCTTGCAGCAAATGGCCAAGCTGAAAGACCGGGAGTGGTTGACCGACCTGTTCCAACTGAGCAAGGTCAACATGCAGAAGATGCTGCCAGGTCGGTGCTTTTGTGTCCTTCCTGTGTGGAAACACTTTTCAGTAAAGTCCCATTAGTTAATGTTAGCTAATGCATTAACATTAACAGTGAGCAAAACTGTTAATGTTAATGCATTAGCTTTTTATTGATGTTAGTGTTAATGAAAATACAACTGTTCATTGTTAGTTCAAGTCAACTCAGGTACATATTAACAAATAAAACCTTTTTAGGGGCCTGAAACCGCAAACTTTTAAAAACAGGTTTCAAAGTGCACGTTTTTGAAAACTATACCAGTATCACCTCTGTGGAAACTACAAAAACGCGAATTTGTTTTTACGCGGTGACGTCATGAGCATGCGCATTACGTGTTCAATCTATAGGCGCATAGTGTTTCTTTACAAAGTGACATCGCCAACTACTGCCCTGGCAGCAGAATACAGCATTTTTAATCATTTTTGCAGATGTGTGTGAACGGGGATCGTTTAGACAACGTTGCTGTCTGTACGCAAAAAAAGAAAAGGAAAGGAAAAACGTTTCCGTTTTAGTATATAGTTGTCGTGTAAACGTACCCTTAGTACAGTTAACTAATAGTTACCTAATGTAAACAAATAAAACCTTATTGTAAAGTGTTGCCGTCATTTTGTATGTGCATCTTTCGGGTCATTCGGGTGCCATTTTGAAAAAGATTAAATAAATTGACTTCACATTACTATGTAATTAAGCCTTCAGAAAGGTAAGTGTTGACATTTTTATAGTTTAATTTGTCTTTGTTATAAAATATTTATTAGAGCATATGCTGATGTTTTTACTCTTATATCCACTTAATTTTAGTTTAGTTTACAAAATCATGGTAACAGGGTTGAATTTTTAAGATTGTCCTCCAAATTCAGTGTGGCACAATCTAAGACACAGTGACAAGTTCTTAAGAGTCCACTTTATGAAAGGATGATGATTAATGGGTGGAAAAATGGGGTAATGGGGTTGATAACCTAAGTTATTTTTTTTTAAAAAGTTGTTTTTGTGTGTGTGTGTGTGTGTGTCTTATTTCCATATTTTATCAAAACGTGTATTTGTCAAAATGACAAACATTACAAACATTTAAAAAACTGACGGAATTTGAAAGCTGGGATTATTGTATGGTAGATGCTCAACAAATGTTTGAAAATTTGTTTGAAAATGGCATACACTAAAAGATCTTGGTTCATCAAAATGATTGATTTTAAAAATAAAAAACCATTTGGGAAAAATGAGATATTGTCAATCCAGCCTCAGCATCCGCACAGCTGAAGTTTACTTGTTGTAGCCATCCATATTGTGTGCATGAAACAGACGCCGATGCAGTCAACGTGTCTCGTCCACTACACAAGAATTTAAGTCAAAATCGCATAGAGTGACTATCTAGTGACTATGGCATAAAAATATAATGTAGTCTGAACCTGGCATAACATCAACAAATCTATTCACTTTGAAATGGAAAATGAATGAGTTCATTTTGTATGGACTCGTGTTCATTTCCCATATTCCTATCTCTGCCCACAGAAATAGATCAAAACAAAGATCGCATGTTGGAGATCCTGGAGGGGAAGGGCCTGAGCTTCTTATTTCCTCTCATGAAGCTGGAGAAGGAATTGCTGAAGCAGATCAAAGCAGATCCTGCCCCGCAAACCATCTACAAGTGGATCAAGGACAACATTTCTCTGAAACTGCACACTGATAAGGGTTTCGTTAACATTCTGATGACCAGGTATGATCATGAACCTGCTGGCTGAAACGATTCTTGTAAAAGCACTTGAAGTTTTATTCTATGTACGCTTAACACCCCCCCCCCCCCCATTCCTATAGCTTTTTGCAGTACATTTTCCATGAAATATATTCCACTGAAGGAGAAGACCAATTGTCTGCACCTACGAAAGAGCAGCTTGACCAGGAAAAGCAGCTGCTACTTGCCTTCAAACCGGTGATGCAAAAATTCCTGCATGATCATGTGGACCTGCAAGTCAGTGCACTGTATGCACTGCAAGTCCACTGCAATGCCCATGCTTTTCCCAAAGGTACGTCTAAAAATGCTCCCAGTCTTAGACAACCTGAAATATGAATAATTATCTCTCCAGACTTGGAGGAATATGTTTATCAGAGAAATGTTTATTTTTTTTAGATTTAATTTTTAGTTTTTGTTTCATATTAGGGATGTTTATTTCGTTGTGTGTTATGATACTCATAAATTGAGTATCGCCTCACTCTCTCACACACACATATGTTCTAGCATTTCTAACTTGACATCGCAGGCTGTTCATTATTAAAATAAGTCAACCAAATGTATAAAGTTACACTGTTCAATTTAAATAGTCCGTAGTAGAATCTGTGCCGAATTATCTCTCAAACTCTATTTTTTTTTTTTTTTTTTTTAAATGAATAGATTTTATTTATGGTAACACTTTACAATAAGGTCTCATTTGTTCACATTAATGTATTAACTAACATGAACTAACAATAAACAATACATTTGTTACAGTATTTAATAATTAATGTTAATAAAAATCCAGTTGTTCATTGTTCATGTTAGTTCAGTGCATTAACTGATAACAAATACAACATTTGATATCCATAATGTATTAGTAAATGTTGAAATTAACATTTAACTAAGATTAATTCAGTTCAATTCACATTTATTTGTTTAGCGCTTTTCACAATACGTATCATTTCAAAGCAGCTTTGCATGTCAACGTTATAATTTAGAGTGATCTGTTATCAGAGTTGACTGTGTCCAAATTATGTAATTTCAGAAATGTACATATATAATCACACAGTTGGCTAACAATGTAATCACTGTTAGCGAATTAATTTAGGGTCGAAACGATGAGCTTGTGAAAGTAATGATTACATAACAATAATTAGGATATATAGAAATATTTGGAATGTGCATGTTGATCCAGAGTTTGCGTCATCTGAAGTCCTCGCAGGAGTAGGCGCCGTCTCTTCAAAGGTGTTGGTCATCTGAAGTCTTGATAGGAGACTGGATCCAATCTGAAGCAGATCCAGTCTCTAGTTACCTCGGGACGGGCGTCCCAAGATAAAACAGAAAAGCAAATGGAGAATAATTAGCGTAGCTGCTGTTCATAACATTAAGCAAAGATAGTCATGTACAATTGATCCGATATGACATGCATTATGTGAACGCTTGGCTAAAGAGATGCGCCTTTAATCTAGATTAATAAATGCTGTAGAAGTGCAGTTCATAATTTCATGTTAACTAATGAAACCTTATTGTATATTGTTACCATTTTATCTTTAACCATGCAGCAAGCGTTTTCAAAAAATCTTGAAGTTACTTTTTAAACTGTTTAACCGATAGTATTAATTGGTCTAAATTCTTACTGTCGGCTAACGGTTAACCAGTTAATTATGAGTATCACTATTTTAAATTTTTATATATATATTTTTTTAAAATATTTATTTTATTGGTTTGTTTTGATTTAAAATTTTAGTTTTGTTTTGTTTTAAATGCATGTTTTTTTTTTTTTGTTTTTTTTTTTTTTAATTTTTGTATATTTTATTTTTATTTTACATTTATACAAGGGGGGGAAAAAAAAAAACAAATAATGTAAATGCCGTGTCTTTATAATGCAGAATAATTCATGGCACGTTATTGGTCAAAAGTTGTGGAATCTATGGAGTTTGTTTTACAGAGAGATTTGAAGTAATAAGAGGAAATGCTTGTTTTCCTGTTTTTAATCGTCTCTTATCTGCTTAGGAATGTTATTGCGCTACTTTGTCAACTTCTATGATATGGAGATAATTGAAGAAGAGGCCTTCCTAGCATGGAAAGAAGATATTACCCAGGAGTTTCCAGGAAAAGGAAAAGCATTGTTCCAGGTAATGTGCACCGCGATTATCCTACCGCAGTAAAGAATGGCGCCCTTTCATCGGAAGACACGTCATTTACATCCTTTTTTTGTTCCCTGTCGTTTAGGTGAACCAGTGGCTCACCTGGCTGGAGACGGCAGAAGAGGAAGAGTCTGAGGAGGAAGCTGACTAAACAACCAGCCAAAGCCTTGACGTACTCGCCTGTCATCTCTCCCGTTTAGTTTCACGACCTCCTCTTTCACCTGTATTAACCGCCGCACTGCTGTTTTCTGCAGTGTCAAGCCAACGTATTACTTCACGCTTCTCTTCGGCCTCATCGTTTAAAGCATGTGATGACTAGCGTCTGTTAAGAACCACCACTGATAAATGGTATTAACAGCTTGAAACTGCATCTTTTTTATATATGTTTTGCTTTTAAGAACATGTATTTTGCAAGAGCCTTTTCTGCTGCTGTTCATTTCAGCACAAAACTATAGAAATGCACTTTTGCTCAGTGTCATATTTTGAGTTAATGCAATATTCACTTTTGTTACAAAGAATCCTCAGTAATCATTGGTTACCATCAATGCTTTGTTCATACCTCACAGTAGTGGGCGTAGTATGTGGTGTGTAAATGAAAACTCTCCAGGTCTGCAAGGTGCTCGAGTCTGAAATGGTTTACTTTCCAGTTGTTACATGATTGTAAAATGTTTTTTTTGTTTTGTTTTTTTTTGTTTTTTGTTTTTTCCTCCCCCTTCCCTCCTAATTCTCATAATGATGAACAAAGCCATGTGGGAGAGATGAAATTATGCGGCCTTTTATTTCAACCCATGTTCGTCCCCCTCCACTACTTGTCAAGCTGATACTTGAATATTTTTTTTTTTTGTTGTTTGTTTTCTTTACAGCATGTTCAGGGATTACCAAACACAGCCTGTTTAGATGCAGCAATTTGATCCAAACAGAAATGTGTAATTTTTTTTTTTTTTAATGCATTTTAATTGGTAAAATAAAGATGAAATGAGATGAGAAATTTGGTATGGATGTTCAATTTACAGATTACTGTTTTACAACCTAACAATGATTTCCCATGATGTGTATTATGGATATTATACATATTTATTTAATCATGGGGGGAAGTCAAAGCTTTATCATTAGGTAGGACAACAAATGGTGACCCACTCATGTGGCATCTGTACAATGAGTTGCTATTTAAAGTGTTACTGTAAGGTGCAAGAGCTCCGAATGTTCAGTGTACCACTGTTGCTTTCAATAAAGTTACACACCAGCATTTATTTGGCCTTATTGTAATGTGTGCTTGGGCATGAATATGTGGAACAATGAACTTTTGTCATCAACCTCCACTTTAAAATTAATCAGTGACTTAGAAATGAAAAATGCTGGATTGAATGTTTTAAGGACAAATTTCAACCTCAATCACATTTATAACACTATACTGGCTTACAGGCCTCAATGTTCAGTTCCTGTTTTTTTTTGCTCAAGTCCGGTGTTTTTGAACACTGAGCTCAGCGTTTAATTCATTCTGTCACTACTTGTGTGATTTGATAATGTATACTTGCGCAGTGATTCACAAATGTTTCTTTATTCAGGAATGATCAAAAAAAAAAAAAAAAAACAATGCTTAGAATCTCTAATCGGAAAGGATTTATGATGTTATGGTTGCAAGTCAAAATATACTGTTTTGGTATATGAGACGCCCCATAAATAAATAATGCTTTATGTAATTTTTTAAAGATGTTAATTTTTATCTTGTTTTTCTGTAGTTCTTATGTATCTTTCTCATTCGTATTGTGCAATGCTTTCCATAGGTAGGCTATTATTGTATTATTGATGCCATGTTGGAAACATTTTCTAATAAAGTATGAGGAAAAAAAGGCACACTGGCAGATCTACTATTCATTTTTTTTTTTTTTTTTTTTTTTAAAGAAATGAATGCTTTATTCAACGAGTATGAATTAAATTGATTAAAAAATGACATTAGAGACGTTTATAATGTTCTTTTGAACTTTCTATTTATCAAAGAATCCTGAAAAAAAATTATCATGGTTTCCACAAAATATTAAGCAGCACAACTGTTTTCAACATTGATGATAATAAACAAAATCAGCATATTACAATGATTTCTGAAGGATCATGTGACACTGAAGGCTGGAGTAATGATGCTGAAAATTCAGCTTTGATCACAGGAATAAATTACATTTTAACATATATTAAAACAATGCAGTTATTTTAAATTGTAATAATTTTAAATATTGTTTTCGAGACCGTAGCATATATACGGAGAGAGAAATTAATATATATATATAATTTCTACAAATTATTATTTCACACTAATGCTAAAACTCTGTAAGAAAATTATCGTCGCAGTTGATCATAAATATCTCCATAATTCGTCATTTTTATTTTATTTATTTTCATAAATCACTATTGGTCACCCATTACGTCTGTCTGTGGGTTTTGCAAATATTTAACCAATAAAAAGTATTAAAAAGAGCTTATGGCTAAACCTCGTAACTCCATTGGCTCCTTAAACTGTCAGTTAAACCTTATAACTCCGCCCCCCTCTAAAGTGAACGAAGTGCCGCGCTGCCCACGAAGTGCAGCTTTTTCTTTACTCAAGAAACGGCTAATGTTTTATGTATTTGAGGAGCGGAGAAAAGTGTCTTAGTCTAGCATTTGTCGTCCAGTGAAAGCCAATACTGTCTTAAATAGCTTGTTTGAGATTTTGACCAAACGACAGAAAAAAACCGGAGCTCCCACATATAGCTACAATAAACGTCATAAACCCGTAAGTTGACGAAAACGTAACGCGTAATTTCCTTTGCCTATGTCATAATATGAGGTACATTCAAGTCCAAATGTCTTCACTTATAAATATTATGACAACCAAATAGTGAGGACAGTTTACTGGTCCTCACTAGTTAAAAAGGCTTATGGTTTAAGGATTTTTTTCCCCAGCTATTGAACGATAAAACCCTGACGGCCAGTCAGAATGTATTCTAATTTAAGGGCTGGCACGTGTAAAATGGCGGACGATATTGCGAGAAGTTAAATCGCCGAGGTCCAGCTAAAAGCCACCGTTTGACAAGTCAAACCCCCTTTTCAAGGATACTTTAAAGAAAATGGACATATAGAAAACAATCGGTCATACCCTCAGAATTAACGGTGAGAAATATTAGCGATTAGATCATTATGCTAGGCTAGCAAACAGAGTAACGTAAAATTACCTCAGGTATCCAGCGCTCATTTCGACGACATTGTCTTGGTTTCTTTGAAGTTGCAGTGGAAAAGACTAGGTTGTTTTTATTCCACTATACAAATTCACTGTTAGATTAGATCGATTACACTAGCTATTCACTCGAAACATAGCATGCTGAGGACATCTGCTGGTTAAAGCCGTGTAAATGCAACAAGAACAGCAAAAACACGTACACACTTTGAAACCGCAGCGCGAGCTTAATAAATAATAAACGGTTATCGTTCGTTGGTGTGGACGCAAATCTAGTTATCGTTCTTGGTGTACACCGGCCTTAAGTCGGCCAAAACCTGTTTTTATTTAAACCCAGTGTTTTGCACGTTTCCAATTCGATTCAATGATTCAATTTTCACTGGCCCATTGTTTTTGACCCATGTATACTTATATTGTGATACAAAAGGTTATGACATCCAATATTTTAGATACCAGTGAAATTTCCACTCAATCCATTTGATACCACAGTTAAAACTACTAATATGAATTTCAAAGATTACTGAAGACAAGTCAATAATAAAAAAAGAACAAATAATTAAACTACAAAATACTTCAAAATACTAATTTTCAAAATACTTTTTATTCAAAAGGTATTTCATATTGTACACCAACTCTGAATCACAGCGTGCGATTGTCGCTTCAGACTACAGAGCACAATATTTGCTGTAATGCTCATCAAAAATGTCTGTTAAAGAGGTTTTGAACATTTCTTACTCAAAAGACTGAACAGAAAACACGTTCTCATTTTTTTGAAAAACAAAAAAACAAAACAACAAAAACCAGAGAAACATTATTCTGGATGACATAACTACGTACGCTATGATCTGAACATTACAAGAACAAAGGCTTTTCTTTTTCCCCAACAGACCGAACGGTCAGTAAATTCAGTCACTGTCATCATCAGATCCTCTGTTGGAGGCTTCATTGTTGGACCCCTCAGGCTCAGAGTCATTCTCGGACCTCTGCGGAGAGCCCTCGTTCTCTGAGCCGCGATCTGACGCGGCGGCCGGAGATCCAGCCTGGGATTCATCGTCAGACCCTTCAGAGCGGCTCTTTTTGCTCTCGTTGTCCGACTGATCAGAGTCGGATTGCTGCTGCTGCGGTCTCCTCCTCTTCACCGGCCGATCACTGCCAGACTCATCCTCGTCTGAGTTTCCGGAGCGTTGGGGGCTGCCGGCCTCACTGCCTGATTGGTTCCGCTCCTCATTGGAATCGCTGTCAGAAGCGATGCGTTTCCTGTGGCCTTCGTTGTCGTCGTCGTCTGAACCCGATCCGCTGTGCCTGGGGTTTCTGGACATAAAATCAACAATGTTAGGAAATAAATAAACTTAAAGTTGCGATGAATCTGAAGTAACACCTTTTCTTTTCTATATTGTGACATAGTCGCTGTGATTTTGCAACGTTATTTCGAACAGTTCCTCCCCTTTTTTAAAATAGCCAATAACGTTTAGCCAATCACAGCTCAGCCAGAGCCGTTGAACTCTGTAAAGCCTCAGTTTCCTCCAAATCATTAACCGTTTCTCCTCCTAATCTCCTCCATATTGCTTTAAAATACAGCATTCTTTGCAGAATTCAAATGGGTCCGGTACATTTTGTGGTCTGCGCCGACTCACGCATATGATCCGCTCTGTGCTATCGTGTCTCTGGACCAGAGCTGCTGAGGTTCGCGTGACACTAATGTGAAACCAGACTTCATTCGCCCCAATAGAAAGCATATTAACACTGTCTGAATCGTTCCCTGTTCCCTATATAGTTCACTATGTGCCATTCTCCATGTAGAAAACAGTAAATGTGTGAACAAATGACCGATTTTAGCCGCAGCTTCAGTGTCTATTTATGATGTAGTGGGCGGGACGCTTTAGATTCTAGAGAGCATTTGATTGGACAGAAATTCCGATGACAAGCTGAAGTGCAGCGTGATGTCATTCAATTAATATAGATTAGTTTTCCAGTCTCTTTATGAACTTTTTGAAGCGCCAAAGTTGCAATTGCGTAGGCTGTCAATGGAGGGACAGAAATCTCTCAGATTTCATCAAAAATATCTTAATTTGTGTTCCGAAGATGAACGAAAGTCTTACGGTTTTGGAACGACATGAGGGTGAGTAAATAATGACAGAATTTTCATTTTTGGGTGAACTAACCCTTTAATAGACACAGGCAAGTCGTTGTCATTTACGAATGAGATTGCTTGGGTGTTTGATTCGAGATTGCAATCTTTTAACGATTTATCGTGCAGCTCTAATTACAACCATTTCATCTATGCGTGATGGTTGACTGGCAAATTTAAAAACGAAACATATGCATGGATGAATCATTCACAATAAGATCAATAACATGCAAAACAGAGTGAATTTTGCAATTCATGCCGACTTCAAGCAAACTCAAGTGACCATCTCTCACCTGTCTTCTGCTATTTTCAGGCCATCCTCGTCGGAGGAGGAATCGGAGGATGAAATGATGGCCTTGGACTTGATCTTCCCTTTAAGAGAAGGCGGCATGCGCTCCGGCTTGGACTTGGAAAAAAGAAAAAAAAGAAAAGAAAAATACAATTAGATCTAAACCTCTACGTCCAGGTAAAGCTTGCATATTAACCGCAGAGCATCGGTACCTTCTCAATCCTCTTGCGCTCTCTGGGTTTGCGCTGCTTTTTAGGCCTCGAGCTTCCTTCTTCATCATCTGAACCAGCAGGTCTGATGAAGCAACAAGAGAAACACACTAAAACTCTAAAACACACTAAATACAATTACAAGTTCAATACTAGATCATATTTTGCATTCCACCACATGAACTCTCTATGAATTCTGTGGATCTGATCTCATTAAAGTTTACCTCCTCCTCTTCTTCCGGGGTTTCTTCTCTCCATCCTCCCCTGCATCCTCAACTTCACTGCCACTCCCGACTTTCTTCTTCTTCTTCTTCTTCATTGGTAGGTCTTCATCAGAGTCATCATTGACAAAGTCATCAAAATCGCCTTTTTTGCGCTAATAAAAAAAGAAAGTGAACATGTAAATACAAAACAATGTCTTGCATTTTTAAAAATTTTAATAACCAGATCCCAGCTCTCCAAAAAAAGCTCACCCGTCCACTGCCTCCTTTCCTCTTCTCCTTTGCTGCTTCTTTCATTCCCTCTGAGAAGTTGAGCAGGTTCTTGGTCTTCTCCACATACTGGGCTCTCTGCTCAAGCAGCTTCTTCTGCTCCTCAGCCTCTCTGTTCTTCCTCTCCTCCTGTTCTTTCAGCATTTGCTGCCGCAGTAGGTCTCTCTCCTGCTCCTGTTTGGCGCGGTGCTCCTTCTCCTCCTCATCTTGTTTACGAGCTCGGGCCACATGGTATTGAGCCTGGCTTAGCAAGTCAGAGCACTGCCTGAGAGAGAAAACATACATTTATACTGATCAGATCACTGGAGATTCTGTCATCATTTATTCCCTAAAGTCATTCAAAAGCCTTGCTATTCCAAGAACGAAAGAAAGAACAAACGAAGAAATCAATGAAGAATGGAAGGAAGGAAGGAATGAACGAACAAACTTGATTGATAGAAGGAAGGAAAGAAGGAAGTATGGAAGTAATGAACAAACGAACGTTGATGATGGATGGATGGATGGATGGATGGAACTAATGAACAATGATGGATGGAAGGCCAAAATATGGATGGTTGGAAGTATGTAAGGAACAAACAAATGAAGGATGGATGGATGGATGGATGGAAGGAAGTATGAAAGGAACGAACAAATGAACGAAGGAAGGATGGAGGGATGGAAGAAATGAAAGAAGGAAGTATGGAAGGAATGAACGAACAAACGATGATTGATAGAAGGAAGGAAAGAAGGAAGTATGGAAGTAATTAACAAACGAACATTGATGATGGATGGATGGATGGATGGATGGATAGATGGAACTAACGAACAATGATGGATGGAAGGCCAAAATATGGATGGTTGGAAGTATGTAAGGAACAAACAAATGAAGGATGGATGGATGGATGGATGGAAGTATGAAAGGAACAAACAAATGAACGAAGGAAGGATGGAGGGATGGAAGAAATGAAAGAAGGAAGTATGGAAGGAATGAACGAACAAACGATGATGATAAAAGCAAGTAAAGAAGGAAGTATGGAAGTAATGAACAAACGAACGTTGATGATGGATGGAGGGAAGGCAGAAAGAAGGATGGATGGAGGTATGAAAGGAACGAACAAATGAACGAAGGAAGGATGGAGGGATGATGGGAGGAGGAAGTTTGGAAGGAATGAACAAACAAACGATGAATGTAAAGGAGGAAGGATGGAAGGAATGAACAAAAACAAATGATGTATGGAAGGAAGGCTGAAAGAGGGATGGAAGGAAGAAAGTATGGAAGGAACGAACGAAGGATGGATGGATGGATCGGATAAGCGAAAGAATGAACAATAAATGGATGGAAAGAAGGAAGGAAGGGACAGACGGAATGAACGATCAAAGGCTGGATGGATGGGTGGAAGGAATAAACAAAGGAAGGATGGATGGATGGATGAACAAAAGATGGATGATGGATGGAAGGAACGGACGAACAAAGGATGGATGGATGTATGGATGGACGGAACGAACAAAGGATGGATGATGAATGGATGGATGGACGAACAAAAGATGGATGGAAGGAATAAACGAAAGAAGGATGGATGGATGGATGAAAAGAACAGAGAAATGAATGATGGATGAAGGAAGGAACAAACAAAAGATGGATCAATGGAAGGAACGGACAAACAAAGAAAGGATGATGGATGGAAGGAAGGAAGGAATGAACGAATAAAGGATGGATGACTGATGGATGAAGGTAGAAAGGAAGGAACAAAAAGGAAGGATGGAAGGAAGAACAGACAAGCATATGATGGATGGATGATGGAAGGAGTGCGTGTGTGTTTGTGTAGACAAATAATTTCAGACTGGCTGGGATTTTGTTGTCACGCAGTTCTTGGGAGCTGTCGAATCACATTTGTCTGCGTCGTGCTGTAAGAGGAAACTTTCAGAACAATAATATCAATATGTCAAATATCTGGAAGAGCAACCGTACCTGGCTTCGCTCGCGGCCAGCGCAAGGTCAAATCTCATTTTGTCTCCAGCCTTACTGAGGTAGCTGAAGTACCTGTGAGAACAATAACAGAGAGTTATGAAAGCAGCATATGAGAGGCTGGAGTGCGTCATAGGCTGGAGGTCATGGAGTTGACGTACCTGTGAGCCAACTCCAGCTCCTTCACCGCACTCAACACAGCCTTCAGATTACTCTTCTCGTCCTTCAGCACCAGCGTGGCCAACCTCTGCAGCACCAGCGCCACATTGAACATCAGCACAGTGTCACTGGGAGCCACATGCCGAGCCTGGAAATCAAAGAACCGGAAAAAGAAGTCAGAAACATTTATAATTAGGACTGCTAATAGATTAAAATAGAAGATCATTTTTATATAATAAAATCAAAATAATTAATCATACTTAATACGATATTAATAAAAATGTTTTCTTTTCAAAATGTACATTCTGTTTTAATGCATTGGGTTCCTCTTTTAAAGATAACTTAAAGGGATCGTTCACCCAAAAATGAAAATTATCCCTTGATTTACTCACACTCGAGCCATCCTAAGTATATATGACTTCAGACGAACACAATCTCCTGGCTCTTCCAAGCTTTATAATGGGAGTGAATGGGGGTCGAGATTTTGAAGCCCAAAAAAGTGCATCTGTCCACCATAAAAATAATCCATTTGACTCCAGGGGGTTAATAAAGGCCTTCTGAAGCGAAGCGATTGGTTTTTGTAATAAAAATATTCATATTTATAACTTTATAAACTGTAATGACTAGCTTCCGGTAACAGAGGATAGAGAAAAACAAAACGCCGGTCACGAATTAGAAGTCACCACTTTGACAGGTCATCCCCTCTTTACAAGGATACTTTAAAGAAAATGTACACTACCAGTCAAAAGTTTGGAAACATTACTATTTTTAATGTTTTTGAACGAAGTCTCTTATGCTCATTAAGGTTGCATTTATTTCATAATAAATACAGAAAAAACAATAATATTATGAAATATTATTACAATTTAAAATTATGGTTTTCTATTTTAATATACTTTAAAATGTAATTTATTCCTGAGATCAAAGCTGAATTTTCAGCATCATTACTCCAGTCTTCAGTGTCACATGATCCTTCAGCAATCATTCTAATATGCTAATAATACAACACAATAATACAACACATATGCTAATAATAATTCTAATAATATAGAAAACCATAATTTTAAATTGTAATAATATTTCACAATATTATTGTTTTTTCTGTATTTATTATGAAATAAATGCAGCCTTAATGAGCATAAGAGACTTCGTTCAAAAACATTAAAAATAGTAATGTTTCCAAACTTTTGACTGGTAGTGTATATATGGAAAACAATCGGTCATACCCTCAGAATAAATTGTGAGAAGTATTAACGATGAGATCATTATGCCAGGCTAGCAAACAGAGTAACATAAAATTACCTCAGGTACCCAGCGCTAGTTTCGACAACACTGTCTTGCTCCCTTTGAAGTTGCAGTGAAAAAGACCAGGTGTTGTTTTTATTCCACTATATTGACTTCGTCAGCTAAATTCACTGTTATATTAGATTGATTACACTAGCTATTCACTCGAAACATAGCATGCTGAGGACATCTGCTGGTTAAAGCAGTGTAAATGCAACAAGAACAGCAAAAACATGTTGTACACACTTTGAAACCGCAGCACGTTATCGTTCGTTGGTGTGGACGCAAATATACTTGTCGTTATAGTTATCTTTATAGTTATCGTTCTTGGTGTGAACGGGCCTTAAAAGGAGAAGTTTGTGACGGAGGATTATGATATAAGAGAAGTCATCAGAGGTCAACCTTTCGCCAGACCTCAACTCGTGAACGCGCGAACGGCAGTTACCAGAAGCTAGTATATTTTTTAATGTAACTCAGATTGTGTTCGGCTGAAAGAAGAAAGTCATATACACCTAGGATGGCTTGAAGGTGAGTAAATTATGGGATAATTTTCATTTTTGGGTGAACTATCCCTTTAATATGCAACACATCAAATTAATTGTTCAATACTATTTACTGAATTATGCAACACATTAAATAACAATATAACATTATTCAGCATAATAGCATATAGTTTATTTGGCATATAATTATTAGGGCTGGGACAATACTAACGATGCATCGCGATTCGTGGATCATTTCTGATATATTCCAAATGCATCACAAATCAATTCTGAGCTTAGTTTTTAACAGCAGATGGCGCTCTAGGCTAGTTTTAACCACATGCTCAAATGCTCACAAAGAAGAGCACTCGTGCATTCGGCTGAGTCTGAAAATGTATTTGAACCTCAGAATGCTTTTATGACGTGAGATTAATGTAAACGGCCCACTGCAAACACCCTTGTAATTCACTTCAACCTTTTCGAACTTTATGAATGATTATTTTATAGAAGGTTTAAGTGGTGTGTGTAAGGAATTGGAAGCAAGCAGAGTACGGCTGTTCCTAAAGTACGCAGTGCCATCTGCTGTAGAAAACTAAGCTCAGAATCGATTCGAGAGAGAATCACGATACATACGGAAAATATCAGAATCGATCCAGAATCATTTCTCGACTCGCGATACATCAATGTATTGTCACAGCCCTAATAATTAAATGAGGCAGCCTGATTTATAATACAAGAAAAATATAATATAGAATCACTGCAGTAAAGCAGATTCCCAAATTTTTTCTTAGCTAAACTGCTTTGACCTTAAATATTTACTTCAAGTACCCACTGATATTTTAAACTAATATTTCAATAATTTAATAATAATGTTCACAGTTCTCTGAAATAGGTTAATGATCACATGACATGCAGGTAAACAATCTTTTTTGTTTTTTAATCTTCTTGATTGTTTTTATTTTTAAAGGATTTATTTTCATTTTTTATTTTTATGACTTGATTATTTGCTTTTCATAAACTTGCAGGAAAGCCTGCAGTAAAGAAAAGAAAATGCATTAAGATTTTCCCACCCTGAGAAGAGTCTGTTTGCACTCCTGCAGCTTGCCACATTTGAAGAGCGCTCGGGCCAGATACAGCAGCACCTCTGTGTTCTGATATTTGTAGAATTTCTTCAAGCAGTTTTCATACTGAAGAGAAAAACAGTCTGTGAGTAACAGATCCAGAGCAAAACCCTTCCTGTTCAGAGGAGTTTGTTTATTCTCTCACCATCTGCACAGCACTGATGTACTGCTTCTGCTCCACATAGATGTGTGCAAGATTCAGCCAGACATCACTGATCTCCGCCGTGGCCTCTCTGACCTGGGCAAAGACATCCCGTGCCTCTCGGAAATAACCCTTATGTGCCAACACAGCACCTATGTCACACAGAAGAAAGATGCTTACGATGAGCGGGAGGAGCTGAAGCAATATGATGGGTAAACACAAGTAAGTTGGTAAGTCTGGCCTTGCAGGGCTAGTTAAAAAGCAGATAAAGCACCTATGCCATTGGCAGCATATAGATTTTTGGCATCATTCCTCAGAACTTGTTTGTAGATCGCCAAAGCTCGATCCTGGTGCCGCTTTTCCTGGAAAAAAAAAAGGAGCAAATAAATAGAACAGACAAATTCTAACAGCACATGATGGTTTGTCAACTGAATATTGTGAGGCACCTTTTCTCGGTCTCTAGTGGGCTGGTGTAGCGTCTGAAGCCACACGTTTCCCAGCGCCAGCATAGAGTAGGTGTCGTTCTGAGTTGAGGGCTGTTTAAGGATGCGTTCAAACTTCTTTTGGCCGGGACCCCACTCCTGTTTGGCCAAGTGCAGGTTACCAATCAGCGACCAGGCGTCGGGGTGGTCCTGCAAAACACATTTTATTAACACAGATCTGAAGAAATGACCAAAAACTCAGCGCTCCTAAAAATGTCCAAAAAGTCTAGGTTCATAAGCCACAAATTTGTTTGAAAAGTTGCAAAAAAGGCCCACACAATATAAAGCATAAAAAAAACAACAAAAAAAAAGCATGTGAGATAAAAACCACAGGTTTAATGAGAAACAGCAAACGTTTCAGTCACAACATGACCTTTTTCAGTGCTAAATAATATATATATTATACAGGGCTTGAATTTCGGCGTGGGATTGCACATATTGCGCATAATGTTACTCATTCCCACTCACACCCAAAGTGCCACCTCTCAGTACTAAATTAAGTACTTTTTTGCTGCTTATTGCACTTGAACAGTCAAATACACAAAATAATGCCGGTCTTGGCGAGTATTCACGTGAACACAGTCAGTTGTTTTAAGTGAACATAAAGAGTTGAGAAAGAAAATGCATGTGTAACAGTATAAAGGATCTGTGCGTCAGGTCTTAAAGTGACAGCAGCCTAATATACCTGCTGCTACCTGGCACTGTAATTAGGCACTGATTATTTAGATTGATACAGATCTAGAAGAATGACAATATATGAAGGCCCATGTATGTATATCTACCTGATTGATCTGAAGGGCTTCTTTAAACCAGTCAGAAGCTTCGTAGAAATTTCCCTTGTCACGTGCCATTGCTCCAAGACGCAAGTAACCTGTTACAAATTCAAATAAATCAAATGAACTGTTTCCTGAAAAAAAAAAAAAAAAAAAAAAACACACAAAATTAACACTGTGATGATGCATACAGTCCACATAGTTGGGATGCTCTCTCAAGATGTTCTTGTAGAGTTTCTCGGCCTCGTGAAACTCGCACATGGCTTCATAGAGTCTGGCCAGGTTATAGGAGGTTGTGACAGAGATGGCGTTGTAGTAGTGCTCATCGTGCTCGCCCTCAGCTTTTGCCCTCTCCAAAGAAGCCAGGAAGTATTTCTACAAAGAAATTGAGATGTATGATTGACTTATTTAATGCATTTCTGATGCTTTTTTTCCCACAACCAAATTGTCCAAGACCAGAACATTCCTTTAAAAGGTGAAGTATGCTATGTAAGATGTTAAAATACATTGTCTTAACCCAGTTTATTGTTCATTGACTACTATTAGTATGCCATTCACGGGTTTATCTCCCCCAAAAGTGTAAATATTGAGCCTCCCAGGAACCATCTAAACATTGAGAATGGTCCGCTGAGGTCCGTCAATCTAATTTCCAGCTCAACCAATAGCGAGAGTTTGGGGCGTGGCTACTGTAACAGGCAGAGAGTTTGGGGCGTGGCTACTGTAGCAGGCAGAGAGTTTGGGGCGTGGCTACTGAAGAAATTCAGCTTCAGGTACAGGAGTGCAAGCCAAATTTCCACCTTCAAAGACTAATCAGGTCATGAACACGTCAAAGCGAACGGGGCATTTAGATACAATGTGCTACACTGGACGCTTCAATACCATGCAACACCATCATGCACTCATTCAGAAAGACAATTGTACAGTTCATAATTGTACAGTCCCAGCCTTTTTATTTATTAATCAAAAATTCCGTGGCATTCCGTGTTATATAGTCAATTCCATTTTTATGACTGGATTCCGTGATTCCGTCCGACTCTGCATCGCGGAAATATTAGGGCCCTAGTTTATATAAGAGAGACACTTGCGTTCACTCTAGAGAGATTTTAGCCTACTCAGTTGCTTACTCATGACACATAGCAACACAGCTAAAAGTACTCCTAATATGTTAGACCATTTATTGAAAGTAGCCTACTTTTGCCTGAGACATGCCTTCACAAGCACCCGTAAGAGCTGTTTGTGATGCTTGAGTTGGGAAAGGAGCGATGCGCGAAAGGGGTGTTTGCAAGGTTATTGGAAAATATGCTTTATTTTTGTAATTCCACTAGGTGCCACTAGTGTCGCAGAAACTACATACTTCACCTTTAATTTGAGCCAAAAATTTCTCTTTACCTTAGCCTCGCCGAGGTTTCCCAATCTGAAGTGTAAAGCCCCCAAATTATTGAGGATCTCAGGGGGAACATCAGCCTGGACCTTCTCCTGAAGGATGCGAGTGGCAGTGCCATATGCAGAAAGAGCACCCTGCAGGAAAGATGGGCGATTCACAGTGAGGTGTACGTTACACAAGTCAAAACACAGACGCATGTAGAAACAGCACTGTTACCTGAATGTCTGTTTGTTCCAAAATTTGGGCGAGCTCGATCCAGGCTTCCACATCATCGGAATATTGTACTGTGACTTTTTTCAGATGTTCCTATGAGTTAAAAAAAAAAACAGCCTTATAATCTCTGAGAAAAACATTTTTTGTAATTCAGTTTTTTTAAATATATCAAATGTCATACTTTAGCAATGTCTCTCTTCTCCTGGTCATCCGATGTGGCATAAAGTGACCCAAGGATTTTCATCGTTTCATAATTGTTGGGATATGCCTTCAGGACCTTTTCAAAGCACTGCGCAGCATTCTCCTTGTCTCTACGATACACATACATCTGGCCCAGGCCAAAGAAGGGCAGTACAAATGTAGATGATGCAAACTGAGTGGCCTGATAGTAGTACTGGAAGGCTTGGTCGTAGTCCTCCTAAAAGCAAAGACGTGCAAGTTTATTACCATTTGTCTTAGACATTACAGGAAATTTCATGTTTCATGTTTGGCCCCGGTCCACAATATCAGTCTTCAAATATTTCGAAGTCAATTTTGAATAAATATTACAGTTAATTCTTAAGTTTTTATAAAACTTATACAGCCATATATATATATATATATATATATAGTGATATGGCTGTATATCAGCACGACTGTGATTCAGCCATAGATAATTCAGTTCAACGGCACAAGTGTGTAAATACATAAGAAACAAAAACGGAGTGTTTTTTAAAAACCCTCTTTTGTGCAGAACTACTTCCTTCCACCAGATTCAAATCTCAAGTTGATAGTTTAACAGTTCAGCCCAAGCCTCCGTTACAAATTCTAAAACGTCACTTTAGAACTAGTAACAAATGAACGTTGAGTCGCTTCATTGAAGCTTATTGTATTATGTAGAGTATTACGGTATTATGAGAGAGAGATCGACTAAACGAGTGTATTACCTGCATCTGATATAGCATTCATTCTTCAGGGCGATGTCCATAATATTATATCCATTATAAAAAGTTTGTTTGAATGTCCACTGAGGAAAGCGATATCTTTGTCCTTTTAAAAGTTAAGGGGATTTCCCACTTTTTTTCCCTCACTCACAAAAACAGTCTTTGCCGCCATATAATGCCGTAATAATGTAACTTTCACTGAAGTCCATATCACGATCACTAACAGACCCTTTCTCAATACAAAATACGGCATATTATTTATACAAAATAACATTTATTGAACAACAATATTTAAATTAACAATAATAGCATTATAAAAGACAATAAGAAACAAACACAAGCAAACAATCAAGTAAAACGCACAAAAGCGGCGCTCTAGTACAGGATTTAAGTTAAATATAGCCTAAACATAAAATTATGAAACTTAATTTTCCCACTTAACCCAAATCGATTTGCTCTGGAACAAGTAATAAATGAATTGTTTGCCAGCGGCAAATTCCCGAAGGACTGGCCGAGATGAAGCTGTTCTCTGCGGGTACATGAGCACTGAACGGCTGCTGACGGCCTGGAGCTCACATCTGCGAAAGCGTCTAAACAAATTGTAAAATAGGCGCTATGTTTATAAAAGTCACATATTTGAGGTCTAAATAACTACATTCTCCCATAAAAAAACTCTTAAAACTACATTGTGACACAACAACAGTAATATTTTTTTTTAAAAATATGGTGGATTTGCTCGACCACCATGACATTCACCACAAGCGGAGTGATACAAACGGTGAAATGGTTCCAGTGCTGATACTGGAATCTAAAAATCAGTTCCGGAAACTAAAATAAAGCTGAAATAAAAAAAAAATTAAATATAAATATTGGCAACTACCTGAAATAAATAAATGTAAGTATTAAAATTACTACAATTAAAGTAAACATTAATTAAAGCAATATAACCCTAAAACCCTTCAGAAATCAACAAAAGCAATTAACGAAAATGACAAACTATAATATTAAAAAAATATAAAAATAAAAGTGTTATATTTCTCATATACGAAATATATACCCATACTGGTTATACACTATTTCTCAAATGAAAGAAGTCTCTTTCTCACCTGGACATGGAAGGAACGAGCTAACTGATAGCAGCTCTCTGCTTGCATAGCCTCCACCTCTGTGTTGTGAAAAGCATGAAGAGCCAGATGCTGCACTTTGCTGTAGTCCTGAAAAACACAAAGTACATTTAAAGTACAAGATCTCCAATTCTAAACGGCAGATCACAAGAGGGATCTAGCTTTACCTTTTTGAAGAAGAAATGATTGGCGAGGTGATTGAGCACCATAGGATTGCTGGGGTCAATGGTGTAGGCTCTGGAAAGCAGCTGCACGCCGTTCTTGATGGAGTCGGCCTCTTTATTGTTGAGCTCCAGCACAGCCAAACCCACCAGTGCTCCCACACATTTGGAGTTGAGCTCCAGAGCTCTGCCAAACGCCAAGCGAGCCTTCTCTAGTTTGTTGAGCTTGACAAAGCAGTGGCCCATGCCTAGTCTCACCTCGGCTGCAATAAGACAATTACAAAGAAATGAGCTCTGTCAGGCTTGACTAGGGCTGGGCAAAAAAGCGATTTTTTGATTAATCGTTTTTTAAAATATGGTCGATTCGATATTGAATCTTCAAAACGATCTTTTTTCCGTATTTATTTCCACAAACATTGAACATAATATCTAATTGATGTTAATTTCATTACTAGATGTCATGTGACAGAGACAGAAATGAAAGATTTCATTAGTATAAATTGATCTACTATCACTATCTAGGAAGTAGTCAAGATTCAAGGAAAGGACAATAGTATTTTCAACTCACCTGGACAGCCAGGGTTTGTGCGAAGAGCTTTTTTGTAGTAGGCTAGAGCTCCCCTGTAATCCTTTTTGTTGAAGGAGATACACGCCTTACCTGTTAAAGGACATAAACATATTCATAACAAGACAACATCTATCAATAACCATGAAACAACATTCACACCCAATTTAACTTCAATATTACGCTTGTATAACAATGTGACTAATGTGAACCGATAACAGCACAATAAGACCAGGAACATGTATTACAGGATATCTAGATTTTTTAAGACCTGCACAAATAAATTTAATAACGCGTCCATACAAAACAAACCTAAAGAATCTCAAAATAAATCATGTACACTATCAGTCAAACGTTTGGAATAATTAAGATTCTTCATTGTTTTTGAAAGAAGTCTCTTATGCTCACCAAGACTTGATTAAAAATACAGCTAAAACAGTAATATTGTGAAATATTATTACGATTTAACAGAACTGTTTTCTATTTTAATATATTTTGAAATGTAATTTATTCCTGTGATTCAAAGCTGAATTTTCAGCATCATTACTCCAGTCTTCAGTGTCACATGATCCTTCAGAAACCATTCTAATTTGATGATTTGCTGCTCAAGAAACATTTATTATCATCATCAGTGTTGAAAACAGTTGTGCTACTTAATATTTTTCTGTGGAAACCATGATTCAGAACTTTGGGGTAAGTAAGATTTTTTAAAAAAACAAAACAAACAAAAAAAACTAATAATATAAATAAAAAACATAATACTTTTATTCAGCAAGAACGCATTAAATTCATCAAAAGTGACAGTAAAGACATTTATAATGTTACAAAAGATTTCTATTTCAAATAAATGCTGTTCTTTTGAACTTTCTATTAATCAAAGAATCCTGAGAAAAAAAAAAAAAAATGTATCATGGTTTCCATAAAAATATTAAGCAGCCCAAGCAAATCTGAAGGATCATGTGACACTGAAGACTGGAGTAATGATGTTAAAAATTCATAACTATTTTAAACTGTAATGATATTTCACAATAATACTGTTTTTACTGTATTTTTGATCAAATAATGCAGCCTTGGTGAGCAAGAGACTTCTTTTAAAAACATTTAAAAAAATCTTAATTATTACAATCACGACAAGAGCGCTGTGTTTTGACTTATTTTAATTCAATACGCTCATATAATATGAAGTTTAATAATCACATTAGGCTATATCGCGACTGTCCCCAAATTTCAGATATAATCTAAGAACTCTTAAAATGATAATTTACCAAATGTAAGACTTTTTATAATCTTAAATCAGATCAAACTGTATTTAAGACATATTGAGGTCCCGTGGGAAGCCTGTATTAGGTAAGCAGGGTGAATTAGTAAGTAAATAGGGTGAATTTTGATTTCATGATGACTTTAAATCAGACTTTTAAAGTATGTAATGATCATGTGAGTTTTACCCAGGAGTGCAGGGATGTTGTTTGTTGACTGGTTAAGAACAAACTGGAACTGAGCATCTGCTTGATCCATCTTATCTCCTTCCAGGAGACAAAAGCAAGCTCTTCCCAGCAGATGGTTCTGTAGAAATGAGAAATATCATCATTACAGTTATAAAAACAATAACAGTGATTGCTACAGTATGACTATGCAGCCTTCATTTACCTGATCGTACATGATGATCTTGTCTGCCATGGTGTACAGAAGAGTGGACTGGTTGATGAGGTCCTTCTTCGCATCCTTGTTCTTCTCTTTTCGAGCCTGTTGGACATAATAAGCTGCTAGTGTGTCCAAACACGTCATCTGGTCCTTCTCATGGTCTCTGTAATCCAGGTTTCCATCGATGCGTGCCGCCTCCAGC
The DNA here is from genome assembly GCA_039654765.1 of Mylopharyngodon piceus. NCBI lineage: Eukaryota > Metazoa > Chordata > Actinopteri > Cypriniformes > Xenocyprididae > Mylopharyngodon > Mylopharyngodon piceus. Next base: position 45,321,701 of record CM077442.1, read on the forward strand.
AACTTGACAAAATCTTCTGTCTTGCCTTGTTTGTAGTACTCCAACTAAAAAGAAAGAAATAGTACTGAGGTTTTTGTGCACCAGAAACCCTAATAAAGTCACCATACATGAGCTTGACACTTACTGCGAGAGCGATCCATATGTGCAGCTGTGTGTGCTCCTGTTTGAGGATACTGATGACTTCATCTCCTTCTGGAAGCTGATCGAAGTCGAGCTCAATAACCTGAGAAAGAAACGACATATATGAACTCAGTGAGTGCGAAACATTAATGAGGATGAGAACAGGAAAATAATATTATAATAATAAAAATCTTTATTTTATAACCAACAGTACAAAGTGCTTTACAAGAATCAAATACAAGTTATAAAATAATTGATTTAAAACAATTTCGACCAGTTAAAACATGAAGGCAGGTGAAATTACATTATTCCAAAATTGCAATTCAAATAAATTGATTTGATTTAAAAGAGTTCACTTTTAAAAATAAGATCAGTTTTGCTGAAATGGACAGTAGAGCTCAAATAGCTGCAATAAATAATAATAAAATCATTTTATATAATAATATCAGTTCATGTGGAAGATGTCTTTGTAAAAACGCCCCTGAGACATGTTACACGGCATGACAAATTAATAATAATGATGACAAATATACAATGATATGATAATAATATAATTGTCTAAAATTATTATAAAATATTATATCATATAATATTATATATATATATATATATATATATATATATATATACACACAATTTTTTTTTTAAGAGAATTAAAAAATTTCTTTACGAAAAGAAGCGAAGCGTGTTAATTTGATAGAAGCCAATGTGATATTAATATATTTCTCATTGGATGGTGATAAAAATGCAGTATTTATATTTGATTTAATTATTAGAATTGTGGGTTATTATAGTCAAATTGAATGAAAAAAATACCTATGTTTGAACAATTTACATTAAATGTACATTAAAATGCATTTGGAAACAATATCTAAACGTAAACACGTACGAACTACAGCAATACAAACTATGCAGCTGTTTAATATGTACAATGTTTTTCTGTTGTAAAACTACAGTTGTTGTTTTGTACTTTTTGGCTTGGTTCTAAATAAAAAATAAATAAATATATCAAAATATATCATACAGACAAACTTCAAAGGAAAAGGCTTAAATATGCTTGGATGATGTTTCTTGGCAGAACCATAAACTAAAGTATTTTTACATCATTGTATAATGATTACATAATTATGACTGTGTAGCCCAAGACTCTCGGAAGCACTTCTGTCATTCGCCTTTGTTAGTTCATTAATTTAATGTAAACTTATCAAAAGCGCGTAAATGATAGCATGTTAGCAGAAGATAGCTATCCACAGAGCTGTAATTAAACTACACTCAGCATCACACAGAGATAAAACGAGTCCAAACCTCATCTGTGTCCCGCAGAGGGATTTCAATGGATCCCCGAGACATGGTTGCGACTCGAGCCTAAAACCCAATATTGCAGGTTTTGGTTTGTACTTGTTCGTATCCAGCAGCAGCAGCCGCACACACTCACTAACTGAACCTGAACAACAAAATACACTACACTTCCGGGTTAGCGGTCAGACGCTTCAAATTAAAAGTCCTCAGAAACGTGTGTTTGACTCTCGTCCATGGATTTTTCTTTAAATCAACAAAACTATTTTTACATTTTAGTTATTTTTCTGTCTTTACTAGTTATTTTTGTAATAATCATGCGCTGAGACAAATTATTAAAAAATACAAACATAAGTAAAAGTAAGGTAAAAAATAGTTGGGTATACCATGTTACACAGCACGACAAATTAATAATAAAATATATTAACCATATCTAAAGGTATTATATAATATTAAATAAATAAATAATAACAATAAGAATGATCATGATTAAATTGTAATATAGTATTATAAAGATAAATCATATTAATAATAAACATATAATGTGATAATAGTACAATTAAATCTAAAATTGCAATATAATATTATATAAATAAATAATAATAATAAACATATAATATGATAATAGTACAATTATATCTAAAATTTTTAGATAAATATAGATATATAATAAAAAGAAATATACAATTAAATGATTATGTATAATTATTTATAAAATTGTAATATAATATTATATAGATAAATATTAATAATAAACATATAATATGATAATAGTACAATTGTATCTAAAATTATACATATAACATATATAAGGTAACTTACTTTTTTAAGTTAAACAACAATATTTTTTACAGTGTGTGTGTATAATATAATATATGTATTATAATAAAAATAATACATATATTATATTATAATAGTATATTTACAGTGCTCAGCGTAAATCAGTACACCCCCTTTGAAAAGTAACATTTTAAACAATATCTCAGTGAACACAAAAACAATTTCCAAAATGTTGACAAGACTAAGTTTTATACAACATCTGTTTAACTTATAACATGAAAGTAAGGTTAATAATATAACTTAGAGAACAAAATTTTCAGTTTTACTCAAATTAGGGTGATGCAAAAATGAGTACACCCCACTGAAATTCTCGAGAGCAAAGCTAAATTTTAGACTACAAATGTCTAATTTAACAAGAATTCAACCACAGGTGAGTCTAATTATTCGTTACACAGGTGTCCAGCAGACAGCTGACTATAAAAGGGTGTTAAAACCCCTTCCCATTTCATGCTGTCAGCAATGGCACCACATGGAAGAGAAATGTCACAAGACCTGAGAAAGAAAATAATTTCTTTACACCAGAAAGGTGAAGGCTACAAGAAGATCAGCAAAGCTTTACTTATCAGTCAGAATACTGTAGCAAAAGTGGTACAAAAATGTAAAAAAGATGGAACTGCAACCATCTCACAGAGACGTCCAGGTCGTCCACGGAAGTTAACACCTCGACAGGAGCGTCTTCTGATGAGAAGGGTTGAAGAAAATCGGCATGCAAGTTCACTGCAGTTATCTAAAGAAGTAGAAAGCCAAACTGGGGTGACTATTTTCCGTGACACAATACGGCGTACACTGCAGAGGAATGGCATGCATGCGTGCCGTCCATGAAAGAAGCCTCTCCTAAAGCCCAGGCACAAAAAAGCCCGCCTAGAGTTTGCCAGGGCCCATGCTGACAAAGATGAAGACTACTGGGACTCTATACTCTGGAGTGATGAGACCAAGATAAATGTTTTTGGAACTGATGGCTTCAAAACTGTATGGTGTCGCAAAGGTGAGGAATACAAAGAAAAATGCATGGTGCCTACAGTGAAACATGGTGGTGGCAGTGTCCTTATGTGGGGCTGCATGAGTGCTGCTGGTGTCGGGGAGCTGCATTTCATTGATGGCATCATGAATTCACAGATGTACTGCTCTATACTGAAAGAGAAGATGCTACCGTCACTCTGTGCCCCTGGTCATCGTGCACTTTTCCAACATGACAATGATCCTAAACACATTTCTGAAGAAGCACAGGGTGAAAGTGATTCAGTGGCTCCTGATCTGAACCCAATCGAACACCTATGGGGAATTCTGAAGAGACAAGTTGAGCATCACTCTCCATCCAGCATCCAGTCTCTAAAAGAGGTCATTCTTGAAGAATGGAAAAAAGATAGATGTTGCAAAATGTCGCCAACTTGTTCATTCCATGCCTAGAAGACTTGGTGCTGTCATTAAAAATCATGGAGGCCATACAAAGTACTAGATGTAGTAGTTTTTGTTGTGGGGTGTACTCATTTTTGCATCACCCTAATTTGAGTAAAACTGAAAAATGTGTAATCTAAGTTATATTATTAACCTTACTTTCATGTTATAAGTTAAACAGATGTTATATTAAACTTAGTCTTGTCAACATTTTGGAAATTGTTTTTGTGTTCATTGAGATATTGTTTAAAATGTTACTTTTCAAAGGGGGTGTACTCATTTACGCTGAGCACTGTATATCTAAAATTACAGTATTATATATATATATATATATATACATGACTAATACTACTAATAATAATATAAGAAATACAACAATATGATAATAGTAAAATTATATCTAAAATTATAATATATTTTTATAGATAAATAATAATAAAAACAACAATAATGTTGTTATTATTGTTATTATATTACATTTAGAAATGAGATTTTCTGACTGAGAGAAATGCTTTGGAGGTTGGATATGTTTGAAGAAATGGACAAGGACAATTAGTGGGTGGTGCTGATAGTGACGAGTGCTGGCCTTGAATCATTTGATATGGAAAACTGCCGAATGTTAATTAAAATGGTCCATTACAACATTGTTGTGTCCTGCTAGAAGCACACAGGCAGTGAATGGAGGGCGTTTGGGGGGAGGCAGCCATGTCATCTGGTTTTGATGTGTGCCAGTGATGATGAAAAGAGGCAAAGGCTCTCTAAAGATCAGCTGTTGCTTTTAGAAGCACTGAGATCTACAAGCAACAAGGATGTTTCACATACACAACAGTGGAACTGGGACTAAGAATGAAAAAAAGGTATGTCATTTTCCATTGCATTTTATGCCAATAACGAGTACATATATATATTCATCATTCTATTATTTCTGATGTCTCAGCTGTTGTCTTAATCATATTTCAGTAAAACAATGAAACGAAAGAACACATTAGTCAATCTTCACTAGTTCTGGAAAATGTAAGTATGCTTCTTAATGAAATTAAGTGTATTGTGATACAGATATGATTGGAGTAAGGGTTTCTTTTCTCTGGTGTTCAGAGACTATGGCCTCAGAGAAGCTGAATGGACACCAGAGATCTTTAGAGGAAGACGTCGGGCCCCATCTGCCCTCTCTCAGGCTCGTATCACAGAATCATGGCTGTCATGGATGCAGCGTCCCAAGCCTTTCCATTGACTCCGGAACATATTCACTGGAGCCCTGCCATGTGCTTGAGAGCAGTGAAGGTGATCTGATGCTTTATTAGTATTTCATTAGTGTATTTTCTTAGTGTGTGTGCAGCTGTAATTCCAGTCATCTTACTTGTGACTTGACATTGCTTCAGATTTGACATCAGAGAGGGCTCTGTGTGATTGTGCTGAAACAAATGGCTTTTCAGAGGAGGAACTCCTGAACATAACTTTTGAAGCATGTGACACTACTGGCAAAGGTAAGACCTTCTCTTTCAACAGCGCTATAGATGAAAAGTTGCACATCTTACACACTACCGTTCAAAAGTTTAGGGTCAGTATAATTTGCAAATGTGACAATGAGGTGTCATGAGAAATCGAATCCTCCCCCAGGAATGGGGTCTCCTTTAGGAGCCAGGCGGTAATGCCTGATCAAAAGTTGTTATCGTTATGTCTTGACTAATTTTCACTATTTTATGATGTTTATTACATTAAGTGCACAAACAACATGCTGGAAATATAAAATGAATGCCTGTATTGCATAATAAAAGAAACTGGAAACACAACCATACCTAAAAATGTATTTTTTATAAGGATAAGGATTGTTGCAACATACTATGTTCTGTAAAAGTAATTTAATATTAATTTTACACAATAATAGCAATGTGGTATATTACTATTATAATTTTTTAATAAATTAATTGTCTTGCTAAGTACACACAAACATCATTAATTTGAAAAATGTAACTGGGAACTATGTTGGAAGCAAAAAACATACCTAATATAATATAAGCTATGCTAGCAGGCTAATCGGGTAGATGTATGCTATGCTAAGCTAACTAAAAAACAGTGAGAACGAGAAATGCTTGATTTCACGACCTATAGCTTCAGTTATATACTAGTATATAAACCATGTAATTTTAAAGACATTAATGGTCATTATAACACATTTTAAACGATATATTATAATAACATGATTTTGCAGGCATCAAGTTTCTCTAGACAAGCACAGTTTCTTGAGCATCAAATCAGCATATTAGAATAATTTCTCAAAGATCATGTGACACCGAAGACTGGAGTAATGATGCTGAAAATTCATCTTTGATCACAGGAATATATTTTATTTTAAAATATGTTAAAACAGTTATTTTAAATTTTAATAATACTGACTCCAAACATTTGAACGGTAGTGTACATCTCTCTGTCCCCTACAGGAGAGGTTCAGGCCTCCAACGTGGTGCAGTATCTCCAGGCCATGACACTCCAAAGCTCCGGCCAGGACAAGCTGACCACTTTACGACACATGTTGGACCCAGAGGACCAGGACCCACCTGTTAGCAGGGATGTGTTTCATGCCACCATGAGAGAGTGGATCGCTCAGTGCTGCCAAGATGGGTGAGAGATACGGGCAAACACAATGTTAGGGTTGTGACTCTGTATGATGTGATAACTTTAAGAAGAGATATTATAAAGTGTACTAAACATTGAATTTCATGTACAGAACTCCTGTGGATAAAAACCAGGCAACAGGATCAGCATTAAGAAAATTATCTAGTAAGTGAATAATAGTGAATGCTTACACCTCCATTTAAAACTTTTTTTTGTTTGTTTTTTTTTGTTTTTTTTGTTTTTGTCTCTTCTGCTCACCAAGGCTGCATTTATTTGATCAAAAATACACTAAAAATAGTAATATTGTGAAATATTATGACAATTTTAAAGAACAGTTTTCTGTTTTAATAATTTTTAAAAATGTAATTTATTCCTGTAATGGCAAAGCATCATTACTCCAGTCTTTAGTGTCACATGATCCTTCAGAAATCATTCTAATATGCTGATTTGCTGCTCAAGAAACATTTATTATTATTATGAATGTTGAAAACAGTTTTTGATAATTTGATCAAATTGATCAAATTATATTTATAACATTATAAATATCTTTACAGTCACTTTTGATCAGTTTAATACATCCTTTGCTGAATATTAATTTCTTTAAAAAAAAAAAAACTCTTACTGACTCCAAACTTTTGAATAGTAGTGTTAAGTTAATAAATGTTAATACTGTATTTAACATTTGTAAGTGTGACATTTTAAACTTAAACCAGTCTCATTCTGTTCCATAGGGACTGAATATCATCTTCCTTTAAATGAGGCCACGTTCACAGACGGAGCTGAATGTCATTGGTTAGTACATTTTAAAGCCACACTCATTTTGATTTCATTGGGTCTTTACGAGCATTAGAGCTGCACGATTCTGGATAAATTGAGAATCACGATTTTTTTTTTTTTTTTTTTTTAAATAGAGATCACGATTCTAAACAAACAGACAACTAAACAAAATAACATGTAAATTGAGAGAGGTTCTGACAAAATGTTAATTGTTGCAGTGTATTTAAAATTTTTAATTAATTTGAAAGAATTATTTTTAAAACATCCGTTTGAATGAATGATTCAATGACTCACTCATAAATACTTTGCTTGTTTTATTACTGGATGAATCAGCCTTTTTGAACAAATCTCTTGAATGAATGATTCAATGGCAAATCCATTTTTTAACAGTCACTCGTCACCACCTAGTGGCATAACGATGTAATCAATACAAAAACATGCTTTGGTAAATCTTAATTACGACATAAAAAAAATCACAATTATGACATAAAAAGTCTAAATTATGACATATTAAGTCATAATTAATAATTATGACATAAAAGGTTGAAATTATGGCATATTAAGTCATAATTATGACATACTAAGTCGTAATTATGAGATAAAAAGCCAAAATTATGACATTAAGTCATAATTATGAGATAAAAAGTTGAAATTATAGCATATTAAGTCATTATGAGATAAAAAGTCGAAAGTATGAGATAAAAGTTGAAATTATGGCACATTAAGTCATGAGATAAAAAGTCGAAAATATGAGATAAAAGATGAAATTATAGCATATTAAGTCATTATGAGATAAAAAGTCGAAAGTATGAAATAAGAAGTTGAAATTAGCATATTAAGTCATTATGAGATAAAAAGTCGAAAGTATGAGATAAAAGATGAAATTATGGCATATTAAGACATTATGAGATAAAAAGTCGAAAGTATGAGATAAAAAGCTGAAATTATAGCATATTAAGTCATTATGAGATAAAAAGTCAAAAATATGAGATAAAAGGTGAAATTATGGCATATTAAGTCATTATGAGATAAAAAGTTGAAATTATGGCATATTAAGTCATAATTATGAGATTAAATTAATTATAACATATTAAGTCATAATTGTGAGATTAAAAAGTTGAAATTATGAGATAAAAATCAAAATTATGTTATATGAATTTTTATGTTATATTTCAAATTTTTTTGAAATATGTCAATACAATTGTTATTTGAAGCGCCAAGTTACTTCAAAAGGTGATTTGCTCTATTATAATCGCTTCCGTAGACATCAGTGTTTATATCTGAACTATAACTGAACTTTTTTGATAATTTAAATATTTACAAAACAGAAATAAGGTTACTGTGTTGTTGAAAAGACTGTTTCATACCTATAACTACATGATAACTGGGTCAACGGCAGCACAAACATAAATTTCTATGTTTCGGTGTGATTTCGTCAGAGGTTTGATAGACACAAGCGAATCAGTGTCCTTTATCGTGTGATAGTGTGGTTGTTTGAATAGAGATGCCGATCTTTTAATGATTAATCGTGCAGCTGTTAACAAGCATCTGCGAACACTCTCTGATTCTGTTTGATTTCAGTGAGTCTGGAGATTTGTCAGGTTTAGTGGCTGAGCTCAAGCACACGCAGCACAGGTTGAGGGAGCAGAACAGCAGCCTGCTGAGGAGCGTTTCTCAGTGTGAGGACACCATCCTACAGCTCAGTCTGGAGGTGTCAGAGCTGCACACCAAACTGACCAGGTATCCACTCTAACCACAAAGCTATCTACTGTAAGTTAGCATATGTGTGCATAAAATACCTGACAGATATCACCAACAGTGTAGGGGAAGTTACTGTAAAAAAAGTAATTAATTACTAGCTACTAATGACATCTTCAACAGTGTAAATAGATTCCTGTACTAATTACTCTCTCTAAAAAGTATTGCATTACTTATTACTAATTACTTTCAATTATCCATCGCACTATCCATTATTAATATAACTGATATAATATAATAAATATTGAAAACAATATAATAAAAATGTTTACATTTATTCATTTTGTCTTGGTTAATGTCACCAGTGCGCAGCTGTTTGTGGTAAGAGCGCGGTCCCTCTCAGAGGAGCTTGATGAAAGCAGAAGTGCACTGAGGGAGAGCCAGGACAGAGCCGCAAGAGCACAGGCCAGCAACTCTGCATTAGTATGAATCATTATGCTAATGGAGTTATTAATACTGATGAATTTGGTTTTATAAATAACTATTCTTACTCAATAACTTGACATTTGTCTTTTAGATAAAGGAAAGTGAACGCTTGAAAGCTTTAATCCAAATAACTGAAGAAAAGGTATTGACTCTGTCTTTGATAGAATCATTTATTGTGAACCAGGGGTGTTTCTAGACTGTCACCAGTACTGGGGCACAGGCCCCCATCAAAAAAGTGTGTCCATATTTTAATACTCTGTCTTTTTTTTTTTTTGTATATATAATATTCACCTCATCCAGTGCTATTTTTGTTTTCTATCTTATAAAATACCCTGTTAATATTTCAGAAATATTTTGAGAAATAGCTGCAAACGAATCAAACTGAAACAAACGATTTCAGACCTTTTTTGCAAACACGTTTATTTAACGATTAGATCAAAAGAGTATGTATGGAAACCCATTTCCGCCACATCAGAAAAAAAACATGGTATGGTAAATATTAACTACAAAAAATAAATAAATATATATATATATATATAATCACAATTATGGCATATTAAGTTGAGATAAAAAGTCTAAAGTATGAAATATAAAGTTGAAATTATGGCATATTAAGTCATTATGAGATAAAAAGTCGGAAGTATGAAATAAAAAGTTGAAATTATGGCATATTAAATCATTATGAGATAAAAAGTCGAAATTATGATATAAAATGTTGAAATTATGGCATATTAAGTCATGAGATAAAAAGTCGAAAGTATGAAATAAAAAGTCGAAATTATGATATAAAATGTTGAAATTATGGCATATTAAGTCATTATGAGATAAAAAGTTGGAAGTATGAAATAAAAAGTTGAAATTATGGCATATTAAGTCATGAGATAAAAAGTCGGAAGTATGAAATAAAAAGTTGAAATTATGGCATATTAAGTCATTATGAGATAAAAAGTTGAAAGTATGAGATAAAAATTAAATTATGGCATATTAAGTCATTTTGAGATAAAAAGTCGGAAGTATGAAATAAAAAGTTGAAATTATGGCATATTAAATCATTATGAGATAAAAAGTTGAAAGTATGAGATAAAAGATGAAATTATGGTATATTAAGTCATTATGAGATAAAAAGTCGGAAGTATGAGATAAAAGATGAAATTATGACAAAAGTTAAAAATATGAGATAAGTCGAAATTGACAAATTAAGTTATAAACTAATTATGAAGAAAGAAAGAAAGATAATCTAATTATGACATTAAGTCATAATTGTAAGATTAAAAAATTGAAATTATGAGATAAAAAATCGTCATAAAAATTATATATAAAATAATTATATTTCGAATTTTTGTCATAATTTCAATTTAGTAAGTCATAATTTCGACTTTTTGGTAATAATTTCGACTTTTTATGTCGTAGATTTTACTTTTTAAGCCATAATTTAGATTTAGTATGTCATAATTTCAACTTTTCATCTCTTAAATATGACTATGTCATAATTTTGACTTTTCATCTCATAATTATGATTTACAAAAGCATTCTTTTTTTTTTCTTATGTTTTCTTAATTGACGAATCTGGCATTGCTACATTGGCATTTAAATCACACATGACATAATTTCTGAAATAATATCAGGTAAAATGATTCTCTGGTCAGTGTACGGTAATCTCCATAAAGATTTCTCAGTAATACTTTACTGGAACACTGCTGTATTTTTACCACAGTAAAATGGATCTAGCGACGCCCCTGTAATGTGAACTACTACGAATAATTCTGTTATTTATTAAGTCACAGTATCTTCCACAGAATGAAAAATTAACCCTTGAGAAGAACCTTTCTGAAGATCGAATCAACAAACTTAGAAGAGAAAACTCTGAATTAAGGGTGAGAGAATACTAAAGTGTGCAGTTAGTTTACTGGCCACAGGGGGCGCTACATTAACACTGTCTGATAACGTTTACAGGGAGAATTAGAAGAATCTCATATAGTTCTGGCTGTGAAAAACAGGGACCTTACAAAGGTGATGATTGATTTTAGTCCTAGAAACAGTGTTGGTTACATTTGTGTCTTTCTTTATGGCATTTGTTCTTTATTCCACACAGAAAAACATTCTGCTGGAAAAGCTGAAGGACACTCACTTTGAAAGTCACAAAATTATCGAGGTATTCCATTGTTGAGTCCGTTGGGAACATGTGAAAGAATGGTTTGACTGTTCAGTAATGGTGTTGTGTTGTCTGCTAATGCATCTGAAGGGCCTGCAGTCAGAATTGATGAGACTACAAGAGCACTCACAGCAAGCACTCTTCAGGTAAACTCCACAGATGCACCTGTCTGTCGCTCTGTTGTTTCAAAAGCAGGAACATTTAATCGGTACTTGTGAAAAGCAGCAAAAATGAGCCATTGTTTATGCTCTAAATCAGGGGGTTTCAAACTGGTGTCCGAGGACTCGTAAAACTGTAAAAAAAAAAAAATTACAAAATAAAAAAATAATACGATTAAAATAAATGTAAACAATGTAATGCAAACAAATAGATTAAAATAAATACATAAAATTTAAACTGTGATTAGATTAAATTACATTATTAATAGGTTGTTATAGATTAAAATTTTGATTAATATAAATAAATACAAAATTTGATTAAAATTAAATAAATAAACAAACAAATAAATAATACATTTAACAGTACATTACTATAGTGAGTAGGAAAATATATAATAATGGAACTTAATTGAAACAAATTTTAGATTTATAATATTAATATATCGTAATTATTAGATAAAAAGCCAAAATTATGACATTGTCATAGTTATGAGATAAAAAGTTGAAATTATGGCATATTAAGTCATAATTATGACATACTAAATTGTAATTATGAGATAAAATGTTGAAATTTTGGCATATTAAGTCATTATGACATAAAAAGTCAAATTAAGACATACTAGTAAATAATTTTGACTTTTTATGTCATTATTACATAAAAAGTTGAAAATATGAGATATAAGTCAAAATTGACAAATTAAATTATAAACTAATTATAGAAGAAAGAAAGATAAACTAATTATAACATTAAGTCATAATTATGAGATTAAAATTTAAAATGATGAGAAAAATTTTGATTAATATAAATAAAAATTTGATTTAAATTAAATAAATAAACAAACAAACAAATAAATAATACATTTAACAATACATTACTATAGTGAGTAGGAAAAAATATAATAGTGGAACTTAATTGAAACTAATTTTAGATTTATAATATTAATATATCAGTGTATAAATTGGGTGTTTATAAAAGATTTTAGATTGAGGGTCTCTCACACGAGGATGATCATTTTGGGGGGTCTGTGATCGGAAACATTGAAAACCCCTGCTCTTAATGACTGCCTATGCAATTAAAATTTCTCAGAAACATCAAATGTTTGATTGTGTTGCTACAACAGTACATTTAGCTTCCATGTTTTGAGAGACAAAATATCCACCTCATTTTTACTAGTCATTTTTCCCTGTGATAATAGAGTATTGAACATTTTTTTTTTTTAAATTGTGTGATTAAAAGTAACTAAATCATCTTACATAATAAGTGGATTCATAGTTTTGTTTCATGGCATTTTAAATGATTTTTGTCAGGTTAAATAAATACCACATCATCTCTCGTGGTCCACAGAGGACGGGTGTGACAAACCATCAGTCTCTGCACCGTGAGATTCAGGAAGCTCAACCGGTAACAGTTCATTCACATACAGTATACTGCAGGACCATCCGCTTACAGTAGATTAACTCTCTGAAGAATGAATCAATACATTCATGAATGATGCATTTTTAAGTTACACCCTAGTGGACAACTTGCATTTATTGTTACTTAATATAAAGTCTCTCTTAAACTACTAAAATACAACAATTGTTTTAGGAGATTTTAAATAACATACTATAATATGATCTTTACCTAGAAAATACAGATTCTATTAGTGATGTTTACAAAAAAAGAGATGTTTAAAAGACCCTCGTGAAAAGGGTGCACTGTAGTGTACTTCAAATTACCATTCAATCAGCTTCAGTCTCTCTTTCTGCAAGTTTCATCTTTCCGCCAGTAGGTGGCGATAAGTGACTGTCTTTATGATCATACCTCTTTTATATAACCAGTGAATCATTACGTTCAAAACCACTGATTCATTCAGAAATGAAGCACTGAATTGATTCTGTTTTGGCTCTGCTTCGAACAGTTCTTCTGGTGGCCCAAAATAGACTAGGGAATATGTCCTTGAAATGTAAGATACTTGACTTATTGTGTATTGAACTGGTGCTTAAAAGCAATATCACACCTATAATCATAGTTTTGATCTGATTACCTAGTAGTCGGCCATTGATCTCTCAAACAGAATTGTCTGTGGTGGTTTAGATGCAGAATCGCAGCGTGAATGGTTAAAAAGCCATTTGGTTTTAAACAGGTTTGCACGTAGACACAAAATGGATGTAGTAGCTGTACAGTATATGTCCTCTTCTTCTTTTCTTTCAGTCCCAGAATGTGGCCATGGAGTTGATTAGTGGCTCCCTCAGCCAGATCTTACCCACCGTCCCCCAGAGAGCAGACATTCAGAACCTCCACAAGATCAAGCCTGTAGAGTTGTCCCATATACTGCATGCACAACTCGCAGAGACTGTGAGAAACATACACACAACTTCAACATAACATACTACTGGTGTTTCCTCTCAAATTACTAAAATAATAACAGAGAATGAAAGTTATTGTACAGTTTATTCATTTTATTATTCAGTCCCACCAGAACTTCTTCTAGTTTTGGGACTTAAAATTGCTTAATTAGCTGTGGCTTATTTCAAAAACTGCAGCGATAATTGGAGTATTTTTGTGTTGTGTTGTTGTCCAGTGAAAACCCATCATGGTGTACTTTGAATTAGTGACATTAAGAATACTATTACCTGTATTTTTTGTGCATGATTACTCAAAATGTGGTCCTGTACAATATATAATCTGACACATTTTAAATATGTTTTTACAGTTTATTAACTGTAATTGTCATTTTCAAAATTATATCATTGTCCTTTTTCTTCAAATTAATATTATTTTTACAATAGTATTATCAGTGACTGCATTTATTTGATATGTTAAAAAAGTGCACATCCAGTAAAATTATGTATTTCTTTAAATGTAATCTACTGGTAAAATCAGGCATTATGAGGACTAATATTCATGATATTCAGTATTATATATATATATATATATATATATATATATATATATATATATATATATAGTATCATTAAACCTTTAGAAGCTCATTAGGATAGGACAATATTTGGCCGAGATACAACTATTTGAAAATCTGGAATCTGAGGGTGCAAAAAAATCTAAATATTGAGAAAATCGCTTTTAAAGTTGTCCAAATGAAGTCCTTAGCAATGCATATCCACTCACAAAAAATATATATATTTTTGATATATTTACGGTAGGAAATTTACAAAATATCTTAATGGAACATGATCTTTACTTAATATCCTAATGATTTTTGGCATAAAAGAAAAATCGATAATTTTGACCCATACTATGTATTGTTGGCTATTGCTACAAATATACCTGTGTGACTTATGACTGGTTTTGTGATCCAGGGTCATATATATATATTCTTATCTGCTGAATCAGACCTTAAAGGGATAGTCGTCCAGGGTTATTATGGTTAACTAAAACCATAAAAAAATTGTTACTTGAAATTAAATACATGTTAACTAAAAATAAAATAAAATACACAAAACTACAATATTATCTCAATAGGGCTTTTCACACTGCACTTAACCCTGGGTTATCGTCGTTCTAAACACCACTTTTAACCCCGGGTAAAGGAACTTTTCACACTTGTAATTTAGAAGCAGGGTTAGCACCGCTTTTTACCCAGGGTTATGAAACCCATGCTCTGGAACAAGGCTAGCACCGCTTTTGCGGTGCCAAACTTGTACAGTGTGAAGCAATGAAGTATTAGATTGTTACAGCTAGACGCTTAGCAACAGACAACCAATCGCATACTCATATTTGCCTGCTTTGGACAGTCACGGAAACACTGCATATAAACAGTAAATTCAGCTTTTGAGGAAAAATGTCAAATGCTGATAGAAAATGCAACAATTTGAGTGAAAAAGAGACCATTTCATTCTTACCTTTATAGTCCGAAATGTCCAAATAAACTCGATAGTACAGTCAGCAATACAAGGATGTGCAATGCTAGAGCTATGTAAACAGGTCACGTGCTGCGTTTATCCAATCAATGACACTGACCCCGCAAATATGCAAATAAGAACATTAACCCAGGGTTTAGGAATCTGCGATGTGAAACGTCAGCTTATGAATACCCAGGATTAATTGTTAAAGGAACACTCCACTTTTTTTTGAAAATAGGCTCATTTTTCAACTCCCCTAGAGTTAAACAGTTGAGTTTTACCGTTTTCGAATCCATTCAGCCGATCTCCCGGTCTGGCGGTACCACTTTTAGCATAGCTTAGCATAGTTCATTGAATCTGATTAGACCGTTAGCATCTTGCTCAAAAATGACCAAAGAGTTTCGATATTTTTCCTATTTAAAACTTGACTCTTCTGTAGTTACATCGTGTACTAAGACCGACGGAAAATGAAAAGTTGTGATTTTCTAGGCCGATATGGCTAGGAACTATACTCTCATTCCGGTGTAATAATCAAGGAACTTTGCTGCCGTACCATGGGTGCAGCAGGCGCAATGATATTACGCAGCACCTGTGACCCTGCTTGCACAGGGAGCGTAATGCAACCATGGAGACATTTGTGAGAGACGTAATATCATTGCGAGAGTATATGAGAGTATAGTTCCTAGCCACATCGGCCTAGAAAATCGCAACTTTTCATTTTCCGTCGGTCTTAGTACACAATGTAACTACAGAAGAGTCAGGTTTTAAATAGGAAAAATATCGATACTCTTTGGTCATTTTTGAGTGAGATGCTAACGGTCTAATCGGATTCAATGAACTATGCTAAGCTATGCTAAAAGTGGTACCGCCAGACCCGGAGATCGGCTGAATGGATTCGAAAACGGTAAAACTCAACTGTTTAACTCTAGGGGAGTTGGAAAATGAGCCTATTTTCAAAAAAAGTGAAAATAGCCCCGGGTAAATTATGAGCAGTGTGAAATGTGAAGCAAGATAACCCAGGATTCTGTTTACCCGGGGTTTAGAATGACCCAGGGTTAACTATTTCAATTGCAAAAAGCCCTAATGATACTAGAATAACACTGTAGTCAACCCCTAAAATTAAAGTACTGTTTTTTTTCAAGCATGCAGTACTTTCTTACTTTGTATTATCTGCTCTTCAGGACAGAGTTGGCAACAGTGCAAGTGAGAAGTTACAGAGACTCTCTCTGCAGGAACAACAACAGCATGGAAGTTCTAGGCATCAGCTGGTGACACTGTAAGGAATCATTTCCATTATCCTCTGCCATTCCTTTCATTGCATAATGTGTTGTCCATCTGTTTTCCAGTCTAAAAGAGCTGGAGCTTCTTGAAGCTCCGCTGGCGGCGCAAGGACAGCACAAGACCAAGAGTCAGACGCAGGAAGCCCACATAGCGGCCGCCATCACCTGGTGGAGGGGCCAGACTAAGGAGGCCAAGAAAAGCCAGACTGCCCAAGATCCACAAGAGGCTGTGGTGGACATGCAGAAACCGATCCAAAGTCTAGAGGTTGATAGAGAGTCTAAGCGTGGCGTGAGGGTGCTTCTCCAAGACCAGGGAACGAGCACGCAGGAAGACGCTCAGATTCAGTTTAGGGATGTGGCTGTGATCACTGATTCATCAGCAGAGCGTTTGGCCGAAGAAGACCTGCTGAAGTCCCTGAGGAAAGTGGAGGACATGGTGGCACAGACCTTACGGGCAGCCCACGTGCTAATGGGCAGCGAGAAGAGGATGAAGGAGAGGATAGAGGCCATCAGCATGAGGGTGGAGAGAGCGTTGAGCAGAGCTGAAACCACTGAGAGTAAATTCAATGCCCTGGAGGCCACGATCTCTGCTAACACACAGGTGTGGGCTGACACAGAATTGATGGCGCCAAATGCATTTACACTACCAGTCAAAAGTTTGGAATAATTAAGATTTTTACTGTATTTTTGATCAAATAAATGCAGCCTTAGTGAGCATAAGAGACTTTTGAATGGTAGTATATATAAAGTAGCTGCATATTATGGTTATAATTCATCTAACATGTTCTTTGTTTTGTTCTAGTCGTTATTTATGTCTCAATCTATGGCTACTGGCATCCTGGATTGTAGCTCAGCTGCTGTCACATTCTTTCCCACACCAAAGCCTCTCACTCAGGAAAGCGCCCTCACTCCATTTTCATCCAAAAACGGTATTGTTTACCTCTGAAGTTACTAAAAACATTTCAAATGACAATCTCTGACGCATGATGGCAACTTTTAAGTTTTTGGTTGAACGATAAGTTTGATATAACAGTCCTTGAATTTATTGGTTGAGTTCTTGTTTGTGTGGTTTAGTCAGTGGTTGAAAGTCAGAATAGCATACTAGCGTATTACACCGTGTCCTAACCAGACATGATGCGATAAGATTCCAGCGACTAGAAATTTGTCTGTCCACACCTGACGCGACATGACTACGAGACGTCACAAAATCAATCAAAAATCACAGCCAATCAGAAGAGCGTGTGGGCGGAGTCTCTCTGCAAGTGCACTGCACTCGCAATCAAATAGATAAGTACATATTCAATTTCATAAACATTACAACATTTTAACATTATTAAAAGTACATACTGAGTGACTTTGTCATAAAATACACTCATTTGTTCACACTGAGTTCACAGTTTGAACGTTCTTGTTTCCTTTCAATTATTTTCAAGATCTGAGGTGAATTATCCATTGTTGCTTTGAGTATGACTATAAAGGTCGCACAAAATGATATTCAGACTCACAGTAGACACTTTTAATATGAAATAAAGCACATAAACATTACCTCAGATTATCATACTTTGTATGTTGTTGTTCCAGTTTTGACGTTGCAGAAATAGAGTCCGTTTCTAAAAGGGCCTTTGCACCGAAGGAATGTTTTCATAGTTCCTATAACTATTGGCGGAAGTACCTACTTTTTTGCGTGTTCGCACTGCAGGAACCGGGAACGATTTTTGTTATAAGGCTAGGATGGCTAGGGCCATTCGCACCGCAAGAAGGAACTCTGAAGTGATGTAAGCCATTCTTGCTGGTTGTTGTGCAAAGCTTTTATTTTGACGGCACTGAGAACGCATGAGCCTGAGCACACAATGCTCCCATTCTCCATCTTCATTAGTTTTCAATCTGTTTTACAGTCCCATCTAATATGATATTAGATACAACTGTTAAACAAAGAAAGTAAACTTTACACTCCTGAGCATAAAAAATGGGCCAAGCCCAAAATGGCTTAACACTAAGCTTTTGATTGTCTCAACCACAAATTATTGGTCAGAAAATTAGCAGTATTTAAGCAAATGCACGACTTATATACTTATATTAGTAGTATTCTATTCAGAATTCAGGACACTACAATGCACTGATTTGATACTGTAGTAGACGGTTGCATGGTAATAATTTTCTCTCTAATATTATCAATCTTGCAAGTAAAGAAGTTCATAAAGTCATTACTGCTGTGCTGTTTGGAAACGTCAGAAGTTGAAGCTTTATTTCTCGTTAATTTAGCCACTTAATCAAATAAATACCTAGGGTTGTGTTTGTTTTTTTCTAAGACATAATAAGCAGATCTAGCCGTTTTTAAAGTCTTCTGTATGCAAAAATGCTTTCTTTCCACGAAATGCGAAAAACCTCTAGTTCTTAATACTGTGTGTGGTTACCTGGATGATCTATGACTGTTTTTATGTTTTGTGATGGTTGTTCATGAGTCTCTTGTTTGACCTGTTAAACAGTTAAACTGAGCTCTATTCTTCAGAAAAATCCTCCAGATCCTGCAGATTCTTCAGTTTTCAAGCATTTTTTTTTTTTGCATATTTGAACCTTTTCCAGCAGTGACTGTATGATTTTGAGATCCATCTTTTCACACTGAGGACAACTGAGGGACTCAAACACAACTATTACAAAAGGTTCAAACATTCACTGATGCTCCAGAAGGAAACACGATGCATTAAAGGTGCAATATGTAATATTTTTGCAGTAAAATATCCAAAAACCACTAGGCCAGTGTTATATACTTTGTTCACTTGAGTACTTACAATATCCCAAATGTTTCCAACTATTTGTAAATCGTGAGAAAATTGCAATTTTAACCAAGGATCCGGGACGTGTGAGGAGTCGCCTGTCAATTGCGTCATACCCGCGTTACCCTCGGTTTCTGGTTTTATTTTGTAGAAACCATGGAAACACCAAAGACACATGTTTTAATAGACAAGGCAACAACTGTTTTGATATATTTATAGACAGAAAACTAATTGTTGTTATATAGCTCAACACGTTTAGTCTTATTGTTTAAATCTAATTTTCTTGATTTTTTGCGAGTACAAAACCATGCCTCAGAGAAAAACACTATTTTGTCAAGTAGCTAACATAGCATAATCAGATGCAGCTTTATTTTTAGTAACAGTAATACAGCATTTTCTCCATCATACAATACGTTTTAAAATGAATTGCATGCCATTTATCAACACAAGCCATCCAGCATTTATTAATATGATATTCTAAAATCAATCTAGCTTACTGAAGTGTGCAACGAGTGTCTCACAGCAGCCACCGAGCGAACGCACAGAGTAACGTTATAACATCATTTTCAACACTCTCAAATGTATCTAATATGATAAACAGAGCTGCGTTACCTCATACTCATGACTGGAAAAGCGGAAGTGGTGCCAGCGACTGTGGCATAATAAAAGTTCCGCTGCTCATGAGGTGTGTGTTGCGCAATCGCTCCAGCGGCCTCGTTCAGCTCCCACAACACTCGGTCCTGCTCTGCTTCATACTACAGTAATGTTAATAATCGCATCCATGAACATGATTTCTTCCCGAGTCCTATCCCTATTCTTTTGCACCGTCCGTTGAGGTGAAGACCACATGTCCCAAGATTCCACGCTCAATCTTAGCGTCATCAAGCTACGCCTTTGTTTTGAATAGGCCTCTAGCGACCTCTAGCGGACAAAATTTTTACATATTGCACCTTTAAGAGACAGGGGGTGAAAACTTTTGAACAGGATGAAGATGTCCAAATTTTTCTTATTTTGTTTAAATATCTTTTTTTTTTTTCATTTAGTACTGCCCTTCGGAAGCAACAGAAGATACTTACATGTTTCCCGGAAGGCAGATTAAGAACAATATTCCTTGATCTTCAAATTCAAAAGTTTTCACCCCCCGGCTCTTAATGCATCGTGTTTCCTTCTGGAGCATCAGTGAATGTTTGAACCTTTTGTAATAGTTGTGTTTGAGTCCCTCAGTTGTCCTCAGTGTGAAAAGATGGATCTCAAAATCATACAGTCACTGCTGGAAAGGGTTCAAATATGCAAAAAATGCTGGAAAACTGAAGAATCTGCAGGATCTGGAGGATTTTTCTGGAGGATTTTTCTGAAGGACTCATGGACAACCATCATAAAACAAAAAAACAGTCATAGATCATCCAGGTAATGGCGCACAGTATTAAGAATCAATGGTTCACAAACTTTTGAACGGGTCATTTTTATAAATTCAGCTATTTTTTTGTCTTGTGGACTTTATGTAAAAATCTTTTATGTAAAATATCATACTCAGGACAGTACTAAATGAAAAAATAACATGCATTTTGTATGATCTCTCTTATTGTGTTAAAATTATTCACATTTTCACAGATTCTGCAACTGAAACTGATCAGGAAGATTATTTCTAAAGCAAGCTTTAGTGGTAGAAGTGATAGTTCCACCATATTTATAACAGGGAGGTGGTTTTGCAGCCTTGGCTAAATGTGGTATACACGAGACTAGATAATGATCTGAGAACAAAACAGAAACACAAAGTCCAGCAGAGTGAAACTGTGACAAATTAGAAATATTGCCTTGGCAACTAACTGAAATAAAATAAGTCGAATTAACGCTAAATAGAAAAATAAAAAAAACAAAGACTAGTAAAGTTGACAAGCACATAGCAAAGTCACTAAAACATATATGAAAATATAAGTTATTTCAAAATATTCATATATAAATAATACTAAAATAAATTTTCTTACATAGAAAATGATGACACCCTTCACCTTATCAAGTACTTTATGAATTATTAATCCCATGTGTTTATTACATTTTTTGCAGACATATAAAAGGTGTTACGGCAGTTAAGAGAGGGTGTCTAAAAAAGACAAGAACAAGCAACACAACAGAAACCACACACACAAAAACCATAAACCACCACCAGCCAATGCAATCGTCGTGTTATGGAGGAAAAGCATGCATCCATTTAAAGAGGATGACACGCCTGGCCAGAAAGGTGCTAAAGGCAATGACGCAGTGCACTGTGGTTGATATATAATCGGGGTTGGGAGAAAGACAAACAGGCCAGTCAAAGAATTAATGATGGTATTGAGGGCCTGTGAGAGTGTTCTGAAAATGTCAGACCAGTAGTCCGTTAGCATCAGGTATTATTATTTATTATTTAATAATTGATTATTATTTATTATTATTAATAATCAATTATTATTAGTTTTTTTTATCAGTATATATTTTAAGTGTGCACTATGGCATCTGCTTTTTTAACATAACATGAGTTTTTCTTTATGTGCAGTATTTTTGTGTGTTCTCTCATGGCGTAACCTCCTTCCTGCTGTGTCTCTAGGGAGCTCTGTGGCTTTGGCCCAAATGCAGATGCTGTTTAGAGTTGAAGGAAATAGAGATTCTCAGTTCACACATGCGATATAGGCCCTTAATCGTGTTTAATCATTTGATAAATGTAGACTGTTTGTGGAATAGCAAGTTGCTGTGCTTTTTTCTCACTAAACAAAAGCAGATGTCTGTGTAAGTGTGTGTATATCTGATACAGACACTGTTTTCACAGGCTTTTTCTCTCTGCTTATTTGTGGATGACAAAAAGTGTTGCATTTGCTTATCAAATGAGTAGTCCAAAGTGAAGTGAAACAGACATGCTATAATATGACTGACCACGCAGCCCGCCTGGTAGTCTCTCACATGCTTTGTATTTTATGACTGGTGTCTATAACTGCTTCATGGAGATAACATTGTGTACAGTTAGTGTGTTTCAAAAACAATATGTTTAATCACACTCGCTCAGGAAAAGGGCACATTACATAAAATAATCTCAATCTGCATAAAATTGTTTTGATAAACCCGACTTCAAAGTCAAGAGTTTGTGTAAACAGTGGTTTCACATTAAAAATATACACTACCGTTCAAAAGTTTTTGGTTTTTGACTTTTATGCTCACCAAGGCTGCATTTGTTTGATCTAAAATACAGTAATATTGTGAAATATTATTACAATTTAAATGAACTGTTTTCTATAATATATGTTAAAATGTAATTTATTCATGTGACGCAAAGCTGAGTTTTCAGCATCATTGATCCAGTCTTCAGTGTCACATGATCCTTCAAAAATCATACTAATTTTCTGCTCAAAAAAACATTTCTTATTATTACATAATGTTAAAAACAGTTGTGCTGTTTAATATTTTTATGTAAACCATAATATATTTATTCTGTATTCTTTAATGAAGATTCATAAGAACAGCATTTATTTGAAATAGAAAACTTTTGTAGCAATATAAAGGTTTTTACTGTAATTTTTGGTAAATTTAATGAACAATTGAACAGTACACTCTAAAAAATGCTGGGTTAAAAACAACCCAAGTTGGGTTAAAAATGGACAAACTCACCGAATGGGTTGTTTTAACCCAGCTTAAATGTTTGACCCAACCTGCTGGGTAGTTTTATTTAACTCAACTATTTTTTTAAAAATGCCTGTATTGCTTTAAATGAACCAAAATAAGTTGGAAATTAGCATTTATTAATAGCCAATATTTAATAAATGAACATTTATTAATAAGTTTAATGAATAATAATTAAACAATAAACATTTATTAAATTGCTAATTAATAAATGTTCACATTTTGATTATTATTATTGCCTCTAGTAATTATGTCTGATTTTTAATTTCCATCCTTATTTTGGGCTCATTTTAAGCCAGCCATATAGTCATTTTTAAACAATAGTTGAGTTAAATAAAACTGCCCGGCAGGTTGGGCAAACATTTAACCCAATCGCTGGGTTTGTCCATTTTTAACCTAACTTGGGATGTTTTTAAATATTTTTTAGAGTGTAGTCCCCCAGCCCCCTTATTGTTTATGCATATTACTACCATATTGATGTTTTATTCTGCATGATCATATTATACATCCCTTAATCCTACCCAATACCTAAACTTAACAACTACCTTACTAACTATTAATAAGCAGTAAATTAGGGGTTTATTGAGGCAAAAGTCATAGTTAATAGTGAATATGTGTTCCCCAAACTAAAGTATGACCAAAAAAATTTGAATTTCCAAACCTGTATGACTTGACATTTTTCTAGAAAACTCATTTTGTACTCCACTCAAGAAAGAAAGTAAAACAGGTTTGGAACAATATTAAAAAAAAAGACTTTTAGAATATTACTGTGTCATCACTAACTTTTTATGCTTACTCTCTCAAAGGATGTTTGTGACGTTTTATAACTTGCAAATGTTTGCAGCATGCCATAAAGCACCTACACAGAACTGAACAAAATTCTAGAGAAGTTTTATGGCTGAGAAAGAGGCTCAATGCAAAGCATTTACTAGATTATTTTACTGTACAGAAAAGCCTGTTCCTCTGGGAGGACATTTGCATTTGGTGTAGCGTTTAGCTGTTGTGGTATGTTTTGCAATCTTTAATGAAGTTCCTCTTTGTCATGGTCTCTTTTAGTTTTAGTTTCTTGGTCATGTAATCAATAATTGCACATTGATATTTATCCATTTAGTAGGCTCTTCATCCGAAGCGACATTATACAATTAGATCAATTTGTTTATTACCAGTACAAACAAAGTTATCATGCATTTGCTGTAGTCATTGTAATAGGAAATGTCAGCATAACAGTTCTCATTTTGAGCTGCTCATCTCAATCTCATCGCTGTACGTCACAGTCCGTAATAAAGAATGGGATGAATGACAGTCAGTATTCATTAGCTTAAAACTCTATCCTCACAACACTCTGAATAAATAACAGCTGCTGTAAGTCCTTCAGCTTGTTTCCACTAAAAGTGGATATGTAAGTGATTAATGTTGCAGTGAAGGGGCTCGTTTTTACCACAATCTACCTGAACCTTTTTACGACTGCAAGACTGCCGTCCAATTGATACATGCTTCTAAATGACGTGAAACAATGAGTCTGTGCCTCGCCAAGTGCTTTCAACCGGAGGATCAAGCTCCTCATGTAAATGGTTGCCAGGTTATTGTTGCCCTTAGATATGGAGGCAGGGAGGGAGGGGGAGAGAGAGGCTGAAGGAAGTATTGAAAACTCTGCTGTCAATCAAGCGCTACGCCTCCTTTGGTGCGTCATGCTGTTGGATGGCCGACTATTTAATGTGCATTTTAACACTTGTGCATTTGCATGATAGACCCGTGACTTGCAAATAAGCCTGGATCTCTCTTGCTGCTTTCAAACAGGTGGTTGTCTTCTGTACACACGAGCAGAGGACCACAGCAACAAGGTAAAAAGAAAAAAGCTCTCTATATTGATTATATTGTTTTGGTTTGTTCATTATTCTCTTTTCAGTTTTGACCGTAATGTTAAATCTTGAAATATCCCAGAGTATCTCCACAGCAGATTACTTGTCTTTTTGCATCATTAGTTGTGCTTGCTAAGGTAAACCTCACTGTTACTATTGCTAATACTTAGGTTTGGGGCTTGTTTGTTAAACTTTGGTGTGTAACTCATTTGTTTTATGGATAAATTATACCAAAATGCCACATAAAATCATGCAGATTATTGAAGATAGTTAGATAGATAGTGCTAATTTGTTTTTTTGTTTTGTTTTGCCACCCAGAGATATTAAATGAAGTATCTGAGTCATATCTAGGGACCAGAATGTACCACAGGCCTAGTTTCTAAATAATAACCTTGGTTCCTAAATAAAAATGTGAGGGAGCAAATTAAAATAATAAATATGATGCCAGTAGCTGTTTTAGTTTGTTTTAAATCATCATTTGTCTCATTTTAAATAAATTAAAGTCAACTTGAGGCCCCCCGGGAAGTTTTCTGAGGCCCCCCGGTTGAGAACAACTGCCCTACCATGGTGGCAATACGTTTCACGTGGTGAAGCACCACACAAACTGGCTTCATAAAATGTAAAAATCTAGTTTATCATTTCTTGTTGCTGATGAAGGGGTCAATTTTCTCTCTTATAATCATGGGGTGCGTCTCAATCAGCTCCCTAGTTCACTAGTCAGGGCACTGATCAGGGAGTTGGCCATTTTAAGGTCTGTCTCAATCATGAAATCCTTCCAGTGCACTGAAAAGTTTGCTTCCTAAAAAAGTCCCACAATGCACTGTGAAAACCACGGAGCATCGATGCTCACTACATTCCCTTAACGGAAGTTCTGAAGCGCGAAACATAAATCACGAGCTAACTCACTACACATAATGACACACGATAGATGTTTTTTAATATACAAACCATTGTTTAATTTTATACTACAAGGCTGTTGAATGCTTGAATCTGATTGGTTGACGAACGTTCTAAGGTGTGCAGTTATTTTCAGGGAAACGCACAGCTAAAGTAGTTCCAGGCAGGTCTTGACCGCATTACAGTTCAATATCGCTTTGCCAAATGATTTCAGTTATTCCAAAGGTCCTTACAGCCTACAACAGCGAAAGAACCAAAACCCACAACAACACTGACCAATCAAATAAATATAGTAAACAATAGAATAAAAACAACAAATAATTTCCTTGTTTTTTTGCAACAAAATTATATTTTATTATGTACGGAAAGCTCATACTCTCTTTCTCCCGCTCAAACGCACACACATTCAGTACGCACACACCCTCGCACAGAAACGTGTTGTCAGCTCTGCTCTGACGATTTTATCAGTACATTAGTTTAACAACTTCAAAGCTATATGACATTTATGTCTAGCGAGGTTATAATGGCGCTGTTCTTGGAGCAGATAAACTTACAGTTTCACTATTAGTTGCTGCCGAACACTGTTGATAGTCGAACAGACTCAGGTAATCGCATACGCTTAATCTCTCTCTCTCTCTATAACTGCATTAATAACTGCATTTTTCTGCTATCAATGGCTCAAACCTCTGTTACTAGCTCTAAAATGACATTTTGGAATTAGCAACGGAGTCTTGGGATTAGATGCGCAAGAAATTAATTCTTACACACAAGAGCGTTTTAAGGACAAAAACCTGACAAATATCTTGAAATACAACATCTGAACAATGTCTTGAGGTGTAGTAACCAGTGATGGGAATAACGGCGTTATAAATAAATGGCGTTACTAACGGCGTTACTTTTTTCACCAACGAGTAATCAAACGAATTACTTTTCCCCGTTACAACGCCGTTATAATTGAGCTCACTGAAGCGGTTTTCATCCGAGTATGCTCTCTCTCAGCCATAGGACCTGCAAAGTTTTTTCTCGTTGGGGTGGGAGTCGTGGGACACATGCTAACTGATGATGATTGGTGTGTGACTAGAGATGATAGGCCTGCAAAGTGTTTTGTTGTAAAGAAATAGTACAGGTTAGTCATACACAAATATAATTTTAAACTGATAATAATGTACGACGCTCTGTGTGAGTGTGTCTGTGTCAGATCATGCGAGTGGTACCGGGAGTACCGGGTATATTCGGTACCCACTGATAGGGCTGTGCCAGTATTTACGTGAATATGACACGAGTGAAGCACAAAGCTTTGTTTACAGAAGAAATAATAGGTTAGCAATTAAATGTGACATCGCAGCCATGGAAACATTTTGGTTCATGCCGAATGAGAGAGGTACGTGAGTCCATAAATTTAAGCTTTGTCGGCTTTGTATTCTGTTTTGCGAATCGCGATCTAGTCACCCGATTATCAGAGAATTTAACAATATTCCATTAGTTATTTCACTGAACATGGAATTTCTGTTTCTTTTCCCAAATCTTCACTCACGCAGGGGATTATAAACGTTTCTTCCTTTGGTTCGCTTTTAATTAGGCCTATTATATTTGCATTCTTCACTGTGGTAAAGTAGAAAAAACACCGTAGGTAAGAAACCTTTTTGCTTGCACATCAATTTATATTTAACACAGTTTGTGCTTGTTATTAGACATTATAAGGCGCGTCAAGTTTATTTTTATAGCGTGTTTCACACACGCCGGTGATATTTAGTTTCGCTTTCTCTAGCAGCGCAAAATCAAACACAGCCTGAATGTGTGAAGATAAAACTAGCTCTTCATACCTTTTATAACAAGTGTCATTTGCTTGTAACATAAGGAGATAACATGAAGATATTATTAAAGAGAAATGGTTTCTTTCCTGCTCGTGTCCCACATCCCTCTCAAAGCGCAGAGCGGTAGGCTATATGACGCATCTTTGTGTGGAAATTAAAAACCAATTGTTTTTAGAATAATACTTAACTTTCTTATTATTTAAATTACCATTATTTACTGATATTTATTTCATAGTTTTACAGGCTGTAGTGTGTCGTTTCACTGAACGAATAACTCAAATAAACACGAACGTCTGTTTCAAAATGGATGTTTGAGCATTTGTTTATTTATTTTTTTCTATTTCAGAATTTATTTCATTGAGGTATATATATACACACACACAAACATACACACACACGCTCCAAATATTTATATGTATGATTACCATCATATTTAATATGTTTTTAAAAATAGGCTAGTTAAATAAAATAGTAAAGTAGTTCCAACAGATTTTCCTGTGGTACCGAAATTGGTACCGAGAACCGTACAATTTTACTGGTATTGGTACCGACTACTGGAATTTTGGTACCGTGACAACACTACATAGATGCAACGATTCTGGATTGATTATGATTATGGTCTACTAAAATGTGATTCCAATTTTTTTTTCTAATATCGCGATATAATATCGATATCACGATATTTTCCACTGTCCAGACGATATGAATTTTAGCTCATATCGCCCACCCCTAATTCGGATTACATAATCAGAGAGCAGCCTATTTCTTTTCGTTTGAATTATTTCATTTAAAAGTAGACATTTCAAGCTTTCTATAGATATATTTCTCATGTCTGTGAGGCAAGCAGCCGCTGAGTTTCGGTTCATTTAGCTATAAGACGCGCTCCAGTTCACATGCAAGTGATCGCGCCGGCGCCATGTCATGATTATATTGTCTGCTATATTTGCTTCTTATTTAATAAATCCAGGCAATTGGTTGATGAAACATTAATTAAGATACAATTTTTACAAAACGAAATTCACTTTAAAGAAATTCTTTCTACAAAACAAAAATTGAAGTGGTCAAAATCATGTCTCACCCACTCCATGTCTCCCGATATATTGCGCATCTTATGATTTATTCTATCTTACTCATGCTGTTCACTTTTCATAATCAAATAGATGAATTTAAAACATAACATAGGCCTATTTAAACATAAATATGAAACTACGTTTTCTTTAATGGTTACCAACACCTAGTACAGTACAGAACAGAGAAATTTCATGTCGTGAGCAAGAGCGGTTAATGAGTCACGAGTCGGATCAAGAATAATTTATTTTTAGACTTATATTTAATATTGGGGCCATCCAAATTATTTGACATATTTGATTTTTTTTTTTTTTTTTTTAAAGTAACGCAATAGTTACTTTCCCATTAGTTACTTTTATAATGATGTAACTCAGTTACTAACTCAGTTACTATTTGTGAGAAGTAACTAGTACCTATAACTAATTACTTTTTTAAAGTAACGTGCCCAACACTGGTGGTAACCGTAGTAAAAGCTGAATAATTGACTCCGTCATCAATTATTCCTTATATATTTCAGCATAAACATACATCGCTAGCAGTGTTGCCAAGTCCGCGGTTTTCCCACGGAATTGGGCTACTTTAACACTGTTGCCACACGTTGTTTTTCATGTTCGCGGGTTAAAGCAACCCAAATAACATGATATTTAACCCCTGGAATATGAATTTTACCAGGGGAACCCCACCAAAAACGTGATTTGGCTAGTTTTGGGCTAGTTTTCTGTAGCAATTGGCCGTTTTTGTTTTGTTTTGTTTTGTTTTGTTTTGTGAAAACCTGGCAACCTTGATCGCTAGACAGGTACATAGTCTAGCTAACATTTATAATTTATTTGCGGCTGAAATGTTGCACGTATATGTAACAAGCAAAGTATTTATCATAATATACTTTAAATAACATTAAAAAATAATGTCAGAAAGATATCAGTTCTGCTGTTGTTCATAAATACCAGTAGTGATGTTGTACAATGAGGACGTTGTCATGTCGCAGGAAATAGAGTCATCGTGTCCCTTACTGTCCTTACCTGTGCCCAAATTAGTGTACACGATATACTGATTCATGACCTAGGAAGCTAGGGAGCTGATTGAGACGCATCCAATGGACTAGTATAAGTAGGACTCCAATCTTAATTCTCTGGTAGATAAAATGAAAGACTTGCATTGAAGGAAGGAACCTGAGTCGTATCTAGGGACCAGAATATAGAGGTTTGTGTCATGGGCCAATAAGCTACAACTTAGAAACCATTCGAACACCCTAGAAACCATCCTAAGATCCTTAACAGCTGCAGAACCTAGACCATCCTGAGTACCTTAGCGACCGCATAGCGACACCCAGGCAGTCATCCACAACCTTACAGCAAAATGGCTGCCCACTGCTCTGGGTGTGTGTGCCCACAGTTTGCAGTGTGTGTGTGTGTTCACTACTCACTACTCCTAATGTGTGTGCACTAACTTTGATGGGTTAAATGCAGAGGACAAATTCTGAGTATGGGTTACTAAAGACTTTACCTTTACTTTTATGGTAGCATAATTTATTAATATTTTCTGTAGCTTTGTCAAAGCACTAAGTCTATATACTGTACAGCAGCTAGTTTAACCTGTTAGCATTCCACTGTACCATCCGTGTGAAAAATACCATTCAAAAGAGACCATAGGAATGCTAAGGGCTAAACACAGGCAGATGTCACACAGTATTTGCATATTCAGATGGTTTAAAGCAAATCTTCATTACTTCCTCTTAAGAGGCATGTTTTTGCTGAAGTTCAGATGTTAAACGTGTGTGTGTGTGTGTGTGTGTGTTCATTAGCAATATTTAAAGGGTTAGTTCACCCAAACATGAAAATTCTGTCATTAATTACTCGCCCTCATGTCGTTCCACACCCGTAAGACCTTCATTCATCTTCAGAACACAAATTAAGATATTTTTGATGAAATCCGATGGCTCAGTGAGGCCTCCATTGACAGCAAGTTAATTTACACTTTCAAATGCCCAGAAAGCTACTAAAGATATATTTAAAACAGTTCATGTGACTACAGTGGTTCAACCCTAATATTATAAAGTGACGAGAATACTTTTTGTGTGCCAAAAAAACAAAATAACGACTTTATTCAACAATATCTAGTGGTGGGCGATTTCAAAACACTGTTTCATGAAGCTTCGAAGCTTTACGAATCTTTTGTTTCGAATCAATGGTTCAGAGCGTGTATCAAACTGCCAAAGTCACGCCCCCCCAGTGGTGAACCATTGACATTTCGAAACACTTATGACGTAACAAAGCTTCGTTTACTGAAATCACGTGACTTTCACGCTCTGAAACACTGATTCGAAACAAAAGATTTGTGAAAGTGTTAATTATCTTGCTGGCAATGAAGGCCTCGCTGAGCCATCGGATTTTATCAAAAATATCTTAATTTGTGTTCCAAAGATGAATGAAGGTCTTACGGGTGTGGAACGACATGAGGGTGAGTAATTAATGACAGAATTTTCATGTTTGGGTGAACTAACCCTTTAAAGAGGAAAAAATGTAGATTACTGGCATTAAAGGGATAGTTCACCCAAAAAATGAAAAGGATCCCATAATTTGCTCACCCTCAAGCCATCCTAGGTGTATATGACTATCTTCTTTCAAACAAACACAATAGGAGTTATATTAAAAATATCCTGGCTTTTCTAAGCTTTATAGTGACTCGGGGTCGAGATTTTGAAGCCCAAAAAAAGCACGTCCATCCATCATAAAAGTACTCCACACGACTCCAGGGGGTTAATAAAGGCCTTCTGAAGCAAAGCGTTGCTTTTTTGTAAGAAAAAAAGTGGTAGACGCCTCTCGCGGTTTAAACAAATAGGGCTGGGCAACAAACTCAAGCTCCTCCGACATTTATCTTTAAAAATTCTCGTTTTAGACTTGTATTGATTCGTGACTGGTGTTTTTTTCTCTATCCTCTGCGCTTCAGTGTTCGTCAATACGTCATGGGTCGGGTCAGGGGTTACTCTTACGCCGGAACTCGACTTATGTACGGAAGCCAGTGATTATAGTTTATAAAGTTATAAATATGGATATTTTGTCTTACAAAAACCCATTGCTTCGCTTCAGAAGGCCTTTATTAACCCACTAGAGCCATATGGATTATTTTTATGATGGATGGTTGTGCTTTTTTGCGCTTCAAAATCTCAGTTACCTTTCACTCCCATTATAAAGCTTGGAAGAGCCAGGATATTATTTAATATAACTCTGATTGTGTTGGACTGAAATAAGAAAGTCATATACACCTAGGATGGTTTGAGGGTGAGTAAATCATGGGATAATTTTTGGGTGAACTAACCCTTTAACAGGGTGCTGAAGACAAACCAGTTTCCTACTCGTCCATAAAATTTTAGTAACTAAATCTAAATCAGAAAGAGGCAGAGGTCCGAAACACACGGTCTGAGAAGGACAGGCTCATTCTTCAGCTGCAGCTCATTGGAGCATCAGGCAGAAACCGCACACACATACACACGGCAGTAGCAGCCCGGAGAAGCATGAGAAGGCTTCTCCTTAAATGGTCAAAGCTCCCAGGAGTCACAGGGAGGCTGGTGCAGGGAAAAAAGTCAGGGAGAGGAAAAGAGAGAGGACGCTGACGATTGTGGAGCTTTGAGGAAAAATATCCACAGCACAAATACAAAGAGGGCTTTGAAGGAAATAGTGTGCTGTTGAGAGAGCATCTTTCATCCTTGTTGGCCAATCAGGTAGAGTTTCAGCAAGTTTTTCTTTGCATGGATTGATTTTTTCTCTTGAGACGAGAGCTTGCGGCGGACACTTCCAGGGAGAAGCACTTTAAAGTACACAACATGGTTTCCTGGGAGGTGTGACATTATTTTGTGTATGAAAATGTGGAATCTGATGGCCTGAAATGCACTTTTATGATGTACATATTGACACACGTTCCTTTCATGCATACGGTGGGGTTCAAAAGTCTGAGACCACATTTAAAATCTGGCGTTCAGTCATCATTTAATTTAAACATGGACATAAACAAAGTTTGACTCCATGGTCAAATGTTCTTGTTTCCACTGCAGCTCAAGCTGCTCTTTGGATGATGCTGGATAACATGATCATCAGATTTTACACAAACTTGTGGCGTTTATGTCAGATTGCATGCTGCTGTTATTAAAGGTAATAAATAAACCAAATAGTACGCAAAAAAAAGTGGTAACTTGAAATTAACAGCTATTTATACCTGATCTAACCGTTTAATTTAGTTTTGCTGATTTAACCCAGTGTATTTAGGGCACGTTTACATGACAACGATGTAAACAAATGTTTGCATTTTTCGTGTACAGACGACACCATTGTCAAAACAATCCTCGTTCGATCCACGACCAAAAAACGCTGTATTCTGCTGCCAGGCCAGTAGTTGGCGATGTCACATTGTAAACAAACTACATGCATATAGACTGAACACTAATACAAATGCGCGTGACGTCACCATTTTCACAAATTCATGTTTTTGTAGTTTATACGGAGATGATAAAGGTATCGTTTTCAAAAACGTGCACTTTGAAACCCGTTTTCAAAAGTTTGTGTTTTCAGGCCCCCAAAACACTGTTGTGTAATTGAATGGTTAAAACACATAAAAAGTTTTACGGTTTTAGTAGAAAACTGTGTCACATAAACGGCCCCTCAGGTTCATTCTTTGATGTATTATTTTTTTATTTTAATAAAGTCTATTAATTTATGTTATCACATTTAACATTTTCTTCAGTGTATGATGTTCTAGAATTCGTGACTAGTTTTTTGATTCAACTTTTCACTTAAATTGTTATGCTGATAATACAGTTGAAATAGTGAAAAGAGTACATTCAATTAAAAAAGAAAATCCAAAATGCATTTCCGCTAGTGGTCCCATACTTTTCTACCCCATTGTATTCAGGATGTTGTAAAGGTAAATTTCTAAAAATGGCCTTTATCAGTCCATGCTTTTCTTTTGTGCACCAAAAGGATGAAGAAAACTAGTTTATGAAGATCCCCAGTTAGTTGCTGTTCATGGCAGGTTTTTGGTGATGCCCACCTGAATCGCTTGTTTCTCAAATCTTTTACATCCTTTACAGTGACTGTATAACAACCACTTCCTCTTTCATGCAACCAAACTTTCAGCAAATCTGGCTCACTGTATCTGTGTTACATAACCAGTGAAGGGAGGGGGGCAGAACATGCACTTTTCTCATGCAGCCATGTCAGAGCTTTTGCCATGAGGTAAAACTGAGGTCATCAGGGTCCCGGAGGGACCTGCCACCAAGATGGCCTTCCATCCTCCCCAAAATTTATAAGAGTTGAGCTCTTCTCGGTGGTGACAGTCAAAGGCCAATTAAAAATAGATCCGGTCAGTGAGAAGAGAGCATTTACTGCCACAGAGAGAGAGAGAAAGCTCACAAATAGACTCATAGCCAGCAGGAAATAATCAGGGTGATTCGATTACACTGCAATATTCATCTGCATGTCATGCTCTGCGGGGGAACGGGCTGCAGGACTCCTGCTGTCTGGCCTCCCTGTACGACTGATGGATCGCTGAAATCATTTAGAGTGCCCTTCCATCTCATTATCTTTATATAAATGGCATATATTAAAACTATGCTTTTTCAGATTTATCGTATTCTTGTAATAGTCTTGGTCATTATGATATTGCTATAATGCCCCTCTGGTGTCTCCAGAATGTGTCTGAGAAGTTTCAGCTCAAAATACCCCACAGATCATTTATTATAGCTTGTCAAATTTGCCCCTATTTGGGTGTGAGCAAAAACACACCGTTTTTGTGTGTCCCCTTAAATGTAAATGAGCTGCTGCTCCCGGCCCGCTTTCCAAAAGAGGGCGGAGCTTTAACAGCTCATGCTTCGGTTGCTCAACAACAACAAAGCTGGAGAATCTCACGCAGCCAAAATAAGGATTGTCAGTAACGGTGTTCAGCCTTACATTGTTCAAACCGGAGTCGGACACTGATGGAGAGATTCAGGAAGAAGTTACAACTTTTAGAATTAAACTGGACGTTTCTGAACGGTTAGTGGATAAATTTATGTAGTTGCTGTGGAGCTGATTCAACTCATCGACTAGCATGTGCCGTCATGTTAATCTTTTGTGCAAATCCAGCGTTAAATTGACCCTCGTTTGTGAAGCAGTCCGGCGTAAAATGATGGCATGTCAACAACACTCTACTACAACAACTCTTCCTCTTCTCTAAAGCAGCCCAACACGGCCTCACCCCCTTTGTCGTGTGTTCTCGGGGGCGGGGTTTATGTGAATTTTAGGGTTAGTGATGTCACCAACCCGGGAAGAAGCTCGTTGTAGTCCCTACCAGCTGTTTGTTGTAGTCCTTAAAAAGTGATTTCTGTAAAAGAAAATATCTCCCTTTGCATTGAACTTTAAGCGTCGTAACTTTGCAGATGTTGTTTATGCTCAAACAGCAACATTACACACTAACTAATGTTAAAAAAGTGAAATCATAATCAAGGACTCCTTTAAAGAGGTGAAAGCAATGCTGACATTGAATCTGGCTCGTTGGACACTACCATGCAAAAGTTTGGGGTGTCTTTGTAAGAAACTTCTTATGCTCACCAAGGCTGCATAAATTTGATCAAACAGTAACAATGTGAAATATTATTACAATTTAAAATAACCGTTTTCTATTTTAATACATTTTAAAATGTAATGGCAAAGCTGAATTTTCAGAAGCCATTACTCCAGTCTTCACTGTCACATGATGTTTCATACACATTTCTTATTATTATCAGTGTTGTGGTGCTTTAAATTTTTGTGGAAACCGTGATGAATATTTTTAAGTATTCATTGATGCATAGAGCAGCATTTATTTGATTATTTTTGTTTTTGTAACAACGTAAGTCTTTGCTCTCACTTTTGCTCAGTTTAATGCATAAAAAACATCATATTGACCCCAAACCTTTGAATGGTAGGGTAAAAATAGAATTGCATGGAGATTGAAAAGTTGTTATTGGTGAGAGAGGGATCAGAGACGTTGCAGGCTGGACTTGAACCTGCATAACCCACATGAGCACCAGAGCTCAACATGTCTGGAGCATGATGTGCAAGATGCTGATTTTATTGCTCAAAGTTTGCTATTTCATAGGAGACATAATGGAGATTTCATTTTCTTATATGTTAACAGGAAGGGTCATTTGTAATTATTTACAGTAAGGGTATATAGAGCTATAAACAGCTCAGATAATGCATTTGGAAGAATTGATTGGAAATGTTTCAGTTCACATTGAAATCTTTTGAGTTTTGGTTGCAGACTTGCAGATAATATATGCGCGTTTGAGACAGGAAACATGTGAGATTACTGGGATCTTTTCTCAGGAAAAAAAATCTCAAGAGCTGGAATTTAAGAAAAAGTCTCCATTCAATCTCATTGATATCTTGAAGAAACAATTGAGAACTCATTTGGGATTTCTCTTTTCCTATGAATAGGCTTTTGTGTCTCTTGTGAAGTACGTTTTATCGCAAAACATGATTCATACATTCCCATAAAAATCAAGCCAATATAAATCATTGTGGTGCTCTGAGATTTCACAAGCCCTGTGTAGATTGTGGAAAAGATTGCTTTGATATTGTGCATTTAAAACTGTTATCTCTTCCTCCCAGAACTAAAGAACACACTCTCTTATTTTAGTCAAAGTGTTAGGGAAATCCTTTTGATATGATCTCTTTTAAATGTCAGTGATATTTTGAATGGCCTTTTCTGATAAGGTAATAACACACAGAGTACAACAGAACAGAGGAAAGATTCTTGAACTTCCTCTGGCATAAAATCATCATTGAATATGTGTGTATATTGTGTTTTTGTCTTTTTGTTAAGGTCAGCAAAAACCCAGATGCAACCCTCCTAGTTCAGGACCCTGGTTCACTATCTGAGCTTTGGCTGAAACGCGCTGACAGTGTTTGTTCTGAGCCTGTGTCTGCAGGTAATGCCATTACAATGTTCTGCTCAGAGGTTGCTCTTTCATAGCTTAGGTGTTCTCAGTTATGATCCAAAGAAGTATCAACTTTGCCTCAGATGTTTCATTGGAAACAGTAAGAGTAGAGAGCTGTTTGGTCTGGAACAATCTGATGTTTGAGTTCATATTGAGAGCTCTGACTTTTGGTGTCTTTGCAAATTTGACCACAGTTTGAGACTTTCTTGTAAATTCTAGAGGTCTTCTTCACATTAGAGACGATTCTCCATTTGGTCTCAATTTAATCTGATTGCTCTCTAGGAAACATAAGTGCAGCAGACCTAATTGAGGTATTTGAGAGATCTCATTGTCTTCTTAACAGTATTGGTTCCTCTCCATCAGGTCTTCCATCTGTGAGTCCTGCTTTACTCTGTACCAAGAGCTCCTTGCCGGAACCGTCAGCCTGTGAAGATCCCACGCCACACAACAGACAGGAGAATGTAGCTGGGTCAGTGTTTACATTCCTTTACTTCTTACAGGACAAGGCTTGTGTGTGTTTATGTAAAATCCTCACACAAAGATGATCCAGCGTGAGGTGAGACTGTGCAGGAACCAGAGTTTATACTGTCACCCACCGTGGCCCCTATAAATTACTTTGACTCCCAACTGGTACGTGTAAACTCTTTTAGTGTGGACCGAAAATCCCAAGGACACTTGCTTCTTGGGTAATGCAATAGGAAATGTCTATTTCCAATATTATTTTTCTGTATTTGTACAAATATTTAGGGACATAATAAATATATTTGAATTGGTTAATCTTGCATAACGTTGGTATAAAACTGAATAGGTTACGTTCTCTTGTTATTGTTTTCCTATAGTTTAGACCGGCCAGCAAGCAGTGACAGCTTCTTCCCAGAGTCAGAGGCAAGTGGGAGCACCTTAGCCTCAAACGAGGAAACGTGCAGGAGTCCGAATAAAGAAGAGGCTGGGTGTCAAGGAACTGAACTACAAAACAGCAGAGGACAAACAGAGAGTTGCCAAAAATCAGACTGTTGCGGTAGAACAGAGGCCTTAAAACTTTTGAACCAAGGACAGTCTTCCAAGTCAGTGGACAATTGGGATAACCAAGGATTCAGTTCATCAGGGGAGAACCAAGTAGAGGATATTGGGAGGTGTCAAGAGGGTACTGAGGAGTCAGATTGCGCTGGGAGGAGTCAAGAGGAATCTGAGTACAGTGGAAAGAGTCAAGCAAGGACAGGGAACAGTGAGACTCAAGAGGAACCCAAAACAAGTGACTCATCAAAGAGACGAAGTGTCCAAGCCACTGATCTTGCTCACACTCCAGGGGTGAGTTATATCCATTATCAAACACTTTGTTGAACCATATCATTTTATCTGGTGCTGATTCAATGTCCACAAGGAGCTGTGCACCTTGGATTTATTTACTGAAAGAAAAAGAAAAAACACATTGTTTACTGAAAATTCCCATTTAATTTCCATTACACAATCCGATTGCCAAAAACCTGTTATTCTCCTTCCTACTTTTAACCTGGACTCAAGAATGTTTTTCCCATTTAAGGAATGCATCCTTTCCAGTGTTTTGGTTCTCATATTCTGCCAATTGTGGGAGAAGTGTAAATATATTTTTGTATCTAAGACAGGGGTGACTAATCCTGTTCCTGGCGGACCAACCCCAATTTAACACACCTGAACCAAATAATAATAGTCCTCAGGAACTTACTAGAAACTTCCAGGCAGGGTGGGTTACATCTGAACTTTGCAGGACATTGGGTCTCCAGGAGCAGGATTGGGTTCACAAAAGGGACATCCCTGAAAACATCTCAATCTTTCTTGCACATCCATTGATGCCATTTTGAGAGACCTGACTTATGATCATCTGGCAGGCAATTAAACATTCAAAAACCATTTTTAAAGACCAGAGTCAGTCATTTCTATTACCATTTTGGGATGCTACATAAAAAATGCTGAATGAAAACAGCAAGATGCAATAAAAAAAAACATATCCTCAGTTGATGCAAAAAAAAACAAAAAAAAAACAATTTAGGTAATAAGACATGCAGACCTATTATGAAAACACATTTATTGAATAAATTCCTTGATGTGCAACAAAAACTTCATGTGACTGAATAATTATTTAGAATTTGACTAGTCTGAATAATTCTGAATCCAAAAACTTTCAACAAATAAGCAATATCGCACTCGTAGCCATGCGATACTGCATCAGCACGGCTGTGATTCGCCATAGGTAATCACAGAGTGCTGATATACAGCCATATCGCACGGCTACGAGTGTGATATTGCGTTTATTCAACAGTTCAACGACACAAGCGTGTAAATAAATAAGAAACAACAACGGAGTGTCTTTAAAAACCCTCTTTTGTGCAGAACTACTTCCTTCCACCACAGATTCAAATCTCAAGTTGACAGTTTAACAGTTCAGCCCAAGCCTCCGTTACTAATTTTAAAACGTCACTTTAGAGCTAGTAACGAAGGAACGTTGAGTCGCTTCATTGAAGCTTATTGCATTATGTAGAGTATTATGGTATTATGAGAACTAAACGAGTGTATTACCTGCATCTGATATAGCATTCATTCTTCAGGTCGATGTCCATAATATTATATCCATTATAAAAAATCGGTTTGAATGTCCTCTGAGGAAAGCGATATTTTTGTCCTTTTCCCAAGCTAAAACAACTTCCTTGTTAACAACCAGTACCTTTCAATTTGCTACTGACTCACTTATAAAGACAGTCTTTGCCACCATCTAATGGCGTAATAATGTAACTTTTAAGTCCATATCACGATCACTAATGGACCCTTTCTCAATACCAAATACGCCATATTATTGATATAAAATAATATTTAAATTAACAATAATAGCCGTTATAAAAGTCAATAGGAAATAAACACAAGCAAACAATTCAGTCAAACGTACAAAAGCAGCACTCTAGTACAGGATTTTAGTTAAATATAGCCTACGTATAAAGTTATGAAACTTAATTTTCCCCTTAACCCAAATCGATTTGCTCTGGAACAAGTAATAGATTAATAAGACCAAAGATTGCCTGTTTGATATACCCCAAATTAATTATATCTCATGTTTAACCACTATCTACATAAGAACCAGCAGCAAATTCCCAAAGGACTGGCCGAGATGAAGCTGTTCTCTGCGGGTACATGAGCGCTGAAAGGACGCTGACGGCCTGGAGCTTGCATCTGCGAAAGCGAAACAAATTGTAAAATAGGCGCCATGTTTATATATATATATATTCACATATTTGAGGTCTAAATAACATCTCGGTTACAACTGTAACCTTGGTTCCCTGAAAAGGGACTGAGACGCTGCGTCGAGAATTGATGCTGTGGGAATAATATTCTTCTTCGGAACGATAAAATACCGGCTGTAAACCCGGACTCTCTGTCAGGGGGAGGACATGTTCTATGGCCCCCTTCCCCAGCAAAGCTTTTACATCCTGTTCCATAACCAGAGCCTGCTCGGGGCCTACCACTGTGGACTGGACCCATTGAGATATATTTGGCAGTAGTTTCCACAATGCCAAAAAATCTACTAAGGGAACCAGTCTCTTGAGACTGGTCTCTGGTGTTACTCGAGTGACCAATTCTGTGCCCTGAAGCGGCAAACTGGCAGGGTCAACCGAACTGATTGCTCTGAGACCCTCCTCAGAGGGGGCAAGCATCCCAGCGCCGCTACATTTCTGGGCGGAGACTGAAACTAGAACTTGCTGGAGACCTCTGCGCCCCGAAGCACACGAGGTGGCGAGGTTGGCAGAACGGCCCCCTGATGGCATCAACGGGAGATGGGCACTGTATGATGAGGTTATCCATTTCCTTCTGGAGGGGTCTGTCCTCAGAGGTCTGGCACCACTGGCATCAGGATCTCTTCGCCTAAGACTTCTTCGAGATAACGACTTCCTCAAATCCGTCTTAGCCCGAAAAGACTTCAGCTGAGAACACTGCCCTGACCCCCAGACTATTTGTCAAGTCACCTTTATTTATATAGCGCTTTTTACAATGTAGATTGTGTCAAAGCAGCTTTACATTGATAACTGGTACATTATTTGGCTGCACAGCAGCTCTTAAAGAATAGTGTCAATGCAGGCAGATCAAAGCACTGTTGAATATCAAATGTCAAGTGTCCCCAACTAAGCAAGCCAAAGGCGACAGCGGCAAGGAACCCAAACTCCATCAGGTGACATCAGGTGGCAGACAAGTGGCAAATAGGTGTTTAAATGGAGAAAAAAACCTTGGGAGAAACCAGGCTTAGTCGGGGGGCCAGTTCTCCTCTGGCCAACAGTGCTTTGTTACGATTCAGGTTGCTATCGTAAGTCCAATAGGATCGCAACATTCAAAGTATTTATTCCAGTTCCATCCAATTGAGGATCGTATTCATCACGCCGGTATGGACGGTTGTTGAGGAACTGTGTCGTGGCTGTCGTGTCGATGAGGCCCTCACAGTGGATGATCTAGTTGACTCAATCTCTGCTGATACTTCAGGGCTGCGTTGTGGTCGTGTCAAGGCGCAGGTCCTTGGTCTCACCTGGATACGGCCCGGATCCGGTTGACTACGGTGAACCTCGGGATAACCAGAAAGACTAATATTAGTGTAGATGCCATTCTTCTTCTGATGTAAGGAGTACATCAGGTGTTATAGGAAGTGTTCCCGGTTCCGGCTGACCTAATTTATGCAGCCTAATAATCCTTTAACGGATTTGAAAATATAAATTGGTAATGTGTTATGTGTATGCCAGGTTAAAGAAATGCGTTTTTAGTCTAGATTTA
The DNA here is from genome assembly GCA_039654765.1 of Mylopharyngodon piceus. NCBI lineage: Eukaryota > Metazoa > Chordata > Actinopteri > Cypriniformes > Xenocyprididae > Mylopharyngodon > Mylopharyngodon piceus. The sequence continues at coordinate 45,363,155 of CM077442.1, forward strand.
AACTGACAGAGTGTGTCTGCTTCCCGAACAATGCTAGGAAGATTGTTCCAGAGTTTAGGTGCCAAATAGGAGAAGGATCTACCATCTGCGGTTGATTTTGATATTCTAGGTATTATCAGCTGGCCTGAATTCTGAGATCGCAATAGACGTGAAGGACTATAATGAATTAGGAGCTCGCTCAGGTACTGGGGAGCTAAACCATTTAGTGCTTTGTAAGTAATTAGCAAGATTTTAAAATCTATACGATGTTTAACAGGAAGCCAATGCAGTGTTGACAGAACTGGGCTAATATGGTCATACTTCCTAGTTCTAGTAAGAACTCTAGCTGCTGCATTTTGTATGAGCTGTAGTTTATTTATCAGGCGAGCGGAACGACCACCCAGTAGAGCGTTACAGTAATCTAGCCTTGAGGTCATGAACGCATGAACTAACTGTTCTGCATTTTTCATTGAGAGCATATGTCGTAGTTTAGATATATTTTTAAGATGGAAGAATGCGGTTTTACAGATGCTAGTAACATGGCCTTCAAATGAAAGATTGGTATCAAAGAGCACACCCAGGTTCCTAACTGACGACGAAGACTTAACAGAGCAGCCATCAAGTGTTAGACAGTATTCTAGGTTATTACGTGAAGAAGTTTTTGGTCCAAAAATTAGAATCTCTGTTTTTTCTGAATTTAGTAGTAGGAAATTACTGGTCATCAATTACTGGTTTTTGTGAGATGGGCACAGTATGATGAGGTGTTTCCAGCCATTGGACACGTACCATAAGGCTCTGTTGCACAACGAATCCTCCGCCATGGTCTTATCAGTCATCTCGCCTTACTCTCGTCACGAGATCGGTGAACTGTGATTCTTTCTGCACTGTGTGCGACTCTGCAGCTCGTGTTGGATGAGCAGAGCAGACGTTTACAATAGTTTACAATTGAAGCAACTGTTATGTAACTGAATTATATGGTTTTTATTCCTATAAAAGCAAAACAACAGTGGAGGCGCTCCGTCACGGCGATATCGCGAGACAGCTTTTCACGTCATATCGCGAGATCTTGTGGCATTGTTTGGTCTGGCTGCGCTTTATAGCTTCCTGGTCATGAAGGAACGTCATAGGCGGGTGACATCATTGATTTCACTGATTTCACAAGTGCTTCAAGACGAAATCACGCAGAGGCATTCCCACAGCGTCAATTCTTGACGCAGCACAAGCTCCCTCGAAAGGGAACTACATTCTCACCTAAAAAACTCTTAAAACTGCATTCCGTGACACAACAACAGTAGTATTTGTAAACAATATATGGATTTGCTTGACCGCCATGACAGTCGCCGCAAGCAGAGTGATACAAATGTTCCAGTGCTGATACTGGGGGAATATAGCACGGCTGGAAAAGGCTCTCAGCCAATCAGATTCGAGAACCAGAACAAACTGTTGTATAAAATAGAATATGGAGCTACTGTTGATTGCTTGCAAACAGAAGGTTGATGAGAACTTTTTCTGTGCTGCAAATAGTTTATTATATTGAACAAATAAGCCACAGAATCTTTTACTGTGGCTACAACTTCCATTTGTGTTGATATTCTGTATCAGTCTCTCCGGAAATGACTGTTTTGTCCTCTTCAACCCACTGGATGGAAACAATGTTTTAACAGAAATGGCTTTTGCAAAATTCTAATTGTTCACATAAATAAAATTCACAACTTTGGTGGAAACCTGTCCATTTCAATTTGGGGGTGGGATCTTTTGACTTGATCCAGAAAGTAACCACCTAGAACTATCTAGCAACCACACAGCAACTTTAGAAACTGCATAGTAACACCCTGGCAACCATAGCATTGTGTCGGTGAGTTTTGTACAGGCTCACATTTTCTTCAGAAAATGTAAAAATCAGGCTTAGTGATACTGTAGTTGCAGTGAGATTTCCAGTCATTATTTCATTAGTCATTAATGCGATTCCAATGTTATGAAGATGTGTGGGATGAGTGATGTAGGGGTTATTTGTGCTTGTTACTAAAGAGTATTTTCCTATATATAGGAATGCTATATTTCCTATATATACTATTTATACAATCATAATGACTCAAATGTGAATTCTCTGCTGGAGCCTTTCACAACATGTAAACACTGTACAGTTTCTCTTTCCTTATAAGACATTCACTAAAATAGCATTTGTCTCTGAAATTGTCTCCTGTTTTGTTTGGGTGTACAGGAAGCCAAAGATAGCTTTTGTAGCGTTTAGATGAGATGAGAATGGATTTAGATGAATATGGAATGCATTCCTTTGGGAGAATGAAGGAGTCTCCTTTCTCCTCGCTCGGTATCTTGAGACCAAGCTGTGTTTATACAACAACTCGACAGACAAATGGCTTTACACAATTGAAACCGCAAGCCCCATTATGATTTGCTGCATTAATGACTCATGCAAATTTTTTTAGACGTGTTTATGGTAGAGATAAGATGTTAGAGGTAATATAAATAAGCAAATACTCCACTGTTGATGTTGTTTACACATTTATTCTGCAAATAAGAATTTTTCATCTCTTTATGATGACCCCTTTAGTTGTTCTTGTTGGCACTGGTCATCACTGTAGGAGTATTTTTGCACTCTGTATGAGATAGTACTGTTATTTTTCTGAAGGGAAACATTTCCTCTTGAACCTCTTTGAGAGGCAGGAACATAAGATATGGCTTTGTGATAGGACAAATGCCAGTGGGGGAAACATGCATACATTTTGCCATGAAGATACGCATAAGCAATTTCACACTGTGGGTACGAGGTTGCTTTACCAATAACCAAAAGTGTGTATATATATGTATATAATTTTAAAACTTACAAAAACACACATTGCTGGACGTGGTTATACTATGGTATTATTTAGTGTTCTCTTGGTGTTCTAGGGATTCTCATGAAAACGCTGTATTATGCATGCCAGGACAGTAGTTGGCGATGTAACTTTGTAAATGCATTATTATTACCAAACTGAAATTACATGCTCTAAACAATTTGTTTTGCATTTTTCTAATATTGTACAATACAAACATAAATTGTCTGAAATATTTTTATAAAATTACCCAAATTGCATAAAAATCTATTCCAAATGATCTTCATTCAATCATCATCAATTGAATATAAAAGCACAAAAACGGCCAATCTAGGACATATATCTATCATGGAAAACACTCTGCAGTGGTCGCACCACATGATTTTAGGTGGCACCACATGATATTTTCAAATTCAGTCAAAATTTACAGGCACAGAATTGGCCACCTAAACAAAACAAGCTAGCTTCCCACAAAAGGTCACTATGAAATTTGTAATAAAAGTGTATATATTTGCAGAAATAACTCAATATTGATTGTTTTTTTGAGGTCATACCATATGATATCCAAATGTGGGAACTACATACCAGCCATTAAAAAGGTTATATTTTTCCAAATTTAAGACAGAGTTACAAACCTGCTTGCTGCTTCCATGGGTCCTTCGCAAATTGGTATATGATGCAACTTCCTGTCTTTGAATGGGTTTCAACATGAAAGTCCCAAAGTGGTAGTTTTTTGATGGTCGCACCACATGATATTTCATAAAATGGACATCATCGGACAACGTTTGTTTGTATATTATGATGGAAATATAAATACAAATTTTGTACAGGATTACAAAACATGTTGGAAATCATGCCAAATAGTGCAGAAAATGAATTTGAATAGAGTAATTTTAAAGACATTTCCAAAACAGAAGTTATGGCCGGACGGTCGCACCACATGATATTTTGACACTTTAAATAACAGAAAATTACAGATAACTAATGTTTTTTGAAAAGTTAAAGTGAGTACATGCACGGGAGAGGTACTACATGTATATGGTATCTTTTTATGCATTTAAACCAAATTTTAACTTAAAAAAATGCAGTTGGACAGAAAATTTAGGCGTCACGTCATTGACCCACATATATAAATATGGTAATTGTTCAGTATCATGATATTACCATCAGTGTACCCTGGTACTGCTACAGACAGTACTGTTTTGAAAGAGACAGTATAAGACAAGTTTTTTGTGTGTTATGTTGTGGTTTGTGTCTGTACAGGACCAAGAGGACCCGTCTGCTGTATGTCAGCTCACACGCTCACGGGGTGAGCAAACTTCACTAAAGAGAGCCCATAGTTTCGTGACAGAGTTTGTCACCCCTTTTATCTTCCCTCACACACGCTCTCGGCCCCCTCTCACCCCTGCCATGCCCACCCTGCCCGAGGAAGAGGAAGACTCCCCGGAGGAGCTCGACAGTACATCCAGCTCGCCCTCCACAGTGAGTCAAACTATATTTTTCACATCACAGCTGTGACGCCTTCTCATCTCAGGTCCAGATCGGGCTTTTCACAATAGGAAATGTTTAATGGTCTAAAGATATGTAGTAATTGCACATCTGGGAGGATAGACTGACATTTTGGTTAAATCTTGACCAAAATGTGACCTGATTGGTGGTGCATGGGTTCTGATATATTGTGTAGGCACATTATGTTGACGACCCAAGATGGAATCCAGCTTACTTGCTGGAGAATCCATCTGAAAGCTATGTTCACACCAACACGAATGTTTGGCATTTGTCTATTCGGATCAGTGCGGAAAAACAGCAGGGCAACGTTGTGCAACTTCCTGACATCCGTTTGTCATGGAGAACAAAGGAAGCCAAACAGTATTTGCATGTTTTCAGACAGATGTTCAGATTTTTGCATTCGCAATGGTGATCAAGAGACAATAAAGCTGGTTCCAGATACTTCCTGTGCTATTTACTGTCGCTTAGCAAAGTAGTATTTTCGTTAATGCCACCAAGTCATTGTTTTATAATACGGCATGTGACTACAAGTGTGAATCTTAAGGCCATGACACACCAAGCCGGCCAAAGTTTGGCTGTATTTGAGCAGATTTTTGTGGTGTGTTTTGCACCGTCTGCAACTGTTTGCCTGCAGTTGAATTGGTGTCAGTCAGTTGGTGAGACAGATCACTCTGATTGGCTGTATAACTTAAAGGGATAGTTCACCCAAAAATGAAAATTATCCCAAGCCATCCTAGCCCTACTCTTGTGGCGCAAGTCAACTTGCACAGTATGCGTACGGTCGTCTTCCAGAAGATAGTTATTTTAGTTTATAAAGTTTTAAATATGGATATTTTTCTTAAAAAACCCATCGCTTAACTTCAGAAGGCCCCCTGGAGTTGTATGGATTACTTTTATGATGGATGGATGCATTTTTTGGGGGGTTTTAAAATCTCAACCCCCATTCACTACCATTATAAAGCTTGGAAGAGCCAGGATATTTTTAAATATATCTCCTATTGTGTTCATCTGAAAGAAGATAGTCATATACACCTAGGATGGCTTGAGGGTGAGTAAATCATGGGATAATTTTCATTTTTGGGTGAACTATCCCTTTAACGAACCATTGCATGAGAAAAAATTGGACGTGATGAAAGCAAGCAAATGATAAAGTCAAGAGGGCACACACAGGAGGCTCTTCTAATTTTACATCTTCACATTACCTGAGAATTCACATGACATGGCCGTCTGAAATGAAGTAAGTGAAGACCAACTGATCAACGTGATTCATATTCAGAATGGTAAGCAAGCACTGCATTGTTTATTGTTTGTATATCCGCAGTCCTTGTTTCAGTTTTCCTTTTTGAATGATGGATATAGACTACTGCAACCTGCTGGTATAGACAGTTATTTCCTCTCACGCAGGTGCCAGCTAGTTGGCCGTTGGCTGTAGTCTACATTTTTCGGTCGAGATGCAGGCGACACGAGGCGACATCTCAGTCTGATTTTGTTACTGCTTGTTCTTTGATGTCGGTTTGGTGTGTCACGGACTTTATTGGTTGGCCAGCTTTATTTACCGTGCGAAGACATAAGATTAGGACACCTCTCAGTAAAAATTTCTGTCACATTTATGGCATGTAAATATTAGTTTTGGTCTGAACAGGCCAATATAAGTTGTTTATCAGACCAAAGTTTCATACTAAATATTTGTCTTGGTGTGAACAGGCCTTAAATCTAATATTCCAGCAAAGTTGTGTCAATTTTTATTCTAACTCTCTACCCCCCCTTCCCCCATTTTTTCTTGTCCAATCTCTGACTGGTTGGTCAAACAGTCCCGTCTCAAAATCATGTCAGTAGTTTAGATATAACAGACCCAATCTGACTGATATGGGGTGTAAGACTTACAGCATAACTTACACCGTTAAACGGTTAGTTCACCCAAAAATGAAAATTCTGTCATCATTTACTTCGGAACACAAATGAAGATATTTCTAATAAAATCTGAGCGATGTATGTCCCTCCATTGACAGCTACGCAACTCACACTTCAAAATGTTCATAAAGAAATCGTAAAAATACTCCATTTGAAATGAGCGGTTTAGTCCAAATTTTCTGAAGACACGATCACTAAATATGATGAACAGATTGAATTTAGGATTTTTATTCACATATAAACATTTATCAGCGCACATAAACAGAAGCTCAACCAAACCTCTTGCAGAAGCTCAAATGTGCTGTGTAACACAAGAATGAACCTCATTGGTTCTTGCATAAGCTCAAACGTGCTGCGTAACACACGAGAATGAACCTCATTGGTTCTTGCGGAAGCTCAAACGTGATGCGTAACACACGAGAATGAACCTCATTGGTTCTTGCGGAAGCTCAAACGTGATGCGTAACACACGAGAATGAACCTCATTGGTTCTTGCTGAAGCTCAAACGTGATGCGTAACACACGAGAATGAACCTCATTGGTTCTTGCGGAAGCTCAAACGTGATGCGTAACACACGAGAATGAACCTCATTGGTTCTTGCTGAAGCTCAAACGTGATGCGTAACACACGAGAATGAACCTCATTGGTTCTTGCGGAAGCTCAAACGTGATGCGTAACACACGAGAATGAACCTCATTGGTTCTTGCTGAAGCTCAAACGTGATGCGTAACACACGAGAATGAACCTCATTGGTTCTTGCTGAAGCTCAAACGTGATGCGTAACACACGAGAATGAACCTCATTGGTTCTTGCTGAAGCTCAAACGTGATGCGTAACACACGAGAAAGAACCTCATTGGTTCTCGCATGCGTCAAGCAAACATGCTTGAGCTTCTGTTTATCATATCTGATGTGTGAGTTGATGAATGTTTATATGTAAATAAAAATCTAAATTCAGTCTGTTCATCATATAAAGCGATCGATTCTCTTCAGAAAATTTGGACTAAACCACTCAATTCATATGGATTATTTTTACAATCTCTTTATGAAGTGTCAAAGTGTCTATGGAGGGACATAAATTGCTCAGATTTTATTAAAAATATCTTAATTTGTGTTCCGAAGATGAACAAAAGTCTTATGGATTTTGAATGACATGAAGGTGAGTAATTAATGACAGCATTTTCATTTCTGGGTGAACTATTCCTTTAAACCTACCCATACCACCAAACCTGTCCCTAACCTTATCCATATCCCACCTCAATAGCAGCACAAGTATTTTGCAATACATTAAGTACATTGTACCTAACAATTAGTTTTTTATGGAAGTACATAGAGGTGAAAGACACCTAACATAAAGTGTAATAAAAATAAAAGCAATAACCATATCACCTCTGACATATGATCCCTAGATCAGCTGAGGAGAAAGAAAATGACTAATCTTTTCCTGAAAGACAACATTCCACTCTCAGTTAGGATTCATATATTACCAGAACCCTAATGTTCACAGAATAGGTATTTGAAAATGTCACGTTACACAGTTACGAATGTCTCCGTCATGGCCTGTGAGTGAGAAGAACTATTGCTCCACTGAAGACAAGCTTCAGGACACGAGCAGGATTTACTGTTCTGTTTTCCTTTTGGAGACCACAGACCGTTTGAACATCAAAGCCTGTCAGGGGTTGTTGTTTCATTATAGCCATTATGTTATTCTTGAGTGAGTTCAATCCACTCTTGCAGTGACTCATAAAAGGTTGGGACTCAGATAAGACCACTCTTTAAAATCATATTACACTTCAGTAATCTAATCCCAGAATAAAGGCCAAACAAAAAAAGCTTCCACTCTGTACCGAACGGCAGCAAGGACTTGCGTGATAGTTCTTGTGTATGAAAGTATGATAGCACTTGATGTTACGTGCCATGTTGTAAATCTCTGTCAGTGAGCGCTACAGAGAATTAAATTTTTATAATAGAATGATTCTTTAACTATGGGCAGATTGCAGTTCTGCAGTAAAAGTTTTTTTACATAAATTATTTATAGCATATAAATACATAAATATAGATCTGTAAATATAGATCAAAAGTCATCACAGTTCAATTATAGATCAACAGTAGCTACAGAATCACACAATATTGAGAAAAAAAAGAAAGAAAAGAAAAACAACAGTGTAATTGGACGACTGCAAAGACTAATATTTTGCTTCCTCTCTTAAAGGGGATGTTATCAGAGCATGTCGTTTTTCCCATGGGATAAAGCTAAGTGTTTTGAGTTGGTATGGGTCTGATTTTCTTTTCACGGGCTAAAAAAGTAGAGCTGCCTCTGCGGCTCAGTACAGTTGTAATGTTTTCCTTAATTCCTCAGGACTGAATCAGAGTTTGCTCTTAATGTCTCTACTTTTTCCACTACAAAAGTCATAATTAGCCTTGTTTTACCGTAAAAAAAAAAAACATTAAAGGAAGATCTTTTTTCTTTAGAAGCAAAATTGCTTACAATATTCAGACTTGTCTCAGAGTATATATCTTGAATTTAGTTTAAGTGTTATTGTGTTGGCATTTTTTTCTTTTTTCAAGCTCAAATCTAGTACAATTTAGCTACATTTATGATTTAAGGTGGTCTTGTTTTTTTTATGTCTTTAGTGTGTAATGTTGCTGTTTGAGCATGAAAAAGGTCTGCAAAGTTGCAAAGCACAAAGTCACTCCAAAGGGAGTTATTCTCCATATCAGTTTCTGAACCCTGAAACGCCTCAGTTGTAGTCTCGAGTTTTCTTCCGGGAACGAACATGTCACAATATTCCTCATTTAAATAATTCCTGCCATATGCAAAAAAAAGGGGGGTGAGGCCTGGTTGAGTTGCGTTAGTAGTGTGTTGTTGCCATGTCCAAGAGATGCTGTTTTTTCCACCCTGTATCTAACCCCCTTTTTTCAGCCTTCCTAAGGCGGACGTACTTAGGAAACGCTGGTTAAAATATATTTTTAACACTTCCTCAGCAGTATACAACCACAACCTTTTGTTGTGTTCTCACCATTTTTCTAACGACTGCTTTCTGAAACGTGCATCAGGTCAGATGATATAAAGGACCGCTATAACATCATATCTTAAAATGTAAGAGAGGTATAAAATGAAATATTACCACTGTGTAACGTTGTGCTCAGGCAGGAAGATGAAGACAGACGAATCCATCCAAAATACTCCAAGTTTAATTACAATACTACAACAGGCAGGGTGAACGCAACTTAACGCAATATAGATCGGACAGAGACTGAATGTGAAGGTACAACTTAAGTAGTGGACATAATGATGATAATGACATAAACACACAGCTGACACATATGAACTAATAACGATGGTAACCAGGGAGACAGACGAGTGGTGGGAAGCAGAACAAATACAATCAAACTGAAACTAAACAGTACTGAACATGACAGTTCGCCCCCCTCCGGCAAGGCCCTTTGGAGGAGGACGAGGTGATGGAGAAGAGATGGTGAGAGGCAGACAAGGAGGGATGATGGCTGGATGTGGTGAAAGGATGGTGATGGTGGGACGACGATCATCTGGCGGCGATGATGGTGATTGGCCGATGGCACAGACCCAGAGCTCCCCAGTGCCGACAGCCCACGGTGGAGATGAGGGAGGGAGGAGTCCAGGTGGTGACGAGGCTGACGACAGCTGGGGGACGACCAACGGAGACAGAGCCGGTGGATCCGCAGGCGCAGACAGAGGGTCGAGGGAGCTGAGCGACATCGCTGATGCAGGTGATGTCGCGGCGACGAGCGTCATAGGCGGAGCCAGAGTACCTGAGGACAGGGACGACGCTGGTGAGACCGAGGACAGAGGTGACCCCGGAGGGAGGAAGGAGCCCGCTGTAGCTGTAGGGGAGGAGGGACAGAGCGCAGCAGACGGCCCGGATGTCCGTGGCTTAGGCAGAGCGACGACAGAACAAGGGGGAGCCGGTGGGACGAGGGAACCCAGTGGAGTCACTCGGACGAGGGTCTCTGGAGGAGCCGAAGGTGGGAGAAGCCAGGGCGGAGCCATCAGGTCGACGAGCCGAGATGGAACGAAGGGATCCGAGGCCAGAGGCGGAGCCGCTGGATCCTCCTTGAAAGGCCCTGCTGGTGGTTGCTCGACCTGCGGGTCAACGTCCTGGCGGGGCGTCCTCAGAGATGGCATAAGGCTGCAATCATCCAAAAGCGATAGGGCTGGAGGACTGGCTGAGCTCTGTGTTGGTGGAAGTGACAGGAGACTAGACATGATGATGGTGTCCTTAAACAATGATGAAGATTCAGATATCGGGTGGGAGTTGACAAGTCCTTGTTGAAGTCGATCAGCCAGTCCTCTGCTTCCGTTCCCTTGTCCACTGGTGTCACGGGCTCACAGTCCTGGTCAGAACCACGCTGGGGCAGTGCATCCGGGGCGATGGCAAACTCTGTTCCCTTATCCTCGGACTCTGGCTCGCTCGTTGCTGTGGGTGGTGCCGCTAAGTTCACATGACTTCTCTGTGGTTTCTGGTGGTAAAACGGACTCTGGGTCTGGCTGTGCTCTGAATCAGGGTGCGACGCTCTCCAGACACCTGATGACAGTCTCTCTCCAGTTCAGTCCTGTGGTGTCTGAGAGGTCGATATGGTGGTGGAAAGTTTCCCCGATTTAGAACAGGGTCTTCAGAGTCTCGTCATCGAGGGGGCTAGTGACGGCATGACGACAAAAGTTAATTGAAAAGTTCAAAAAATTGGTGCTCTCTTGAGCAATGACAACAATTTTGGCCCGTTCGTCCATCTTGGGCGGTCCGATCTTCTGTAACGTTGTGCTCAGGCAGGAAGATGAAGACAGACGAATCAATCCAAAATACTCCAAGTTTAATTACAATAATACAACAGGCAGGGTGAACACAACATAACACAACGTAGATCGGACAGAGACTGAAGGTGTAGGTACAACTTAAGTAGTGGACATAATGAGGATAATGACTAACACACAGCTGACACATATGAACTAATAACGATGGTAACCGGGGAGACAGACGAGTGGCGGGAAACAGAACAAAGGAACATGTGACAGATACAAACAAACTGAGAGTCCAATCAAACTGAAAATAACAGTACTGAACATGACACACTGTGAAACATCCTGCACAAGTCATGCGTGTGAAGGTGGTTTGACTTGATCAGCTTGTTCTTCTTGACTGTCATATCAGATCATATCAAACTGTGGACTATCAGCTCAAACTGATCGAACAAAACGGATGACATAGAGTAGTTACAGTAGAGTTTACAGCGCCTCACGAAGCCCCCGGAGCTGATACACACCCATTATGGTAAGGGATGTTAAATTTTCAACACAAGCTGAAAGGGTTTTTTTTTAAAAGATGAAATTTTCATTATTTTCATAAATGACGTAAATGTATTCTAGTAGACCCAATAAACTAAATTACACTGGGTTGTTTCAACCCAAATTTGGGTCAAGCTGCAACGGTTGGGTTTGTCCATATTTGACCCAAAGTTGGGTTGAAACAAGCCAGCATTTTTTAGAGTGTATGAACTTGTAAATTAGCATATTTAAACAGCAAAAACAAAAAGCTATTAGCCAATAAAGTAGGAATTCAAGATATACGCTGTGTTCGAAATCGACTACTTCCCTACTATATATAGTATGCCAAAAGAGTAGTATGTCCAAATACATAGTAAACAAGTAAAAAGTCCCCGAATGACCTACTACTTCTGGCGAGATTCTGAAGTGCACATTTGATGGACAATTTACTATCCCATGAGGCCACAGGAGAGGATTTATGAATGGAAGTTAAGCGACGCAACTGACGCCGGTAGGTCACGTGACAGTAACAACATGGCGGATGTAGTACATTCAAATTTGATTCATACTCCCCACATTCAAACAATATAGAGCATACTTTTTTAATGGTTGTGAAGTAAATTTAAATTCAAATGTAGTACCTACTCAGACAGAACATGATTTCAGACGCAGTGATAGTCTCTGAATGTCACGATGCATCGATATTGAAATTCTGGATAATTAAAACTAAAAAATGATTTGGAATCATAATGAATTTTTAACATAAACAGAAACAATTAAATATTGACTATTAAAAATATCCAATATCGGCCTCTACTGAAAAAACACTGATATCAGCCAGTAACCGATATAATTAAAAATTGCTTCTCTTAAATGTATCTTGTTCTAAAAATAAGTTTTACTGGAAATTAACATGACAAAAAATATTTTTTGTGTAAAATATATTGCACTGTGTGTTTCTCAAGTTTCTTATGTTCAAGGTTTTGTCACTTTTGACATCCTTTATCTGATTATTCTATAAAAATACATTTTTATCACACCTCCTTTTGCATTCGGGTCCATTCTGATCCGGAAGAGATACAGAAGAAACTTTGCAAGTGTGTTAAGACTGTCATTTTTATTTTATTTTATTTTATTTTTGTTCAAAAAAATGTAAGAGATATAACCATTTAAACTACCTTTTGCGTTCGGGTCCGTTTTGTCCCGAAAGTGAACATTTACATTGTTTGTTTGTTTTTTATATCTGTTAGTTAGATTTATCTCGAATTATTTCTGTAACATACATTTAACCTCTTTCCCACACTCACACACATTGTTTTGTTAGAAAAAGAATATGTAGGTTTCATAAATTTAGACTGTTTTGAGCAGTCGTGAGTTATAAGTTTCAAATGAATTTAATTAAATCCATTGAAGTCAATGGAGTTCATAATGGTAATTATGATATTATATGTTCTTATAAATTTCTCAGGAATATTGATAAAAATATATCTTTTCTTGCATCACACTGGTTTTTGCTGTAGTTCTTAAAATGTGAAATTTCAAAGAATTTCTCAATTTTTTAATTAATAAAAAGGGGGTAAATGAAGTAATAGCATGGTAAAAACATGTTAACATTCAAAGCTTTTCAACTTTTGTTCATACACTAATTAATGAAAAACATGCTTTTTAACATTTTTTGAAGTGGAAGAAGTGCCTTGGATTCTTTGTTTTTGTTATAAATACAAGTTTGAAACCCAACCAAAGAGCACCTTCTGGGATTACTAAACGGCGGTCCTTCCAGCAAGCAGCACTCCAAGATGTTTTTCTTGATCTGACAATATGGGCTTAGCTGAAAAATATTAAGTTATGTCTGTTTTATAAGCCAAACAGACCCAGGAATACAAAAAGTGTACACAGTTTTTAATGCATTAGGACAGGAACAGGCAGGATTACATTTTAGTTTAATGGGAACATTCCCCAACTCCTCTTAAATTATCATTATCATGCCAAATGTGAACAATTAGCTAAATATTTTGAACTCTGCAAAGTAAAAGTGTCCGCTTTTAAAAATGTAAAACCTCTGCCTCACCGCTCTCCAAGAATGTGACCAAAAAAATTACAGCCAGCCAGTGAAGCAAACTTGTGTTTCTTTTGCAGTACGCTCCAGTCGAAAGCAAGATAAATGTAACCATGACTCCACCAGCTATTGTGCTTCCAAAACAAGTCGGCAAGCAGGAGTCCTCTCCGTTGGAAAAAGCAAGGTATTGATGTCGGAGAAATCCATTAAAGGATTCCTAAAAATCTTTTTTTATTTATCAGTCTTTAAACAGTATTTCAATCAGTGTAAAAGCTGTTAAAAGAAGTCACTGTTTGTACTTGTGCTGCATGTGAACTTCTTCAGTGTTGGCATAATGTGATTTTAATCTGTGTGTGTCAGACCACACAGCCCTAGGCCTCGTCTCTCCCGAAACTCTGCATCATCATGTCCGATCACCACAGTGGGTATGTGCAACTATACATGTAAAGATACTGTTTTAGATATTTTGTATTATTTAGAGATAAGTTTTCATATGTCATAATATGCAATAGTCATGTAATGTGTTAAAATTTGATTAATTCTTATATTATACATTATGGATGACTGCAATAGAAGGAAGTGTAAAAAATAACTGGAATGCTTCTACTTTGATAACTTTGTTTCTCCCTTGAGATGAGTTGGCGGGGTGGTGTGTTTTACAGCTGTGCTTAGGTTGTGTGTGTTCACTTGTGTTTGAGATGATGATGGTCACGTGATAGACCTGGTGAAGGATCCACTTCCTGAGCTGAAGTTATCTGAAGAGGACCGTCAGAAGAATCTGGAGCTGCTTGAGGAGGCCAAGAAAGTCAGCGATCGCTTCCTGCAGCGCAGGGGCCGCCGCTCCACCTGTAGCCTTTCTGACTCCCCCACAGGTACAACATGTTCACACCTCCGGTTAGGACAGTGCTTCTCAACCAGGGGACCATAGAGGGCCTTTAAATTTAAACTAGGGCTGTCAAAATTTACGCATTAACACATGCGATTAATTTTTTCAGTTTAACGTGTTAAACATATTTAACGCAGCATCCGTCATAATTTGGCTAGCGTTACATTATGTGATCACACTGTTATTCACGCAAGTGCCACAAGACAATTGAGAAGGCGCTGTCTGTGAATGTTGTGTCATGTGACACACACGACTCGTGTGCACAGAAAAACGCGCGCCAGTTTCGAGTTCTGTTTTGCGCTTGAACAAACAATAACACACAGGATTATGCCAAAAGCCTGTTTTGTCGAGTATCCTCATAAGAGCAGTCTTAAATGAGTTAAATAACAGCTTAAATGAACTTAAAGCGAGTGAGAAAATGAGATGCGCGTCAGATCCGCATCATGTTCGGCAGCAGCAGCTCTTAAAGTGACAGCAGCCTAATAAACCAGTAGCTGTGATGTCTGTCATTAATGTTCTTCAAAGAACGAAGGTAACAGAGAAAATTGTTGCTTTAATAAGGATTCATCTATATTTAATTCATAATTTATGCAGTAGAGACTGTAAAGAGTTTGATAACTTTATTCAATTTCTGTATATTTCCTACCTGTTGGACAGGCCACAGGTAAATATGACATTTATTATAATGGGTTTATGTGAAGATTGTTTTAAGTTCACTTAAATTATAAGCTGTTCATTTTTAAAGCCTAATAAATGTTGAAATTGACAGCTTTTAGTTATACTGTAATGTTGAATGTCTATAATTAATGTTAAAAAAATAAATTTCATAGAGACATCAGTATCAGTGATACTGGCCTTCATTCATAAAAAGATGCCACTAAACAAATATTTAAAATACACTGTCTTTAAATTGTTTCTACATTAATTCGGAGAGTAACTGTGAAATTATTACAATATAAAAATATTAAAAACTCCAATGTTGTTCACCGCGATTAATTACAGGAAAAAATTAATTAATTTTTTTAATCGATTGATGGGAATAATTTAAACTTAATTTCATTTAATTTCACAAGAGAGATGATGCATGACGAAGAATGAACAAATAGAATACTTTTAATGAACACGAAGATAAATCAAACACTGCACACTCCAACATAACGTTATCGCAAGACAAAGAACTGAGGCAAACTAAGGGCTTAAAGGGGACCTATTATGCACCTATTATTTCACAAGATGTAATATAAGTCTCTGGTGTCCCCAGAATGTGTCTGTGAAGTTTCAGTTCAAAATACCCCACAGATCATTTATTATAGCTTGTCAAATTTGCCCCTATTTGGGTGTGAGCAAAAACACGCCGTTTTTGTGTGTGTCCCTTTAAATGCAAATGAGCTGCTGCTCCCGGCCCCCTTTCCAGAAGAGGGCGGAGCTTTAACAGCTCGCGCTTCGGTTGCTCAACAACAACAAAGCTGGAGAATCTCACGCAGCCAAAATGAGGATTGTCAGTAACGGTGTTCAGCCTTACATTGTTCAAACCAGAGTCGGACACTGATGGAGAGACTCAGGAAGAAGTTACAACTTTTAGAATGAAACTGGACGTTTCTGAATGGTTAGTGGATAAATGTATGTAGTTGCTGTGGGGTTAAGATGATTCATTCAACTCATAAACTAGCATGTACCATCATGTTAATCTTGTGCAAATCCAGTGTTGAACTGAAGCAGTCCGGCGTAAAATAATTTGCGCAAATATATAACACTTTACCGACTTTCTTCGGCACATTTCCTTCATAAATTAAATTCAACCATGTTGTCCTCAGTGACTCAAATGCCGGGAGTCTATGGAGACTCTTATGTTCATTGTTTACATACTGAGGACAGACATCTGTGTTCAAACACCTTATTAACACGAATTTTGCATAATAGGTCCCCTTTAAATACACAAGGGAAGATCATAAACAGAACAAGGAACAGGTGTGTAACTCAATTAAAAACCAAAGCAACTAACAATGAACAAGAACATAGGCAAAACAGCAACAGGGAAAATAATGAAAACGAAACCAAAACACAATGAAAGTAAACATCAACATCAACAATGACTTGTTTATTTATGATTAAAGTAATACAATGTCATGTATTAAAATAATCTAACTTAATTAAAATGCTTAAAAATTTAAATTGCAATCATATTTTTCCCCTCACCAACATTGACGAACATACAGTTCTTAAAACTTCTGGAATCACAAAATGAATTGTGTTTGGTTAATTTAGTTTATCTCCCTGTTAAAAGGGGAAAAAAGCGGTCTTGTTATTAATTACAACAGAAATATAATAATTTATTTAGCCTATATTGGGGGCCTTCGCGTTTTGTGTTGGACAGTAAGGGGCTTTTGAGTGAAACGGGTTGAGAACCACTGATCTAGGATCAGTTCGTTATAATTATTTAATATTTTGAAGTTTAACAAAAGATTTCCTTCAGCAATAATGTTCCAGTTTTAGTCATGCAGTGCTTTTCTAGGCTGTTGTGTGTTAACAATGAATTTTCCTCCATGTATACAGTCCCTTTCTAGTATCCTTGCGTATAATATGTGAAAGTTACAGGGTTTAACATGTATAATGTCTTGTTTCTATAGCTTGAGAACTGTGCATTTTATTGTTCATCCCGGTCACACCCCATAGACTTCCATTGTAAATGCAATACTAATTTGTAAACACCGTTGTCATCTGAGCAACTGGACAGCTGAAGAATTACTTGGTTATATAAAAATAATTTCCCATTGATATTAAAAATGAAGAGAACTTCTTCCAAGTGGTGAATGTTTTTGTTGCGATCTTGAAATGTTTATTTCAGAAGCAGGTTGTTTATTTTCAGCTTTTGCGACTTCCTTGCTTATCAGACTTTAACATCATGTCCGCATGTCCTCAAATGTCTTGAGCACCAGCCAAAATTCCTCCTTTATCCTGCACAGCAGCTACAGCATACTGACTTGAGCATATTCTCAGGTCGATAAGAGATAAAGCGAAGTAATATCCAAACTTTGTCCAAAAATGGCTAATGTTTTCTTTGGGCTACAGCTCTCTCCCCGAACCCAACGCCATGCTCCTCCCCCAGACCATCCAGAAGCAGTTCCCTCTCTGCACCCTCACAACTAGGTACCATGCTGTGCTTTCAGTCACGTTTGCCTGCAGAGTTTCTCTCCATGGTTGATCTAAGCTAAATGGTTTTGTTTGCTCCACCAGGTCCTGAGGTCACCGCAACTCCTCCAGCAAGTCCCTCCATAATTCAGGTGAGCGTCGCTTCTATATTGTGTTAATATTGTGTCCCCCTGGTGATAATAAATATTTGATTGTTTTTGTTTGCGTATATGGTCAGCATCTGGAGGTACCATCTACCCATGACCAAGAGGATAAGAGTAAGCCGGAGCAGGAGGTTTGTGTAACTAATGTTATTCTTTCTGCTCTTCTCACTTTAATCTTCCTTCAGTGTTTCAGATATTAAAACATTAGCAAATATGTGTGAGTTTTAATTAAAGTCTCCATATTATTCTTTTTGCCTTTCCATTGTAACCTATAATGTTAGTCAAGTCCCAATTTAGTTCATCATGACCTTTTCCTTTCTAATGGAGTCTTAAGAAGTCATTTTTTATGGAAGCTTGTTTCCACCATGGAATAAAAAAAAAAGAAAAGAAAAGACAATTGCAACTTTACATCTCACAATTCTGACTTTCTCAGAATTGCATGATATAAAGTCACAATTGCAAGATATAAACTAGCAATTCTGACTTTTTTCTCGCAATTGCAATTTTATATCACGAATTCTGAGAAAAAAGTCACAATTGCGAGATGTAAACTCGCAACTGTGAGAAAATAGTCTGGATTGCGAGCAAAAAAGTCAGAATTGTGAGATAAAAAGTCGCAATTAGCTTTTTTATTTAGTGGTGGAAACAAGCTTCCATATTTTTTGAACATGTGAAATGAGTAGCAACAATGTTTTACTGCATTTACTTATAAAGTCTCACAAAATCTGCATTACATTGAGCAGTGGCGGCTGGTCAATAGGGGGCGCTGGTGCGCCGCCCCCTTCAAGTTAGCCAGAGAAGAAGGATCCTTCAACATGTTAAAAAAAATGTTGGTCCCACTTTATATTAGGTGGCCTTAACTACTATGTACTTACATTTAAATTAATCATTTGATACATTGTGTACATACATGTTTTTACATTGTACTTATATTTTAAAAAATACCTGCATGTAATTGCATCTGTAATTAATTTCTGTAAATACATTTATAATTACACTGTTGACCCATCCCTTACACCTTAACCCACCCTTAAACCGACCCATACTACAAATCCTGTCCCTAACCTTTTCCGTACCCCATCTCAATAGCAGCGTTAAGTGTTTACAGTATGAACACAATAAGTACATTGTACTTATTTTTTGATGTAAGTACATAGTAGTTAAGGCCACCTAATATAAAGTGGAACCAAAATGTTAAATATATATTGCAAAATAATTACGAAATAACATTATTTAGTCATACTATTCGACTGGTAGTTATGTTAGCACCTATTAAAAATCACAAAAATCAAAATTGTATTTTGTTCGTTTTGTGTGTGTGGTCCGTAAAGTTTTGAAACGCATGTGACTTGAGGCTGAGCTCTAATTGGCTTGTTTCAGAATGTCCTCGGGGCCACTTTTGATTTTAGTAAATCAATATTGTTTTTATATATTTTTTTCAAAAAGGTATAACTGCAGATCGGAGATCTCCAAAATGGGGCGTGAACTCCCAAAGTGGGCAGAACCTCCAAAATGGGGCGGGGTCTCTACGCGTAAAGACTTTCACCATTGGCTCTGGCTTCAGCCAGTTGTCACAGAGCTTGTGGCCAGTGGCGTTTGGACTGGAGTTTGAACCTCCGTTCAATTATATAAGCGGGAATGCCCCGCAAGCTCTCACGCGAGCCGTCCTGGCGCAGCACGTGGGAAAGTTTTCACTCTTTCACTTTGTTCTAAGCAATGGGGTCTATGTGTCCAACGTTGTAAAAAGCGATACCATTGTGCTGCATTTGCCTCAGTAAGTTGACCGAGTGGATCTCTGAACTGGCGTGAGCGAGTGGAGGTGTGGCTAATTTGCATATTCATTGATCCACGTATATTAAATGAGGCAAGGGTGTAGAGTTACATTCAAGCTATTTTAAGGCATGAAGAAATTTTTTTCTCAGGAAAAAAAAAACTTTTAAATATGCCATTTTGATGATTAAAGATGAGTTTTAAGGGATAAAATTATTGACTACAGGGGGACTTTAAACTTTTATGAAACTATAATGGATTTATATGCAATGTTTTACTACAAGTCAATTTATTGAACAATTTTCACAGTCTTTAAATTGAGATCTTAAAGGATTTGCTATCCTGTGTCTCCCTCTAGTGGACAACATTAGTATTATGGCCTTTATTTCTGAATCGCATTGAAATAAATGGCTGATGATTTTTAATGATTTCTTTATTACTGATAACATACCCACATTAAACTCAAAATCATCCGTGGTACCTTATTTCATGCTTTAACAGTTGAATTTTCAACTTCCATTTTTTTTTTAGCTGTGTAACTTGTTAAATAGTTATTTAACAATTACATTCAGTCCTGCAGTGTGATTCAGTTTGTTTGCGCCCCCTCAAAAAAAATGTTTAGCACCAGCCGCCACTGACATTGAAAATTGCACAAACAGTTCAAACTGACTTTTCAACTGAAATGATTAGGTCCATTGTGAAAAAGAAGTACACATTAGCATATTTTTAGTAACTTATTAAAGAAAGAATATACTTAAGTGTGAACTGAATGAAATTGTAACACAGTTTGTCGTGTGGGGAAGAAGGAAGTGGGAACCAGCTAATCTTTAACAGGAATTTTAATGACAAAATCAAATTCAAAACTAAAAGCAAAAGGTGCTACAGCCACTTTTCAGCGGACTGCCGCACATGAACACAAAAGAAACAACATAAATACCACACATATGTGACATGCACTTCATGTACTTGTTCTTTTCTTAATCATTAAATTCACTCTTTTGTTTTTGTTCTTCCTCAGACCTTCACGAGGCTAGTGGAGTGGATGCCTAGTGACAAGAGAAAGGTGTCCTCTGGAACTTTAACCCCGCGTTATGCCACCGCTGTACCAGCCAGAGATCCCGCTGTGGTTCAGAAGGAGAAGCCAGACCATCATGGAGCAGTGGACAAGGGGAAGAACTCTGAACACACATCCCAGAAAAAGGAGGAGACTCCTGGCCATGGTGTCAGTCAACCTCTAGCTACAGGGGTCGCCAAACCCGTCCCCCGGCCACCCACACAGCAAGCCCCGTGCACGGCCGAAATCAAAACAATAGGGGCCTTTCCACCTCTGATGAGAGCCGTCTCCTGGGACACGGTGGGCTCCATGAACAAGAGGAATGCTGCTCCCAAAGGCGAGGAGAGTCTGTCCTTACCTGACAAATCGAGGGAGTCTCTGTTTAAGTCCTCCGGGTACAAGGACTTCCCTGTGCCACCTGTGAACGTTCAGAAACTGTCCACATTGCGTGAGGTAATCCTTTGTTGTCTTTGGCTGACCTGGTAACCAATTCAGTAGTTTAATGTGGCTTTCTCTGAGATTTGAGCCCAGTTGGCAGAGTAAAGGGAAAGTTATGTCCCTGATTTAGCAATTTGAAAGTTGGTTCATGGTTTTCATTCCTCTTCTAGGAACACAAACTGATGCGTAACCAGAGCATCTCCAGCTCAAAGCTTCCTGACCTGAGTGAAACAACCGAGCAGGAACGAGGTGCGATCATCTGGAGTCAGTCTGTGCATAAGCTTATTGCAGCTTACTTTTGTATATATTGTTGGTTTATAGGGATAGTTCAGCCAAAATGAAAATACAGTTTACTTGGGCTGTCATTAATGATTACTTTGGTAATCGAGTAATCGGTCAATTGTTTTGACGATTAATCGAGTAATCTTTTTTTTTTTTTTTTTTGTGGTAATAAAAATAGAAGACCTAGACCTAAGCCTTTAAAATGACTTAAAATACATGTATAATAACAATGAGCCAATAATATTTGGTTCAAATAAAGTATCAAAAGCAAGTAATTATATGGTTTTATAGCACAACACTATTAAAATACTTAATACAAACTAAATCATCTTATGTACATTATTATACATTATAACAAATGCCTGCAGAGGGCGCCAACGGCCTGGTGTTGTTACACTTTAAAGCAGATCAAATCCTTGTTTAAAATTGGCCAAACGACATTTAATTCAAATGTTTACTTAATCTTTAATATTTGACAACTTCTTCATGATAGAAATGCTACAGCCACTGATATTTCTTGAACAAGAACATGTGGACATCAAAACATGCAAACTCAGAGCGAGGGTTTAAACTTTTATTTTGAAATCGCGATGAACAGTTCGCATATTTAGAAACATATTGATGCATTCTCCTGTTTTGGCGTAGGTTTATAAATGATTTACCTTACAAATCGGATGAATTGCCACACATTGTGTTCCGAGATGAACGTTATAAGCGACCCAAAATCACAGCATGTGAAGATGGAGTTTGAGACGCGCTCCATGTAAATGATAACAGTTCATGTGGAGCAGCATTTACTGTGAACAGAGCCGCTGTGAGATGCACAAAACCAACAGGCATGTAAATAAAGCGCATATCAGCTATTTTTTTTTTTTATCATACCAGCTTTTTTATTTAATCACAGCCTTTGTGAATTCACAATAGCGCTATGCTATATTATGATTTTTAAATGGTTTTAATATATCGTGCAGCCTTAGAAAATGGTCTAATAATGCGGTTCACGGATTCTCGTCCGTGGAATGCGCCACTTCCAGTATTTTGCCGGTTACTCGAGAAGTGTAAATTGCAATCGAGGATTTTTAAGAAAGTATTTGTCTAAAAACAGCTAGAGAATTTATAAGCCTTTTCATATAGAGCTATATAGGAATATATTAGTTACACCATGGCATTACAGATGTTTTTCTTTTTTTATTCCCACCAGATGGCACTAATCTGCCTTCAAAAATTGGATTTTAAAGGCTTTAGGCCCTATCATAAACCTGGCGCAATACGGCGCCAGGCGCGATGCAAGTGTTTTTTGCTAGTTTCAGGCGCATTGTTGGCGTGTTGCTACTTTGAGGCAACTAAAAACGTAAAACACTGCAGTTTTTTTTGTTTTGTTTTTTTGTTATTTAAAGGTCCAGTGTGTAATATTTAGGAGGATCTATTGACAGAAATGCAATATAATATACATTATACAACTTATGAGCTGTTTCTATCTACATACACCACGGGTCCCCTTACATTTTAAGTCGCCATTTTGCACCACCATGTATCTACAGTAGTCCTTAACAGACAAACTGCTCTACAGAGCACATTTGCTTGACTGGCTACTCTCTTGGCTACTCTCTTGGCTACTCTCTTGTCCTGTGTCAGCCACCGTAGCTTCTCTATATTGCAATTCGCAACCTCACTGCTAGATGCCACTAAAATTTACGTACTGCACCTTTAAAAGGTGCGTTAGGCGGGTGCACGTCGCACGTACACTCTGCTTGTTACACACACAGCACACAAACATGCCAAATATTAAAAATAAAAGGATTACAATGTAAAAGGTTTATTATTGTGTACATAAAGATAAAAATGCCTACATGTCATAATGGATAGTCATTGCATGTATCAAAATTACCTATTTGCAGTAATGACGAATGAAATTGGCTAATTATTTGACCAATCATGGCAATACACACATGTATTTAAACTGACTCGTCAGGTTGAGGGTGTCTATATTCTGCCATGTAAATAGCGAATCCATCATGGTGCAAGTGTACCTGGCTTTTAAAGGGAATGGAAGATGAGACTCTGTTTGGTTTATTGCATGTTATGCCCAAAACACACCCATGACTCATTAAGAGACTACGTAAAACCCTTTTGGACCATGCATCAATTTTTTCCATCATTAAACTAGCAAAAGAGGATTCAGACACGCCCTAAGTGCACCTGCAGTGACCACGCGGTTAGATTGGTAAAATATCGTTAAAATAGGGCCCGTTGTCTCTATTTTAACGTGAAATACAGCTTTAATTGAAACGTAATAAAAAAATTTATCATAATTATTGCATAAATATTAATTAGTACCATGAATTTCTCTCAAAATACAAAATAAAAAAAAAAAAATTAATTGAACAAAAATATATTGCATTGATTTTACTGAAAATAAAAAAATGTTACATTTCAGGTGTTCGGTCACTTTTGACCGTGAGCAACACACGTGTGACTCCCAAATGAACAACACCAGAGGGTTAAATATGCTGCGTTAATCTTAGTAATTGGTTCATCTTTCAGGTCCACCCTCTCCACTCACAAGCTCTCCCAGTGAAGAGGAGGCCAAAGAGAAACCTGACGCTATGCCCAACATTTCAGATGTCATGCTACGCAAGCTCAAACTGCACAGAGGTTTACCTGGCTGGTACGCTCATAACTCCATCATTTGAACAGAGAAATAAAAGCCCCCCAAAAAACCTTATAACCATAACATTTTGTCTCTTCTGTTCCCCTCTTTGTTGCAGTGCACCCCCGCTCTCAGAGAAGGAAGTTGAGGTGTGTATTTTCTTGATATATATATATATATGTGTGTGTGTGTGTGTGTGTAAAATTGTATTTAGATTTTTTTTTATTTTAAAAAACATCCCTATGACAATGAGATTATTCAACAATTTTTACTGGTTTGGCCCTTGTTAATTTTGGACTCCATATATAATCAAAGAAAATACAGTCCAGGGGTGCAGGAATCATTATGTTGTCATAACTGCATCACTGCAGTAGTTCAGTACAGTGTTTTCCAGAATGAGGCTGTTTTGATATGTAAGTGAAGGCCATGGCTGAGCCTGGCTTAGGACATGGCAATTTGATGGGTTTTAGTGAGTTCCTGTCCCCTGTGAGGAAACTAACATGCCTTTGTGAATACAATCTGCTCCCAGGATGACGCTAGTGAGGGTCAAGGGCTGGACGTACTTTCCTCTCTAATATTCGGACAATACAGGCTTTACTGCTGCTGCACTCTTTGATCCTGACAGTAAAATTCCTGTGATATTGCTGCTTTCCTTAGTCCTGCTCCATTTAGATGCAGATTGTTCTTAAAAGCACAACCTCATGTAAAGTCAGGTTCATCTGTGATGTGTATTAGAGAAGTCTGTGTATTAAACCCTACAAAATCGACAAGTTAAATGTACGGTACAGGGTTCGGTACAGTATTTTTTTAAAGAAAGAAAGAAAGAAGGAAAGAAAATTATAATTTTATTCAGCAAGGACACAATAAATTGATTAAGAGTTTCCACAAAAATATGAAAAAAATATGTAATTGAGCAGAAATGTTTCTTGAGCAGCAAATCATCATATTAGAGTGATTTCTGAAGGATCATGTGACACTGAAGACTGGAGTAATGATGCTGAAAATTCAGCTTTGATCACAGGAATAAATTACATTTTAACATATATTTACATAGAAAACAGGTCTTTCAAATTGTAATAATATTTCACAGTTTTACAGTTTTCACTATATTTTTGATTAAATAAGTGCAGCCTTGGTGAGACTTTTTTCAAAAACCGAACAGTAGTGTATTTTTCACAATAACTATTATATTTGAAATCTTAAATCATATTTCTTTATATAATCTGTAAAAGTTATAGGTCATGCTCAGGGTCATGGTTTATACCTGAATAGTATTTAATATTATTATTATTACCCCAATTTTGAAAACACCACATTATTTATTAACTTTTTTATATATATAATTTTTTAAATCTGAATTTTCTCAGAAATATTAGCATTTAAAGAAAAGCTACAGACAGTGGAAGCAAGGTGTTTTATTATATGGTGTTTACATATACATATACATATATTTTTTATTTTAGTTTATTTTTACTGTATCTATCCATGTCTTTAAAGGGGTCATGAACTGAGAAATCAAATTTTCCTTGAGCTTTGAGCAATTTTTTTCAACAATGTGAATGTCTCAGTTGAGCTTTATTTATTTGTATTCGGTACATTTCACTGTGGATTCTTTGGTAAATCGATCACATTTCGGCACAGGCTTTGCAAACTTTTACGACATTGACTTGACAGTAATGCAACAACATGTAAGTAACTGTGTTGATTCTAATGCTTGATCTGATATGTAATAATTTATGTACAGTCAGATGTTATTTGTCTGTGTGTCAGTAATTCAAACCAGTCACTAAACGGTCAACTTCACGTTGTTTCTCTTAGTAGGATGAAAATAAACTGTTATTTAAACAGTGATTAAATTATATTAAAGCGAACAAAGAACGCTTCCTTTACAATCGCTGGAGCTGTCAATCAAACAGCCAAAACTCGCTTTTTATTCAACGAATCTCTTAGTTACATCATGTTTGCACTGTTAGTTATGATGAAAGCATTCATGAGAGTGCAGAAATCGAGTTGCAATGACGAGATCACTGCATTCATGTGCTTAACAACATGTCTGTAATCGGCTACAATGTTCATCACTGCAACCTTTCATGCCACGATCTAAATATAATGCCATAGATCTATTTTTAATGCTATAATCAACACTTTTCACGATGAGTTAACCTTGAGAGCTGTAATAGTAAAAACGTGCTAAAAATTTTCAAGAGAGTAATACTTAGCTATTTCATATGCAAAGATGTCAGCCAATCACAGCAGTGGGCGTTTACACTGAAGTCTCACAGCAGACACGCCCCTTAAAACAGAGCGTTCAAATCAGAGGGATAAAATCAGGGTAATAAAAATGCTTTTTATTTCTAAATTATGACAATTTTGGATGTAAAAAGCATACTAACATTATAAGTGCACCCCATGAGACATTATAAAATAATAAAACAATGCAGTTCATGACCCCTTTAAAATGCTCACCATTTTTCTGATAAAATTAACAGTGTTAATTAAAAAATCTTTTGCATTACAAACTAAGTCAAATGAATCAATTAATGTGACTAAATTCAATATCCTGTTAAATATAAGACACATAGCACTTCCTGAAAATGACATTTATGTAAAGTAACTACTTTACTGAATGATTTCTGCATTTATCTTTTCCACTGTCCCAGAGGATTATTGACTCATAAACATGTGAAAACAAATGGATCAGTTGATGCAAGTGTTTTCACAGTGACAAATACTTTCACAATGAATTGATGCGTTTGCTGTCTTCTTCCTGCAGAACGCCTTTGTGCAGCTGTCCCTGGCATTCCGCAACGACAATTACACGCTGGAGTCGCGGCTGAAACAGGCGGAAAGGGAGCGCAGCCTGACTGAGGAAAACGCGGAGAAGGAACTGGAAGAGTTTAAAAGCAGTTTCAAGGTCAGACCTGAATGCAAAGAGCCCACATAAACACACATGTTGGGAATAAACTGGAATATAGCTTGATTTTTTTTTTGTTTGTCTGCATCCCATTCCAGAGAACTTTGTCACTGTGGCAGAATATTGATCAGCGTGAGTTTTACCAGCAACTCTTAGAAACCATCACCGTATTGCATCGCCTGACCAACCGCCTCTCCAGCAGGGCTGAAATGGTCGGAGCCGTGCGGCAGGTGAGATTGCAGCGTCATAAAGCTGCGGTCACAAATTTTGCAGGCAAAAAAGCTCAATAGTTCAATAGTGTAGCGATGTATGAAGCACAGCTCACACAGAAGTCACTTTCAAGCCAAGCAGCTTTTTGTTGGCCAAAGTGGCGAATTCATTTAACCAACTGAACCCGATGCGTAATCTGAGTGAGGAACTTTTTCACTCTCAAGATATGGTCAAATTTGCGAGATTTTGCATGCAAAAACAGGTCCATTGTCAACAGCTTAGAGATATATGAAGTTCTGCTCACATAGTAGTCACTTTTAATCCAAGCAGCTGCACTGAACAAACATGAACGCGAGCAAAATCTGCGAGGGGAACTTTTTCACTCTCACATAAAACTCTCGAATCCACAGATTCCTATTGAAATTACTGTATTTCGCCCATGAGCAACAGTAAATGCAGGGCTCGACAATAAGGACTGACCAATGGCCCGGGGCCAATGTGAAAGACTTTTGGGCCAGTTGACTGAACTGTTACGCATTTATAAGCCTTGCTAATTTAAATATTCAAGCACACGTAGACGCGTCTCTCAGTTTGGTACTCGCGCGTTCAAAGCGCGCACCCAGAACACCGCGTCTCACAGCGTGTGAATACTCTCACTTTTTCCTGAGCTTGAACGGACATATTCACACAAAATTATGTCAAATTGCCCATCTTGTCAAGTATCATCGAAGACATAGTCTTAAGTAAGAACGTAAACGTGAGATAAGATGCATGTGTTACAGTATATTGGATCCGTGCAGCTCTTAAAGTGACAGCAGCCTAATAAACCTGCTGCCGTCTGTTTTTATGTTAATCAAACAAAAGACAGATAAAACACACACTGCTCTTGACTGAATTTTAATAAGGGTTAATCTATATATTTATACATTGAAGACTATGCAGTGATATTTTACATTTGATTACTCTTTCTGTATGTGAAAGTCTAGTTTAGACCTACATAAAAAAACCTGAAAAGAACTGTTTTATTTCTGTTTGTTCTGTTGTATTTATTTGTGCTATTGCTCGTAATTGATTATTTGTTCTTATTTTATTACTTATTTTTTATTTTATTACGTTGAGCCCTGAAATGTGACCACACCTCCACGCGAAACTCTCCATCACATAGATTCCTATTGAAATGACAGGATTTTGCTCTTAAATATTTGCCAAACAATGGTAAATGTTACCCGTTTACCATTGTTCTGCAAAATTTTCCGGAGGCAAAATCCAGTTATTTCAATATAAATCCAGGAGAATTGTGTGAAGGTGTGGTCACATTTACCATTGCTCACCAAAATTTAGTGGATAAAATCCAGTCATTCCAATAGGGATCCACTCAACTGGGAGTTTTGCGTGAAGTTCCCACATGTTCAAGGTGGTGGTACAAATTCACTGCATTGACCAACAGAAAGCTGTTTGGTTTGAAAGTGACTTGCTTCATACATCACTACACTACTGACAATGGACCTTTTTTTGCACAAGAGATTTTGCAGAAGTTTTCCTTCTCGGCCGCCCATTTCAAGTGCTCTTCATGTTTTCATGAGAACTATCATTTGTCTTGGTGGAGTATAGGGGGCACTAGATGGGAATGCTTATTTTTCAGCAGATAAGATATGTTTGTGATAGATTTAGCTAAGTGTCATGCTTGCCCTTAGGTTAATGTGCAAGCCAAAGTAAAGCAAGTTAACAGAGAAGGACTCAGCGGTACGTCTATTGCTAGTGGAGACACCTGCATGTGTTCACTGCAAGCATCATTACCTCAACTTACCATGCCTTGCTCTTACATCCATTAACTTAATAGTGACTGATATGAATATTTTTGAGGGTGTCGCTGATGCCTTAGATTAGAATGATCATCTCATTAACACCCTTAATACACATCACATTTATTTTAACAATTGCATATTAAGTCTACTTTTGCATAGTAGATACCAGTTAAGTAACCTGAAAACCATACTGACCTAAAATGAGTGTGTCATGGATTAAATGTTTGATAATTTGCTTAACATTTAAGACATGACCCTGAATTAACATCCTTGCTAGTCTAGCAACAAAATTAACCAGTGACCTAGCAATACTATATCCTTTTTATTCGAATATCATCTTGTATGGAAGCTTGTTTCCGCCATGGAATAAAAAATAAAATAGGTAATTGTAACTTTTTTACCTCAAAATTGAGGTAAATTACAATTGTGAGTCTATGTCTCACAATTCTGACTTTTTTCCTCATTTATATCTCGCAATTCTGAGAAAAAAAGTCAGAAATCTAACATAAAAAGTTACAGTTACCTTTTTTATTTTTTGACCAAAAAACCCAGTGGATTGTGCATATGATAATTTGCCCTTGCTTCGGCCGTGGCAGGAGAAGAGAATGAACAAGGCCACTGAGGTTATGATGCAGTACGTGGAGAATCTGAAGAGGACGTATGAGAAGGACCACGCTGAGCTGATGGAGTTTAAGAAGCTCGCCAACCAAAACTCCAACCGCTCCTACGCTGGTTCAATAGACACTGGAGGTAAACCATCATCCAGGCCTTCAAAACCACAATTGTTTTTCCCCCAAAACTTACTTACAAACCTCACTTATGCATTTCCTACAGATGATGGTGTTCCACGTACATCAAGATCAATGTCTCTGCAAATGGGAAAGGTAGGCAGGAGTCTGTTCCTAAAGAATTTGAAGCCTGAAAGCAACAAATCTCCAATTTTTTCATGGGATCTTTAAGTTTCATGGTTCATAGAAAAACTGGAGATGCAAAGAACCATGTTGGGCTTCACTTTTCTTCTGATAACAAGTACACTGATCTGAAGAACCTGTAATGTAACACAAACTTTTTTAAATCACTAAAAAGATGATTTCTGAACCAAAGGTGCTGCAAACCATTGAAAATCCTTTATTTTTAATCATGTACCAATAATGTAGATTAGAGAGGGAGAGAACGTGAGTAACAGTGTTCATATGATGAAGTATTCAGTTTCAGAAGTGTGTCTTTGTCTCTCTAAGGCTTTGCCCAGACGGAGAGTCAGTGTAGCTGTAGTTCCCAAGTTTAATCTACTGAACATCCCCGGGCAGACGCCAGCCACCGCTTCACCACCCGGTGCACTTCCTGTGTTGGTGAGTCCTATTTCAAGCACACTTCCATGTCAGCTATTATGTTGTAGCCTGTCAGCAGCAGACACGTGCAATTAATGATGCTTTATCTTTAAGTTTCCTACATGTGACATATTATCAAGGTGACCATTTGAGGCCAAAGCCATTCATCAAAACGAGACCTTCAGGATTTTTTACTTGATTGTATTCTATTTTTGTTTTAAGTGTGAGGCAAACACCATTAAGAATGGCAGTTCGTCAGACCCTGCACAACAAGATGTGCCTGACAAACCGTAAGTCACTGCCTTTCTCAACTTTGTCATAATCACGCATTCATCAAGTTATGCTTTGGAAATGTACTGTATTCCTAGACAACCTTAGTCACCTTAGTTTTCTGAAAAAAATACATCAATTTGAGCCTTATCAATATATTCACATCATTAGAGTGTTGCATGTTTACACGGTGGATAGGAAGCCCATCTAAAGAAGCTTATTCCAGGTTCCTAATAGGGCTGGGAAAATAAATCGATGCATCACGAATCGAGAAATGGTTCTGGATTGATTCTGAGATTTTTAGAATGCATCGCGATTCTCTCTCGAATCGATTCTGAGCTTAGTTTTACATAACAGCAGATGGCGCTGCGTGCTTTAGAAACAGCCGTACTCTGCTTGCTTCCAGTTCCTTTACACACACCACATCCTTCATAAAGTTCGAAAAGGTTGAAGCGAATTACAAAAATGTTTGCAGTGGGCTGTTTACATTCATCTCACGTCATAAAAGCATTCTGAGGCGCAAGTACATTCTCAGACTCAGCCGAATGCACGAGTGCTCTTCTTCATGAGCATTTGAGTGTGTGGTTAAAAACTAGCCTAGAGCAGCATCTGCTGTTAAAAATTAAGCTCAGAATCGATTCGAGAGAGAATCGCGATGCATTCGGAAAATCTCAGAATCGATCCACGAATCAAGAAGCATCGATTTGTCGCAGCCCTAGTTCCTAAAGGGAATTTTTGCAGAGATGCCATAAAATAACTATTTGGGGTTCTCCAGGGAACCATAACACACCAAGCCGACGGTCGGCCTTCAGCCAACGTCGGGCAATCTGTGAGCATCAGTTGGGCTAGTTTCCACACGTCAGCTGTAGTCGGGCTCACGTTGGCAGCTGTTTGCATGATTCAGCATGTTAAATCGGCATCGGGCTGTCGGTGAGAGAGATCACTCTGATTGGCTGTTCAGATTAGCGAACGAGTCAGTTCTAAATTTGTCCTCTTACCTGAGCATTCCAATATGCTAATATTTTCCTGACAACTTGAGTCTCCTGGAATGAAGATTGTGATCAGCATGATTGATTTTCAAAATGGTAAGCAAGCGCTGCTTTGGGTACGGTTTGTATATCTGCAGTCCTAGTTTCTGTTTCTCTTTTTGAATGATGAAAATACCCCTTATCACGCTAAAAACCATCACTCATGTTATAAATCATCACGTCTGCCTGCTATCGCTGCCTGCTATCGCCCATTCACACCAAGAATTTATTGCTTATTGCTTAAATTCTATCAGGTTATTGGCAACATGCTTGTTGCTTAAGGCTGTCTGGGTATCAGCAACATGCTTGTTGCTTAAAGGCCCATTTACACCAAGAACGATAACTATAAAGATAACGATAAAGATATAGTTCTAAAAATCATTATAAATATAAAAGAATAGCAGAGTCCACATCACAACTATAATGATAATAATATGAGGAACGATATCGTTGGGATCACTTTCAGAATTTTTTTTTTCCAGCTGTTGAACGATAAAACACTGACAGCCAATTAGAATCCATTCGAATTTAAGGGCTAGTGCATTAAAAATGGCGGACGACATTGCGGAGAAGTTAATAAAAAGCCACCACTGTTTGACAAGTCAAGGATACTTTAAAGAAATTGGATATATGGAAAACAATTGGTCATATCTTCGGAATAAATGCTGAGAAGAAGTATTAACAGAGATGAGATCATTATGCCAAGCTAGCAAACAGAATAACATAAAATTACCTCAGGTGTCCAGTGCTAGTTTCGACAACATTGTCTTGTTTCCTGTAAAGTTGCAGTAGAAAAGACTAGGTGTTGTTTTTATTGACTTCGTCAGCTAAATTCACTGTTAGATTAGATCAATTACATTAGCTATTCACTCCTAACATAGCATGCTGAGGACATCTGCTGGTTAAAGCCGTGTAAATGCAACAAAAACAGCAAAGTTGTACACACTTTGAAACCGCAGCGTGAGCTTAGAATAAACAGACCGTTATCGTTCATTGGTGTGGACGCAAATATAGTTATTATAGTTATCTTTATAGTTATCGTTCTTGGTGTGAACGGGCCTTAAAAGTGTGGGCTCGTCGAGCGACATCAACACCAACACCAGCTGACTCTGCAGTGTGTGTGTGTTTAGTAACGTCACAATGACTGATTGGATGGAGTGCATGCACACTAGGGTTTTGTTTGTTAACCAATTCGCCAGTCAAATTTGGCGAATTGTTTGAAAACTGACAAACTGACCCCAAACCAGCCCAAATTTTGTCCACCTGTTCAAAACCACCCAATCTGGCAACACTTGCAGGCGCAGAACGCACATGCTAGTTGACAGTCGTCTGTAGTCTTTGCGATGTGTTAAAGCACAGCTTTTTGGCCCAGGTGCGAGACAACATCACAGTTGGCTTTCGTCGCCGCTAGTTCTTTGACGGCGCCTTGGTGTGTCACTGCCTTAAGTGAACAGTTCTTAAAAGAACCATTTTTTATGTGCAGAACTTAATAAATAATCTAAAGAACCTTTTTTCCACTATAAAGACCCTTTTGTGCAATGGAAATAAAGGTTCAATGGCATCAATGGTTCCATGAAGAACCCTTAGAACCTTTATAGTGGAAAAACTAAGAAAAAAATGGTTCTTTTAAGAACTGTTCACTGAAAGGTTCTTTGGAGAACCACATTTGGTGGTTCTGTGGTATTGCTGTGAAAACCCCCTTTTGGAACCTATATTTTTAAGAGTGGTTCCATGGAACCGCAGATGCCAATAAAGAACCTTTATTTGCATGGCAAATGAAAGATTGTAACTTACCCGACCGTCTTGGTTTTTTCTGTGTGCTTAAAATAGCACACAAGAATCCCACAAAAGTCCCATCTGCAGTCAATTTTACATCCTATTTTGTGATTAAATCTAAACATTTGGACAGGAACGTTTGACAAAAAGCAGTCATCAGTGTTTGACCATATTTTAGTAAGAAAAGGCAAAGAGCTCGTCACCATACTGTCAAATCCAAATGCCGGGTTTTAACTCAAAGACAGACAGACAATAACAATCTGGTAACATGCGTGCTATTCTAAAGCGAGTGATGTTTAAAGACCTCCCAAAGGACATGTTTAAACATTTCATGTCTCACCTTTGTCAGAGCTGCAGTGGAATGTGTGCCATGTACCTTTCAGTGGCATTTAAGAATCTCCTTTAGGGCAGAGGTTATTTTTGTTATTACCCGTGGTTATGAACTGAGAGAGCCAGTTCTGTTGTTCGCACACATCTGCGTAATGGCAATTTTTTTATTGCTCCATCCCTCTCTCCCCTTTCCTATGTGAACAAAGCAGTGGAAACCCTCTGACGGAGCAGGAAAGTGAAGCAACGCCAAACAAAGTTGTCTGCAGTCCAGAGAAGATTACAGACGAGATCAAAGCCAAGATTGAAGAAGCGTATAATAAAGGGTAACACCCCTGACACTACTGAACGCTTGAATGAATCTGTTCGGCTGCACAATTAATAGTTACATATCATACAGTTGCATAATTGCAAAACATTCTCTGAAAACAGTGGAATTTTTTATCACTTCTTTTGAAAGCCAAAAGGTAACCAACCTTAGGGGAAATTGGGGACCACTGTAGTAGGATGCTTCCTCCTCAATATTGATTAGTTGCCAACAAATATGTGGGTTACACTTCATTTCGATGTCAACTTTAGGCATTCTGCTAACTATAAGTAACTACACGTCAACTAACTCTCATTAGAGTATTAGTAGACTGTTAGGTTAGGGTTCGGGTTAGTAGAATAAGTTGACATGTAGTTACTTAGTTACTAGGTACTTGGTAGAATGTCTTTTGAGGACCATCAAAATAAAGTGTTATCAGATATTAAGCTGACAATCTACTAATACTCTAATGACTGCTAGTTGACATGTAGTTGCAAAGTTACTAATAGTTAGCAGAATGTCTAAAGTGGACCATCGAAATAAAGTGTAACCCAGTTATAGCACTGCATTATTTCAGCCCTGTAAGTTTGGAATTCATAATCAGTAGGCTGCTTAAAATTTTAATAGACATCTGAGTTCTGGTTTGACTTATAATGAATCATACACTGAATGTAACAGATTTGAAGATGCAAAAAAAGTAAGCTTTATTAGATAGCAAGCAAATATTGCACTGCACCACATTATTTACAGTCATTCTTGTGCTTTATGCCAAGAATGATCATTTTTTGCAAAAAAATTGAACAATTGAGCTTGATGAGGCAAATATAAACCGATCAGGCATAAGATTATGACCACCTTCCTAATATGGTGTTGGTCCCCCTTTTGCTGCCAAATCAGCCCTGACCCGTCGAGGCGTGGACTCCACTAGACCCCTGAAGGTGTGCTGTGGTATCTGCACCAAGATGTTCGCAGCAGATCCTTTAAGTCCTGTAAGCTGCGAGGTGGGGCCTCCATGGATCGGACTTGTTTGTTCAGCACATCCCACAGATGCTCGATTGGATTGAGATCTGGGGAATTTGGAGGCCAAGTCAACACCTCAAACTCGTTGTTGTGCTCCTCAAACCATTCCTGAACCATTTTTGCTTTGTGGCACGGCGCATTATCCTGCTGAAAGAGGCCACAGCCACCAGGGAATACCGTTTCCATGAAAGGGTGTTCATGGTCTGCAGCAATGCTTAGGTAGGTGGTACGTGTCAAAGTAACATCCACATGGATGGCAGGACCCAAGGTTTCCCAGCAGAACATTGTCCAAAGCATCACACTGCCTCCGTCGGCTTGCCTTCTTCCCATAGTGCATCCTGGTGCCATGTGTTCCCCAGGTAAGCGACGCACACGCACCCGTCCATCCACGTGATGTAAAAGAAAACGTGATTCATCAGACCAGGCCACCTTCTTCCATTGCTCCGTGGTCCAGTTCTGATGCTCACATGTCCACTGTTGGTGCTTTCGGTGGTGGACAGGGGTCAGCATGGGCACCCTGACTGGTCAGCTGCTATGCAGCCCCATACGCAACAAACTGCGATGCACTGTGTATTCTGACACCTTTCTATCAGAACCAGCATTAACTTCTTCAGCAATTTGAGCTACAGTAGCTCGTCTGTTGGATCGGACCACACGGGCCAGCCTTCGCTCCCCACGTGCATCAATGAGCCTTGGCCGCCCATGACCCTGTCGCCGGTTCTCCACTGTTCCTTCCTTGGACCACTTTTGATAGAGACTGACCACTGCAGACCAGGAACACCCCACAAGAGCTGCAGTTTTGGAGATGCTCTGACCCAGTTGTCTAGCCATCACAATTTGGCCCTTCTCAAACTGGCTCAAATCCTTACGCTTGCCCATTTTTCCTGCTTCTAACACATCAACTTTGAGGACAAAATGTTCACTTGCTGCCTAATATATCCCACCCACTAACAGGTGCCGTGATGAAGAGATAATCAGTGTTATTCACTTCACCTGTCAGCGGTCATAATGTTATGCCTGATCGGTGTACACTAGTGTTCTAAAGTTTAGGGTTGGTCAGATTTTTTTTAATGTTTTTGAAAGAAGTCTCTTCTGCTCACCAAGGCTGCATTTATTTGATACAGTAAAAACAGTAATTTTGTTAAATATTATTACAATTACCCAAGTTGGGTTGAAAATGGACAAACCCAGTGATTGGGTTGTTTTAACCCAGTGGTTGGGTTAAATGTTTAACCAGCGTGCTGGGCAGTTTTATTTAACTCAACTAAAGTTTAAAAATTACTATATGGCTGTCTTAAAATGAACTCAAAACAGGTTGGAAATTAAAAATCAGACACATAATTACTAGAGGCTACAATAATAATCAAAAGGTGAACATTTATTATTAAACATATTAATAATTGTTAATTTCCAACCTATTTTGGGTTCATTTTAAGCAAGCAATACAGTAATTTTTAAACAATAAAGCAAACATTTAACCCAACCGCTGGGTTAAAACAACTCAATCACTGGGTTTGTCCATTTTCAACCCAACTTGGTTTTTTTTTTTTAAGCCAGCATTTTTTAATCTGCTGTATTATAATTAACTTCACTGTAGATACCAAGAAGGACTTAAGAAATCTAAAGAAATCCAGGAGCTGAAGGAGGAGCAAGAGAAAGCAGAAGAGAAGCAGGAGTCTGAAGAGGAAACTAGAGGAAATACTGATAAAGACAGGAAGTCGAACAGGTAACTCTGACTTCAGAGTGTTTGGCTGTCACTTCATCTTCAGTAAATCTGTAGTCATGTTGCTGTTGTTCTTTATTCCAGCAGGTTTGAGGAGGCACTAGAGGTCGTTGACCGGATATGCCCAAAATTCTTCCGACGAAACCGGGCGCTTTGGATCGTCCTCACGCTGTTCTTCGCTTCGTTTATATTCGTCAACATCATAAACTTCTTGAGTAGCTGCTACAGTGAGAGCGGAGACATGTCTGCAGAGAAGTCCGCCGTTCCAGGCAAGAAGAAGTTTTTTGGACTGAACGTAGGGTCGAAGACTCCCGCCCCAGAATGACATGATTCTCTAAACACGGCTCATGTTGTTTCTGCCAGTCTTTCACACTGCATTTAGTAAATAGCAGAACTATCTGTTATTGTTTAGGGACCAAGTGTGCTTAGATGAGATTTGCATTGTAAACTAAGTTCCTAAGTTATATTACTTGAGGTTGGGAAAGTTATCGCAGAGAAACGTTTTATGCGACTAATGTCACATTTGATATATGATTATACCACTCAAACCTTATGATTAAACTTCTCAGGTTTTGTGAAATATATATTTGAAATATTAACTACGATATTTAATACAGAATTTGGTACAGTATGTTTTAAATTCTTTGCATTTGTCTCTGTTGTTTATTTGAATTGACATTCCAAGGTAGATCCTGAAGTGCAATATTTCGCAGCGTGTAGATGACGGTTGTGCCTTCAGAGCACTGACTTTACTAGTACAGAATTTTTCACAATTTTGAAGAGCACTTTTAACTAGCATGAAAGAATTCATATTTGCACATGTGTGCTTGTGTTTACTGTTGTGCCACTTCACCTTGAATAAAGGTGTTTGAAAATCACACGTGTTTGTTTCTAGAGATCATGCTCCATGGACGTGTCTTTAGTGCTCCAGTTCTTCACAGTACAGTAAACTGGGGAATTTCACAACAAAAAATGTCATATGTCACACACAAAAAAATCAAAAAACAAAATAATTATGCATAAAGTCATAATTATGAGATAACTCATAATTTCAACATGTTTATATTATGAGATAAAAAGTTACAAGTATGCCAATTATGTATAATCAAACTTTTTATCTCATAATTTCAATTTGTGACATAATTATGATTTTTTTTTTTCTTATATGGTGGAAATGGGCTTCCAGAGTAATCAGTTTGTGTCATAATTTAGACTTTTTATGCCATAATTTTATATATTTTATGTCATAATTTTGTCTTTTACTTAGCATCTCTTCAGTTTTCTGTAATAATTATGACTTAGTAGCTCATTATTTTGACTTCTTATGTCATAATTATGCCAATTATGTATAATCTTAACTTATTACATAATTTTGACTTTTTATGTCGCATTTGACATAATTGTGATTTTTTTTTTTTTTTCTTATGTGGTGGAAATGGGCTTCCAAAGTGATCAGTTTATCTCATAATTTCAACTTTTTATGCCATAATTATGACTTTTACTCACTTAAAGGTGTTTGAATTTCAGGTTTTTTATAATAATTATGACTTTGTAGCTCATTATTTTGACTTTTTATGTTATCATTATGACTTTTTATTTCTTGTATAGTGAAAATGGGCTTCATTAGTGATCAGTTTATCTCATAATTTTGACTTTTGTCATAATTTTGAATTTTTATGACAATTATGATTTACCCAAGCATGTCATAATTATGACTTTTACTTAGTATCTCATAATTTTGACTTTTTATGTCATAGTTATGAATTTATCTCATAATTTTGAATTTTACTTACTATCTCATAATTTTGACTTTTTATTTTTGACATAATTATGAGATAAGTCAGAATTACGTTTAAATTGAGATAAAAAGTAATAATTATGTACAATCATACTTTTTCTCATAATTTCAACTTTTTATGTCGCATTTATGACATTTTTGTTTCTTATGTGGATGAAATGCTCTTCCAAAGTGATCAGTTTATCTCATAAACTTATCTCAAACAAATTACAAACAATTATATCATAAGTATGCCAATTATGTATAATCAAACTTTTTATCTTCCAATTTTGACTTTTTATGTCGTAATTATGACTTTTTATGACAATATGATCTGCTAACTAAAGTATGATTTTTTTTTTCTTATGTGGTGGAAATGGGTTTCCAAAGTTATCAGTTTATCTCATAATTTCTACTTTTATGTCATAATTATGACTTTTACACACTTAAAGGTGTTTGAAAATCAGACGTGGTTGTTTCTAGAGTACATGCGGTATTTATTGCTCCAATTTGTCACAATACAGTAAATTGGGGAATTTCACAACAGCAACAAAAATGTATATGTCATTTTTCACCACAAAAAAAACAAAAAAAAAAAAAAAAATTATGCATAAAGAAAGTCATAATTATGAGAAGTCATAACATACAACAATTATGAGATAAAAAGTCATAATTATGTATAATCATTCTTTTTATGTCACATTTATGACATAATTATGATCTTTTTTTCTTATGTGGTGAAAATAGTCTTCCACAGTGATCAGTTTATCTCATAATTTCAAGATGTTCTCAAAATGTACGGGTCATATTTCACCACAAAAAAATAAATAAATAAATAAAAAATCAAGAGTAAAAACAAATAATTATGCATAAAGAGGATGAAGCCAAGTTTTCAAGTTATGCTAATGGAAATTAAATATCATCTACATCATTTAAATATGTCAATAAGTGCCATTTAAATGTTACAGTGCAACAATATTAATGGCTAAAAAATTTTTATTTTCTTTGTCCAAAAAATATGAATTTTAAAGAATGCTTTCTGTTTATTGGGGAAAAATATTCTTGTCAGGTTCTTTCCAGAGAAATTTTTGCTCATCTTTTCCAAGTCACTTCCTGGCAGTGAAATGATGATGTTGTATGAATGTGTGTGTGTGTGTGTGTGTGTGTGTGTGTGTGTGTGTGTGTGTGTGTGTGTGTGTGTGTGTGTGTTGGAGAGATGTTTTGCCGGAAGTGGGATAGAGCTGTGTCTGCGATATATCACAGGAAGTTAGATGGACATCAGCCTGTTAATAAGCAAGCACAAGGGAACGGGAGGAAATTGTCCGTTTGAGAGACCAAAGCCGAACAAACAACTCAAGAGTTCACAGAGATCTAAGAGCTTCATCTGTCTTCATAAACAACACAGGATCAATTCAAACACACTTGATAGTGATCATAGACTGGCTTTCCCACAAACACCCTTCTTCAAACTGATGTCACTGAAAATACTATAGACTTTAAATGTGTTTTGTTACTCAACCTAAAAATTTTACTCTATTAGTTTTAAGTC
The DNA here is from genome assembly GCA_039654765.1 of Mylopharyngodon piceus. NCBI lineage: Eukaryota > Metazoa > Chordata > Actinopteri > Cypriniformes > Xenocyprididae > Mylopharyngodon > Mylopharyngodon piceus. The sequence goes on from CM077442.1 coordinate 45,403,150, forward strand.
AAAGTAATTCAAATAAATTTTGCAATATTACTGAACAAGTTTACACAGATAACAGTTTATACAGATAAAGTTTTTATATAGCGAAATGAATTCTTTCCCATATGACAGTATAATGTGTTTAATCTCATGTTTTCCTCATACATAGTGTTCAGATTGCTAAATGGAGACTTGATTATGAAATTATGAAATTATGAGATACTACTAAGTCGTAATTCTAAGATAAAAGTCTAAATTATGACAGAAAGTCTTAACTTTTTAACGACTTTGTCACAATGACTTCAATGAGTATCTTATAATTTTGACTTTTAATGTCATAATTATGATTTACCAAAGCATGATTTTTTGTGTGTGTGGTGTAAATGGGCTTCATTAGAGATCAGTTTATCTCATAATTATGACTCATATTATGATTTCCTAAAGCATTATTTTTCTTGTTTTTTTTTTCATTTCATAATTATGATTTAGTATCTCATAATTTTGACTTATGTAATAATTCTGACTTTTACTTAGTATCTCTTAATTTCTGCTTTTTGTAATAATTGTTATTTTATCTCATAATCTTTTACTTTTTTCACAATTATTACTTAGTATCTCATAATTCCAACTTGTGTCATAGTGACTTTTTATCTCATAGTTTAAATTTTTAATCTCATAATTATGACTTTTTTAATCTCATATTTTCAACTGATCAACTGATTCAACTGATTCAACTGATTACCATGATTTTTTCTTCTTGTGTGGCAGAAATGGGCTTCATTAGTGATCAGTTTATCTCATAATTTTGACTTTTATGTCATAATTTTGACTTTTTTTTTATTTTGACAATTATTATTTACCAAAGCATGATTTTTTTCTTACGCTTTTTTCCATGTCATAATTATGACTTGTACTTAGTTTCTCATAATTTTGACTTTTTATGTCATAGTTATGAATTTATATCTCATAATTTTGACTTTTATGTCATAATTATGACTTTTACTTAGTATCTCTTAATTTCAGTTTTTTGTAATAATTGTCATTTTATCTCATTTTTTTTTACTTTTCCACAATTATTACCTAGTATCTCATAATTTTGACTTGTGTCATAGAGACTTTTTATCTCATAATTTCAACTTTTTCAATCTCATTTTGACTGTTTGTTATAATTATGATTTACCAAAGCATGATTTTTTTCTTATGCTTTTTCCCGTCATAATTATGACTTTTACTTAGTATCTCATAATTATGACTTTTTAATCTTATAGTTTTAACTTTTGTCATAATTTTGACTTTTTATGACAATTATGATTTACCAAATCATTTTTTTCTTGTTTCTTTCCATGTCATAATTATGACTTTTCCTTAGTATCTCATAATTTCGACTTTTATGTCATAATTATGACTTTTACTTAGTATCTCTTAATTTCAGTTTTTTGTAATAATTGTCATTTTATCTAATTTTTTTTAACTTTTCCACAATTATTACCTAGTATCTCATAATTTTGACTTGTGTCATAGAGACTTTTTATCTCATAATTTCAACTTTTTCAATCTCATTTTGACTGTTTGTCATAATTATGATTTACCAAAGCATGATTTTTTTCTTATGCTTTTTTCGTCATAATTATGACTTTTACTTAGTATCTCATAATTATGACTTTTTAATCTTATAGTTTTAACTTTTGTCATAATTTTGACTTTTTATGACAATTATGATTTACCAAATCATTTTTTTCTTGTTTCTTTCCATGTCATAATTATGACTTTTCCTTAGTATCTCATAATTTCGACTTTTATGTCATAATTATGACTTTTCCTTAGTATCTCATAATTTCGACTTTTATGTCATAATTATGACTTTTACTTAGTATCTCTTAATTTCAGTTTTTTGTAATAATTGTCATTTTATCTCATTTTTTTTTTTACTTTTCCACAATTATTACCTAGTATCTCATAATTTTGACTTGTGTCATAGTGACTTTTTACCTCATAATTTCAACTTTTTCAATCTTTCAAATTTTGACTTTGTCATAATTATGATTTACCAAAGCATGATTTTTTCTTATGCTTTTTTCCATCATAATTATGACTTTTACTTAGTATCTCATAATTATGACTTTTTAATCTCATAGTTTTAACTTTTGTCATAATTTTGACTTTTTATGACAATTATGATTTACCAAATCATTTTTTCTTGTTTCTTTCCATGTCATAATTATGACTTTTCATTAGTATCTCATAATTTCGACTTTTTATGTCATAGTTATGAATTTATACCATAATTTTGACTTTTTATGTCATAATTTTGACTGTTACTTAGTATCTCATAATTTCAGTTTTTTGTAATAATTATGACTTTGTATCTCATAATTTTGACATTTTATGTCATAATTATGCTAATTATGTATAATCTTAACTTTTTAATCTCATAGTTTCGACTTTTTATGTCGCATTTATGACATAATTATGATCTTATGTGGTGGAAATGGGCTTCCAAAGTGATCAGTTTATCTCATAATTTAATTTTTTTTTATGTTATAATTATGATTTTGAATTTTGACTTTTGATCTCATAGTTTCAACTGTTTGTCATAATTATGACTTTTTATTTCTTATATTGTGAAAATGGGCTTCATTAGTGATCAGCTGTCTCAGGGAGTTTAGAAAAAACATCTGACACAAAGTTGGGTCACACTTTACTTTAAGGAGCCCTTGTCACTGTATACAGTGTATATACTTATATGGGATTAGGAATAGGGTGTGGTTTAGGGATAGTTGTATGTAATTATGCATAATTTACTGTTATTACTACAGTAACAAGGACACTGTAAAATAAAATGATACCCAAAGTTGATATTTAAATGCCTGGAACATTTTCCTCTGGCTTATGGATTTCCTGCCACAGGTTACGGATTTCTACTACACTTGCTATGACACAAAGGATGGAAAGGTTTGGCTGCGCGCTGCAGTGCGTCAGCAGGTCTTCAGTCATCACTGAGTGTTTTCATGGCGAAAACATTCTCGCCTTGGCCTGAAGCAGACTCCTGAAGAGCGCGGTCCCTCATCAGAGATGCCAGCGCACCTCCTGTTTCCTCTTCCCCGCTGCGTCGGCTTGGTCATGACACTTTGTACGGGTCATTTATGCAATAACCGCCCCTCTACGCACAGGCCGCTCCCCTGGGGAGTTTAGCCTCCCTATAACCTCTGCGCTTGGCACTGAGACCACATCACCGATCACACTTCGCTCAGAAACTCAGAGTGAGCAGGACCATGGCAAGAGTCTGGATGATGAAGATGATGATGCTTTTCAATACTTTGTTCATGTCTAGTCTATCTTTTGACATCCATTTAGTAAAAGGTAAGGGCATTTATTTATCTTAATTATCTTTGAATGTATACTATTTCTTTTAATAAGATTTCTATATTGAATGCCGAATGATTTTATAAATGAATGATAGAACGCTTATAAATAATAAAAATGTTGAATATTTGGTGATTTTACAACCTTTGACTCATCTTTTTTTGTATGAAATGGTTGTTAACTAACTGCATTCTATTTCTTTTTTCTTCCTCTGCCTGACAGTGAACCCTAAACAAGCCATCTCCGGTGTTACTGAAGTCTCCATTGGAAATAAATACGCCTTAAATGCATCGGCAGCCAGAGATCTCTGTGAGCATCTTGGTTTGACTATTGCAAGCAAAGCACAGGTGTCAGAGGCCCAGAAACACGGTCTGGAGACATGCAGGTAAAAACAATGTACAATGCTGAACTGACCATTATATTATTAACACATTAAATGATCAATTTAATCAACATTTTCCTTTTTAAATCTCAGGTTCGGGTGGATAGACGAGCAAATCGCTGTTGTTCCCCGAGTTCAGGTTAATCCGAACTGTGGCAGTGGCAAGACTGGGGTTGTCGTGTGGCGTGCGAATCTCATATCACAATTTGATGTGTTTTGCTTCAATTCAACAGGTAAAATATTTGACTTGACTGTAAATAATTGTTAGATGCCATGGATCCATGATTGGCAATCACATACACGTTAACTTCTTGTAACCTTTTTAGTTCAAAATGATCAAAATTTAAATAATGAGTCCATACGTCATCACTCCTACCTCCAAAATGTGTTTTTGTCCCACCCTGATTCACTATGGTAAGCCTATTATATTATATTTTAGACCTGACTGGATTGTTTTATATCTCTTAAGCCTACACTCTACAATGTATTAATTGCATTATTGCATTAATTTAACAGAATTTTCCGTATTCATTTTTTACAGGTGTTTTACCTGTATTTAGAATTTTGCACTTTATTGCGTTGTGTTTTAGGCTTAACTATGGAAGCTTGCTTCCGCCATTAAATAAAAAATAAAAAAGGTAATTGCAACTTTTTATCTCGCAATTCTGATTTTATAACTCGCAATTCTGACTTTATATCTCACAATTCTGACTTTATATCTCACAATTCAGACTTTATATCTCGCAATTCTGACTTTATATCACGAAATTCTGACTTTATATCTCACAATTCTGATTTTATTTCTCGCAATTCTGACTTTATATCTCGCAATTCAGACTTTATATCTTGCAATTCTGACTTTATATCTCACAATTCTGACTTTATATCTCACAATTCTGACTATATCTCGCAATTCAGACTTTATATCTCGCAATCCTGACTTTATATCTCGCAATTCTGACTTTATATCTCGCAATTCTGACTTTATAACTCGCAATTCTGACTTTATATCTCGCAATTCAGACTTTATATCTTGCAATTCTGACTTTATATCACGAAATTCTGACTTTATATCTCACAATTCTGACTATATCTCGCAATTCTGATTTTATTTCTCGCAATTCTGACTTTATATCTTGCAATTCAGACTTTATATCTCGCAATTCTGACTTTATATCTCGCAATTCAGACTTTATATCTTGCAATTCTGACTTCATAACTCGCAACTCTGACTTTATATCACACAATTGCGAGAAAAAAAGTCAGAATTGTAATTACCTTTTTTACTTTTTTATTTAGTGGCGGAAACAAGCTTCCATACCTAACAGAAATGTCTGTAAAATTACTGGATAATGTCTGGGTGATGATCTGCCAGTACTTTTTCTGTCATTTTGTGGATTTATTTTTTACAGTGTATCAGTGAATGTATTATGAGCAGTAGGATAACCATATTAATCCTCACAGTCGCGCAGAGCCGAAGCACAACCAAAACAATGTTCTTCCGCAAAACGCATGCAGTTTTGTTTTTTAACCGCTAGAGGGCCAAAAGTTACATAGTGTACCTAAATGTGCACCGCATGCCTGTGATAGTAATTTGCTTAAAATACGGCTTAATCATCTCCTCATAAGGGCTTTGCATTCACATCAAGATGGTCAATAAAGCAAAACCAATTTTTGAAACCAATTAAAACACAGATAACAGTTTTATATGGGTGTTTCGGACCTTTCATGATCTGTGTCATTTTTATATGATTTATTAATTATTGCTCAGAAATAATCTCAGAAACAATTCATACTTTTGCAAAGTCACCAGTTAAAACTGGCTTTTTAAAATTTCTAGTTTCTAAGGCTGAGTATGTGATTTTTTGCGAGCATGTGGTTTCATTTGGTGCTGAGTTTTAGAGCAAATTTAGGATAAATTTTAATGTAAATGTAATGATGAATGATTAAGGTTCATACACAGATTTTAAGCAGAAATATGTGCATATATGAATGAGTCCCATTGATTGCAAATTAATACCTGGGTCCAACTTTCTGATACACATTTTTTTTTTTTTTTTTTTTTAAATTTATCTACTCCAAGTTTGTGCCATTTGGCATCAAATCAACACAAAGTGTTAGTGTGTCAAGGAAATAGGAAATTCTGGATGTGACATCATCACAGATTGGTTTCCTATGAGGGCCAGGGATGTGGTGAAACGGAAGGCAGAGAGTGGGATGAATTGGCAAATGCCTGATTCAGGTGAATGTAACCACTAAGACACGTTTGTATGTTATGTAACAAGCCTGAATTGGTTCTGTTTGCAGATTTTGAGGCACAAACCCAGGCTGCCATTGACCAAAGGACAACAAGAAAGCCAATCACAACACATTCATCTGTTTTTCCCACTGTTCAAGCCGGAGTTCATCTGAGGAAAACCCCATTTTCTAAACAACCTTCCCCATCATCTCCGCTCAGTTCCCTTTCTTCCTCGGTTTCTTCTCGCAGTCCCTCCGTTAACAACATGGATGATGACTGGAAACATCTGCCCATGAGCGGCACCACAATGAACGGTAAACTCCTGCTGTTTTCATTATATGAGAATGTGACAGCAGTTATTGTTCAGTTTAAGTCAGCATGAAATCAAAATCGACCCTATTTATTTTGTTAGCGCACATTACTAGTCTTGTGGTAAACAATTCATCCATGCAAGTTAAAAAAAAATCTTTATTCAAAATCTGAAAAACAAGCCCTCTAATTTTCTCATTCAATATTCAGATTCACTTGGAAAATATGTCACAATACTGAAGTAAAGCCGGCCGCATGAAATGGCATGAAATTGAAGTTCCTATTGTGATGTATCAAACGTAGGGCGGGACTCGATTTTGTCCATCAGGAATCGATAAGATCGTTGAGGAGGGGAAGTTATTTTGATTAAAGATTTTGTTGGCACATAAGTGTATATATATGTAATATTCCATGGAAAAAAAAAAGAATTGTCCATTTTGATTAAACCCAAACCTTCTTGTATTTACTGTTTTCTCTTTTCTGATTTGCAGCTGTTCCGGCTGCCTTACTGATCACAGTGACCTTTGCGGTCATGCTTGCTGTATTTCTAACACTTTACTATTTCAAAACGTAAGTTATGTTCTTCTATTTACATCATAAACATGTTTTAATCATGTACACTCACATGAGATGTTCAGTCATATCAGTATCCTATTAAAAGCTGTGAATTGCACATTTCTACAATGAAATTGGTAACCAAAACTATCCCATAGATGTGATGCTTCATCCATTCATGTCAGTGTAAAGTCTAAGATGACTGCCATTTCAGTTGTGACTTGTTTCTGCACTACAGGAACAGACCCTGCAGGACGCAGTGTGACGGCGAGCAGCAGAAGGAGTGCATTGAGACGGAGAATTGGGAGCACTGTAGTAAGAAAGACCTGCAGAAACCACAGGAGGAGCATGTGGAGGAGAACGAGGAAGAAAACAACAGCAGCAGCTCTACAGACAAAGACTGACATTTCTGCCTGTGTTTTTATCAGGAGATCATGTGATGGCTGACACTGAAGTGTTTGTGCATGTCATGATGTTGTAGTTTTGTAGTGAAGTACAAAATGGACATTGGACAGTGGACATTTAATTTAAATGGATTGTTCTAAAAGTTATTCAAAGTGTTACTTTGCATGAGATATGTATATACACTACAAAAGTCTAAAATAATTATGATTTTTTTAATGTCTTTGAAAGTAGTCTCTTATTCTCATCAAGGCTTTATTTGATAAAAATACAGTAAAAGCATCAATACTGTGAAATATTATTACAATTTGAAATAACTGTTTTCTATGGTTTCTATGTGAAGGAAGGATGAGAATGTTTGTGTATATATATATATATATATATATATATATATATATAAAACAGTTCTTTCTGGTTCTTGAATTTGATTGGCTGAGAGCCGTGCGATATTCCCCCAGTATCAGCACTGGAACCGTTTTTATCACTCCGCTTGCGGCGACTGTCATGGCAGTCGCGCAAATCCATGTCACGAAATGTAGTTTTAAGAGTTTTTTAAGGTGAGAATGTAGTTATTTAGACCTCAAATATGTGACTCATATATAAACATCACGCCTATTTTACAATTTGCTTAGACGCTTTCGCAGATGCGAGCTCCAGACCGCCAGCGGCTGTTAAGTGCTCAAGTACCCGCAGAGAACAGCTTCATCTCGGCCAGTCCTTCGGAAATTTGCTGCTGGCTCTTATGTAGATAGTGGTTAAATATGAGATATAATTCATTCTGGGTATATCAAACTGGCAATCATGGTCTTATTAATTTATTACTTGTTCAAGGTTTAAGGGGAAAATTAAGTTTCATAAATTTATATTTAGGCTATATTTAACTGAAATCCTGTACTAGAGCGCTGCTTTTGTATGTTTGACTGAATTGTTTGCTTGTGTTTATTTCCTATTGTCTTTTATAATGGCTAATGTTGTTAATTTAAATATTGTTGTTCAATAAATGTTATTTTATATGAACAATATGCCGTATTTGGTATTGAGAAAGGGTCCGTTAGTGATCGTGATATGGACTTCAGTGAAAGTTACATTATTACGCCATTAGATGGCGGCAAAGACTGTCTTTATGAGTGAGTCAGAACAAGGAAGTGGGAAATCCCCTTAACTTTTAAAAGGACAAAGACAAAGATATCGCTTTCCTCAGTGGACATTCAAACAGATTTTTTTTTATAATGAATATAATATTATGGACATCAACCTGAAGAATGAATGCTATATCAGATGCAGGTAATACACTCGTTTAGTCGATCTCTCTCTCATAATACCATAATACTCTACATAATACAATAAGCTTCAATGAAGCGACTCAACGTTCCTTCGTTACTAGCTCTAAAGTGACGTTTTAGAATTAGTAACGGAGGCTTGGGCTGAACTGTTAAACTATCAACTTGATATTATACTTGATATGAATCCATGGCGGAAGGAAGTAGTTCTGCACAAAAGAGGGTTTTTAAAGACATTCCATTGTTGTTTCTTATGTATTTACACTCTTGTGCCGTGTATATATATATATATATATATATATATATATACACACTCATTTAATGGAAAAAAAAAAAAACATTACATAAAAAGTAGAACATAAATGAAAAGCACACACAAAATACTGGAGTAATTATTTACTAAATAATTTTGTAGCGATTTATAAAATTGAAACATAAAAAGAAAAAAATATATATTTTTAACTGTGGGTTACATCTGCACATTGATCTAAGTTAATTAAAAGGAAGAAATATGCTGGCCTCAGAAAACATACACTACAGGCACTGCATTAAATAAAACTAAACAGTGTTTCACACATTAAAAAATATTCTCAAAAGAAGTGAATTCAAACAGTGCATTATGTTTCGCTCTTTACAAACATTTGCTGCATTAATTAAAACGACAACCATGTGTGATGTTTTTTTTTTCATTCAAAGGTACACTATGTAACTTTTGGCCCTCTAGTGGTTAAAAAAACAAAACTGCATGCATTTTGCAGAATAACATTGTTTTGGTTGTGCTTTGGCTCTGCGTGACTGCGGATGCATAATACTTCACAATAAACTCTGCTTGTTCAATAAAATACCGTACCTGTCGAGTAATAAAAACGCCATCTCCACGTCACTTTCACAACATTTCAAATCTTTCAGTTCCCGCCATCACTGAAAAGCCAAGCCAATGTTGATTCTTGTTTTATTACGAGCTCTGCCGTGTCTCTTTTTGCAAGCAGACTCTCCTCTGTTTGGCGTTTTTAAAACGGGTGATTCCTGGAGGATCGAGATTTAGCGGCTCCATGTCAACCTTTCCCACTTACTAACCTATGTCACTCCATATACGCGTCAAAGTAACCGGAGAAAATTTTCTCTATTTATGTATATGATAACACACGCACAGGGAAGTGACATAGATGTGCAATTTCCCGTGAAAAACATCATGCCTGATCTAGTGAATCAGGGTAAAACAAAAACACATTTTGGAAGAAGGATTGATGATGTATTGACTCATTATTTAATTTTTGCTAATTCGTAACAAAAAAAAGTTACATAGTGTACCTTTAATTACATGTTTCTATTACTGACAGGACAGTGGAGAATTTACAGGAAATTAACTGTAGTAGTATATATATATATTTGGTTTTGCAGTGCAGGGGACAATTTTTTGCCACAGAAGCATCTCAGTGTCTGCCTGACAACTAGGCTATTTCCAATTGCACGTATTCATGTATTGAGGATATACTTCGCAAATCTCCACAGGGGGGAGACACTGCCCATGTAATGTAATGTCAAGTGTGCCAAACCCTTTTTGAAACGCCCATTTCAAGTCATTGCATAGGCAGACAGCGGTGTTTACGAGAAGGCTGGGTATTAGAAACATGAGAAGCGGAGCAAGACTAGATAATAATAATAATAATAATAATAATAATAATAATTACATTTGGATCCCTGTGCATTAATTCCTACTATATATAAAAATAGCAACCATGCATGTACAGTATATGGGCACAGAGGGCTTAGCAGAGACGTATTGGACAGCTACTGAGACCCAACGACCTCTGACTTTACAGCATCTACGAGGAAGCTGAGTTCATTACACATTGTATCGTGTCTGTAGGCCATGCGGATCTGGGCTACATTTGTCCGCCGAATGTCATTCCCCTCTGGCCCGTCTTTCAGGTAATTGACCCCAAGGAAGTACTTTTTCTCCTGAGGAAAATGGCAAAGTGGCTTCAGTGTTGTGCTGAGCAAATATTTACATAAATGTTACGAACTGAGTATGTGCAATACCTCATGGGAAAGGCCACTCTGAAGGACGCTATTCCTGGCGATCTCACACACGTCACATGTGCTCAACTTCCACAGTTGGGCTGCAATAGCATACTCCTCCATTAAAGCCTCCTGCAGTACACACATAATAAAACAATGTTACTGACTGTATATACACAGTTTACTGTATGTTTAAAAAGGTATGTAACTCTCCAGCACAGTTTCTCAAAGAGGCAGACTTGTGAAAATGGCAATTAATGTAAATAAAATTAAATAAAAATGCATTAAGTAAATTTAATTTACCTAAAAATGTATTTATAATTGTTAATGGAATTTTGAACAGTGCTTTAAACATTCATAAATACATCTTTAGGTTTAATTAAACTTAAGTAATATATTTTATATTTAATTTTATTTACATTACTTGCCATTTTGATGTTCAATCCTGGGGTACATAAATTTGCCTCTGAGAAATTGTGCTGGAATTACATGTTTTTTTAAAGGGGACCTATAATGCCCATTTCACAAGATGTAATATAAGTCTCTGGTGTCCCAGAATGTGTCTGTGAAGTTTCAGCTCAAAATACCCCACAGATCATTTATTATAGCTTGCCCACTTTCCAGAAGAGGGCGGAGCTTCAACAGCTCACGCTTCGGTTGCTCAACAACGACAAAGCTGGAGAATCTCACGCAGTCAAAATGAGGATTGTCAGTAACGGTGTTCAGCCTTACATTGTTCAAACCGGAGTCGGACACTGATGGAGAGACTCAGGAAGAAGTTACAACTTTTAGAATGAAACTGGATGTTTCTGAATGGTTAGTGGATAAATGTATGTAGTTGCTGTGGAGTTGGTTCAACTCATCGACTAGCATGTGCCGTCATGTTAATCTTTTGTGCAAATCCAGCATGGCAACAACACTCTACTACAACAACTCTTCAACTTCCTTAAAAAGCGATTTCTGTAAAAGAAAATATCTCCCTTTGCATTGAACTTTGAGTGTCATAACTTTGCAGATGTTGTTTATGCTCAAACGGCAACATTACACACTAACTAATGTTAAAAAAAGTGAAATCATATTCAAGGACCCCTTTAAATATACAGTAATGAAATCAAAATTGATAATTCTTGTTTTTAATGGATTATTGCAGTATTTATTATAAATGATCTATCAGTGTACATCATTATTATTATTTAAAATCTTTAAAGGGGCTCATTATGCCCCTTTTTTCAAGATGTAATATAAGTCTCTAGTGTCCCCAGAATGTGTCTGTGAAGTTTCAGCTCAAAATACCCCACAGATCATTTATTATACCATGTTGTAAATACCCTTTTTTGAGTGCATGTTTATGTTCTGTGAACATAAAGAGCAGGGACAGAAATTGCGTGTATATTAGATCTGTGGCGCATTCCCTTCAAAAACAAAACTAATCCATCCATAAGTCTCTTCGGTGGCTTAGATGTCGGGAGTAAATGAAGACTGTTATATCCAACAACAAAACACCTCAATCACTTACCAGACATTCTTGTCCCTACAGCTGCTCTGGCGTCGACAAAATGGCGGACAGTGTACAACTGGCTGATGGCGGAAACTATGCTAATATGGGACAGTCCATCAGCGGTCGTGGGCGGGGCCTGATCAATGTGACCTCAGAAAATTGAGGTTTTTTGGGGATTAAAAAAAGGAGTGGGTGGATTTTTATCATTGTGGAGTGGTTGTGTACACACACTGCTAAGACATATTTATATGCAAATATTTATATTTATATGAATTTTGCATAATAGGTCCCCTTTAATCAAAACAACTTCCACTCCCTCGCAGCGACATCTCTTCTCTGATGACGTTTACTGGCCCGAGGGCGGGACAACCTGTCACTCGCATGAGATCACAACAACAGCAAACGTCAAAGATCCAATCAATTCTTAATGGACAAAATCAAGTCCTACATTTTTTCTTGTTCGAGAAGTGTTTCATTTGGATGTCACAATATGGAAAAAAAAGACTAGCGTAAATTTTGTTTCGTGCCGACGTTAATTGTGGGTATTTTTTCTGTGATCTTTCTGCAAGTTACATCGCTATGCCAGTAGGTGTCGACAAGTGTGTTATGAGTGAGTCTTTGAATGATTCACTCAAGCGATTCATTCAAAAACACATTCAGTCAGGAACAAAAACAAAACGACTACTGTATGTTGCTCACAGACGCGCTACGTTTCCGTATACACATCTGGTCAGAACTCCACGCAGCTTCCGTACTACTCTCCATTGAAAATAAATGACTTCCGGTCTCTCGCTTGTCGTTTGTCGGAGATAGTAGAAAGGCAGCTTTAGATTATTTGTCATTGAGTTGTTTCAGCTGACTACAAATTATATTTTTAAAATTCCATTCACATTCCTGTCCATTTCAATATCTGTTCCACTTCATATATCAGGCTTAACCTGGTTAAAATATATTTATTGAAAGGTTAGAGCATTATTTTAAATTTTAGGGGGTACTTCAGGTAAATGTAGGAAATTGGGCTCCAGCTACACTTTTAAAAATGTTCCTAAATTGGGTTTTCACAGCGATGCCATAGAAGAACAATTTCTGGTCCCTAAGAACCTTCCAGTGAACAGTTCTTGAAAAAAACAAAAACATTTTCCCCTTGTGAATCTAATACCCCCTTTCCACCAGCACGAACCGGGTGCCAGTTCAGAGCTAGTGCTAGGGCCAGTTCGGAGTTGGTTTAACTGATGAGCCTTCTAAGAACCGGTTTGCATTTCCATGGGCTAGAGAGCCAGCACAGAGCCAGGTTTTACGTCACTGTATACGTCTCATATTTCACAGCAAAGCTAGCGCCAAACACAAAGACACCAAGCTTGTTCGAGATGCATCGGCTTCTCGCAGAGCGATCGGTGCATGACATCAAAGCACCGCGAGAACGATCCAAAAGCACAAGGAGTCGTATGCTCTACAAACGCTCCCGCGGACCTGTGGCACTCCGATATCACCCGCCGAATCCGTCCGCGCTGCTCCGATGCATCTCGAACAAGCCTTCCATCAACAATGGCGGACGCTTCGCTACTATTGATGCTCATGGCTTTGCGAACCTACATCGGCATCCAAACACAGCTCGCCGTAATTTGTATATAGACGGAGATTACAATCGAGGTGCTATTAGCTCGATTAGCTGCTTTTTCAAAAATGGCGGTCACAAGTTTCTTGTTGGTCACGGTAACCCCACCCCCAGCCCCTGACGCAAGCGGTTCTTACTTCTAGCCCAGCAATGTTTTGGTGCTACTTACGAACCACTTTTCCTGGTTCGGAGCTGGTGCTTTGGGTGTCGAAAGACAAAGAACTGATTTGAAACTAGGCTCTGGCTCCGAACCAGCACTCAAACTGCCTTGGTGGAAAAGGGGTATAAGACTCTAAAGAACCTTTTCCACTATAAAGAACCTATTGTGCAATGGAAAGATTCATTGGATGTTTAAGGTTCTTCATGGAACCTGCAATGGCAATAAAGATCCTTTATTTTTAAGAGTGTATAAGATGGTTGTAATTTGACCTTGGTGTAGTGGAACTGCATAGGGTCGTCAGTGGAGAGGGACACACACAGGCCTTTGTGTAGGAACTCTCGCAGTGGGTTCTTGGAGTATTCCAGGAACAGACTGTTGTTACTCAGAGGGGACATAGCAATGGGCACTTGGGCAAGATAATACAGGTACTGCAGCACAGGACTCTGGAAAAAAACACACATACATATGTGTTAAGTATGATAGCTTCCATCTATCATTTCAAATGCTCTGATCAGGCTCTTATATCAGCCTGCTTTCATTTGCATGTTTCTATACAGCAGCAGAGGCTCCATTGATTCTGGGCTCATCACTAACACAAGTACATAGTCAAATCAATTGGTAAAACACGTCACATCTGCATTTGCTTCATTAATAGACTCAGGTCAAGGATATGAACTCTTTTCCTCCTCTATGCTGCCAACATCAATTAAAGGGGTCATGAACTGCGTTGTTTTATTGTTTTATAATGTTTCCTGGGGTGCACTTATTCACACAGGCATTTTTCCTACCCTGATTTTAGCCCTCTGATTTGAACGCTCTGTTTTAAGGGGCGTGTCTGCTGTGAGACTTCAGTTTAAACACCCACTGCTGTGATTGGCTGACATGTTTGCATATGAAATAGCTAAGTATTACTCTCTTGAAAACTTTTAGCACGTTTTTACTATAAGAGCTCTCAAGGTTAACTAATCGTGAAAAGTGTTGATTATAGCATTACATTTAGATCTATGGCATTATATTTAGATCGTGGCATGAAAGGTTGCAGTGATGAACATTGTAGCCGATCACAGACATGTTGTTGAGCGCATGAAAGCAGTGATCTCGTCATTGCAACTCAATTTCTGCACAAATGCTTTCATCATAACTTACAGTGCAAACGCGATGAAACTAAGAGATTCTTTAAATAAAACGGGAGTTTTGGCGCGAGCCCAGAACTCAGTCACTAATAAACTTGCGCTGTTTGATTGACAGCTCCAGCGATTGTAAAGGGAGCGTTCTTTGATCGCTTTCTATATATAATTTAATCACCGTTTAAATAACAGATTATTTTCATCCTACTAAGAGAAACAATGTGAAGTTGATCGTTTAGTCACTGGTTTGATTTACTGACACTGGACAAAGAACATCTGACTGTACATGAATCATTACATATCAGATCAGGCGTTAGAATTAACAGTTACTTACATGTTGTTGCATTACTGTCGAGTCCATATCGTAAAAGTCTGTTTGCAAAGCCTGCGCCGAAATTGCGACTGATTTACCAAAGAATTCACAGTGAAATGTACCGAATACAAATAAATAAAGCTCAACTGAGACATTGACATTGCTGAAAATAACCATATTCCTAGCATTAGTATCCTTTGAAAGGTATTGTTATTTTTAGTCCTGTATCGCTCTTCTCTCCTCGTCATCTCACTAACACACCAGTGGGTGGGGCTAACATTGCAATGATGAAGCAGGCATTGATTTCTTTTGCGGAGGCGGCGTTTCACTATCTATTGATAGACACATTCCAGGATCAGTCATTCGCTGGGCCTGGTGTCAATAAAAGCTTTAATTGCACTAACAAGGAAGTTTTCTGAAACTTACAGGATGTTCTTAAAGTACGATGACCTCTTATGTATCAAAAGCTCAAGGAAAAGTTGATTTCTCAATTCATGACCCCTTTAAAGTACAAGATATTTGCTAGTTTGACTAATAAGCTCTCATAATTAATAGTTATTTTTCCTCTGGTCAGAATATTGCATTACACTTGCCTAATTTTCATAATTTTAAAGTGCCGTTGAGCACTGTAGTTTGGGCTAATCTTCTACTTCTGACCTTTTTCAGGTTTAAGCCATGAGAGATGTTGTCTGCAGTGAGGAAAGCTGAAACCAGGTGGGTGATAGAACCAGCTTCTCCACAGTGTGGACGGAACTGAAAGGTACTAAGACCACGTTCCCTGTGAAGACACACACATATGTACAAGTTGAAAAAATCAAAAGAAGATTATAAGCCCCCTCTTGTTGGAAATATAATGTCAAAATAACAAGAAATCATAGAGGAAATTTGAGCAATAAAGTTGCAATTAGAAGAATAAATACCGGCCACTTTATTAGGTATACCTGTTCAACTGCTCATTAATGCAAATATCTAATCAGCCACTCATATGGCAGCAACTCAATGCATTTAGGCATGTAGACATGCGCTGGGTCTGGGTTTTTCGCATTCTATATAGTAGGGAAGTATTCAATTTCGGACGCAGCACAGGTAAAGACAATCTGTTGAAGTTCAAACCAAGCACCAGAAAGGTGATTTAAGTGACTTTGAACGTGGCATGGTTGTTGGTGCCAGACGGGCTGGTCTGAGTATTTCAGAAACTGGGATCTACTAGGATTTTCACAACCATCTCTAGGGTTTACAGAGAATGGTCTGAAAAACCTAGAAGCAGATGGGCTACAGCAGCAGAGCACCACAACAGGTGCCACTCCTCGTAGGGTGACAAGACGTCTAGAGACAGTCCCGTATTTCAGCTCTATTTTTAGTGTCCCATCCATGATTTTTAGTTGCCTGTCCATCCCGTCCCATATTCCACCATGAGAAATCTGGTCACCCTAAACTCCTGTCAGATAAGTATAGGAAACTGAGGCTACAATTCACACAGGCTCATCAAAACTGGACAATAGAAGATTGGAAAAATGTTTTGCGCTCTGTCTTGCGCACTCCTTTTGCCGTGAGCGCGGAACTGTCTGCGCCAGTGTTGCCAAGTCCGCGGTCTTCCCGCGGTACTGCGCTACTTTAGAACTGTTGCCACGGATTGTTTTTCATGTCCGCGGGTTGAAGTGACCCCAAATAACATGATATTTAGCCTCTGGAATGTGAATTTTACCAGGGGAACGCTGCCAAAAACGCGGATTTTACCCCCTGGAACACGATTTTTACCAGGGGCCAACCCCTGAAACGCGATTGGGCTAGTTTTGAGTAGCAATTGGACGGGTTTTGTTGTGAAAACCTGGCAACCCTGGTCTGCGCGGTCTCAAAAATTGGGCTGCGCGCAGACGTCTGCGAACCCCCCTGATGGCGAAAATTACGTCATGCGGACAGTGTGCGGACGTCAAAGGCCGAAGTATACTTTAGGCTTTAGTACCAATTGGGCATTGCTTAAACGCCACAGCCTACCTCAGTATTGTTGCTGACCATGTCCATCCCTTTATGACCACAGTGTACCATCTTCTGATGGCTACTTCCAGCAGGATAACACGCCATGTCACAAAGCTCAAATTATCTCAGACTGGTTTCTTGAACATGACAATGAGTTCACTATACTCAAATAGCCTCCACAGTCACCAGATCTCAATCCAGTAGAGCACCTTTGGGATGTGGAGAAACGGGAGATTTCTGCACCTTGTTGAATCTACGCCACAAAGAATTAAGGCAGTTCTGAAGCCAAAGGGGGTCCAACCCAGAACTAGCAAGGTGTACTGTACCTAATAAAGTGGCCGGTGTATAAGTGTATATTGCTAAAGAGATAAAATGCATTATGATGACTAGCATACAACAACACAGCTACTATAACGTGTTCAGAATGCACTTTTCAGTCCGACCAGGATTTCGCAGGACTTTTTTTGTTCTGATTTTTATGGCTTAAAATGACTGAATTTGCTGCAGTTTTTCTAAACAAAACTGCGCCGATTTGATTACAATGAAAACTCACCAATAATCATGATGTACTTATGTAATTAGTGTTAGTGACAGTATGAATACAGTTAATATTTTTGTGCGTAACTATCCATCCATCCAAAATTATAGATTTTAAAACTACTAAACTAAAAATTAAAACTATTTCAAACTTAAAACCTTCAAACTTAAAGCTGTTAAAACTACTTCAAACTTTCTGACTAGGCTTTTTTTTCTGCAGCATTTACTGTTTCTCGCAATTGTAATTCCTGTGTACATCAATGTATACCTCTTCAATGCATTGGGTTACTGACCCCATTGACCCAGTCCATAATCCATCCTTTATAAAGTGGAAAGATGATGTCAGTTTGTTCGACAGTATTCCACAGGCTTAACAGTATCTCGGTTGTAACCCAATATGTGTGTATTACTGATACAGTGGTATTTATAGTTGTCCTGGTGCAACTGGAAGCCATTTGTTCTTGAATACCTTCCAGTTCTTATTCAAGGTTTATTAAAGCCTGAGGGTTTAATAGAAGATCTTTCTTGCAAATATTAAAGTAGTCTCTGTTTACTTCCCCCTTTAGTGCAGACTTTTTCCCCCTATTGTTATGGGATATGTACCCAGCTAATGGAATTTTCCAGCCGGTGTGTGGAACAGATATAATGGAGCACATACTTCCTGAGGTTGTTGAGGACCATGATGTTGGCATACATGTGGAAGAGGTAGTAGCTGTAGGGTGGATTGTCATCTGTTGTCCATTGCTCAGGCTTGGGGCTCTTATAAGAGAACATGTGATCGCTATGCTTGGATTCATCATCCACACTGTCAAAGCCCGTCACCTGAGAAAGAATGGACATCCAATGAGTGATATGTGATGAAGTCTTGCAAAAGAAGTGCACCCTGTGATTTCAAATGAAGTTTCAAATGAAAAATGATGGGTTAAAAACAACCCAAGTTGAGTTGAAAATGGACAAACCCAGCGATTGGGTTGCTTTAACCCAGAGAACGGGTTGCCTAACCTGCTGGGTAGTTTTATTTAACTCAAGTATTGCTATATAGTAATTTTCAAACAATAGTTGGGTTAAATAAAAAGTTGGGCAAACATTTAACCCAACCACTAAGTCAAAACAACCCACTCGCTGGGTTTGTCCATTTTCAACGCAACTTGGGTTGTTTTTAACCCAGCATTTTCATACCATGATCATGGTATAATCAAAACTTCTACACTACATGGACAAAAGTATGTGGACACCAGCCTCCACTCCTCTGAGAAGGATGTTGGAACATGGATTCAGGGATTTGCTCCCATTCAGGCACAAGAGCATTAGTGAGGTCAGGCATTGGTCAGAGGTCAGACGTTGGCTAACGGGGCCTGACTCGTGGTTGTCATTTTAATTAATCCTTGAAAATATGTCGAGAGGGGTTCAGATCTGGGCTTTGTGCAGACCAGTCACATTTTTCATGCTGGAGCAGAAAATATCCTCCCTAAACTTTTTGAAAAGTTGAAAGCACACAATTCTCTAAAATGTAAAAAATAAGATTTGCATTTACTGGAATAACTGTATTATTCAAACCAAGTCATTAGAAGGGAGTGTCCACATACATTTGGCCATGTGTTTTTTTTTTTTGTTTTTTTTTATAAAGTTACATGAGTTTACCATAAGTACATTTATTACAAATTTTACATCTATTATGAACCTTGAACTTACGTATTTTAGAAATACATGGAGCTCTTTGTGGTCCTGAGGATTCACTGTAGCCTCAAATAGAGGAAGGAAAATGTTCTCAAGCATCTTGGCAAAATTAGGAATCAACTTACGTGACTTGAAAATGTCACTGGAAGAAAAAAAAAGCATAATAACATAACTGTAAAACAAGATATAAACTTTATGAAAAATACTGAAAATATTTAGAATTTAGTAGCTACTTACTATATTCTGGGCACCTGAATGATCCAGCGCATGTTTGGAGAGTACACTTTGTGCTGAATAAACCAATGGGAGAGACTTTCCCATTCCTCAGGGGAACGACCATAGATGGACAGTCGTGGTTCGGCATGCTGATATTTGCTCTCCTCCAGATCATGGGCTACTTCCTAAAAGAGACAAAAAGACACTGAAGACTTTTAAATGAGATATACAGTCAAACCAAAAATTATTCAGACATTTTTGATATATTTTTACTAGTGGGTGCAGGACACTATAATTCATTTATGTAAGTGAGGATAGCAAAATAAAGTGTAAAAAATAAAAATAAACTGTGACATATTACACCCAAAAATTCTTCATACAGTGGACTACCAGTAAAATTGATAAAAATTTGGAGCCAAAAATTATTCAGACACTTTGACCTGACCATGTTTTGCTTAGTTGTTATCTGACATAATTAAGATGAATTTTTTCTGACACAGTTTAACTCTGAGATCTTGTCATATTTTATTACCATTTTTTTTAAACTATAGTGAATAAACTGTAATAATGAATGAAATGTTCAAGGTGTCTGAATAAATTTTGGTTTGACTGGGTACAACAAAATTAAGTTATAAAATAAAATACATTCATGTAAAGTTAGCTGAACTTTACATTTACCCTCCCAATCTAGAATGTCTGTTTGTACTCTAGTCTCTGAACTAACGCTAGTTAAAGGATTAGTTCACCCAAAAATTAAATTTCTGTCATTAATTACTCACCCTCATGTCGTTCCAAACCCGTAAGACATTCGTTCATCTTCAGAACACAAATGTAGATATTTTTGATGAAATCTGTGAGCTTTCTGGCCTCTGATAGACTGCAACGTTATTAGCACTTTCAAGGTCCAGAAAGGTAGTGAAGACATCGTTATGTGTCCACCAAAGCATTTTAGGGCCTGTTTACACCTGGTCACGTTATGCGTTTTCTCTGATCAGATAGCTATCTGATTTATAAAAACGATTGCATTTACACTTGGCCACATAAATGTGTCTCCGCAAAACAGATATAAATCCGATCTTCAATTCCCGCACTAGATTTCATGGAGTTCACGTCACCGAAAGCAACAAATATGAGCTGCATTTTATTGATCATCAGCTAATTTCAAAATCAAAGCCCGCAATAGGAGAGAGCGCGGCAGCAGCACTGGTAAGATCATTTAGTTTCATTACTTTTAATGATGATTGTGTTTTGAGCGCCTGCGACTTACTTTCACTTTGATTTGCGGCAGTTTGCGCGTTGTCTTGCTAAAGAGATACTCAGCTGCTCATCTGTGGCGATGCGTGATGCAGTAGCGCTGTCATATCTGGCTATAACATGTTATTTAGCCTATAACACGCTCTCACACGTTTATTTTTTAGTATTTTTGGGAGGAGTTAAATTTACATATGTGGTTTCAACAACCAGATGCATTTAGACCTGTTCAGTTTTGACTAGAATGTGTCCCAGACCACCTGAAGTGGTTTGAGCGATCGGATTTATATCCATCTCGAATGCGTTTCGGAGGGCATTTAGACCTGGTATTTTCACGATCTGATAGCTATCCGATCAGAGAAAATGCATGAAGTGACCAGGTGTAAACAGGCCCTTAGCCAGCTGATGAGCGAAACTCTTGGCGACTCTCGGCGACCGGTAAAAAACGCAGAGTGCCAAGGGCTCAGCGCTTCAGCATGAAATAGATGCTCAAGCGCCTTGTTACACTCCTGGCATTTAAAAACGCGGCGCTCCCATTGAAAACTACTGTAAAAATATGCTAGCCTCTGAAAAAAACACTTTGGTGGACACATGACCTTAAAATAGTCTATGTGACTGCAGTGGTTCAACCTTAATGTTATTAAGTGACGAGAATACTTTTTGTGTGCAAAAGTAGGAGTCGTAGGAGACTGACAGGGAAGAGAAGAAATAGTTGAATAAAGTTATTTTTGTTTGTTTTTTGTGCACAAATTGCTTCATAACATTAAGGTTGAACCACTGTAGTCACATGGACTATTTTAAAAATATCTTTACTACCTTTCTGGACCTTGAAAGTGCTAATAACGTTGAGGCCAGAAAGCTCACGGATTTTATCAAAAATATCTTAATTTGTGTTCTGAAGATGAATGAAGGTCTTACGGGTTTGGAACGACATGAGGGTGAGTAATTAATGACAGAAATTTCATTTTTGGGTGAACTAACCCTTTAAGTTTACATTTTTGAACCTCACAATGTTGACTTTTACACTGATAAAACATTTTTACAAAATTAATTTTAAACATTGAAATGCATTAATATTTGTAATAGTATCTGTGTAGGTGAAAACATGGTGGTGCTTGTGTATAGTCTGACTGATGAGTCTTGTTATGACAAAATGACTATACCTTGACCAAGCGGGCGAAATACTCTCCTTTGATGTAATTGTCAGTCTTCAAGTAGATTTCCCTTAGCTCACTTGCTCCTACTGGATTGTACTTGGAGTTGAATTTGTCAAAGCGATGAAAGGTTTGTCTGCCCTGTGAATACACTAAAGATGATGCATACTGTACAAGCCGCTAGCATATCCTAGGGCTGTAAGCATATAGATAAGATGTTACTTACGGCATGAACATCTAAGGAGTCTACAGTGAGATCATAAGGGTCCATGTTCAGGTTCTCAAACACCTGTTTGAGAGTTAGTTTAAGCCCTGCCTTCTCCAGGACGACTCTGTCTGCATCAGTTTTATTGGTGGTTTGGATGAAATCAAGCAGGTGTTTCTGGCTCATACATGCTGCTGCATGAATATGCGTGTCTACCTGTAAGTGAGCATTTGTGTACATTTTTAGACCGCAAGAGATATCACATTTACATAAACCAATGAGTGTTTCAAATTATACCTTTCTGACATTGTAGAAATCTCTATGAGGAACACCCTTGAGTTCTTTTAGTTCGGCCATTTCGTTGAGCATTTCATGTAGGTAAAACTTTGACTCAAGGAAGTTTAGTCGTCTATGGCAGTAGGTCTTACTGTTTAAAAAAGAAACACGTTCAGCTTTACATCTCGGATATGCAAATACAGAGAATTGATGTTGGTTGGAGACTTACGTTGGCCCATCAGCGATCATGGCGAGCACATGACTCATGTCAATGGCAAATGTTTCCAGGTCTGGATAAGGCAGACAGCGTGGTTTGTTCATACTCAGAGCTTCATCGTTTTCATAAACATAAATAATGCCATCTTTCATCTTCATCTGATAATTGAGGTTCTCTGGAATATTCTCCATACTGTAAGGGTCCTCTCCCTCACCAGGGCAGGGACAGATATCTGTGGAGAGCAGAAGGGTTAGAGAGAGGAAGAGAGCAGTCGTGGTCGTGGTCAGACTGGTAACCCGAAGGTTGTGGGTTTGAGTCTCAATACTGGCAGGAAACGACTGAGCAAAGCACCAAACCCCCAATCACTTCCTGGGTGCCACAGCAAAAAGGCGGCCCACTGCTCCGTGTGTATGTGTCCACAGTTTGCAGTGTGTGTGTTCACTACTTACTACTCCTAATGTGTGTGTGTGGACTAACTGGATAGGTTTAATGCAGAGGACAAATTCAGAATATGGGTTGCCATACTTGGCCTTCACATGTCACTTTCACTTTTCAAATAAGAAAGAAAGAAAAAAAAGCTAAGCAAGTTTTAGTGAAGCTGGTTGACCAAGAAAGTCTTGCTGGTTAAAGGCACAGTATGTAATTTTCGCCACTAGAGGTCGCTTATTCAAAACAAAGGCGTAGCTTGATGATGCCATGAATGAGGGTTGAATCATGGGAGTTGTCATCTTCACCTCAGCCGATGGAAAGGAATCTGACGGACTTGGGCAGAAATCATGTTCAATAATGAGCTAATGAATTAAAGTTTTATTAACATTTTGTGGTATGATGCAGGGCGGTCCGAGAGCCGCGGGAGTCCAATGGAGCTTTTATTATGCTTATGCTGCAGTATTATGCTTATTTTGCTAAATGACATGCAATTAATATTAAAATATATTGTATGGTGGAGAAAGCTTTCTCTGATTATGCTTTGTTAGCCACATGACAGAATAGTGTAGTCTCCGAGGTACAAATATTGTACTTGTGGTAAATCAAGAAAACAAGCGATTCAAACAATAAGACTAACCGTGTTGAGCTGTCTAACAATGATTAGTTTTCTGTTGATGAATGTATCACCTGACTAATAAAACACATAATATTTTAAAGTGTTTTTGGTGATTCCATGGTTTCTATAAAAGTAAAACTAGAAATCGAGGATAATGCGGATATGGTGTCATTCACAGGTGACGCAAGTACACGGTCCATGTCTTGGTTAAAATGGCTGATTTCTCTGGATTTAAACATTGTTGGAAACATTTCGGATAAAGTACACAGGTCAACAAAATATATGACATGTTCTAGTGGTTTTTGGATATTTTAATCTAAAAATCTTACATATTGTGCCTTTAAGTTGGTAAGAAGACCAATACAGTATCCCTTCCTGGTTATCATCATAAAAAATACTGTTTTTCACATCAGAATCGTTCCCATTCTAGCACATCATTTTTAAGTGTTCTCAGTTGAGCTACACATAACTCATGTCAAATCTTATGTCATCTAAAATTAGTTCAACGATGATGTCTTGGGAAGGGACTTTAGGCAGGGACTAAAGAAAACATCAAGCAAATATAGTCTGATTTTTTTGTAAACAGAAATTCCATTGAAACGTTTACAGAGCCATAAATAAACCTAGAAAGAGAACATGGTCTCCATTTCACGTCTGTTTATGAACCTTGAGCAAATGCAGATGTACCTGGAAGGGTTTCATCTTCTTCTGTCCACCTTTCATTTGCTGCGATACGTAGGAACTGTGCAGTGGTCCGTGGGAACCGGTGATATGCCAGTTTTGAGTATTTCTCTCGAATAAAGAGAGCTTTCAGCAGACTTTTAGCTGCTTGCTCATAATCCTCAACTGTAATCTGCAAGTGCACAGGGATTGTAAGACAAAACATGATTGTTAAAACATGATCAGCTGTTAAAAGAGCATAACTTTCAACAAATTATGACAGAAAGTAGAGAAAGGTGGTTGATTGTCCATTCTAATAATACACACCCCAGCACAGTAGTCTCCGCTAATGATGACTCTTTGATACTCCGGGAAATTTTGTGAGATGGAGGAGCAGGTAGAGGAAGGGGAAATGAGGGGGGTCACCACACCCCGGACAGTCTCCGTACTTAATGGGATTTGCAGTGACATAGACTGAGATCGAATAATCTTAAAACTCTTCTTCCTACAAAGGATTAAAGCGAATGGGGGCTAAAAATTAAATTATTAATTCACTAAGCACATGTATCATTAATTGCCCTGTTGGAAAATCCAACGAAATCCAGCTTCTGATGGTAGCTGGTTTGACACATTTTCAAGATGGTCCAAGGTGGTCATTTAAGGTCATTAACTGGTACAAGGGGTTTCCAATCCTGTCCTGCAGAGTTTAGCTCCAACACTAAATAAACACACCTGAACAAGCTAATAAGAGGTATTCAGTATTAGGGGTTGAACAACTTGTGATTAAAGTCGTCATCGACTACTTGAACAAATAAGCCTGAACCTTGAGGTGACTCGAATGCGGGTTGCCTTGTGCACAGCTATAGCATACGACACAGCGCTGCCCACAAGGCTATTGTCCTACATAACGGCTTATTTTTATCAGTTATTTTGTCTTCGGGTCGTTATGTTTCTCACAGATTTCTGCTCGTTCTAAATCAGATACAGATATAGTGGCACAGTAAAGATTACATTTATATGAATGCATTAGTGAGAGAGCGATTGTGTGTGAATTAATTCTATCTGGCATTGTCTCTCTACTAATAGTGAAGCTGTGGGTTTTATTTATTAAAGAATATATGCTAGAACTTCAGTTTCTAAGCTATTTTATTGATAAATCACAGAACAGTGTTGACAGTACATTTCTGCGCTACTGAATGTTTCTGTGTGCGTGATCTGCACGTGATGTGCGCGCTACTGTCTGCATGTGTGCACGTTAAGGCCAAAGTATACTTCACTTTTTACTTGTATGCGAGGGTCAGCGTACAGTGCGCGTGACGCGAATTTCGTCATCAGAATAGTTATGCGTGTACTGAACGCGCACCGCCAAACTTTTGTGCACACAGGTCGCACATGCACATTTAATTTTTTATTTGCAGTAATTACTTTATCCACAAGGTGGCAATCGTGCCCTGGGGGCAATGATTCACAGGGTAGTCGAAGAAAAACTGCATAAACAGAACAGACCGGAACGCATGCAAGCTACAGCGACAATGGAGGCCTACACAGACGAGAGATTGTGTGAAGAGGTTAGAAAGTACCTTCATTTGTACAACTCTAGCATGAAAGAATACAAAGAAGTTTATATGGGTTGTAACTCAGAGAGGGATTACAATTTGCCACAATGTGCTTGGGTTGAACGACTGTGTAGTGATGGGGAGTCGACTCCAAAAGAGTCGATTCCTCGACTCTGAATAGCCCCAGAGTCGGGGTCGACTCCAGCACAGGAATCGACTCTCGGTGTCGACTCTGTTGCTTTGTCTGAAACTGCTCACTTGCTTACTGATTCTCGAATCCATAGCCTATATAAAGTAAGGAGGTAAGGAGTGAACGAAATGAAGCGAGGAATTCGGACACTGACGAATCGCGTTAGAGAGCTGTCGCAGAAACTTTGTCACATACATTTATCCTACATGTAACGTTAGCTTTCTTTAGAAATAGATAACAGTCATAGTGACTTTAGTTTGTAATTATACATATCTCCGTGCCAGCTTTAGTATTGATGGTAGCTTATAATGCAATAAATATAGATTTGAATTTCTATGGTTAACCGTGTTCATAATCATTAAACTAACCATACATAATAAAAAAAAACTAACATCAATAAGTGTATTCTCGTTTATTTAATTCTGACATAATATTCGACCACAGATGTGTTTCATGACTTTTCTCTCTGTAAAATTAGGTATCTGCAATTAGCTAGGTAGCCACATTTATACTCATCAAGTCATCGCTAAATTGGACTAATTTGGACAGTCTTGCTAAACGTGTGTTGTTTTAATGAGGGTATTTTAAGACTTCGCGTTGGGGAAAGATAAACTAATTAAGTGTGTAAGGACTGCCATCTTGCCTTATTTATGACCCTGTTTTGATGTAAAGAAAATGGAGTCGGGAGCCGGAGTCGACTCCAAAAAACCTGGAATCGAACACCCCTATGTACGAGTCAAGTGAAGTATACTTTGCAAAGCTGTGCGTTCGACTGTGTGCTAGCGTATGCGTAAAAAAACGAAGTATACTTTCTGCTTTACAATATAGCAGCGCATAAGTTTAGAACGGCGATTAACTTACGATTACAATAAGCTGTTTAAAACGTGCATTCACTCGGTGAATATTGAGCATCCAGATGGTATCTTGTGGAGTGCTTTCGGAGTATGCATTTATTTGTCATTTACTGCTGGATACATAAATGTGGACTTCAAAGATTTCTTATTCTGTTGCGCCCTCTATAGGCCATGATCAGCGACTAGTCGACGTCAAGCTTAAAGTTTCATGGCAGAGCATTAAAGTCGACTAGTCGATTAGTCGGTGCAACCCCTATTCAGGATCACTAGAAATGTCCATGCAGGTATTCTGTGGCAGGTTGGAGCAACATTCTGCAGAACATTAGCCCTTCAGTAGAAGGATTGGCCACCGTGGATGTGCATGGTTGACCAGTCGGTTGCAACCATGTAGACCAGTGGTCGGCAATAGGCGGCCCGGGCCGCCTATTGCCGACCACTGGTCTACATGGTTGCAACCGACTGGTCAACCATGCACATCCACGGTGGCCCGCCAGCAATAATATCTGGCCCGCGCCCGCAGCCAGATTATTTTAATAGCGGCTGGTTCTGAAATAGATCTTCGTCTCATGGTGCCATCTAATATTATCACCGTGTCTACACCAGACGCGCCGCAACGGCTAAAAGCTATCTACACTGAACGCGACAAACCGACCATTTGCAAAGCACTTGGACTACGTCAGAAATAGAACGGGGAATCCGTTTACTGTCGGGAATGTGTTGTGCCGCGCCACATCCAGTGTAGACAACATCGTTATAATGGGTTCTATTATTTTTTGTAGCGTCCTGTCGCGCCGCTCGCGGCCGGTGTCGGTGTTATATTCTTTGAAAACAGCGACAACTTCGTTGCAAATAAGACACACCGGCTTTGCATTCACAAAACTAGGTAGGACTAGGATGAACGCATAGTTGTCTTTCCATTCTTCTTTGTATGCCCTATTTTCGCTGACAACTCTCCTCTTTTAGACTGTTTGATAGTGCCATTTCCTCTCACCAGCTATCTTAAATGTTAACATGACGTAACAGCGTACCTCCAGCACGCAAACAATTAAAATTAAGGAATAATTCTGAGTGTAAAAGTAGGCTACATCAAATAATTATTACAATAAGTTAGGATCCATTGTGTAACAAGCAAATTAAAATGTTACACATTTATTATTCACAATATGGAAAGAGGAAATAAAACATAGAGCATGACTCAAACATGCCATTAATGGGCTTATTCAAGTTATTTTTATCCATTCCGCGTCTCCCACATATGTGTGTGTTTTAGCAAGGCGGTCTGTGTTGCAAGTTGGTGAATGAAGATACTTGCCAGGTTACAACAGTTTATCCCGTGTAAAACCTGGCCACTGCCACACAAATGTGGCTTTTTGTTAATGACTGTCCTACTACATGATTTAACACAGAGTAACAGCTTACCAGTTACAAAAGACACTTTCACAGGCAATTCTAATTGCACTTTTCAATTAATTTCTTAAATTATCCTTTGACTATGTTCTGGCCCACCATCTAGTGGGGAAAATTTTTTTTGGCCCGATGCCAAACTTAATTGCCGACCCCTGATGTAGAGACCATATTGGTCAAGCTGGTTAAAGACCACATTTGGCCAGCAGCAAACCAGCTACCATGTTCCAATGACCAGCCTGTCCTCCATTGACTTGTTTGGCCTGGTGTTTCAAACAGGATGAAGCAACTGGTAGCAGTCTACAGCAAAAAACAAAATGATGCTGACCGTTTGGCACTTTCTTCTGACTGTTGCTCAGCCAGTTCTCTGAGCAGCTCCCTCTGTTTGGCTTCCTGCAGGCCAATGGGACAGTCCTCAGGGACAGTGTACATGGACAGGACATCTTTTGTGTCCTCTTCCTTTAGTGCCGAGGCATACACCTTCTCCGCCAGCAGACGAACTTCCTCATCCACATCACTCAGAGCAATCTTCGGGAACTGCCGTGGCATATCTGTAAAGAAGCACATTTAAGTAACATTAAGCTCATGAAGGTATCTCTCAATACATATGTCCACCAATCACATGTCCCATTTTTAAGTCATGTTGAAACCATGTGTTTAGTATCCAAAAAAGCTGTACCAGTGCTTCAGTTGCTGTCACTGCTCAAAACCACAGGGCTACTTTGATGTATGTTTCACGGCTTATGTCAACACGCTTGCTGTAAATAGTCCTGAGATGCCATGTGCATTCCCAGGCCGTTGATTCAGACCTGCAAAGTCAGTCACTAGGCCAGCTGCACAGCTGCAGACACACTGCCCTATAAAACAGTTATGCTCGTGTGAGGACAGATCAAGTGTCTGAGCCCAGGGTGTGAATTTTCCCTGAACAGTTAGGAACATGGTCCACAGTGGCCACATCAAATGCTATCCTGGGCCAAAACCAGATCCCTTTGTCAAGGTTTCCATTCTTCTTGGTCATTCTAAGAAACTCCCATACCAAGTAAAATTTGTGCCTGTCATATTGATTGTGTAAGCACAGGTACCACTGACATCTGAGAACAAGTCAGAGTATATCTGGCATGAAACTGGAGCATATTCTATCTACCTCTATTGACTGACATGACGGTTCGGTACGTACCTTGGTATTGAAGACACAGTTCGGTACGGGTTCGGTAGCCTACAGCAGGGGGGAGAAAACTAAACATAAAATTGCTCTTTTTTTATTAAACTGTAATTTATTGAACGAATTGTGTCTCTCTCTTTGAATAAATTCAATTATAATTAACATTTTCTTAAGGATAAAAAATCTATCTCAGCTAATGCTGTAAACTATATACAGGGAGCTCTTTCTTGCACATTACTATACTATTACAGGTTACAATTAACAACAGAGCCCAAACTATTAAATTCAGTTGCTATTTATTTTTAGATATAATAATCAACACTCAAAAAACAAACAAACATGTAAATTGCACATAAGGCAGGTTTTGCGTTAACTTGTAACTCGTTAAATGTAATTATAAAATTGTTACTCCAATTCATTTTTGAAATATACTTATTTACACAGTTACTGTCATAACTTGTTTTCATGACAAATTTATTTAAACATATATTAAATAAGACATTAGTACTAACAGGTAAAGAAAATATAATGAATATATAAGCTAATATAGTGCATTTATTTAGTGAAATGCTCCCTCTAGAGTTCATTTCTCCAGTGAACTAACATGCTGTGGACACTAAACGACTTGCCTGAGGTAAATGCAACGCTACGTGAGATATTATTCTCAAGCTGTTTCATTGATGTCTTTCTGCTGTTGAAACACTGGTTGAGAGATTACACGTAAACATATCTATGCATAGATCATCTGTTCTTCTTCTTCTGCACTTTTTCCTGTTGTGGCGGTTAGCAAACAGCGTTGCGCTACCGCACGTGCCCCCTTCTG
This sequence comes from Mylopharyngodon piceus, assembly GCA_039654765.1. Taxonomy (NCBI): domain Eukaryota; kingdom Metazoa; phylum Chordata; class Actinopteri; order Cypriniformes; family Xenocyprididae; genus Mylopharyngodon; species Mylopharyngodon piceus. Next base: position 45,433,595 of record CM077442.1, read on the forward strand.
GATTGGAGTGTGGATCGCCTGTGACTGACTGTATTCGTCGTCTACCTGCATGAACCGAACCCTGACGTCCATACTTACGGTTGGGGATGAACACATGCATCGTTACACCCCTAAAACTACCATCAATTTTTAATCACAATCACTCTCCCTACAGGATCAAAAGCGTTAATATCTTCTCCATAACACAGAAATCAAAGTCCTTAGGTTCTCTTAATTTAGTTTTGACTATTGCATCTGTTTCCAACCCAAACTTTGCTTACACTTTGTCTACACTGGACTTGAGCTGCGCAGCACGACAAAAGACAATAGAACCCATAATAATCAGTGATGTTGTCTACACTGGATGCGGCGACAAATCCCTGACAGTAAACTGATGCCTCATTGTATTTATGATGTACTCCAAGCACTCGCAATACTTCTCATAGTAAGGACAAATGGTTTTGCTTCGGTTGCTTTGTCGCGTCCAGTGTAGACAGCTTCTAGCTGTTGCGGCACTGTGCAACGTGATGCTTCAGTGGTCGCATCCGATGTCGACACAATGTTAGGATCACTGGTTTTAAACACTGCTAGGACAACAAGGAAGTTCTTCCTCACTGCCACCGTACCTATAATACTTGTCAAAAAATAGTTACTGGTTCAGTCTACTTCTGCCTGTGGTGACCTGACATGCACAGCTGTGCGACTGCTGCCATTCTTACCTTCAACCCCCGTCGCCGCCATCTCGGCTTCGGCTGTTCTTAGCGGATGCACTTCAAATGTGTTCCTTGGTATATATGTTCGTGCGTGCATGTGTGTCGTGTGGGCCATGTCCAGTCGCACTCTGAGAAACTGCTGTTGTCTGACTGCCGTTTTGTTTTCTTGAGTATCTCTCTCTCCCTCTCTCTATTTTAAGAGTTAGAAAGCCTCACGGCCACAGAGCTACTAATCCTTTGAATATGTCACCACCGCCTGTCAACAAAAAATGACCCTGGATCCTACAGAGAAACGCTTACAAACAGGACCTTGCTCAGTTCTCCCAACCCATCTCATGCGCACATACAAACCCGGCTTTCCCAACTCAGGGATTTACTCCCTCACTACCCCTAAAATCCAGCCCCACAAATCCCAGAGCTGATCTCTGAAACCCAAATGTCCACGTGAACAATTTGTGGTCAAAAGAGCATCTCCTTTGACAGCTTCAGCCATCCCTCACCCGCCGAGAACAGCCTTTAATCCCAGCTCTGACCTTGCTTTAGGCACGTATCATTTCAGCCCCAGATAAACAGTCCTGCTGGCCATTAGCAGGGGTCTACATGAGGCATCATGTCACTAAAACTCCAGAGGTAATCACCCCTGAAACTGATACCTCTTGGTTACTTCAGAGCTTAAACTGGGTGTTGACAGAAAGGGTGCTGTCATGTTGTCCCAGAGCAGGGGAACATGCCCAGCATCTATTTGTATCACATCCACTTGAAACCATAGAATAAACAAAACATCTCACCCTTTGTCATCTCAGGCACAGTGAACGTTTGAAGCGCACATCATGACCCACTTACGCACACTCATATACTCTGGTATGGAAAGCAGACTGTAAAAAAATCAGTGTGCGGGGACAAAAGGGGAAGTAGGTTTACCTGATCCGACCGTTGTCCTTTATGTCTGTAAACGCTGCTTTATCTCATACCTTATCCAACTGGAGCTCAAACAGCCAAACCTACCCAACTCTCTCTATCAGACAAAGTGCGCCAGTCAGCCTGACCTGAAACTTGGGAGACAGGTCACGTGGACGCGAGTCGCGACACAATCCTGGTGATCTGTTGGGTATTATTACAGGGCTGGGGGAGGAACTGGATTTGTCAGGATGGAATTAAGGTACAGCTTGAATATCTCCCCATCTCATTCTCTCTCCCACATATCGATCAGAGGGAGTTCTGGATCATGTGACTAAGGGATTTGAGGGTCTGTGTGGTACAAAGCTTCATCAGAGATTAATGTAGAACAGGCAGGTTCAGAGTTGATGAGTATATGAGCTAAACCGAAGACACAAACTGTAATATAAGCTGTGCAAGTCTCTCTGAATGCCTTGCTACAGCGAGGCTGTAAATGCTTGTGTAAATAATGAATGACTACCACTCTGCTTTCTTGCACCTGTGGATCTATTTGATGGCTCAAAGGTGCTTTGCCATCAAGAAGCCCCCAATATAACTGCACAGAATGTATCAGGTTGTATAGTTGTTATTGAGACTTAAACATAGAATAAAAAAGACATAATTTACTTCAATCCATAAGCATAAATAATAGCGTTAGCAAAAGCAAGAAACCCAAAATTTCCATAAACTGTATATAAGTAATAATTATAATATGACTATAATAATTACAATGGTTTTCAGTATGCAAGGTGCACTGCCAGTTTTCTATAATGGAATTAAAACATCAAGGAAACAAACAAGTTATGAAAAACGAATAAAAAATATGTAAAGAGAAACCCATTAAATTGGTAGTAAGAACCATTTGCAGGTAAATAATTGCTTTTTTAATAGTTATGCTCTGGCACCATCTAGCTGTCAGAAAAACTATAACACACGGCCGAATTGGCTTTCTAAATGTGCGATTTACTAACGAAATTACAGCATGATAAATAAAAAGGCATGGTTGTTTCAACCCAAATTTGGGTCAAATATGGACAAACCCAACCACTGGTTTACATTTTTTTTAAATTAAATTTAAATTTAAAAATTCATCCATTTTGACCCAAATTTGGGTCGAAACAACCCAGCATTTTTTAGAGTGAAGAAGGCTTAGGTAAACGTATACATCAAATACATCAATAATTCTCTAAATGAGCTAATTTTAGACTTAGGTATTGTTTTTAAAGTACCTGAGTCAAACGACAGCTTGTTGTAATACTGAATAAGAACACTGTAAAAAAATTCCGTAAAACATGGATAATGTACTGGCAGAAAATTACCAGGACATTATCCAGTAATTTTACGGACATTTCCGTTAACCCTAACATACAACGCAATAGAGACAGAGCGCATTTAGGCCACGCCCACACCGGGGGGGAAAACAATCCAACCGTCTCCATTGACTTTGTATTGCGTGAGGCTGCCTCCTTGTCATTTCTGACTTATAACAAAAAACAGAACAATGCCTTAAAGCTGCTGTGTGACAAGGTGTACAGCAAACAAGCTAAAAAACCCAGAACTAAGTTTTTATAAGCTACCGAACCGTAAAAGCCAGCCTTTAAGGAGACAAAAGTGGATACGGGCAATAAGACGTGAAGCATCAGCAGGAAGAATGGGTAAATTTTGGGATCCTGACACTCAGTATGCCTCAGTAAGCCTACGTGTGCAGTAAACATTTTGTCACTAAGTCAAATATCCAAATGTCAGTTTTATATATTATATTTCCTGTCGCTGATTACGTTACCCTCCAGTGGGCGTAGTTCTCATAGTAATATGTCATGTCGCGCTCTGTCTCAATCGCCTGTATCCACTTTTTAGTCCTTAAACGCTCGTTTTTTGGATCGACAGCTTATAAAAACTTCTGGATTTTTGGTTCTGGGTTTTTTTTAGCTTGTTTTCTGTACACCTTGTCACACAGCAGCTTTTAGACATTGTTCTGTTTTTTGTTATAAGTCAGAAATGACAAGGAGGCAGCCTCACGCAATACAAAGTCAATGGAGACGGTTGGATTGTTTCCCCCCCCGGTGGGCGTGGTTTTCAGATTATGATGCGTGTCGCTCTGTCTCTATGAAGTTAAAGGTGCAGTGTGTAAATTTTAGCGGCATCTAGCGGTGAGGTTGCAAACTGCAACATAGAGAAGCTACGGTGGCCAACACAGGACAAAGATGTCGTCTGAGACAGCAGAGAGTAGCTAGTTAATCAAACGCGCTCTGTAGAGCATTTTGTCCATTTAGGGCTACTGTAGAAACATGGTGGCGCAAAATGGCGACTTCTATGTAAGGGGACCCGCGGTGTATGTAGATAGAAATGGCTCATTATAAGGTAATAAAAACATAATGGTTCTTTATGTAAAGTCTTTATACACCACTGAAAACATAGTTATGTATATTATATTGCATTTCTGTCAATAGATCCTCCTAAAATTTGCACAATGCACCTTTAAAAATTAGGATAGTCTTGTTTTGCAGCCATAGCCATGTCAAGACACATGTTATACTAAAAAATGCTGGGTTAAAAACAACCAAAGTTGGGTTGAAAATGGACAAACCCAGTGATTGGGTTGTTTTGACCCAGCGGTTGGGTTAAATGTTTGCCCAATGTGCTTTAACCCAACTATTGTTTAAAAATAACTATATGGCTGGCTTAAAATAAACCCAAAATAGGTTGGAAATTAAAAATCAGACACATAATTACTAGAAACAACAATAATAATCACAAGGTGGATGTTTATTAATAAGCAATTTAATAAATGTTTATTGTTTAAACATATTAATAAATGTTCATTTCCAACATACTTTGGGTTCATTTTAAGCAAGCAATACAGTCTCTTTATATTAAGAATTTCTTAAACGAACAAACTCTATTCTCGCTCATTGTAATTTCACGGTATCACGTTTCTTCTAGCTTGTACTTTAACAAGAATGTGTATATGTTACTAGCTCCTTAGGATGAATTATGCTGTAGCGTTCCTTTGGATAGGAATTTGGATTCCTTTGGAAGGCATTTGCTAAATTAACAAATGTAAATATTTCTTCAATTTCTCCCTCTTTTTAGGGCCCAGGATAACATTCCTGGATGCCCCCATCTGGTAGGAATCAGAAACAATTCCTGAAGAGAACAGTTCAATGATGAAAAATATAAAAAAAAAATATGACAATAAAGAAATACTGATATCAGACATCCTTGCTGCAGGAGAGGAAGAGAGGGAAATCATAAGGGCTCACCCTTTCCTATACATGGGCTGGAGAGCTGCTTCACTATGGGCGTCTGGAGTCTTCGCATCATTTCCTGTGTGCTCAGGCCTGGAGAGTGAGAGGACAAAACAGCATGCGCAGGAGCAGGACAGGACTGGAGCAAAGGAGAAATGAATCGGTGGGTATTTCCTACATGAGCAACAGATTTGACGCCATGCTGAATAATCTATTTGTAACCATTGATTAGAATTTCTGGTAAAGGGTATCAATAAACATGCAAAACAATTTTGAAAAATAAATGTATGACTAAAATATGCACGTAATTGTGGTTGGTACTGCATCAAGAGAAAGAGAAATAGGCATTTATTCATAATGTGATAAATGTTAGTAATCTTATAGCAGCACTTACCTAGCCTCAGATCTTACAGAACTCTGTGTCCTTTCTGCAGCCGCACCGCAATTACAAACCCATGATGTTCTCACAGGAAAGAAATGAAAGGAAAAAATAAAAAAATAATAAAACCTCGCTCAGTTCTGCCCCCCAGTGATGTATTGGATATGGCACATGAAATGCACTAAGCAAAGAGAGAGCGCAGCCATTTAGCCACCTCACATCTAGAGTCAAAACACTGGGCTATAAAATTACCAAGTCATTTTTTTTCACTGATGTTTAGCATTATGTAACTAGACAGTGTGTAGATATTTTAAAGTAATGTACTGTCATCCTTCCTTTCTGTCGTAATTCAATATTGCCCCCTTGTGGAGATGTGTAAGTCCTTCAACAACCAGAGTTATTTGGACAATTCCTAAACTCTTAAAAATGTATGGATGTCATTATATTAACAGAATACCAAACCAAGGTGAGTTTATATATATTTATATATTCAATTCAATTCACATTTATTTGTATAGCGCTTTTCACGATACATATTGTTTCAAAGCAGCTTTACAGGAAATGCATGTCAACAATTTAGAGTGATCTGTTATCAGAGGGGACTGTAATTTCAGAAATGTACATATACAAATAATGCAGTTAGCTAACAATGTATTAATTTAAACAATGTGTTAATGTGATGTAGAAACAATGAGCTCATTAAAGTAATTAATACGTGTTAAAAATGATTATAGCAATATTTGAATGGAGTGACCCTGGACCACAAAAGCAGTCATAAGGGTAAATTTTTTGAAATTGAGATTTAACCATATATGTAGGGTTATCAATATTTGGCCGAGATACAACTATTTGAAAATCTGAAATCTGAGGGTGCAAAAAAATCAAAATATTGAGAAAATCGCTTTTAAAGTTGTCCAAATGAAGTCCTTAGCAATGCATATCCACTCACAAAAATACATTTTTGATATATTTACGGTAGGAAATTTACAAAATATCTTCATGGAACACGATCTTTATTTAATATCCTAATGATTTTTGGCATAAAAGAAAAATCAATAATTTTGACCCATACAATGTATTGTTGGCTATTGCTACAAATATACCTGTGTAACTTATGACTGGTTTTGTGGTCCAGGGTCACACACACACACACACACACACACACACACACACACACACACACATTATATATATATATATATATATATATATATATATATATATATATATATATAAATCAACCAATATAATTTTGAATAATCGGCTATCGGTATCGGCAGATAAATTTTGTATCGATTCATCTCTAAAACAATATATATATATAACGGTACACTGCCGTTCAAAAGTTTAGTAATATTTTTAATGTTTTTAAAGAAGTCTCTTATGCTTACCCAGGCTGCATTTATTTATTCAAAAATACAGTAAAAACAGTAATATTGCGAAATATTATTACAATTTAAAATAATTGTTTTCTGTTTGAATATATTTTTAAAAAGTAATTTATTCCTGTGATCAAATCTGAATTTTCAGCATCATTACTCCAGTCTTCAGTGTCACATGATCCTTCAGAAATCATTCTAATATGCTGATTTGCTGCTCAAGAAACATTTCTTATTATTATCAATGTTGAAAACAGTTGTGTATTTTTTTTCAGGATTCTTTGATGAATAGAAACAGCATTTATCTGAAATAGAAAGCTTTTGTAACATTATACACTACCATTCAAAAGTTTGGGGTCAGTAGAATAAATGTTTCTTGAGCATCAAATCATCATATTAGAATGATTTCTGAAGGATCATGTGACACTGAAGACTGGAGTAATGATGCTGAAAATTCATCTTTGGATCACAGGAATAGTAAAATTCTGATTACTGATTTAATTTAAAACAAGGCACACCAAAAACTGACTTTACAAAACTTTGGGAGTAGCCTAATAGTTTTGGTCACAGAATAAGTAAACCCAAAACTATTTGACCTCTAATCCGAATATATGCAGACTCCAAAGTATGGATGAGTTGTTGTGTTGATTGTTGGTTCATATTCACTGACAGGACTGAAGATTAATGAGGTGTCGATGAGTGAGGCAGATGGCATCAGTCCCAGAATTCAATTGGAAATTCTTAGCAAAAGAGCGCCAACTCCAATAATCATATCACCACAAGGTGGCGATATAGCATTAAAATAAGATACAAATGAATGCATTATTTTTAGCGGCAAGGTGAGAGTTATGGTTGGGAGTGTCTACCCCTTTAACCTACTATTCAAATGAACTTTTTCAGTCAGATCACCTATTTTATTACACGCAGTAGTTCATGTAACTATAGTATTGCTGTTTTCGACTCTTTAAGTTGCTGTTATGGATGTTGACTGTTGATTTAAGCTTTCTGGCATCAGAATGTCAAATGTTTCAGGCTTATTGAGTAGCTACCACAATAAATTGACTTAAAAATCAGCCCAGATTTGGGGGAAACAGTTTATTAATGGAATTATATGGATACTTTTTCATCCTGCATCCAATGGATAGTTCTTAAACAAAGTCTATCAATGTGTTCCTGGCACTGTGATTACCATCATGGTGATTTTATATTAAGGCTACATGGGTGCAACAGTAAAAAGTGCATTTCGGAAGTTCCATCTCATTAAGACAGGAATGGAAATTATGTGTTTAAGTGGAATGTCCTATGGAGCGCCTCTCACCTCTGCTCTACATCCCACAAACCCCCCCTGCAGAGCTCCCATTAAACACAGTCCTGGCCCATAGCTCCTTCAAATACAGATAACCCACTTTTTGCCTGAAGTGAGTAGGTATACGGAAAGAAGGAATGCACTTGGCACCCCGTTTGCCCTTCAGGGCCTTTAACATGTAATAACCCAGACCAGGTGCTGTTCATCTGTCTGTCCACCCGGCAATCCGGATGGGGAACAATGGAGAGACACTTTCCTTTTACTACCTTTACTTCCTGTGGAACAAACAGACGAGGTCTAGAAGACGTCAGCTTTAGTTGTATGCAAAAGTTTATTGAATGACAATGTTCACTCTCTCTCTCACACACACATACATACACACAAATAAAATAGATCCCATTTACAAATATATAATTGCGTAAAAAGTTATCCTATTACAACAGCTTGAGACATCCTTGACATAAATGAATAATATATATATAATAACGCTACCTTCAATGCCCTAATTTTTTTCCCTGTATAAAAATAGCTCTATCTCTGTAAGTAGTATAAAGTAATATAAAACAATTAAATAGTAAAATCTTTAAACATTTTCTTTTTCAAATATACATATACTTGCAATAAAAAATGAAATAGATTGCACATATCTCTATACAAACAATAACAACAACAATGTTCAAGTAAGTTACAATCCCTGTGGACTGGCACAGACAATCCATATAAACATTCTTGCTTACAGTGTCCAGAAATGTGATTCCAAATTAGAAACCATTTAAAAAGTCTCTCTCTGTGTGTATTCCCTTCTCGAATCATGAATCTCAGCTTGAAGTCCAAAGACTTTTCTGGACAGACACAGCTAAACTAGGGGCCGTAATCCCACCGACTGGTTGACCAAGAGGGCAGTCAGTTTGTCCCAGGTTCTGCTTTTCCCTGAGGCCAGTCCACTTCAGTGCAATGATGTCTTGCTCATATCCCAGGCACACTTGTTCAGTTGCTCCGTCGGCATCTCCCCTCGTTTCCAACAGCTGCTTTGTCGTTTTCTCCTCCGAGGACAGCCTTCAGGAGACACGAATGCTCTTCCAGCCCCTGTGCTTGGAAAAGAATGCGCTGGAGAACTCTTGGCAGGAGTCTGAGGCATTTGTAGAATTTCATAGTTGGCCGGCGAGCCTCTGTCGCCGCGTCCCTGAGCGCTCCCGCTCCGCGCGCTCACGTCCGTCTGAGCAGCGCTTCTAGCTTGTGCAGCCGCGACTGAGAGTTCGAGCGGCTCCACCATGCCGTCCGCAGCCTGCCGCCCTCCTGTCGCAGTGTCAGCACCTTCTCTGGAACGGACCTTCGCCGCCGGCCGTACCCGAAGGGGTTGATCTTGTCGGCGGGAGCGTTTCCGATCTTGAGCTTGTTGTTGAGGTCATGGAGACGGTGTGCCAGAACATGCACCGTGCAGGTGCCGAGCGAGCAGCCTGGTCTCCTGGACTGGTTGATGGAGTTCTTGGAGCGTTTCGTCCTAATGCTGATGTCAGTGCTGGAAAAAGACCGACAGGGGAAGTTTAGCCTTAGTTTAACGTTCCTTGAGTTGACAAGTTTGTACTTTAACTCCACACACAACTTTTTTTCTTACCTGGAATGTGGCCTTAAGTTGTCTTTGACATCGTCAGGTCTGACAAACTGGCTGTTGTCTAAAGTCCTCAGTGCAGCAAGGCTCAAATCCCTTTTTGATCTCTGCAGCCGGACACTAAGTATCAAGAAGCGTGTTCATTAGAAACTTTTCAACCAGTGCCGAACATGACTGAAAATCCCAAATCAAGATGCTTACCTTCTTTTCAGGTCGTGTTTTGCACTGTCCACACTGGGTGCAACGGTGGCCAGCAGGCAGCAGCAGAAGATTGACTGCAGAATCAGTTGCATCGTGACTGAAATCTTGAAGGAAAAAGCAAATTAATCATCAGCAACTGAAACTTCCAATCACCTGCATGCAACTCCCCTACCCTGTGCCAACCATGCTTCGCTCATGCTTGCACAAGAGTCCAAAATCCAAGCTATTTACACTCATCGTGCATTTATTTACAATGTCAAGCTGAGGTCGCACTTTCTATGAATAAGTAAACTTGCAACTATGTGCAAGGTCCCTGATGAGCTGCATGTGGATTTTTACAAAGCAGGGTGATGCATCCAAATGAAAAGTCCCTCAAACTCCATTCAAATTAGATTTTTTTGCCTAAAATAAAGCAGCTAAGTCCCTGGCTTATAGATGCAAAACAGTTTCTTACATAACAGTACAGATATCCTGTGCATATTGAGCCTTGACCTCAAAAGAAAAGACATTTATGAATGCATACCTGTGTTGAAGTACTCGTGGGTCGGCTTCAGGAGTCTGTGTAGAAAGTAATCCAGAGGCGTTTCACTTGCTGGTGCAGTGGTGATACTCTGCTAATAGTCTGACTCTCCTCAGCAGGCGTTAGTGCATTTATACTGCAGAGAGATGGGAGGGGCTCGTGTCTGACACACTCTCTCATCCCAGCACTTCCTCTCTATACTTCAATTAGAGCATGAAAGAGATGAAAACGAAACTGGTGGTATTGATGGGTTATTGCTGAAATAACTTAATGGATTTTTATCAGTGTTTCTGGGAATAATAAGCAACCGCCAATCTGGGGAATTTTTTGAAAAATACCAAAATGCTCATGATCTGTACTGTTGGTTTAACTTAAAAAAAAGTAAGCTACCCGTTTGCCTTAAAATTTTGAGTTCATTGAAATTAAAAATTTGAGGTAATACAATGAAGCCGATTGGTTTAATCAACAGAAACTCAAAAATATTATGTTATCTGAACCACATTAATTATTGAAGTTGATTTGACAAAAGAAAAAAATGTTGTGACAACAATTTTTTTACAGTGTAGGTGTTGGATGGGGGTGCAACTATGATTTGTCCCTAAAAAAGACAATCAGCTTCTTGTTTCACACACAAAACTTAATTAATGTTCTGCATAAACAATAATGGAGTGCAATTAATTTCAGCTTGATTTAACTCATTTTAACTGACACAGAAGGATATAATAATATAACATAGTTTAATGAAGCGATTTAGTTTTAACATAGTGCATGAAGATTTAAAGAAAATATGTATTTAAAGACAAATATAATGCTCATGACAGTGTCAGAAAGGACCATTAAGCGTATATTGATAGTCATTTAGAAAATAAACACAGTTGATCTATGACTACTTAAGTACCTTTGAGTTAAACTTGTCAGATTTTCTATGCAAGAGATAAAACTGTCTATTCCGGGATATGTAAACACTGATAACGGTACATTTACATTTTGGGGAGAAAGCTTGCTGACCTTCACCTAGTTATAAATGTTTTTTTTTTTTTTTTAATTCCATTATATCTAAAATTTATTTGTTTTCATTGAACCACCAACATTTATCCCACATAAATGTCATCAGCTCGTCTTAATTACTGCGCAATCCTGATTTATCCTTATATGGGAAGTCAAAGATTGCACAACATCCACACGCTGACACCATGCCGTTGTTTGCCTCTCAGCCCATATATGGTAAATATTGTTTGCTAAACCAACATGTCAAAGCCATCACAAGGATTGCTGACATTTGATCATGTAAGATGAGGGAACCCATTAAGGCAGGTGTGAAGTATACATGTTCAGGTATGCTACAGTTGTAATGAGTCACTGAACACTCTGATGTCACTGAGCAATTTCATATTGTTGTTGTTTTGGGGTGATCAGGATGAGTAAAGAGGAATTTGAAAACTGCAACATTCCTTGAGAAATGTCATTTAACAAATATGTACTATGCCATTCCTCGAAGTTCCTTGGTAAATACCATGGTAAGTGTATATGGTAATCATACTAATGTAAACTGCTTTATTCTCAATGGGAGTAAATAATATAAATATATGCACAATTTTAAAAAATATATCCTTTAAATATAAATAAAATAATATTATGTAAAAAATTAAAAATAAAGCCTATTGTAGAAAGTAATTTGTGAGGATCTTATAATCATTTCAGAGTGGGACAGTAGGGTGAATTCAGGTTGATTGGGACACTTTTTCCAATTCATCTCAATGGCAAAAAGTGTCCCAATCACCCTGAATTCACCCCTATACAACTTTTCTGATGGGTTATGAACATTATTTATACTATTATGAACTAATATGAGCCATGTCATTTACAGCTGGTCTGGATATTTTCATAGGGTTACGATGTGAGTAATTTGTGGTCATTAGCTGGTCCAAAAGGATCTGGATCATCTGGACTGGTGGGTCTACAATTGACCTGATATGTGGTTAGAGCTGATATACCATGTTCAAAAACCAGCTGAAATTACATTCCAGTAGGGACCTTGACGTAAAGTGAAATTATTTATGTAACTTTTTAAACTTACAATCATTGTCCCACTTTTGCCTATCATCTGTCCCAAATTTACCTGGGGGAAAAAACAGGCAAAAGCAGTGGCGAACTGTGTTTAAAGGTTAATCATTATCACATATTAGGCTACATGAAATATTATTTTGAAACATTTACAAGGGTTGTGGCATCATAAAAACAAAAACAAATTCTGCTCCATCGCGAATTAGCTACCAACTTTTGCATAGTCCACGTAATAGAGGTTGAAACGTGATTTTTTTTGTAGCAGTATAACATTACACGACGTCAAGTCGATTCCTTTCAATGTATTATAGTGTGTAATATGTTTATTATAGTTACTAGTGTAAGTGAATACAGGACCCACGCCCATGCACGGACAACCGCCAGTCCACGCAGGCGCACTGGCTCTCTCTGTGTCAAACATGGCTGTGCTTTTGAAGAAAGAAAAATGCTGAATTGTGTTGCAGAATTTCGCCAAAAGAGGAAAACATGGCTAGACTGGCTGATTACTTTATAGTGGTGGGATACGACCAGGATAAGTCTGGTAAGTTGCGGTGTGTGTTTGGAGGAGTGTTGTGATTTATTTAGGCCGTTAGCAACAACTACTGCAATAGTGCTGCTGCTGCGGTTCAAGAGATTAATGGATGGATTTCACTTTCTTTGACGTATTATAATCGGTATCAATAGGAATTACGTGTCGGTTTTATCAGGGAACAACACTGATTATTGCTGTTTGTGTTTATGAATTGCGTAGTAGCTACGTGTTTGTCTGAATGGGAGGTTTAAAGCTGGCTTTGATCGTGTGGTGCTTTTGTTTTAAACCGCTCAAGCAAATGTTTTTATGATAACATACTCTATCATGTGTTTTTAGTTGATATGAGTTTTTAAGTGAGTAAATCTCAGCACACACCTACTGTATTTGGTCGCGTGTACATGTAAACAGTGAAAATAAAGCACGCGAGCGATGACTCATGCGGTCACTTGTTACTATGTGTTTCCAAGCCGCACGCATTGATCTCTAAATGGCAATTTAAGCGCTTTATACCGCATTGATTTCCACATTTGGCCCTGAGGTTTGGGTCAGTAGAGAGCGGTCCGGTGCGGTGTGTGTGTGTTCATACGGATCCGCCGGAGAGCTCTTCCTGTGTTGTGGAAAGCGGATGCAGAGGAAACAGGACTTTACGTGTCTCGAGCTGTGCGTAATAGTTTGGAGTTTACAGGTGCTCTTATTCACGGCACATGATCATGTTTACATGCGTAAAGACTGAAGGAAGCAGCAGGTCACCTGGAAACCGCACGTCTGCACACAAACCATGCTGTAAAGCAGGGGTTCCCAACCAAGTTCCTAGAGCCCCCCCATCACTGCATGTTTTCCATTGCTCCAGGAACGTGGTTGGGAACCACTGCTGTAAAGTGATGTTCAGTATCCCTTATTACACTTATTTAGCCCTTTAACTCTCAACAAGAACGGGATGAGACCCCATTATGGCTAACATGAAGACAGTAGTGTCTTGAAACTAGTGATGCACTGAAATTTCAGCAGCAACAAAAATATTTTTAGCCGAAAAAGTTTTGAGGGCTGAAATAATTGACAGAAACTGTGACATTTAATTAGCGCTTCTCCAATGACACATTTTGACTGTGTCAGCGTCTATTTCATGCACACTACGTAGATAAGCTGCAGTGGGTAAACATGTCAGCTGTGTGGACTCTGGAGCTGGATTGACAGTATCAGTTTCTTGCTAAATGAAAACTTTCATTTTGGTTTCTATGGAAGCTTGTATCCACCACTGAATAAAAAATCAAAAAGGTAATTGCGAGTTTTTTTTCTCAGAATTGCATGTTATAAAGTCAAAATTGCCAGTTATAAACTCAGAATTACGAGATACAAACACAATTGCGAGTTATAAAGTCAGAATTGCGAGATATAAAGTCAGAGTTGCGAGAAATAAAGTCAGAATTGCGAGAAATAAAGTCAGAATTGCGAGATATACAGTCAAAATTTGCGAGTTATAAAGTCAGAATTGCGAGAAATAAAGTCAGAATTGCGTGATAAAAAGTCAGAATTGTGAGATACAATTGCGAGTTATAAAGTCAGAATTGCCAGTTATAAAGTCAGAATTGTGAGATATAAAGTCAGAATTAAGAGAAATAAAGTCAGAATTGCGAGTTATAAAGTCAGAATTGCGAGTTATAAAGTCAGAATTGCGAGAAATAAAGTCAGAATTGCGAGTTATAAAGTCAGGATTGCGAGAAATAAAGTCAGAATTGCGTGATAAGTCAGAATTGCGAGTTATAAAGTCAGAATTGCGAGAAATAAAGTCAGAATTGCGAGAAATAAAGTCAGAATTGCGAGTTATAAAGTCAGGATTGCGAGAAATATAGTCAGAATTGCGTGATAAAAAGTCAGAATTGCGAGTTATAAAGTCAGAATTGCGAGAAATAAAGTCAGAATTGGGAGAAATAAAGTCAGAATTGCGAGAAATATAGTCAGAATTGCGTGATAAAAAGTCAGAATTGTGAGATACAATTGCGAGTTATAAAGTCAGAATTGCCAGTTATAAAGTCAGAATTGTGAGATATAAAGTCAGAATTGCGAGAAATAAAGTCAGAATTGCGAGAAATAAAGTCAGAATTGCGAGAAATAAAGTCAGAATTGCGAGAAATAAAGTCAGAATTGCGAGTTATAAAGTCAGGATTGCGAGAAATAAAGTCAGAATTGCGAGAAATAAAGTCAGAATTGTGAGATATAAAGTCAGAATTGCGAGAAATAAAGTCAGAATTGCGAGAAATAAAGTCAGAATTGCGAGTTATAAAGTCAGGATTGCGAGAAATAAAGTCAGAATTGCGTGATTAGTCAGAATTGCGTGATAAGTCAGAATTGCGAGTTATAAAGTCAGAATTGCGAGAAATAAAGTCAGAATTGCGAGAAATATAGTCAGAATTGCGTGATAAAAAGTCAGAATTGTGAGATACAATTGCGAGTTATAAAGTCAGAATTGCCAGTTATAAAGTCAGATTTGTGAGATATAAAGTTAGAATTAAGAGAAATAAAGTCAGAATTGCGAGAAATAAAATTTAGAATTGCGTGATTAGTCAGAATTGCGTGATAAGTCAGAATTGCGAGTTATAAAGTCAGAATTGCGTGATAAAAAGTCAGAATTGCGAGATACAGTTGCGAGTTATAAAGTCAGAATTGCCAGTTATAAAGTCAGAGTTGCGTGATATAAAGTCAGAACTGCGAGAACAAGTCAGAATTGCGAGATACTGTATAAGCTTGCAATTCTGAGAAGTCTTTTTTTCCTCAGAACTGGACTTGGAGTTTATCGTGCAATTCTGACTTTATTTCTCACAATTGTGAGTTTATAATATTGCAATTCTGAGAAAAGAAGTCAGAATTGTGAGATGATAAGTCGCAATTACCTTTTTTATTTAGTGGCGGTAACAAGCTTCCATGGGTTTCTGTGTTTCAGTAGAAAAATAATTTCAGTCTAGGTTTGAATTATTTAAAGTGAAAACGTCCATACCCACAAATTTTATAATTGTGAGCCGAACTTCAGGCATTTCCAGAGTCCTTCTTATGATCTTCTGTGAATGGACAACTGTTTGTTTTTTAGGAGTCTTGGTGATGCTACAGTGTCCTTCTCAGCAATTATACTAAGCGTCCATAGAGTTCAAATGAGTGAGGCCTTTCAGTCGCTCAAAGACACTGACTTGCCTCTATGAGGGCATCAGATAAGCTGGCTTTCCTCCAGGCTTAAGACTTTAAGGGCTGTTCTTTCTGAATCGTCTCTGTCCCTTGTGGCATATGAATAGGTAAGCAGTGTCCCCCGTTTTAGGCTCATACAGATTTCCAGTGCATAAATGGCTGTGTTGTGCTGAGGAACTCTGTGTTCCTGGCATCTGTGGGGGGTTGTGTGAATTTAGGCATCATCCTCATAAAAAATGTGTAGCTGGAATTTTTATCCCCTTTCAGATAAAGATAATAAATGAGAGGGCATTGCACATTCCTAATTTAGAAGATGTTTCTCAGAGCAGATTTCTGAAAGAAAGAAAGAAGAAAGTTTTAAGATATGAAACCAACCTGTATATTTCCTTCTTTCACTTTCTTTATAACTGGAACACAATATTTTACATATAAAGAAGTCTGTCACCACAACATGGCTCAACCATTAGGATAGCCTGATGGGTCACTGTCAGATGGTGGAAATTTCACTTGTCCGATCGGCCGGTGCTCCATTGTTGTCACTACATTTATTGGTATTGTTTGTTTTTGGTTATACATTTGGTTATAATCTTTGGTTATACATGCATTTGGTTGTCTGTGATGCGTTGCTCATCACATTGGCTTTGGTTGTTTTCCAGAAGAATGGGTTTATGAATTTAAATCTGTGTCATTTCAGGCTATTCAGGATATTTAAAATATTTACAAACCTGACATGATTTATTGTAAACAATTTTTTAATATTGAAATAGTGTAAGTATATTTTTTCTGCACAACAATAATTGAATAACAAATAACATCTTCAAAACTTGAAACGACTCAGCAATACTTTACGCAATCAAACATTAGTGTCACTGTCACTGGCGAAGAAGCTGTCAGCAATCAAAATTTAGATTTTGAAGACGTTGAAAATAGTTTTGAGAATATGGTTGAGATTGTGAATGTGAGCCAGATGCTGAATGTACGGGGGAAATGAGCTCTGACGAGGACAGTGATGATGGTAAAAACATCTGCTCAAATTGAGCCCTTTCAAGTTCCAAAAGGTAACGAAATATGCTTTATTGTATTCTTTTGTAATTACAAGAGAGTTTTATACTATTGCGGCAATAAGAGAGCCATTTGTGTTAGATATAGATCCGGGTCGCTAAAGACCCGAATATGTAATAATAATTGGTGGAACATTCATGCATTTAAGGGTTGAGGTAAAATAAAAGTAATTTTTTTTATTTTTTATTCTGGGGCCAGTGAAATTGGAAGCAGGGCAAGTAAGGGTGGTTTCACACTTGGTTCAATTGCCTGGTCCGAACCCAAGTTCGATTGCTCCCCCTCCCCCTTCCCCCGCTGGATTGTGTTTCCTTTATAATATTTGGGTCTGAACCACAGTACGCTTGCATCATCAAAGCGGCAGCTGTTTACCCATGTTGCATGGCGGCAAAATGCATAGCGTCATTGTGGTTTTATAGATATAATTCACCCAAAAATTAATAAAAAGTTATAGTTTACTCACCCTCATGTCATTCCAAACTTGTATGACTTTAGTTCCCTCTGTGGAACACAAAAAAAATATTCTGGAAAATGTGTCAGCAGAGCCCAATGTTTTGAACCGAATTAACTTTCATTGTATGGACAAAAACAGTTGAAACATTCTTCAAAATATCTTCTTTTGTGTTTCACAGAAGAAGGCCAGGTTCCAAGTTGTTTAGAGAGAGTAAGTTGTTGTATGACATATTGTGTTATGTCAAAGCTCCTTTTAGCCAAGTCATCTCACTTGGCAGCCATCTTTGAAATGCCTCTTGGGCAGCTATTTCAGTCATGCAAGTGCAGCTCCTGTCTCTTTGAATGAGGAATTCGCCAAAGCTGTTCACCAAGCTTACGATTAAATGTCATATTTGAAATCACCAATAAAATCTGACAACAACTGTCTCATAATTTTTGTTTCTAAACGCTCAAATCATGACAAAAACCAGCCAATGTGCACAAGCAGTCCTAAGGGAGAGTCTCAGATCACTGACTGTTTCTAAAGCAACCGGAGCTTCTAATGGCATCTGCAGTGATGCAATGACTTTACCAACTGCCGATTGGCTTTTTTATTTAGAAGGCCGGACTTATTCCGCCATATTGCAAGTTGCACTTTCTTCCATTCATGGTAATACAAGTGCACTGTCATTGTATATCTAAAGTCTTTGGTTATGTTCTGAGGTATTTGTCTTATTGGTAAGTATGACTGTATTTGTCAGGAACAAACATTATAAAGCTATAACGCTTATTCTTACAATAGGTGACAATGGCTATAAATGCTGCTGTATGATGGTCATTGGCAAAGGGAAACCAGGAAACATGATTTCTTTTAACGTATCATCATAAAATGAGTGGTCTCAAAAGCCTTGCAGTTTATATTCTTTGTAAGATCCTGTACTGATTAAACTTGAATGCTGAAAAACGAATTACATAATGTAAGTAAGTAAAACCTGGTGTGGAACACTAAATGTATCATGAACAAAACAGGGTGTTTTCAAGCATTTCCATTTGCAGATGTTTGTGTGATCTCTCTTTTTTTACTTGACAGCTGTGAACCCTTGGGAATAGTGGCATGCAGTGATCAAATCTGGACCTTAATGTTGGAAACTTCTTCAGTTTCTGATGAGCTGGTCCATCTACTGGAACACTGCAACAAATTAGCTGTTGGTGTTAGTGGATGAGCAATGTTTTCTTGGCTCTTCCTGACAGTTTATTTTAATGGATGGCTGTAGAGTCTAATAATTAGTGTTTTTAAGAAGTAGGCTGCTTTCCAAAATAGTCCACACGAATGTGATTATACATTATTAAGCAAGATTCTGACCCATGTTCAGCTTCAATTATGAACTTTTTGAAATGTTTAGCTATTCAAAATGATACTTCTTTTGTTTAAAAGCTTTGGTTTGTAATATTCTGTACATGAAATATATGCACAACTGCTGTAACCGATCAGGATTCCAATGGCATACAATTCAGTGAAAATCCTGCTTTGAAAATTCTTCGTTCTTTTGTTTTGACATTGTCACGTAGATAATGATAAACTGACTGATATTTGCCCATTTTGAGATTATCTGCATCTGTAAAGTCAGTTTCCCCTTTGTATCAGTTTTGTCAACATATATAATATTAATAATAATTATAACTATAATAATCATTAATGACACAGAGAGCAGCAGGTGTATTAGGCTGCTGTCACTTTAAGACCGAATGCACGGATCCATTATACTGATACACATCCGGTTTACACCCAGCTGTTTAACAGAGATGGTCTTATTATTGGGAGGGAGATATGAGGGTCCATAAGGACAAGGTGTAACGGCTAACTTGGATCACGTGTCCCTTGATAACCAATCACATTACAGCCTTGACATCATTGAATTTCATTCAGAGTTGTGTGACAGTCAGTCACTGTTTGCGGATACCATAAAAATGAATGAGAAGTGCTATAAACTGAATCATACCTGTCGTGCAATTGTCTGTTTTTGGCGTATGCCTACCAACGCAACGTCAATGCCATAGATACCAATGCAGATATTTCGGAAAACGAAAGAGCGGCATGGACACACAAATCGAATCTGAACAGTTGCAATACACAATGTGGACGTCAGTAATTTTAGATCAGAATCAAATCGGATACACAAATAATCGCATTTGGACTGACAGTGTGAACGCAGCCAATGTGATGTGAAAGAGAACTGAATTTGATATCGCAGCGGCTTTCTGTGCACGGGCTTCAGCTGTGTGTGAGTCAGTGTGAGCACCACAATAAGTTCTTTGTCACAACTTATTGTGCTTAGTAACTATTTTTAACATCAAGCATGTGTTATTGTCTCTTTCATATGTTTCATCACTCTAAGGTGTCAAATGTGCTGTGCTACGCATATACCGCAATATACACGATATAGCAAAATTTCTAACGATAGACATTGTCATACCTCCCAGCCATATAACATAAATTAACGTATTTTTGCCTAAATGTTGAAATAAGTGTTAATTTAGTTTCAGAACATTTATTTTCTAACATTTTTAAAATTGTGTTATCTGTCATTGGTCATGCTCAACTGTAGATATCGGTATTGGTATCAGCCACTGACCAGAAACAGCGAAAACTTTAAAGGGGACATATCATGAAAATCTGACTTTTTCTGTTTAAGTGCTATAATCGGGTCCCCGGTGCATCTACCAACCCAGAAAACGTGAAAAAGGACAACCCAGTAACTTTGTTTTGGCAAGCCTTTCTCTGCAAGCATGTGAAAAACGAGCTGCTCAGATTTCGCTCCCCTTGTGATGTAGGAAGGGGATCTTATTATAATCTGCACTTTCCACCCACGGCGCTGCCATTTTGTTTTCACAAGCGAGGCAAAGCTGCAGATGAAGAAAATGTTAGTATTTTTAAGTAAAGCATGAGTTTCTTCAGTTCAGGCAGCTCCACTTTCCGTGTGCTTTCCCTTAGCCTCCATACCCTCTATTACTTTATGCTAGCACAAACAGAAGTTGTCTTTGAAAGAAATGTTTTGGTGTTACTTATGACTCACCCACAAAACATCTTAGACTACTTATATGATGTCATTTTACGCGGGACTGCTTCACAAACGAGGGTCAATTCAATGCTGGATTTGCACAAAAGATTAACATGTCGGCACATGCTAGTCGATGAGTTGAATCAACTCCACAGCAACTACATAAATTTATCCACTAACCATTCAGAAACATCCAGATGCATTCTAAAAGTTGTAACTTCTTCCTGAGTTTCTCCATCAGTGTCCGACTCCGGTTTGAACAATGTAAGGCTGAACACCGTTACTGACAATCCTCATTTTGGCTGCGTGAGATTCTCCAGCTTTGTTGTTGTTGAGCAACCGAAGCGTGAGCTGTTAAAGCTCCGCCCTCTTCTGGAAAGCGGGCCGGGAGCAGCAGCTCATTTGCATTTAAAGGGACACACACAAAAACGGCGTGTTTTTGCTCACACCCAAATAGGGGCAAATTTGACAAGCTATAATAAATGATCTGTGGGGTATTTTGAGCTGAAACTTCACAGACACATTCTGAGGACACCAGAGACTTATATTACATCTGGTGAAAAGTGCCCTTTAATATATTGTGAATATTCTATACATCACCCAGAACTACTTTTGGATTTGCTCACATGAATATGAAGCATGTTGTCCTTAATGTTCGCGCTGTTCTTTTGTGTGTTTGCCCTGAACATTTTACTCTTCAGATTCTAAATAATTAGTTTTGTGTCCTTGGGGAAATATGTCTTTATGACTGACCATTAAAAGTAGCTTTTTATCCAAAGCATCGTCCTATGGGGACAGTCCTCCTTTTTAATGTCCGTTTGTTATTGATATCTGCTTCCTGCTTTGATTTCCTGTCAAACGAAAGAGTCAAATCCTGGCAAAATCACAAATACGTGCAAACAGAGTCTATGCTGCTAACGTAAATGAGTGCCTTGTGGTTGGAAATGACCCTTTTAATGTACAGAGGAAATGTTTTGCTGCCACTGGACAGTGGAAAACTCAATTGGCAGAACACATAAATGTTTGAAGTTTATTACAAATAGTCTCATTTTAACACCTCTATTAACATTTAATGGATAGTAGGATGTTGATTTTAGGACTGATTGCTTCATGGAAAGATAAGGTGGTGGACTTGGAATCAATTGGAATCGTGTCACGGAAGTGACACTTTGTTTTGGTCTCTTCAGCTAGGCTGTTTTGCAAGAGAAGATTGCAGTTTTGGCCTGGATAATTCCGATTCGCCATTAAGATGTTTATCATTTCAGACAAAGTGTACTTGATCAGAAAAAATGAATGCAAGTGTCTTCAGTGTACTTTTAAAATGGAAAAACAAAGATGATTGGATTTGTCAAATGATTTGCCTGCTGTCTTTGTCCATCACTAAAGCTGGTGAAAGGTTATACTGATGAACTGTTGATGAACTTGGGTTGATCACATCTAGTTTCCTGATAAGTGGTAATATGGAAATATTTGGAGCGATTTGCATTGGATGACCTCTACCCCAACTCTCTGACATTGTTGACCATATTTCATTCTATGCAGTTTTGTTTGACCAGTTGTAATAAGAAGTCATAATATGATCATCAGCAAGAGCTGGAGGATCTTTGATGCTGAACTGCTTTGCACCTTTGTTCAGAGCGTCCAGTGGCGTGGTTGACTTCAGACAGCCAAAATAAATTACACTTATGTCATATTGCTATTTGTTGTATTCGTTTCTGGCGCATCAACCCTTTGGAAAACCCTATGAGTTACATTTCGCTCCCGACATTTATTTTTCAGTTCCGCAGCTGCTCGGGTCTACTGGCGCTCTTCCTGGAATCTCGATGTTTTGACATCACAAATTTGCTAATCTTTCATACCCTTTACCATGCAAATGATAGCATATTCCTTTTCATATCTTGTTTTTTGGACAGCAGTGTGATGGCTGATTGTGGGATGGATCTGGGATTTCTGGAAAAACACTCACTTGTTTTGTGAGGCAAAATATTTGCTTTACATAATTGATATAGTGCAGAACTCGGGCATCAGAATTTTTCCGAAGCCCAGCACAGATGGGATGTGATTTGTTTCTCTTACACACCTGTGATGAGCCGGTTCAAGTTAGACTTTAACATGGTGGTGACGCAAAGAGACGCTAACTCCCTACTGTTCTGCTGTCTGTGCTGTCTGATTTATAGAAAAATGCCTGGGCAGAAAGACGGATTGAATTCCCAGTGAACAATAAAAATGAGGATAAATCTTGAGTATTGTTTTGATAACATGAATGAATGTGAGAGCATTTTGAGCATCTGAAATGCGAAAGACTTTGCATTTCTTTAATTTTCTCTAATTGAATTTGAACAATCATCCATTCATCATCCATCCTTCTTCCATCCATCATTCTTTCCTTCCTTTTTTCCTTCCTTACTTTCTCCGTCCGTCCGTCGATCATATATCAGCCCAATATCCATCCATCCATCCATCCATCCATCCATCATATATCCGTCCAATATCTGTCCATCCATCCATCCTTTCTTCCATCCTTCCTTCCTCCGTCCGTCTGTCCATCCATCCATCCATCCATCCATCCATCCATCCATTATCTGTCCGTCTGTCCATCCATCTATCATATATCCGTCTACCCACCCATCCATCCATCCATCCATCCATCCATCCATCCATCCCTCTATCCATCCATCATTCATCCATCCATCCATCCATCATATCAGTCCAATATCCATCCATCCATCCATCCATCCATCCATTATCTGTCCATCTGTCCATCCATATATCGGTCTATCCGTCCATCCATCCCTCCATCCATCTATTATCCCTCCGTCCATCCATCCATCATCCATCCATTCATTCATACATCCATCCATCATATCAGTCCAGTATCCATCCATCCATCCATCCATCCATCAATCCATCATATATCTGTCCAATATTTGTCCATCCATCATCCTTTCTTCCATTCTTCCTTCCTTCCTCCTCCGTCTGTCCAACCATACATCCATCCATTCGTCTGTCCATCCATCCATCATATATCTGTCCATCCATCATCCATCCATCCATCCATCATATATCTGTCCAATTTTGTCCATCCATCATCCTTTCTTCATTCTTTCCTTCCTTCCTTCCTTCCTTCCTTCCTTCCTTCCTTCCTTCCTTCCTCTGTCCATCTGTCCAACCATCCATCCATCCATTCCGTCTGTCCATCCATCATATATCCGTCCAATATCCATCCATCCATCCTTTCTTAAATCCTTCCTTCCTCCATCTGTCTGTCCATCATCCATCCATTCATCATCCATCCATTCATCATCCATTATCATCCATTCATCATATATCCGTCCGTCCGTCCATCCGTCCATCCATCCATCCATTCCGTCTGTCCATCCATCATATATCCGTCCAATATCCATCCATCCATCCTTTCTTAAATCCTTCCTTCCTCCATCTGTCTGTCCATCATCCATCCATTCATCATCCATCCATTCATCATCCATTATCATCCATTCATCATATATCCATCCATCCATCCATCCATCCATCCCAATGACCGTCTGACTGTACATTATACTGCTTGTAACAAAACTGCTAATAAATTATAAATGGACTTGACATTTTTTTATATCAAGCATAGATATAAATAAGCATTGTCGTGACATGTGTTGCATAGGCAAGCACCCACTCATGTTTTGTTCAGAAAAATGTTAAATATGTTTGAGTATTTGAGTTGTTTGTGTAAATGTGTCAGATTCCAGTTTTGGATACTGATTCATTGTTTTGTCTTCCTTCCAACGCAAAGTAGAACCACACCTCACGACAAGGTTTGGATGTGTTGTTCTCTTCTTTAGGATGTATTCAGGTCAGGGTGCAGATATGCACATGTCAGGACCAGATTTTACTCCATTAGCTGAGTTTGATGTTTGTGTCATGACTGTTGCTTAAGACTTCAGTTGTTTGAAATGTTCTTTAAACAAGTTTACACCATGAGATATGGAGTGGAAAATACCATTTGACAGTGTTTCTCACAGGATGTTGTTGAGAGTGGATACTTACTATCATGTGTTTCTGTTCTGTCATGGGGTTAAGAATCAGGACACGGCAGTTACGTTTAATGTTAATGTCATGTAGTGATGAACGACAAGGGAAATAAGGACCAATTAACGTAGAATGTTCTGGAATGTGAGGATTTCTTAAGTGCTGATTGGCTGGGACCTGCCAGCTTAGAGATCCATAACTACTCAACATCAAGGCTACTGTGCTGCTCGATAGTGGACTTTACAGGGTGAGATTCAAATGATACAGACAGTATACACCATAATACACAATGTTTGGGTGACATAAACATGAAAAGGAGTCGAGAAACCAGCATTTTCTTCAGATTCATTCATTTTAGGAGTAGGGGTTAAAGGGTTCGTAGTTGATCCAGGATACGTACAGACCAGGCCCCTCTCTTTGGCACGCATGTGATTCGTGGATTAATTGCAAAGTTTAACCATCATAGAGTGAAAGTTTTTCATTTGCATGTGTTTTCTTGCCAATTTAGTACTCCTGCGCTATTATCCGAGCGCAAACCCGAAGTGTGGACACACACAGAGGCGTGTTTTTAAGCCGCATTTCCACCGCAGGAACCTTACCCAGGAACTAGGAACTTTGGGGTGGTACTCTGTGTGTTTCGACTGCAGGAACCAGGGTCTAAATGAAGTTCTGGGTAAAAAATCCCCCCTCAGAAAGTACCTGCTTGCTAGGTAGTACTTTTCCAAGTTCTGGAACTTTTGGGGGTGGGAACATGCTAAACATGCTGATTGGTTGAGTTCACGCAGCATTTTGATTGGTTGACTCCACGCAGCATTTTATTTCAACCATTGTTTTTTAAAGTCTGTTGCGGTGCGTGCAGTAAGAGTTGGTTGCTATTCGAATCAACAATGAAGTTTAAAAAATACGACTGATGGACTGACAACAAGGTTCAGGCTTTATTAAGCATGTATGCGGAGGACGATATCCAGCGGGAACTGGAAAGTCGCGCGCAGTCCTACGTCACCGGATAATCTTCACGGTACTTTAGACCGACTATCTTCACGGTACTTTAGACCGCGGCTTTAGATACCTATCTGATTCCTATTTCGCATCTCCTTGCACTCGAACGGACACATACACGCAAAATTATGTCAAAAAATACCCGTCTCGGCAAGTATTCTCGAAAACACAGTCGGTTATGTTTTAACTTTAAGTGAACGTAAACAGTTCAGAAAGAAATCTGATGTGTATCATTATATTGGATCCGTGCATTCACTCTAAAAGTGACAACAGCCTATAAATTCCTGCTGCTATCTGTCATTATTGTCAATCATGTTAACCGATCCGTGATTGGATTACAAACAGTTAAAGGGATAGTTCACGCAAAAATGTAAATCTTGTCATCATTTACTCACCGTTATGTTGTTTCAAATGACCGTTTTTCTCTGTGGAACACAAAAGGTATGTAAAAAGATATTTCATATTTATATAACTGACTTTCATTGGAAGGAAAAAAAAAGACTTTTTTTCAAATATTTTTCAGTATCTTCTTTTATGTTCCAGAGAAAAAAAGCTATACAGGTTTGGAACAACATGAGGATGAGTAAATGATGACAGAATTTACAGTTCTGGATGAGAAAAAGATGTTTATGAAAACTAGGGATGCACCGATATGAAAATTTTGGCCGATACTGATAATTCTTTATACTTAAAAGCCGATAACTGATATATTGGCTGATAAATTTAAATCCATTTTTTTTATCCATCCATCCATCCATTTTGTAATCGGAGCCTGATTACAAAAACAAAAGTCTCACCATTAAAG
Source organism: Mylopharyngodon piceus (assembly GCA_039654765.1). Classification (NCBI taxonomy): domain Eukaryota; kingdom Metazoa; phylum Chordata; class Actinopteri; order Cypriniformes; family Xenocyprididae; genus Mylopharyngodon; species Mylopharyngodon piceus. The sequence goes on from CM077442.1 coordinate 45,460,015, forward strand.
TCATGTCCCATGCACACGATTATAATGTTCTCATTATAATTTTATGTAGTCTATATGACAGATTTGCATTGCACTGTTGCTCTAAACTGTATTTTCCTTTTTGAAGTGATTTCAATCATATTTAAAGCAATTCAAAACCATCATGGCGAATAGTGGGCGTCTGAAGTGTCTCAGCTGAAGGAAATAATCAATTTTTTATCGGCTTTAATATATCGGCCAAATTTTCTTATCGGGCCGATAACAATATCGGCCGATACCGATATGGTGACCGATATATTGTGCATCCCTAATGAAAACATTTCTTTTTATTTTAAGTAATGCAAATTATCACAATTTAGGTGACTTGAGGTGTAGACATTATGCAATTGAAATTATTTTAATTTTACATTTTCATATAAAATGATTAGGTGTATTATATTCATAGGTAAATCAAGGTATATCCATAATCCATAATCTGTATAAACCATAATCTGGTTTGCCAACTCAAGTGTTTGATGACATTACAGCATGTTACAGTGTGAGTCAGAACGCAGTTTGTATCTTTCTGCATGGTCCGCATAAACCCATAAGCGGTGCTTAATCTGTTTAGTGTAGCTCAAGCCCGTGTTTTGACTTTTAAAGCTATGATTTAATCTACATGCAGGTTGACTGTCAGCACTACTGTTTTCTAAGAAAAAAGCTGCATGTCTGCGTCAAAGAAATATATGATTGCATCAAAGAAAAGAATTAAAAAAGAAAATGTGTAACAAAAACACTGAGACATTTTTCAAAATATCTTTTGTGCTCCACAGAACACAATGAAATTCATACAGGTTTGGCGAGTAAATGATGACAGAATTTTCATTTTTGGGTGAACTATCCCTTTAATGTCATTTCACATTAGGATTCAACTCTCCTATTATACACACATTCACACATCTTGGCAAACATTCTCCCAAAGAGTCAGAATCTATTTTTTTTTTTTTCATATTTCAACAGACCATTTCCAAGAGCAATATCTTTATAAAGATGTCTATCATTTGATCAGTCATTTAGTCCAAAAATGTGACAAACCAACAGTACTTTCGTCCAATACATATCTGACCTGTTATGACATTTTGTTAATGATCTTTCCAAACTCACATTATGATAACTATAAAGATCTCCATCATACCCTGACCCAGTATTTACTCCAGGTTCCACTTCCCTATTCCATATTATCAAAAACACAGTCAGTGATGTATTCCTCAGATGAAGAATGATATCTTGCCCCATTTTTCTAGCTGAGTATTCGATAATGTCTTAACTCCATGTGTGTGTTAATGAATGAACCCTTGAGTTTGCTTTTAAATTAGAAAATCCTGGGTCACTTTGACCTCTTAGTCATGGTTACTTTAAAATGTGCTACATTCTCTATTTTTGGTTCTCCGCCAGGGGCATTTGTGTTTATAAGGACCAGTATTGTCACATTACGATGTTTATACTAGTAAACGCTAATTGACAAAACCCTCTTGGCCCTGTGCACACAATACTTTCTTTGTCAACAACAACAACAAAAAAAGGGCCAGGAAAGACGCCAGAAGACCAAAAGGAATGCATGAGGAGTAATTTTGCCAGTTAGAAAACCTGGAATTGTGATCACGTTTATATTAACATTATTTTTATGGTCAGGATTGTCCTGATATGCCCCATACTACAGTTCCTGCTGTTTCGAAAATGTATTTTTCAAAATAAGGTGCTGAAATCACACATTTTAGTAATGCCTTTTTCTTCTTCTATAAATTTTAGGATCTGGTGAAGGATGTGGCAAGATAATTCAACGCTTCCCCAAAAAGGACTGGGATGGCACGGCATTTCCCCAGGGTGTGGAGATGGTAAGGAGTCGTTTCTGTTCTGTTTTCTGAAAACAGAAAACCAAAAGTAGACCCAGGTCATTTATCTATGAACAGCTGCCTTCTGAAAGTAGCTGAATGGAAAAAAGCATTGTATATTCATACCTCATTGTTTTTCCCAGTTGTTTGCTATGATGGATTTTCAGTTTCTGCCATTGGTCAGTTTGCCCACTTGATTTATTTGATCATTCTAAATAGAATACATATGACATTGCTGGAGAATATGAATTTGTTTTTTTTTAGCTTTTTCCCCCTCAAAGTTACTGAAATCTGTGAATGCTTCTGCCCACGTCCTCGGAAACTCATGTGGTTTTGATATCGGCCTTTCCTTTTGTCAACAAATGCATAATCATTGTTTACTTTAAGGTTTATCCAAGTCGCCTCCATTTGCTCTAATTGGAGAATTCCTAGCCTTATGTCCTGTTCATTTTTTAAATGGCGTGCAGAAGTGATTTGCTCTGCTAGATCTGCTGATCTAATGCTGTACACACTGCGGCCCAATTAACAGACACAAATCAACTTAACTCAGGACCAAATATTTGCTTATCTGAGCTTGAGAAATACATGCTGTGCATCTCCTAAGTGGCAGTGGCTTTAAAGTTGTCCTGGTTCTTGAGGTGAGAAGCTTCTAAAGTCCCGCTCCAGCTGTAGGGCTGCAGTCTGGTTGATTGTTGTTTATTTGTTTATCAAGACGTAATACATAATTCTTGACCTTTGCGAGACATCGCAACTATAACATTGGACTTGTGGTCTGCACATGCTTGTTTGTCTTTCTGAGAGTGTATTAATTCATTAAAAATAAAATAAAGATGCAATTCTAATATAAAATACACCTCTTCTTTGATGACATTGTGTTTAATATCTGAATTAAGTTTAATTTTTACTTTTTTTTTGAGGGGCATGAAGTAAAAAATGTCAAGGTGATGCAACTTCCTCATATAATGAAGAAAAGGAATACATATTTGAAGGAAAAAACTGAAAAATGAAAATTATCCCATGATTTACTCACCCTCAAGCCATCCTAGTAGGTGTATATGACTATCTTCTTTCAGACGAACACAATAGGAGATCTATTAAAAAATATCCTGCCTCTTCCAAGCTTTATAATGGTAGTGAATGGGTTCGAGATTTTGAAGCCCAAAAAAGTGCATCCATCCATCATAAAAGTAATCCATACGGCTCCAGGGGGTCTCGCCCCCCATTCACTCCGATTGTGTTCGTCTGAAAGAAGATAGTCACCTAGGATGGCTTGAGGGTGAGTAAATCATGGGATAATTTTCAATTTTGTGTGAATTATCCCTTTAAGTAGTTTGGCATAATCCTTCTGAGAACAGACCATGGGAATAATTGATTTTTCTAATAATTCAACAGACCAGAGTGAATTATTCTGCTTTTACTATGCTTACCACACCTCAAGACATTGTTCAGATGTTGTATTTCAAGTTATTTGTCACATTTTTGTCCTTAAAACGCTCTTGTGTGTGGGACTAATTTCTTATGCATCTCATCCCAAACCTCCGTTGCTAATTCCAAAACGTCATTTTAGAGTTAGTAACGGAGGCTTCATCCATCGATAGCAGAATAACGCAGTTGTTAATACAGTTATTAGAGAGAGAGAGAGAGAGAGAGAGATTCGTCAACCAATCAGATTCAAGCATTCAAAAGCCCCATACTATAATGTAATATAATAACCCCTGCAGAATCTCTTAAAATACGAGGTAATTTGAACTTTTCATGACAAGGTTTTAAAACGTCATGTGGCGAGACTTCCCAAAATTGTATTTATGAATTATAATTCATGATACTAAAACTTTTTGGAAAATAATTAAGATGTGGATGCTCGTATGTGTTTAAGGTGTAAGGAACCTAATGGATGCACCATATGACATTTTTAGAGCCATTACATCATGTTTTTCTTGAAAATGCTATGAAAGTTTGGTACAAAAAACAAACATGAATACAAGAGAACTATAATACGAAAATATGACACAGGACATTTCTAAGAACTTGTGTTTTAGCACATCGTGGACCCTCTTATTCGTCATTGAGCCAAACACAGACTGTTCTCCCTCTGCATTTCTTGTTTTATTAGTCATTTAAGTGTAAGTAAACCAAAGAAATATGCTTGGTGGTTACACAATCTCCATGAATAACAATGTTATTTACTATTTATGATATGTGGCTTTGCATTTGATGTGGAAAAAGTTTGCATCAGATTTCTGGAGGACATTGGCTATTGAAAGTGAGAAGAGGCTCTTTGGTCACTGCGAAGATCGGTAGGGTCATTAACTCATGTTAACACTCACCTGCTGAGAGATGAAGCTGTGAACACTGTTTCCCACAGATTCTGAAGTCACTATAATTTAATTTGAGCTTTATTTATAGTCGGCTAAAATATCGGCTAGTGAAAAACGAAAATTCAATATCTTCAGCGGTGGTTGAGATTCTGGTCAGCCAACAGGTTACACAATCTGGGTCTATCCTGGACTTAGATGTTGTTTTTATCATCATAAATTCTTACTGACTTAAGTCTGTGACTCTAAGAGCACTTGCTCTCTTTCCCACTCCAGGAATGATGGTTGTTTCGTCTAACAGAGACAGTGGAGTTGAATATTACTCCATTTCCGTGGTTTGAAATACACCGAGCAGTCACATTATTTGGTATAATACAATGGAGGTCCTTTTCCTCAAGAACTGCTTGTATATGTGAAGACTTGCATTCAGAAGCACTGGAAACATTCCATAGGGATTTTATTCCGTACAGACTCAATGGCTTCCTGCAAGTTTAGGGAATGTCCTTCAGCAGTTGTAAAGTGTTTATTTTGAGTATCAGTGTTCTTTGTGTCAGCTTGGAAGGCTTGCCATTCACTGGATTTTTATGTTTATGTGGTGCACCATTTTTTTTGTAAAGATTGTTGTAGATGTTGGAACCACCAAGTCTGGCACCAATGATCATTGTCAAAGAGCCAGAGTAACCTTTCAAACTGAAATCAGAAACCAGAATTTGCTAGTATCATGTGAGAAACTCTTCCTCCAGAAGTCACAATTATAGGGGCTTTTTTTGTTCAGGTTTATCAACTTAGCTAGTGCCTAATAGGGATAATGGTTGGTTCACTATAGGTTATATTGTAGGGCTGGGTTGACAATATTGATTAATCGATTTTAATTGATCTTCATTTTGATGAACCGATATTGATTCTTTAAGCTCTTTTTTTAGTCTGTGCTGTTTTCAGTTGATGTTTGAATTAAACTTCATTAATCATTTGTAGAGTTTCGAGCTTTGTTAAGGCCCTGATATTCTCACAGCAAAGTTCTTTTTCATTCTTTGTTTAGGGGTAAAATAAAGTTCGAAATACTTGAACAGCGATATACTGTTAGTGAACATCCAACGCCACCCACGCTGCTGAGAGCGACGTTTAGATGAATATGTAAATATGTGCTGTGCGCTTTCCGCCCAATAACAAAATAAACACACAACAAATTTGTGTACCTATTACGTAATCGCCACAGACCAATGGTGGTACAAAGGTGTTTACCAGCTGAAGCAAACTTTTCTGGAAAGCTTGCTTTGGCAAGCCGTTTCGAACTCCAAACAAACTCACCTGATTTTGTTTGAAATGACATCACAGCAGTTTGTTCTTCGATTTCGCTTGAAGAAACAAAGTCTCGGCTTTTAAATTCTGTCAGTTTTATCACAAAATTCAAACAATAAATACTGTTTTGAAGCTCTGTAATGTGCCATGACAGATTGCTGTAGCGCCTCAGTTTAAGCGGAATGTGAATGATCATCTCTTCCTCTTTACTAAACAAATAAATGTGAATGAACATCAGAGGGTATGTTGAAAGAAACAGTACACATTTTTCATGACTTGTTTAATTTCTCAGTGTTTCAACTGTGGGAAGATGTCAGTAAAAAAGCTATATTATATATTCATTATATTTTTACTTAACAATTTAGTGATTTCTTCATTATTTATTGTATGTTTGAATAAAACAAGTTTTTTTTTTTTTAGGATGGACACCGTTAAAATGTTTCTATTTCAACAACGAAATGGAGTAGAAGCATAATTATACTGTTAAATAGAAACGCTGCCTAATGTCCAATTTAAAAACAAATGTCAAGAAAACAATTTAAATGTTTGTCTGCAACTCAGTTTTTGAGTTTTGATTTATTTATATATATGTATATATATATTCAATGAACATGTATATAATCTAATTATATTATATAATTATTTATAATTATATAATAATTGTTATATAATATAATATTATATAATTATCTAATTATATAACCTGAATTATATACAAATGAATCAATATCAAATTCAATAAAGAGCTTGTGAATTGGAATCAGATCGGGAAATCTGTGTAAATTCCCACCCTATAGGTCTTCTCACCAAAAATATTCCAGAATATGCTTGTAACAAACTAGGTTTGAAAACGCCAGGTTTGAGTATCAGTTTTCATCAGTTAAATGGTAACTAAATCTTTGATTTGTATTGATGTCTATAGCACTTATGTATGTTTTTATTTTGTAGTTAATTATTCACATTCAAATGTTATTAGTTGTTTTATGTTTGATTGAGATCCTGTTTTGTTCCATTTCCTCATCTCACGTGTTGTTTTGAGTAAGCGCTCTAGAACAACATTCATCAAACACATTCATATCTCTTTGAACACTGCAGGGACAGCGCAGTGCATGGGGTGGCCGATTTATCGTGTAAAAATAGACCAGAGATGTATGTATGTCATTGCTTGTTAGTCATTGGGTGTGCCAGTACTCCCAGCAGGCTTCAGAATCAGACCAGAAGAGTGTTTTGCTGGTTTTTAGGAAATGTGGCTTGAGTTCATCTACACAGCATCATCTCCGAAGCATTCAGCAACATGTCGATGACCCCCCTCAGCATAGTTTCTGCTCCGTCAGTTTACTCAAACATATCAGTATGTGCACATGTTTTACTGATCCCCCTGCCCAATGTGTTTCTTATGCTGCGACCTGACCTTGCATAATTTTTGGCTGATTTATGTGGTTTAAGTTATTTAAGATTCTTTTACGGTGCTTATGTACGCTTCTAAGTGGTCTTTTGATGCTTACGAGCAGTTGCCATCAAGCATCTGTGCGTATTAATAGCAGAGCACTCCGATATATTGACTGTAACCTTTATAGGGTTACAAATTTTCTTTATATTTTGGAAAAAAATCCCATTTGCGTTAAATTGCACAGATGATCCGTTTAGTCTAGTTGTGTGGGTTTTATATTAAGCCGTTTATTTTGGACTGATTGTTAAATAAGGAAAATAACAAACTCATAAAAGTGCATTGCTGGGGTTAAATGTCCCCAACATCCCCAGCACACTGAAATGAAATGGCCTCAGTCCCATCTTTGTAGTTTTAATGAATATTGTTTTTAACATACCAGCCAGGCAATTTGGATTTTCGTCTTGGTATGCAAATTGTTATTATTTGCAGATTTCTACAGATTTCTATTTCGCTCTGGTTTCTGTTTCGGAATAGCAGAAATACTTTCTTTACCACAACAACCCCCAGCAAACTAAATAGCTACAGATGAGGAATGTTCCAAGTATAAAAGGATAGAAAAACACCCCCATCGTGTTTACAGCTCTTGTTCCAAAGGTGTTTTCAATCTTGGAGGAAGTTCGCCAGCTATTTGCCTTGCGTGCCATTTTTAACCCTGCCTCACATGAAAGTTCAGCTCTCTTCATGCAAATTCAGTCATTGCTTACTGCTTAGATCACACTGGAAAGACAGGGTACAGGGAGAGCAGATTGAGGGGACATTAAACATCCCGTCTAAAGGTGGTCCACAACTAGGGCAATGCTAGACAACAATGACTGGCTGGATCTCACATAGTTCAGGCAGATGTTCTCTGATTGCCTCTTAAACTGTTAAAGATATTAAAAAATTAATTAGGACCCACAAAGAGTATACTTTGGATTGAAAACACAGTGTTTCACACAGGTTTGAAATATACTTGCGGTGGTAAATTGGGTTATTACTCACAGCACAAAAATGGTGTACTACATGTGACAAACAACAGGAATTTGGCTTGGAAGACAAATAGAGCTGGATGTCATCCACATAGCAATGAAAACTAATGCAGTATTTCCTAAAAATATAACCAAGAGGTAATAAGTGAATGATAAATAAAAGAGGGCCCAAAACAGAGCCTTGAGGAACACCAGTGTTAACAGATGAAGAGTATGATCTGGAATTTTTAAGCTGGACAAATTGAGTGTGCCCGGAGAGATAACATCTAAAGAGACATCTCTGAGAGAGAAACCAGTGATACTTATAGAGAATAAACTATCTAAAAGAACTTGATGGAAATAGTATCAAAGGCCGCACTTAGATCAAGTAGGATAAGTATAGTTAAGAGTCCAGAATCAGCTGCCATCAGCAGATCTTCTTCTTCTTCTTCAAAGAAACAGCCCATTTCAAAGAAACACTTGGAGGCCCCCCATCATTCAGTCAAACGATTCGTTGAAAACGTGGATTCATTCAGTAACAAAACATCACTGTGTTGCCTCTGTGGATTTGTTTTTTTCCTTTGTGAAATAGAGCAGAAAATAGACAATGTTCTAAGTCAAAAATGAAAGTCACCTTACATTAACTTCTTGTTTATTGAACTGTTGTATGAAATCAACAGGCTATCACATTTGTAATTGTGCTGATATTCTGGAAAACAGCACTCTATAACCTGTTATAAATATTAAAAACAAGAACTCATACAAGGACATTTTTGCCCCATATATCTTGAATTTTGGGGGCATTTTTATTAAATTTGTCACTCATTTTTATTATCTCGTTTATAGTCACTCATCATTGAGGACAAACGCACAAGCACTCTGCGAAATTGTCAGGTGGAACGAGGCGATACCAAATCAGAAAGCTAGCTGACGGAAGACGGAAGCATAACACAACTTCATCCAAACCTTTTTTTTTTTTTCTGTAAAAAGCAGTCCAAACACTATTATCACAATTCCTTCTTGCCCGTCATCCGACGTGTTTGTTTACACTAAAATCATGTGAGCGATTTTACAAGATTTCCAGTGTTCAGAGTCGGGAATCTGGTTGTGAATGGAATCTTGGTCACATCGCAGCACTCCACACACTATAGGGACAAAACCATTAAATCTATGATTTTTTTAATCGTCATGTTTGTGGTCTCACATTTTGAAAATCTGATGAGATTTTAAAAATCTTTTAGTGTGGGACAGCCTTTAGCTTGTTAAATGTTTCAGATTTCATTATATACAATGGCATCAAGAAGTATTGGGACATTTGCATTAATGACATAATATCAAACTAACTGGCATTTATTGTAGAGAAAGATTGTTTTTAAGCAAAACATTAAAAAAAAAAGTTTGTTAGGTTTCAAATGCTAAAATGCTCGATATATTGTTTAAAGTGAAGACACAATTGACATCTGACTTCATGCATTCACTTAAAATGACCTTAAGGTCAGTTGGTTAACAGTCACAAAGTTACAAAAATTAAGTTAGTTTGGAGTAAAAGGTCTGGCATCATCACAGGACTCAACAGTAGGTTCAGATTTTTGCTTTATTTTTATTTTATTATTTAATTTGTATTATTATTTACAGATTATTTAATTTTATTGCTGCATTGCATTGCATTGTGGAACCCTGGTATCATTTGTTCTTGATTTTATATTCTATTACAGTATATAAAGTAGTTACAGTCTGGAAACCCAGACCTGGAGTAATTACAGAATGCTTTGAGCAGGAAAATATTGTCATGTTTAACACGAGACAATTTCGCAAGAACACAATATGGTTTGCTTTAGCGATACTTGACATTCAGCATTGTAGCGTAGCAGGAATGCAAAAACCTGCAGGCAAGATGATATTGAGTACAACAGCACTGCTTACTATCAAACATTTAAAGTGTCCAAATGGTTTCAGAACAAACATGGATCCAATTTATAAGTGTCTGTTTTGATCCTGCAGGGTTCATTCTGTTCTGTAGATTAAATAGGTGTTACTCAATAATTATATTGTGTTTTGACTGTGATCATGGTGATGTTTGTTTGGAATCTGATGGTTGAGTTTGAAGATTGTGGGTGAGAAATCGTTGTTGCAACATGAATTTACTCTTAGAACGTCAAACAGAGGAAAGTTGACATGCTTCATAGATGAAGGAATGACTGGTATTATTTCATGTTTTTTCTCTTTGATCTGGTTGAGCTGCAGATTATGCAGTAGCAGTAGTTTGTAAATTATTTACTGTCATTCTTATCAAAATGTTGCATTAATATACCAGCCAAAATCAAAACTTAAGTATGTTGACTCACGAATGTTCATCTTGCAGACAAGCATGTACTTAACTCAGAGTCTGCAGCTATATTGGTCACATTATAAGGGCTAAAGAGTCCCGTACATTCCTCTGTGCCTCAAGTTCAGTGCTGAATGTCAGGGTCACTTGATTGCAGGCAAGCCACAGTGTGTCCTCACATAAAATGACTCGCGTTAAGCATGAAAATGTTTAACATCATGTCTTTGTAGATCATAAATGCATTTATATAGAACTGAACATCATGTTTCTTTTGTTTTGTTCTTTTATTTGTAGGCTTTTTACCCTTTTGTAGGACATAAAAATGTATACAGGGCAGGTCAGACTCAAATCTGGGTCCTCGTAAGACAAAATTTTGAGCTCTTATATGTCCAGAGCGTGTGCACAGTCCACTGCCACAGCTGCGTTTTCTTATGGGCTCAAGAAAAGATGCATTTTATCTGTAACAGGTCAGTTTGATTGGGTTCTTGATGGGTTTAAAATGTCAAAGCAGATTGGGTGTACTGGTCTTTCACGTGGGATGCTTTAGATGAGACCTTTCAGCTGACAAACGAGCTGAATTTATGACCGTGTCGACAGCCTGTGTTCAGGTGCATCCCTGAGAGGATTCATGTCGGAGATGACCTTTGATAGTGATTAAACCGGATGTTATAAATAAATAGTGTAGATGACGTACAGTAGTTATATGGAGCCTTTTGTTTATTCATTCTATTTTCCTCTGTTATTGTTCTTGAAGCAATGAGGGATTAAAACAAACAGTAGAAAATTACCAAACCTCTATGATCATGAGATTTATGATGAGTACTGAACTAGAGCTGGGGGATTATGTTAAATATATTCAATCTATTAAATATTATTCTTGTTAATATCATAGTGCTTTTAATACACGTTTTATTTGGCCATTAAGTTTCTAAAGACTGTGTCTGAGGACAGTTTCGTGCCTGTTCCTCATGGCACGACTTGCAAGAATGAGAGCACTAAGAAAGCTATTTTTAACAGTGCCTCTGTTTTAAAGGGGACCTATTATGCCCCTTTTTACAAGATGTAATATAAGTCTCTGGTGTCTCCAGAATGTGTCTGTGAAGTTTCAGCTCAAAATACCCCACAGATCATTTATTATAGCTTGTCAAATTTGCCCCTATTTGGGTGTGAGCAAAAACACGCCATTTTTGTACGTGTCCCTTTAAATGCAAATGAGCTGCTGCTCCCGGCCCGCTTTCCAGAAGAGGGCGGAGCTTTAACAGCTCATGCTTCCGTTGCTCAACAACAACAAAGCAGGAGAATCTCACGCAGCCAAAATGAGGATTGTCAGTAACGGTGTTCAGCCTTACATTGTTCAAACCGAAGTCGGACACTGATGGAGAGACTCAGGAAGAAGTTACAACTTTTAGAATGAAACTGGACGTTTCTGAATGGTTAGTGGATAAATTTATGTAGCTGCTGTGGAGTTGATTCAACTCATCGACTAGCATGTGCCGACATGTTAATCTTTTGTGCAAAACCCATATGGACGCCCACTATACATAGTGTACCTGTTTGCAAAAAAGAGCCATACACACCAGGCTAACGTTTATGATTGCTATCAAATGCTGTGAATATTTTCTTTCCAAAATATCGCTCGGATAGAAACGCTTCATTTTTAGCAATCGAGCTTGCCATGGTCAACTTGCAGGCTATCCAAGCTAACGAGACTCTAAAGTGTCCTGTGCTCAGTTAGCATGGCATTAGAACTGGTACACCGTTTTCACTTGCAAAAACAAAATGGTGGCGCCATGGGTGGAAACGTGCAGATTAAGGTGTGGTAATATTATAATAAGATCCCCTTCCTACGTCACAAGGGGAGCGAAATCTGAGCAGCTCGTTTTTTCACATACTTGCAGAGAAAGGCTTGCCAAAACAAAGTCACTGGGTTGTCCTTTTTCACGTTTTCTGGGTTGGCAGATGCACCGGGGACCTGATTATAGCACTTAAATATGGAAAAAGTCAGATTTTCATGATATGTCCCCATTAAAACTTAGTTGCAAAAAATAACGTTTAAGAGGAGAAGGTTGATGAATGGGTTCAAAACAGTAATTTGTTTCCATCAACAAAAAGTAAGTGGTCAACCGATATATCACCAATATTTGGCATTTTTAAAATATCGGCATCGGCCGATGTGTTAAAAGCAGGACTTTTATTTTGACCTGACATTTTATTAAACCTGACAAAAATGCCCATTCCTAGTACAAATTTCTAAGAAATTGATTCGAGATTTAAAAGTTAATTTGCACAAACAAAGCAAGCTGTTCATTTAAATCATATTATAGTAGCCTTTGCATTTGGTATGCATGTATTCAGAGGATGTTTTCAAAATGTGACCCTTGCAAACTGATTTTTTTTTTTTTTTGGCTCCTAAACTGGCTGAGGTTAAGTATCATGTCTTCAAGTGGTCGACAAACATTGACATTAGCTGGAATACTTAAGTTGAACATCTCAAGGCTGTGCATGGGTTTCTTCTTCTGATAATGTTACTCTTTTACCTCTTTGTCACTGTCGCCAAGATTGCTTGCCATTAACCTCTGTCTCAGGAGATATTTGCTCTTGCTGATATCTTCATTCCCTGGCACGCATATGGAGGCTTTTGCGTTATGGCCAGAATGATAGACTAAAATGTTCCAGTTAAACTAACAACAAAACCCATTCATCTAAACTCCTACGAAAGTACGAGCCACTTGGCAGCGCTCACTGCATGAGCATCGCCTTCTCCAGCATGCTGGGACTGAGGCGGACATAGACCCTTGGCACCTCCTGAAGCCAGTTGGCCTTATTGCTCCTGGCTGCAATGCTTGTTTTATGTCTCCATCAAAGAAACCCAGAATCCTCTGCTTTATTTCTACTGACTGCATCAAATGGATTATGTCCCTCATCTTGTAAGCCTGAAGAAACACATACTTCATCTACTTTATGTAGTCTTGTGGGAGGAAAAAAATGTGGTGATATACATTATAAGTCATGTAGTCTGATTTATTTTACATGGGAGAAAATAATAACACTAGTGGTTTAACCAGAAATAATATTTATATATATGTATACAGTGCCATTCAAAAGTTCGGTCGGTAAGACTTTATTAATGTAAGAAGTCTCTTATATGCTCACCAGGGGTACATTTATTTGATCAAAAATACAATAAAAACAGTAATATTGTGAAATATTATGACAATTTAGAATAACTGTTCTTTTTTCATGTATTTTAAAATTGAATTTATTCCCGTGATCAAATCTTAATTTTCAGCATCATTACTCCAGTCTTCAGTGTCACATGATCCTTCAGAAATCATTCTGATTTGCTGCTCAAGAAACATAAAGATCCAGAGAACAGCATTTATTTGAAATAGAATATTTGTGACAATGTTAAAAATTCCTTCACTTTTGATCAATTTAATGCGAAATAAAACTAATGATTTCTTTCAAAACAAAAATTAATTGAATCCAAATTTTTTGAATGGTATTTCTAACATATCTATTATTTATATATCCAGAGATCTGAATGAAACATGCCTTCTGTCACAAAAAACCCCTGAAATGTTCTGTGGTCACTAATGTTTGCATGTTTGCTGTGTGAGACATCTATGTACGGATGAAATAAAAAATTCCTCGTCGGAGCCCGACATCCTATAATGAAGGAATGTGACCTCCCACAAAGGGGGGGATCGTAACCGTTTGTGTCATCTATCTCATCTGTTGCTCTGACTTTTTGAACTTCTCTTCCCTTTCCTCCAAATCCCTGTTGTAATCTGGAATGTGCTTCGTACTTCCGGGAAGGACGCATAAAGTATTTAGAAAATGTGTAAATAGTTGTAGTTCAGTCTGTTGTCTACATAACAGAGGCACTTTTGGAGATTGGATATTGTTTATAACTGCACATCTTTCACTGTTTTATAAATGGAAGGCTAGTTGTGCCATTAGGCAGGCATTGCGCATACTAAGGATTTGAAGTGATACTCAGTTTGCTTTGCTGGTTTCCGGTTGTGTCACCAGGGGCAAATGTGCGAATGGCTAAAGCTCACGTCTCACAGTATTTTTTTTGTCAGTATTTGTAAAACAAAGGGGGAAAAAACAAAACAAAACAATCCGAATCCCAGCACGCGTCCAATTTTTTTTCTTTTTTTTTTTGGTTAGGAAAATCTTTTCATGAGTAATCACATTGTGAACTGCTTGGAAATCACAGGAAAAGCATCACCAAGAGCTAGTCATTGGTGAGATTTGCCCCATCATAGCTGGCACTATCCAGATCTTTCCTTTGGGTCTGTGTGCAGAAGGAAGCATAATGGGATAGTTCACCTAAAAATGACAATTCTGTCATAATTTAACCACGCTTAAGTTGAATTTTGAAGATATTTTGAAGAATGTCGGTGACCTTCCATAGTAGTCAATGGGACCCATCAACTGTTTGGTTACCGTCATTCTTCAAAATATCAGGTTTGAAACAACTTGAGGGTGAGTAAATGATGTCAGAATTTTCATGTTTGAGTGAACTGTCCCTTTAAAGCCGGAAAAAAAGAAAAAAATGAGTAGAATTTTTTTTTAAAGAAAATTCATGAGATTGCCAGAATATTTGGGTGCTGATTTAATGGAAACATTTAGACTTGTTTTGACTAATAAATATGAAAAGGAAATGTATGACAGTGTACAGTGCACACAGGACCTCTGAGAGCTACGTGGCCCCTTGAATTGATTAGTATCTGCAGTTCCTGGCAGAGGGCAGGCGAAGCGTAACGAAACAAAGGACCAGGGAGCTGAGCCATACTCCGAGAGCTTTGTTATTTCCTGCTGTCTCTGTTCATCTCGGCTACCAAAAGAAAACCTGCTTACAAAGGACCCATAGCAGTCCCACAAGTTCAAAAGCAGCCAATGAGATCCCAGTATTTAACAAGATAAAGATGCACACACAAAAAAACACTTTTGCTCAGTGGCTTGAGTGCTCCGGATTGTTTGGTGTGCCCGTAATGTCTCATTCTCACTGGGGGACCAACTTGGTTGACATCATTCAGACAGAACAGGAAAAAATTGCTGACTTCTACCTAGACAATTCCTGGTTATTCAAGTTTCTGGCTAAGGGGAAGGTAATTAAGGGTCTAAGCTGGTCTTAAAGGTTACAGATCCCAGGTATGGACCACATGTGGATTGGTGGGAAATCACAAGGGGTTGAGGGTGTCTTACCCCACTAATTAAGTCCTCCCAAATAAAGTCAAAACAAGAGGTTGGGGTTTTAAAAAAAATTAAAACCAGTTTAATTATATGTATGCAAGGAACATTTCAAATGTTTCAGTTACCATAAATGTTTAGATCAACTACTTAGTCAGACTTAGTCATTTTTGCCTGACGCCGAATAGATGCTTGTCAACAACAGTAGGTTGCTTGGGTACTTTCTGTTGAGTGGAACATTGACAAAAAATTGGTACAGTTTTTATCACCTTTTATTTGAATGATATATCGCAAATATGTCACATGTCAAGTCAAGTCAGCTTTATTTATATAGCACTTTTAACAATGCAGATTGTGTCAAAGCAGCTTTACAGTGATAACTGGTATATAATTTTTGGCTGCACAGCAGCTCTTAAAGAAAATGGTGTCATTGTCCAGCTTAAGTAAATTCAGTATTGATTCATTCCATTGTAAGAATCAATAGTTATTAATTTAGTTAACTTATCTATATCAGCACTGGAGTGATGTCATCATCCAGCTCAGTTCAGTTCACATACAGTGGTGTCGATGCAGACAGATCAAAACACTGTTGAATATCAAATGCCCAACAGGTGACATCAGGTGGCAAACAGGTGTTAAAATGGAGAAAAAACCTTGGGAGAAACCAGGCTCAGTCGGGGGGGCCAGTTCTCCTCTGGCCAACAGCGAACAGTGTCCATCCATCCATCTATCCATCCATCCAAACTCCTCCCATTTAGGGTTGTGGGGATGATGGAGCCTATCCCAGCATCTTGGGCTGTAGGCAAGGAAACACCCTGGACAGATGGCTAGTCCATTTGTTTTATTTAAAAAGTCTTTAGTGGACATTTGGATAAAGATATTTTGGGTTGTGTGACAAACTTTAGAGAAACTACTCAATAAAAAGCCACTGCACACCGTGTGTGAACTGGATCGCTACCATGATCCTCTGTCAACATTTTTCATGAGCAAATGCTAAACCTCAAACTGCCCTATAATGGGGTTATTTTTTAGTGCAATTTGGGAACCTTGAGTCACTTTGGATAAAAAGCATCCACTAAAACCAAGTACTCAGGTAACCATGACATAATGTTTGACTGTGTATGTACATTTCAGTTCAACAGTGTTTGCTCCCTTAACTCTGTGAATTTATCCCCCCTGAGAGTTGGTTTCTCCGCACTCGGCACAGAAGTACCTCTGTGAACATTATTGACTCTGACATGCGGTTAAGTGGCCACCAATTATGTTGGCCCACTCACTGCTGGGTGTGCCACATCCTTGCCTCCATTTCTGTGAGCAGACCTGGAAAACAGTGTTGGTGCGTTTGACACCAAATAAACGTGGCCAAATGTATGATTATAAATAAAACAAAAACAATTAAGCCAAACAACAAAACAAAACACCACAGTGCTGGTTAGTGTATGATGACTGAAATCGTGAAATGGCCTTAAACAATTACAAGTACTAAAACTGCAAAATGTTAAGTTTTCGAATACATTTATTTCATGCACGGGCTGTTTATGGCAGCGCAGCACAAGCTTGCGGGACACTACTAGCATGTTAGACAGGGTTCAAAGCGCCAAATGAGAGTTGGTGTTGAAACGGTGTTACTCGCCGTTTTTTTTATGAAATTTGACAATGCATGGTGGTGAGAATGTGATATGGCTTAATGCAATCATCAAATCCCAATGGTTGTGATGTAATTGCTATATAAATATATATTCTGACACGTTGCATGTTTCAGAGTACTGTAACAGCACTGTGTGTTTTCAATTTCAATTCACAGTAAATGCTGCTCTGCAAGTGCTGTGTGTTAGAGTTGCTTATAATTTTTGCATTTGGGAACATTCGTCATGAGAATTGTTTATAAATCTGTTGTTGAAGGGCGCCAGACTAACATTTGAGAGCAGTAGCACTCGTTTCCACCGAGTGGTACAGTTTTTGGTATTTACGTTTCGATTGTCAGAAGTTGTGAATGGTACCGAAATAGGAAAGTGGATCAAGGTTTACTGTCCTGAATTGTACTGTACTGTACCTCTCGGTGGAAACGAGCCATGAGTTCTACAGATGGTGGCACCAGCACCTGAATCTGGTAGAGCTTGGGGGTGGGGGGATTTTTAATCATTAAGGTAATTCAATCATAAATTACTATTATTTTGCTTTAACAAGTGCAATAAATAATAATATTACATGCTTAATTTTTGAAAATGCACATTTGACAGTAAAGCACTGAGCTTTTATTTAACAACAGTAACATGTAAAAATCAAATTTTTATAGGGAAAATTTTAAATATTTAGAGCTTTCAAATGCTGGAAAAAGTAAAGCAAAAAAGTTCTTGAATTTTATTTTCAAAAGGTTGTACGAACCCTGAAATGAATAATGTAAGACTATTTCTGCCACAATACCATGGTTACAGTAAGCGTTATTACATTAAATCCAGGGTGAATGTTAGTGATTTGTGGACTGAAAAGCCTTCTATAACGTTTATTCATGTTTCTCCTGGTTTCCACGTCAGCGCTGTTTGATCTGATATCATGGTTTATAGAACTGTACGTCGAAATTGAATGCTTCTCACTAGATCTCGCAGAGATGTTAATAATGCAGCGGCAAATTCAAATGCATTCTCACTGGATTTACCAGCGCTGTGTGGTAATGGTGTCACGTGATCGAGAGTGGCCCGCAAGTAGGGCTGGGTATCGAATTCCATACTTTTTAGGTACCGACTGAATTGCCTCGATACTATCGAGTATCGAAAAGTGTCTTGTCATTCAGTACCAAATTTCGATACCTCAGAACGGAGCCGGGGAGAGTGGGCGGAGAAATGCTGTCGCTGTCTCGTTGAGCAATGTAATAACGTTGCACTACATTGTTATTTATATCTAAATATATAAAACTATGCGCGTGAGAGAGACCCTGAGTGCGAGAGAGCGAGTGAATCAACGGTTTCACTTTCAGTTTATCTCCAAAAAGGACGGGTGAGAGTACCGGCTGTTTATGCGAGCAGCCGGTTCACTACAGTCACTCCATTTACTGTGAACAGCAAAACAGAAGTGCCGCACTGCCTGCACAAACAGCGGGACGCGCAATGTTTTTAGACTTGTTATAGGCAGGTACAACACACAGCAGCGTTACATCAGCGTTCGTTCCTCAAGTCTATGGAAACACGCGACCGGTTCGTGACGGGCTCTAGTTCGCCTGCACGAGCACAGGATCTGGCTCCAGAACGCGAACAATTCTGGTGGAAAAGGGGTATCAGCGTCCTCCTGATACTGCCACTGTGTGCAAGCATCAACCACACCCTCAGAGTGGACATTTTCAAACGGTTGTCTCCTGAAAAAGCATATATATATATATATATAATATAATGTTTATGATCCGCGGGTCGGGCCAAGTAATAAAAAAATAACATTCCAATTAATTGCGGGTGGATGAGAGATGAATCATTAATGTGTTGATTTTAATAAAGACACAGAACACTCATTTCACGGCAAGACGCAACGAACGTGCTTCACTCTTTTACTTTCGTTTTCAACTGAACGTATTTCTCTTTAGAGAAAACCAAACAAGTAAAGCATGTGCCTAGTGGTCATTATATAAAACACAAAGGAAAACCCTACATGAGATATTGCTTTATAACTTAACAGCTTTAACTAGAAATATACACAAGCTTAACTAACAGAAATGATATAATTATATATCCAACAATGTAAGGAAACAGTGGCAAAATATAAGTTTGAAGGGAGTAAAGCCTGTTTAAAGGCTGTTAAGGAAATGTAATTTAGCCAAATAAGAACTTTAATTTTAAATAAATGTTAATTTATAAGCAGACTTTTTTATTCCTTTGTGCAGTGGCTCAGGAGATGAGTCTTTGAGTCTGTAAAAAAAAAAAAAAGTCAAACTTAAAATATAAAACCAAAGATTTTTTGAGGTAATGTAATCTTGTTAAAACCGATTTTATAAAATTGGTATCGAAAAAGGTATTGTTCAGGAATCGGTATCGGTATCGATATCGAAAATTTTTGAACGATACCCAGCCCTACCCGAGAGTAAACCTGTTCTGAGCTTGCACTGCGCTGTCTAATATTGGTCTGAGCGGATAAACTGCGCCACGCAGCTCAAACGAGAAGCTCGGATTTGTTCCACTTTCGTTTCTTTTGCCGTTTGATGCATCATATGCAACAGAAATGGCAGCTCTTATCAGTTTAGACACACTGGCAAGAAAAAAAGGTCACAGGCTGGAGCCCTGTGTTGTCAACAAAGAGAAGGGATAAGGTCTTCCTCGTCAGGTTTTCCTTCTTTTTTTTGTCTTTTACCTGATCACATGCCTGACACTAATACCACGTAGCAGTCTTGCGCTATAGTGCAACGTCAAGATATTCTTGTGTAACCAGTTGCTTCTCATAAAATCTTTGTCATCAGCTTCAGTATGACATAGTAAAAGTTTAAGTGTACAAGTCCTGTAATGAACAGCCATTGTGTTGTGAATAAAGGAAACCCTCCCTTTATTCAAAAGCAGGGCCATTTTCTCCTTCCTGCTGAGAGTGAAGAGTGGCCGACTCACGTGACGGTCCAACCTGCAGCGTGGAGCTGTTGTTTAGTCAGCTGAAAAACATAAACAGAGGGAAGATAGCTGATTGGAAGGAGGGAAATGTGGGTGGTGATGGACTCTATGAAAACCACAGGAAACACCTGTGCCCACTTCACTATCGCTGCACTCACAGGCAGGGGTCTGCAGTGTGACGTAGACCCATATTGTGCCTCAGTCCACTCCTGGGACAAAGGTGTTTACACTTGGCTGGTCAAAGCACACTGTACTGGAACCGCTGTTTGTTGTTTAGCTTGTGAAGTTCAACAATCCTGATGTTGTTGTTGTTGCTGATGTTTGGTTGTTTGCGTGTTATATGGTAATTCAAAAAGAGGTTCATTCACATTGATGCATGGACTTCCATGTCCATGGAGGAATAGTTTCAATTCCAGGGCGATAAAGTTCCCCATTCAGATTTCGCTCATGTTGGTCACACAAATTCGCAGAGTTGACAAAACACAAAACTGCTTGGTTAAGAAGTGACTTCTGTGTGAGCGCTGTTTCATACATCACTACACTATTGACAATGGACAGTAGACCTTTTTTCACTTAAATTTCTCTAATGTGACTGTACCTTTAGGCAGATTTTTGCCCTGTTTGTACACTGCTTTTTGTTTAAATTCTCTTTCCCAGAATGTTACAGGCTATTATTTTAGGATGCAGACACAGTTATTAGTAGCACTTGCTTTTGTTTATACTTAAGGATGTGTACTAACCCCTAACTCTATTAAACAACAGTGCACAACAGTGTTGCCAAGTCTGCGGTTTTCCTGCCGAATTTTGACTATTTTGCACTGTTGCCACGGGTTTTTTTTCTCTTTTTTTTTTTTTTTTCTTCCAGTGAGCTAGTTTTGGCCATGATTGGCCGGGTTTTGAACATCAATTGGGCTGGTTTTGTTACGCAAACCTGGCAACCCTGGTGCATATCTCATCAAATCACTGTGGACTCTGGACATGAAAAGACCTCAAATCAAGCAGCCCGTTGTGTAGTGATATGTTGTTACTTTTTTGTGAGTGATCAGACTTTTTTTTTTCACACTATGGAAGATAAACTGGTGAAAAAAAACAAACAAACAAAAAAAAAAAAACATCGACTTGCTTTGAACAAGGGACCCAAGCCATTTTTTGGGACCAGAATTTCAGACTTTGGGATGAGCTTTTCTCACTTACAATATCATAGCAATATAAAAACACTGAGCACCACAGCAACCATAAAGCAAAAACATCGCAACGTGGACATTCTGATATGTTTTTTTCCCGATACAGTAAGCAAAATTACTTCACAGATATCGAACAGTGTAGTTGAGGTTGAGCTCCACCTACAGGACAACACTGGTGTATGCGTATGTGTGAAAGATAAAAAAAAGTAGTAGTAAACATCCCAATAGACCTTAGCTGACCTTTTGTGTTTGTAAAGAACTTGCTACCACCTGTCCTACCACTTTTCTTTTCTTTTTTTTTTTACACGAGTAAAATTCATTGCCATATTCCGGGCAATGCTGGGAAGTTCCAAGGATGTTTAAAGTGTTTCCCCCACTGCTGTTTTGGGAATACAAACTGAAAGCAAAATGTTTAGAGAGAAACATCACTCAACTCTCTGGACTGCTGCATGTTTGTGTTGTTAGGATCGAAAGTCTTCAGGCTAAAATTCACCATTTAAAATGTCAGTGTGTTTTCAATTTATACTGTTTTAGAAAAGGAAATTCATCTCAAGTGAGGAAATCTCCCCAGAGGAGCGGACTAGCGAAGAGCACGACAGATCCAGCTGTATGAGCTACTCACGGGACATGTGCGGCTGAAGTAAATGACACGTTATACTCTCGCCAGATCGAGGACATGCCTTTTCCTCTGCATTTCTGACATGCATGAATTGTCATCAACTCAATAAATTATAGGTCATGAAATTACGATGCTGTCAATATGTTGCTTGTTTGGCATTTTTAGCATCTCCACATTACTCACCCTTCATGACTCTGGTAAATTATAAGCATCCCCATTGACTAACTAAAAATATCTGTCCCTAAAGTGAACCATATGTGCGGTATTGCATAACTGACCATATGAAATATTCTGGTCATAGCTGAATTTAGAACAATGTCGTGTTGGTAATGTGAACTCTGCATGTGTTACCTCAGATTTTGGGGTAATTTAGATCTGCTAGCACATTCTGTGATAGGGTAGGTCCAAAAAAACCCTTTTTTTTTTAATTTCCTTTGACCCTGAAGATGTTCTCAGGAAGTGTTTTCATCACAGGTTATTCCAGGTTTCCTTCAGCTCAACACATTCAGACAGAAGAATGGGGTCTCCATCTTGGCCCAGCTGAGCATTTCCTACCCTTGGTCTGTGGCTGACAGAAATAGATTGTCCCGTATTTGGATTCAGCATTAGCTGCTGTCCGTTTTGATAAAACTGTACAGTGTTGACAGGGGACGACCAGTGCTGACACCTCTTTCCCCCGTGTTATTGTTCTTCTTCCTGTGAGATTTTCAGCTGTTGTCCAGGTCTAGACGTGAATGTTGTGATGGGCCAATAAGTGTCTATTCCATCTATGATCTATATTCTCACACTTTATGAAAACACACCCTTTCTTTTTTCCCCACACACTGCCTACTTGGACAGCTTTTTTAGGCATCATGATCATATGCTCACTCCTGATGCAAAGGCTCAATTATGTCTTAAAAGATATTGCGTTTTGGCTAAATTCTAACTAAGGTAGTGTTGCATAAATCCTGCTCTTCAGCTGCCTATGATGAAGAATAAATGAAGAGTTCAAATGCAAAAGCCGCTAAACGCCATCTCCGTCAAAATGAGATAATGATATTGAGCAAATCCTCTCCGCACATAGTATATGTTCATCAAATACTTTCACTTCAAATCCGCTAAATCCCAGCATCAGCCCATTTAGAATAGCGGTTCGTTGGCTAAACGCCACTTCCCTTTGTCAGCAAAAGCCTCTAAGTCCGCAGACGAACCAAACAGAAGACGCAAATCGAATCTTATGATTTCAAGATGAATGACGGTGTGGGTATGAGCCGGCTTTCAATTGCCGAGCTGCAAGTTTTTATCACGTTTTGTCCATCGTTACAATGGCAATGACAGGATTTCGTGAGTAGCAAGTAAACACAACAGTGTTCCTTTTGCTGCTGTAAAACTGACAGAAATGAACGTTTTACTATGTCTTGTTGTCCAAAGAGGTGGACTTGGAGGTTTTTGCGAAAAAAAGCACACATGGACTTAGCTGGTTTTGCAGCAAAAGACAGTCAAATTTGTTAAATACCAATGAATTGACTAAAGTGACATTTTTGAAAATAAAGCATTTCAATAACTTACTAACTAATAACCTTTTCATTGCCTTTAAAGTGAAATTACTGAACCTAAACATAGGAGCCTGATAAAAAAAAATGCTCATTTAAAAGAAAAGATGTCAGATGGACTTTTGCAATGCAACTCTTCAAATATCTTATTTATACTGTTTTTGCCTTATTTCTGACTTGAGTGCTCCGATTGGATTTGGTGAAAATCAAACAGTATCTAAGCAGTTGCACAGGAAATTTGTGGTGGCTGCCATAGAGTGCTGCAGGTATGACATATTTTTGTATGCCAAAACCTGGAAATAAGTTAGCATTTTTGCATTTCTGGTTACATCGTCTTGAAGTCGATGGATCTTTCAAAATGGTTTTCAGTTAAAAGGCTTAAATAAGGTCTGTGGTTAACACAAGGTCAAATTTATTATTTTATATGACATAAAATGCATCAGGAATGCCCCCTACTGATTTTTTTTAAAAGCTTTTGCTTGTCTTGAAAAATGCAGTTGCTAAATGGGACTACAGAGGTTGTCGGGGACATTAAACGTCATCAGCCGAACAGGTAAACTCATCTACTCACTAGTCCACAGCCTTGTTGTTTATAATCCCAGTCTTGCAAACTATTCTGACTCAAACCTGCAGGGAAAATGTTTTTTAACTAAAGACTGAAAGAGCTTTGTAATGTAGACGCTGAAGTCATGTGAAGTCATGTTTACATCCTACGTTTAGCTTTTACTTCTGGTGATTGTATTTAGGCTTTTAAACACATTTTCAATTAATTATAATTTGTGTTTATTTGTGCAGATTATGATGATGAACAAAACATGCAAGAATCATTTTATTTTCTGCAATAATCCAAAAGCCAATGGAAAAATCCTGTTTGGTTTTTGTCGAGGGAACCAGGGTGATGCTAACTGCTGGGCTGGCTGCTCTATTGCTCTCCTGTGTGCCATCCAGCGCTTTACACTCCATTCCTGAATGGTGGTTGGCCCATTGCCATTGAAATGCCAGAAGAGAAAGAAGAATCTGCCACCTACTGGAATGGAGTGTGAAGCACTGGATGGCACAAAGTTGAAAATTTTCATTTTTGAGCGAACTACTCCTTCCATTGAAACGGCTCTAAGCATAATCTTCAATATTTGATTAATTGTATAGCCTTAACTTAGTAGCCCATTGGAATCAATTCAGTTTAAGGAATATGTTTCTGTTGTGTATCTTTGAAACCAGCCTGGCACTGTTACACAACCCAAAGCAATCAGAGCTCTTGCTTTGTCCTCTAACTAGGGCAGCAGTCCTCTGCCTTTTATGGCTGTCATTAAACAGAGATGCAAGTAACGGTAGACAGCACAAGGCAGATGAGGATCTAATATGGTTGTTCTGTCCTCCATGCTTTTAACCACTGAACTGATTCTTAGCAGGTCAAGCTGCAGATCTTGTGTCTTGTTTGCAGAGTGGACGTGCCACTCATTTCTCACATGATGAGGAACTTTTGCTGACAAGGCCAGCTGTGTAATTAAAAGCCCTCTGACATCATGGCTGGTAGAACACTACAGAGTGCCACTGTCACTTGACTGAGAGCTAATTTAAGGAAAAGGTCTGTGTTCTCTGTTATATGACTCAGCTGTTTCACGGTTGCAAGAGTGCAAGCTCAGTTTGGAGAACTATTGAGACCCTTTCATGTGACTCGTGTCAACTTTCTCCATTGGAGCGAAGAGGCAAGCTAACGTCTTGTCAGCAGGCGAAGCATTGTAATGTGACGCTCAAAGTTCAGATAGGTTCAACTTTGGTCTTCTTTCACTCACGTTTTGAAGTACAGCCATAATTATTATTGTATGATGTATTACTGCAACTCCAAACTTGAAAATAACCACTGGAGCAAACTCGAATACAGTACGATGCTTCGTTTGACGTCATGTCCAAGATGCCGGTACCTCAAGTGACATTAAATTGGTTATCTTCAAGTGGAGGTAGGAGAATGGTGGCACTTCTGTTTGCAAAATCGCAACGCAATCCAAATGAGTCTCCAACAAATAACTAAGCTAGTTCTTTTTAGGGAATCAGAAACATACAGTGCAACCAGTGTTGCCTGATTCCCGAACCTATTTAGATTCTTGATAGTCCAAATCAAGAACTAATTTGAATCAAAACATGAATTGTTAATTGTCTCAATTTTGACCTTGTGTACTTTACCTCTGTATGCTCCAAACAGACATTAAGTACAAAGGCCTCTTATCACAGTCACGGTTAAAGAATCGATCCCTACCCTTGATCCCTTGTTTGGGCTCCATAGTGTTTCGTTTTTGATGTTTGTCATCAGATAACAGAATCCAATAACTGATCATTGTAACACATTGTGGCATGAGTTTATTTTCATCTTGTCCTAGAGCTTCGTCCACCAACCCTAGCCTTCTTCTTGAACTACTTCAGTGATATTAAATGTTAAACTTAAGCTAATATTTACAGTAAAAATAAGATTGCAGTCCAGTTGATCAGACACAGTTGTTGTCTGTCTGGATATTCTGTCTTGTGAACTAAATGAAGCACGTGCAAAACACTTCAGACTGAGGCTTGGGTTTTGTAGTATTTGAATCAGTGCCAGGCCCCAGTCTCTTCAGCTAAGAGCCTCTGGCCACTCGAAAAATAACAGCCTCAGGAACAAGGGGTATTTGATGTAGCTTAAGCGTAATAATCCACAACAACATCTCCACAGTTATAGACATAGTCATATTCAATTTAAGGTGAATAAAAATGAAGCTGTAAGGAATAGAAGCACTAGGTTGTACGTAAACACAGGCTATTCTTATTTGTGTAAAATTACGGCATCTTTCCTGTCTAAAGTCCATTTTGGGTCTGTGTGGCACTGCTGTCCCACATTTTCAACCCATGTACGCACTCTCATTATTTGTTTATCTGTATTTGGCCGGGAACTTATCACATACTTTGAATATTTTCATATTTTCTTGTAATTTTCCTGGAACCTTTCCCAATCTGACAAGGGAAAGGAGCATCCCACTCTTCCGTTTTCGCCTGCCAGCGCTCCAGATTTCCTGCCTTCTATTGTGGCTGCAGCGGGATGCTAACATCCTGGTTCAAGCCCTGAGGTCAATCCAACACACTATATATCGCTCTGTCTTTCATTTTCGCTGTCCCTCTTGCTCTTGTTCCTTCTCCCATCACTCGTTGTCATGTTTCCACCCACTCACCTTATCACTTTTGCCTATCCATGAGTCAAAAGTTGTCTTTTATCAGTTTCCCAACTCTCTTTCATCTCTATCCCTGACTTTCTTTGATTTGTACTTCTCCTGTTCTTCCTCACCTCTCTCCTGCCAGGCCGCCATTTGTGATCCAGCCTCACTGTGTCTGCCAAGTCACTTTGAAGCACCAACACAGCAGATTTACTCACAGTCTGATGTCTCGTTCTCTCCTATCTCTTTACTGCTTGCCAGGAGAGTCATTGCCTGCACTTTCATTTACATTAAAGCATTTGGCTGATGTTTTTATCTAAAGCGACTTTCATTGCATTTTATCAGTTCTTGCTTCGAACCCATGACCTTTGCATTGCCAGTGCCATGCTCTACTGCAGTGGTTCCCAATCCTGGTCCTGGAGTACCTCCATCACTGCACATTTTAAATGTCTCCCTAATCAAACACACCTGATTCACCTCATCAGCTCGTTAGTAAAAACTTTAAGGACCCTATTTTAACGATCTAAGCGGATGGTCTAAAGTGCACGGCGCAAGTGCACTTAGGGCATGTCCGAAACCACTTTTGCTAGTTTAAGGACGGGAAAAATGGTCGGCACGCTCGCCGCATGGTCTAAAAAGGTTGTGCCTGTTCTCTTAATGAGTAATAGGTGTGTTTGGGGTGTAACGTGCAATAAACCAATCAGAGTCTCATCTCCCATTCCCTTTAAAAGCGAGTTGCGCTCGCGCCATGGTGGATTCGACAAATATTGCGGCATTGACTTTAGACCAGGTTTCAGTTGGTCAATGGCGCAGTCTATTTCAGTTGCCTCAAAATAGTAATGCGCCAGCAATGCACCTGAACGCACCTCATTTTCAGACCAGCACGCCCATGGACACACAAGTTGGTGCAAATGCATTTGCTATTTAAACAACGTGGCGTGAAAATAACTGCGTTGGGCTGAAACTAGCAAAAAACACTTGTGTTGCGCCTGGCGCCGCATTGCGCCGGGTGTATGATAGGGCCCTAAGACAGGAGCTGTGTTCGAAATCGCCCCCTATACCCTCATTCACTATTCCCTACATTAGTCCACTAATATAGTACACTTGAGGGAGTGAATGAAAACGAGTGAGTGAATTCAGACACTGAGTGCGCCGGAAGGGCTGCCGCTTTTGCATAGTTTGTGTTTTCGGTTTAATAATGATTTGAAACTTGGCAAACTGGCAGCTCCAGTAGTAATGAAAAGATTTACCTTGAACTCTGTTATGGAAACTATGTATAGACCTTAATTAAACAATTTAAGAACAAATTAAAAAGGAATTTATACCTGTATGATATTACGCTGTACCCACATTGGACCAGCTGTTTGGAAAATGGATGGATGGATGATTCAGCTGTGGGCGCCATCTTCTGGCGAGACGCAGGAATTCATTCGACGTGACCCTCATAGTGCATGCGTATTCTCTAGCCGTTGAGTACACTCATCATTTTTTTAAATGAGTGCACTCAATAACATAAACTATGGTTTCAGACACCACTACAAATGGCTGTCCCCTCAAGTAGTGCCCTATTTAAGGGCCTAGGGGGTGTTTTTGGACACAGTCAGGGTTCCTCAAATCCAGCCCTGGAAGACCACTGTCCTGCAGAGTTTAGCTCAAACCATGATCAAACTTACCTACCTGCAGTTTTCTACTAACTCTGAAGACATTGACTAGTTTGTTCAGGTGTGTTTGATTAGGGTTAGAACTACAGGACCGGATTTGAGGAACCCTATTCAAATATGTGTGTTATATAAGAGAGACATCCAAAATGTGCAGTGTTTGGGGTTCTTCAGGACCAGGATTGGGAACCACTGCTCTTGTGATGTGCAGAAATGCATATTTTCAAATGGACTTAAAGGATTAGTTCACTTTGAAATGAAAATTACCCCAAGATTTACTCACCCTCAAGCCATCCTAGATGTATTCTTCTTTCTGATGAACACATCCGGAGTTATATTAATAAATATTCTGACACGTCCAAGCTTTATAATGGCAGTGAATGGGACCAACAAGTATGAGGCTCAAGAAAGTGCATCCATCCATCATAAACATACTCCACACGGCTCCGGGGGGTAAATAAAGGCCCTCTGAAGTGAAGTGATGCGTTTATAATGGATGGATGTACTTTCTTTAACTTCATACTTGTTGGTTCTGTTCACTGCCATTATAAGGCTTAGAACGGCCAGGATATTTATTAATATAACTCATAATATAACTAAGAAAGTTTTTATTGCATCACATTCAATACAGACCACAAACTTACAACTCCTGTAAAATTTTTGGCACAGGATTTACGGCAGCATGGATTCAGCAGCAGGACTGCTGTATGGGCAATCTACAGTTGGTCTGCTAGGACAGTGGTTCCCAAACCTGTCCTGGAGGACCCCCAGCCCTGCACATTTTGTATGTCTCCCTCATATATCACACCTGATTCAACTCAAGCGCTCATTAGTAGAGACTGCGAGACCTGAAATGGATGTGTCAGAAATAGGGAGACATACAAAATGTGCAGGGCTGGGGGTCCTCCAGGACAGGTTTGGGAACCACTGTGCTAGGATATTATCCAGATTTATTTATTGGGATTTTCTTTGTAACAGAATGAATATGAAGGGACTTTTGGAAGGGCACTGAGGCACTCAGTGGCGTTTCCTGCCTTCTGATGAGAGGATGTACTATCTGAAGTGGCACATCCTGCATTTGATTACACACTAGTCCATTTGCACACTGACGTACAGCCTCACACTGCATTCCAGTAAGCCCTGTAAAAACATTAAAAGGTGTTCGAAATGATTTTCAGCAACACCAATTTCAATTCCTATGAACTTCTCTGTGCAAATTATGTCACCTAATATGGTAACTGGAATTTACTGGTTACTTTTGTGCAGACTGGATGTTCTGGTAATGTCAGGTTCTCGTGTAAAGTCAAGTCTAACCGTGTTTGTTTGTTTTTGTGCTTTTACAGTTCTGCCAGCCTGGTGGATGGAGGCTGTCTCGTGAGAGGAAACCCCCAACATTCTTCACAGTGGTGCTGACAGACATAGATTCAGAACGACACTACTGCTCCTGTCTGACCTTCTTTGAGGCAGAGGTCAACCTACAGGTGAGACTAAGACCATATTTTTATTATAATGGTCTAGTCAGTGGTCCAAGCATCCCTGCTACTGAATTTGTACAGATTTTTTCTACCTTATTTTTCTGACCAAAAATGTAATCTGTTATGAATGGGTGAAATGCAGAGCACAAATTCCGAGTATGGGACACCATACTTGGCCACGTCATGTCACATTCACTTTCAAATCATGCAGTTAGCTAATATTGTGTATTCATTTAGGCAGAAACCATGAGCTCATTAAAGCAATTATTACAAGTTGTGATCATAATGAGTACAATATATAGGAATTTGGTCAGTTGTGTATGTTGATTCAGAGTTTGCGTCATCTGAAGTCCTTGCAGGGGTTGGCGTCATCTCTTCACAGGTGTCGGGTCATCTGAAATCTTCGTAAGATTCAGGATCCAAACTGGAGCTGGTGTAATCTCTAGTTACCTTGGAATGCGCATCCCGAGGTAGAAACACAAAAGCAAATAGAAAATAATTTGCGTAGCTGCTGTTCATAACATTTCAAGCAATAAATAGTCAAGTGCTTTTGATTTGATATAACTGGAGTGCACGGTTATGAGATGCATTATGTGAATGCTTGGCTAAAGAGATGTGTCTTTAATCTAGATTTAAACTGGGAGATTGTGTCTGAGCCCCGAACATTATCAGGAAGGCTATTCCAGAGTTTAGGAGCCAAATGTGAAAATGCTCTCCCTCCTTTATTGGACTTAGATATCCTAGGTACAACCAGAAGTCCAGAGTTTTGTGACCTTAAAGAGCGTGATGGATTGTAGGGTGATAGAAGATCGGTTAAATGCATAGGAGGTAAACCATTTAGGGCCTTATAAGTCAGTAGCAATACTTAATAATTGATACGGATTTAACAGGTAGCCAGTGTAAAGATGATAAAATTGGAGTTATATGATCATATTTTCTTGACCTGGTAAGAACTCTAGCGGTTGCATTTTCGACCAAAACAAAAAAGCCATTTAGATATCTAATGAAAATTCATCTGAGATATTTTTTGCCCATTGCCAGTGAAAGTTTTAATTGCTCTTTCATGGCCTAAAGAAAGAACAGAGTACTTTCAAAATATTTTAAAGTTGATTGAGGCGAGAAAGTTAGTATTTCTAAGGATAAAAACCAGTCTGAGAACCTTTCAGTGATAGCAGCTGCGACCAGGATGGGCAATACTTTACTGCTGCATCTTAGGGTGTGATTACACTTGTAGTTCGGTTCGCTTGATTTGTTTGGTCCGGACCAAAAAAAGCATTTAGTCCTGGCCTGCTTAGCGTTCACATTGGCATTTTTAACATTGTGTAACATTTATAACCTAAAGATACAGAACCTAAAGGCATAGGGATACGTTCACAACCTGATTTGTTGACTTTTATGACGTATATTTTGCAACGGAACTTACTGAACATCCAAAACAATGCTGTGTGCTGGGCTAAATGCGCTCGTTGTATATGCATAGCCTACATATGATGATATTTTGACCAGTTGAGAACTCGTGAAGAGCTTATAAAATGTGTAAAGGGGTCAAAACAGTGGCAGGAATCCCTCCGTCACACACACAAATGAAGATCTGCTGCGAGGAGACGCGGTTCTGATGTCTTACAGAACTGTGATGGGCAACATCGCTACTGTGACGAGAAGAACCAGGTGTGCTTGAGCATTCTGTCCTTTTTAGGGTCGCATCTTGTGACATCATGTCCTGTTTTTGGTTCGTTTACATGTCTTTGGTCCATTTTATTCGAACCGCACCAGAGTTCGTTTGGAAGCAGACTGAGACCCATCTTTTCAAGGTTCTCGGTCCGCTTGTTTGGTGCGCACCAGGGTTCGGATGGCAGCGTTCACACTTATTCAAGTGAACCACACTCACATAGCAATCGCACCAGGGTTCGTTTTAAGCGAAACAAACATGCCAAGTGTGAACGCACCCTTAAAGTTCACTGTCCAGAGAGGAAAAGGAAAGAAGAAGAGCAGTAAGGACAGCTATGTAAAGAATGCAGCTGTAATTCCTGACTTTTGCCCAGTGCCCATCAGGGTTCCAACCTTAGCCCCTTCCAGTGATCATGAAACTAGACTAAACTAGCTCCTGTAGAAGATTTTCAGTTGTACCACATTGTGAGAGGAAAAACATTGAGCATTTACTTTTTTTTTTTGTCCTGTGCTGAGAAGTTGCAGCATAAAGTGGAAGTCCTGGAGTGCAAGGAACAGCGGATCCCCCATAAATTTGTGTCCTTGACTGAGGAAGTCTACAGTACTGGAGCATGATTGGTAATAAGGGTCAAGCTTTGGTACTAGCACAACTCAAGACTGGAATACACTACACGACTTTTCAAATCTGAACAGATCTTAAAACACTAGGCATTATACACTTAGAAACTTTATAAATGGTTGCAGAGAAAAACTGTTCACCATACACTAAATGACTGAGAATACAACAAACTCACACAGAGACATGCATCTTGTTGCCAGGAGATGCATGACAAATGCAAACAATATGAGTTCTAAAATCGACTCAAAATATCAAAAGTGTTTGATATTATCTGACTAGATGTAAACAAAGTCAAAAATCGCAATCTGTGCCCATTATAAGGACAATTACTGCGTCGATAGATGCCGACCGAAGGCAGTAAACTCTTTGTCGGATCAGTGTGTCACCCCTGTCCGCGTCTGGCATTGGACGGCGCTTGTTCTCACCAATTGAACATGTTCAGTCAGGATTTGTCACGTAATGGAATGTCTGAGAAGAATTGACGTGCTGTAGTCTGGTGATTGTCTGCATCGGTCGGCATCTGTCAGTGCAGTGTGAATTGGCCTATGCACTACGTGATTTTCTATTAATTCTCTCAACTCAAATCTGCAGACTAGCTCTGACTTTTGACAACTAGCGTCGACTTGTCCAGGGGTGTGTTTCCCAAAAGCGTTGTTAGCCAAGTATGGTTGCAAGTTCCATTGAACTCTATTGTAATGATGAAACTTGCGACCATAGTTGGCTTTGGGAAACGCACCCCAGACTGTAAATCAGGGCAAAGGTTGTGTAGTGTATTCCAGCCTTTAATCGCCAGGGCTTTCCTCTCTAATATGGCAAACTGATGCAGCGTGGAAGTCAGCCTCAGGCTATTGAAGATGAGGTCCTCTGGGAAAGAAGAGCACTGAAGCCCATCTCTTTTCTGTCGATCTCTAAGATAAATAGTAAAGTGTAGTCTCAAGCATGCCGTTTCTGTAAATTAGGTTATCCAGGTTCATCAGTTGTTTGGCAGAAACGAGCCAATGAATTTTTGCTGGTGGTCACATGTTGACTAATGGACCTACTTTTTCTGAATGTCTAAATAAATTACACATGGACACCAGGTTGCTTGAAGGACACATGCCAAATTTTACCCCTAGAGGGAGGCTGTAACAAGGAGAATCTCGTAAAAACCGTTTGAGTAAGGAAGTTAAAATTTGACATGCTTTTTTCTTTGCTACAAGTGCTAACATACTACAATATCAGTTGGACAGATGAACAAAAATGATTGCCAGCAGCCAATAATTGTATCCACAGCATTTGTTCTGCCAAATCTGCCAATTGGGGTCATTTTCCACCTGCTTGGACCCTTTTGATTGTCACGTGTGGCTGTATTTGAAGTGTTTGCCATTTGTCTACTTCAGGAATCACTGTATAACATTCATTGATTACACTGCATCCTGCTTATCAGGTCTTACAGATTGCTAGAACGTTATCTTTCTTATAGCACACATAGATTTCAATGAGGACAGCTGTTTCACCCTACTGTTAGCCAAAAGTGCTTTGGGGTTTTATTAGGGGCCAGGCGCTTGAGGTGCGTATTGTTTACCTTGGAGTTCTTCTTATTATTATTTTTCTACTTCCTCAGTCTATGGCAGCACCTAGATTCATGTGGAGAAAAATTCAGCATAATGATCGGGGATAGTGTGAATAGTCCCCTGATCCAGTTTCACTTTTACTACAGTGTTACTACAATTTGGGTCAGATTTTTGAGTTAGATGTTTGGGCTATTCTTAACCAAAGGACCTTTGGGGTACATAACAATTTGCCTGAAGAATCATCAGCATTTTTTTAGCAATTCTAATTTTGTGTTGTCTCTCAACATGTTTTGTTTCCAACAGGTAGAAGGAGGTGATAGAGGAAAAGGTTTAATCCAATATCCCAAAGGTTATAGGTTCAAATCCCACATATGATTATTCCAAAGTTGTACCTCTGTACTCTTTGCATCATACTTTTAGTACTAGAACCTACTTGATACCGTAATTGCTACCTCCAGCTTTATTTCCCCTTAATGCTTTGCACTTTTTTGTGTGTCATGTCAGTGAACTTTACCACATCCGTGATTAATGTGCCTAAAAGGTTTTTCATAAGATGATGGTGAAATTCTGAACAAAGTCGTGATGTGCATTAGTCAAGCTCCTCAGTTCAAGTTCATTCCACTGTAGGCAAATGCAACACTGCTGTTGTTTTCTTGGAGAAAAATCCAGTGATGTCTTCAAAAGAACAGCGGATGCTCAAAGTAATTGGTTGCATGAAATCATTTAGAATATTGCAACAGGCAGAAAGCAGGTCAGATAAGCATCACTCTTGTAGACACCACTGAATGACATTTGTCTTTTTTGAGAGTTTAATTATCAGCCACTTCAAAGTGTCATCAAAGAACTCTAGAGAATGTATTCATCTGTGGAAATGATGATGTAAAAGCGAGGAAAACCGGTTGATCACATCCCGACATTTCATGTATATTGGGAGCGGCATCCTAGTACCGGCAATGTGGCATTTTGTGTAATTAACCTAATTCGGCACTCAGGATGTGGTGGTCATCATGACCAAGACCAAGCATTTCGATGCTGTGAATCACATTAATTTGTTAAGCAAACTCTGCTTACTGTTTAAATACCTAGAAGTTTAATTAGTTTTCCTTGATTCACTATGAATCAGCCCGTTTACCAAAAGCATCTACATGGATGCCAGCATGCTGACTAACTGTCAACTTCCTGTTGCTTTACATGAGTACAAATAAACAAACTCATGACAAATGGTCATAAATGGTCAATAAAAGCAGGAATTATTTGCATTTAGAGGCTGGTGATTTCAGAAGGTTACAAAATTATTTGGCAGTAACTTCAGTACGTTATGTCTTTGAGCTTTGATGACCCCCAGCTGTCGGCTGGCGCTGTCTTCCGCTCCGTCCCTTCTCTCTATTGCTTTCTATCTTTCACAGTGAGACTGTAAATCTTCTTTATTTATATTATGTGTTTTGCTACTGAGCCTCTTGGGAGATTAAGAGAGAAGACCACCCATGAAGAGTACTTCACAGTGTCATCAGGCACATTAAGTCTGAAGCATCATTCTTAATCGCAACCTCACTGCTTAAATGTCGTTAGAAAGGTCTTTGCAATCTGTCTGCTTTTGTCTCATCGTCACTGTTTTTCTTTGATACGCTTCTCCAGAAGTTCGTAATCCAGGGTGGCTTCTTTCACGTATTGACCACGATAGCCCATTATCTCATTATGCTGAAGGTCTTCTGGGACTGTTTTCTTTGCGTTGAGTGAATAGATGCTAGATGGCCTCTTAACCCATGGAGTGTATATCTGCGTCCCAATTCACATACTATCCCTCAATGCCTCTAAATGCAAACCAGTCAGCTTCCTGTTGGTCAGCGCAGTGAATTTGCATATAAAACTTGAACCTGATGTGAAATCTGTGAGGGGAAATTCCTGATTGCATGGATTCCTATTAAAATGACTGGATTTTGCTCACAGAAATTCTCCGAACAATGATAAATGTCTGCACCAGTCAACTGCGAGAGGCCTTTTCCTTTATCTGATTTGCAGTCTCAGCATTTTTATCACATTATTAATGTTATTATTATTATTATTCTTTAAAGAAAACTACAGATATAAAATGATTTAAAATGTCACAGGGCCTGTTTATACCTGGTCACTTCATGTGTTTTTCCTGAGCTTTTAATGAAGATGATTGTGTGTTGAGCGTCTAAGACTTACTTTCAGTGTCATTTGCGGCAGTTTGCCCATCAGCTTGCTGAAGAGATACACCTCTACTCATCTGCGGCGCGTTGCAGTAGCGCTGTCATATCTGGCTATAACATCATATAGCCTATAACATGCTCTCAGATGCTTTTTTTTAACATTTTGGGAGGAGTAAAATTTACATATGTGGTTTCAACAACCAGATGCATTTACACTTGTCCAGTTTCATTTGGAATGTGTCTCAAACCACCTCCTGAAGTGGTTTAAGTGTAAATCCATCTCGAAAGCGTTTCGGAGGGCATACCTGATCTTTTCACAACCGGATAGCTATCCGATCAGAGAAAACACATGAAGTGACCAGGTGTAAACAGGCCCACAGTCACATTCAGCCAACATAAGAATAATATTCAATCAATTTTTACCATTTTACTGAAATATTCACAGGAATCTTTAGTTCGTTCCTATGGGATTCTTGAAAGCTTGTTGAGTTAGCAATAGTAACCTAGAGGGATGGAGCTTAGTGAAGGATCAGTTACTCTCCATGTTGAAGGCACTTACATGCTATGTCAAGTCTTGATATGTCACAAGGAAGAAAAGCACAAGCAATGGAAATGACCCTCCGTTATGCAACCAAAACTTCAGTTGTGATTTCAGAAATCTTTTTCAACCACACCATCCGAACACATAGGGCTGGGCGATACAGCTAAAAAAAATATCACGATATAATGTTTCATATTGATCGGTATTGATAATTATTGAAAAAATTTCAGTAGAAAAAAAATGTTTGAATTTAACCAATGCATTTTTAATTAAGGCAAACAACAAATAATTTAAAAGAAAGTAAAATAAAATTTTATTAAAATATTTTATATGAAGATTAAATAAATCAGTTAAAGAAACTTAAATTGAGAAACTTTTTTTGTTTGTTTCAAACCGAGATCACAATTCTGAATGTCAACTAAAAGAAATAACGTAATTTAGAGGTTCTGACAAAATGTGCTGCAGTCTATTTTAAAATTTTAAATATATTTGAATTATTTTAAAAAAAAATCTTCAATGACACGCTCATAAATACTCTCATTTCATTACTGGATGAATCAGTGTATTTGAAAGAATTTGTTAAATGAAGATTCAACGTCAAATACATTTTTTAACAGTCACTTGTCACTTGAAACAATGTAATCGATAAATGCGTGATTTTCAGCACGTTCAAGTTTCTTTCAAAAGATTTGCTCTATTTTGATCGATAACATAGTCATTAGTGTTTTATCTGAACTATAAACTTTTATCTCAGTACTTCTGTGATAACATGAATATTTGTAGCACAGAAATAAAGATACTGTGTGATTGAAAGCACTGTTTGTGCAGCTGTTAATACCGACATAACAACTGCTCTCTCAAGACAAACTTTGAAGTAGATCAACTGTAAGACGTAAGGAAACCATGAAACTGCCACACTGACGAGCTGATATGTCCTTTTTTTTAAAAAAAATTTTTA
This sequence comes from Mylopharyngodon piceus, assembly GCA_039654765.1. NCBI lineage: Eukaryota > Metazoa > Chordata > Actinopteri > Cypriniformes > Xenocyprididae > Mylopharyngodon > Mylopharyngodon piceus. The sequence goes on from CM077442.1 coordinate 45,497,144, forward strand.
TTCACAATCTCCTCGTCGCCGGCACGTACAGCACTCGTTTTCATGTGTTTGTGTGTTCTGATTTCACGTGGCGATTGCGCTACTGAACTCCACAGCAACTTGTTTGCTGTCACTCGTAGCGCGTCATTTAAGTGAAACTATATCGAGAGTTATATCGAACATCTTTTCTATCGTTATCGATTAAGATGTACCGTCGATAAATATCGATACCGTTTTATCGCCCAGGCCTACGAACACATTTTATTTTTATCGGGTGAGTATAATCACCCTGAACTGTATGTGGTAGTCTTGGAGTAAAGTCATTGAAAGTACAAAATTCTCTCCATTCCATTTTATGGGTTTCTTTTAATGCGTTCATTGTGTTAAACACGTCTGCAGGACCAAGCATTTCAGGTGTTGTGTACTTTCCTAAAGCTACACCATTAACCCACTTAATGTAAAAATCATCTCTGAAAGATATTTTTCTTTTATCAGATTGGAAGAGGCAGCACTGGAATGTATTTTTCTTCATAATTGAACCAAATCCTCCCAATAAGCTTGAAATGTGTTTCCCATCTGTGGGGGTATTTTAATCCTGTGCTCCCACTGATAAGATGCGGTGGATCTTGTGGCATGTTTTCACTGTCTGAGCAAATCAAATGGACTCCAGCGCAGGGGGTTAGACAGCAGGGTTTGAGAGGTGGGCATCATTATGAGCTCGCAGGCCTGACGCTGACTCAAACCGGACAATTAGAAGCAGATTGTGAGCAGTGGGACGTGACTCGGGCAAAACCTCTCCTTATCTGTGAAGTCTGATAACGAAGTCTGCTTTTTGTCATAATTAAAGCTATATATTTATATATAATTCTCCCCCCTGCTGTACCAAACCTGTACCGAACTGTGACTTCAATACTGAGGTAAAATAATTTAACTCAAATTACTGAAACATGTGAAATTTTGTCATTAATGTAATTTACGTCACGCATATGGATGATCTTAGAAGTCGGGAGTTTATCACTCTGAGCATCTACAATGGCGCAAGCACCTGTGACCCTGTTAGGCGGAAATTTCTATTCTAACCCTTTAACCCAAGCTCTGTCATATTCTGGGACTGTTTCTGAAGAGTGCAAGCCCTCACACATCGCGCTGTCTGAAATACAGACTGTATAGCCAGATGATATGCAAACCTCATTTCTCGGCTGTATAAAGCAAACCAGCGTCTCGCTAGTAAAGTTTTGATGGATGAGGATTGCAATCAAGGTAAAGATACCTCTAGATGCCTTGATCACACATTTTATTTATGCACAGACACATTTCAGTACATTCACATTGTTTCCACACACATTCAGGATAATGTTTTGATTTTTCATGTGTATGTTGCTGTGTTTAGTAATTCTGAATGGATCCGTGTACTGTAGTAGGTATATGCATCATTTGATTATTTGGTGTCCCTTTTTGGAAAGACGCCTAAATTTACCTTAAGAAAAGCGTGCATAAAATACAGTTTTGTGAGAATCACCTAGTTTACTTTACTGGATATAGCAAATGATGACAAAATGAACGTGTTAAACAAGATAAAGGGCCCTACCATAAACCTAGCGTAATGCGGCGCCAGGCGCGACGCAAGTATTTTTTGCTAGTTTCAGCCCGACGCGGTTATCATTTTCACGTCCTGTGCCACGTTGTTTAAATAGCAAATGCATTTGTGCCCATTTGTGCACCCATGGGCGTGCTGGTCTGAAAACGAGGTGTGTTCAGGCTCATTGTTGGCGCTTTACTATTTTGAGGCAACTAAAAACGACTGCGCCATTGACCAACTGAAACCTGGTCTAAAGTCAATGGCGCAATATTTGTTTTGTTATTTAAAGAGCGCGTTAGTAATAAGCGCCTATATGCGGGTGCACAACGCGCGTACACACGCAGGAAAGCGCAGCAGCACACATAAAACGATAAAAATGCTTTGGTGGAATCCGGCTTTTCCCGTAGATGGTCTGCTCGCGCGCTTTAACCTCATGCACGAGCAGATCCGTTTCCTCACTAGAGAAGCGTTCAGTTTTTCCGCTTGCAAATTCCACCATGTAAATAACGAATCCGCTAATTTTTTTTTTTTTTTTTGACCTTTTTATAACAAAGTTTAGTTCAGGTTGTAAAATGGCATGTGGTGTGAGTCCCCAAAAACTAAAAACTATTAATACTTTTCACTTCATGGTTGCACCACGATATTGTCATTACATTTAAAGATGTGTTGGAAATTATATACATCTTTGACTTTAATGATTTAAGGGTTGATGATGGTTTTAATTATCCTAAATCTACTGTTCCAGCATGAAAATTCCTAGTTATGAACAGGCGATTCTCATCAAAAGTGCAAGTAAAAATGCATTTGGCCTAACAAGTAATTTTCTGTTCAGTTTTTTTTTTTTTTTTTTAAACCAACATAACTACAAAAAGTATATTTCTAAGAACCCTTGCTTTTATTTTTATTTTGGTATGTAGCTTGTGACCTACTACATTTTTGCCTAAATTATAGTTTATGTAGTTTATCATTGATTTAATCCTCCCATTGTCCCATAAACTCAGTTTGGGTTGTACATGGTGTAATTACTGTGATTTGTTTTTTCACTGATTGCATCTTTGGACATGATTATTTAGGAAATTGAATTTTCCCAAATACTCACATGGAGCCAATTCAACTCATAGACTAAAGCAGGACTTGTAATGTGAGCCTATATTCATTCAAATAGCATTTCAGCCCTTGGGACAAAACCCTTGCACAAAACAAACCCAAAACCTAGCCAATTTCCAAAAGCAAAATCTATAAATAGACCAGCACCCCTGTTTTACTCCAGGTTCCCTTTGTGGTTTCATAACACCCAGCATAAGTCACTCCTTTATTCATTATGCAAGTAATATTAACTTTTCTCCATCCTTTACGACACTAACTCTGTCAACACGCTGTCACTCTTTGCTTCTCTTATCGTTTTCTCCTGCTTGTTGAAAAAGGCAGCGCTGCTCGGTTGACCTCATGAGCGTTATCACATCTGATGTATTGAAGTGCATTTCTGTTTTTAGTTTCTTTTCTGAAACCGGACTGAGCCTGTATACTGAGTGACAGTCACTTTATACAGACTAAGCTTGTCTACATAAGCTCAGCTTTATCAGTGATTCTGAGAACATGCAATCATGTGATCTTTATGCATTATTTTCCAATGCTCTCTCAACTCCTCAACCTAGATATTTATCAGTGGTGAATAACAAAGAATTAAGAAACAGAGCCCTGCAATCCCCCATCAGACACTCTGTCCATCTCCTCTGAGGACATTGGATTTTCAGTGTTCGCTCTTTGCTGTTCTTTTTCCACGCTGTCAGGCAGTAAATAACTCACCCCAACTTGAAAGTATGAACTTGAAATGATGCTCTGTGAGGGAACCGTTTTTTTAGCAACTGCTCATGTTACTTGGTTTTAATAAATAATATTTTAATCAGTCAAAATATAAATGAATATAATATACTGTAAAGTTATAATATTGATTGCTTTTTGATAATACAAAGATATGCCTTTAACCCAAAAAGTGTGTAAATATCAAATGGAAATATTTTAATTGAAGGCCGTAACCATGTCTTGAACATTGGGGGCGACCAAAGTGAACAAACTCTGAACGCACGAGCGCTCTTCTTCGTGAGCATTTGAGTATGTGGTTAAAAAATAGCCTAGAGTGCCATCTGATGTTAAAAACTAAGCTCAGAATCTATTTGTGATGCATTTGGAAAATATCAGAAATGATCCACGAATCGCAATACATCGATAGTATTGTCCCAGCCCTAAATAATACAGAACTCCTCATTTCAGAAGTCCACCACACGTCACTGTTGTTAGGGGTTTGTTATAAAGTCTTATAATAAACATGCTGATTAGAGTCTGTTTAAATTCAAAGACATTATGAGTGAATCTGACCCAGATGTTGATTCTTCCGGAATCACGTCCAGGTCTTATCTCATGTGATTGCTCTATGCTTGTCCACCAACTCGAGGAGTACCTCAGCCACATGGAATTCTGTTTAGCCCAGACTTTTTAAATTATTTTTTTGATTGTTTTCCGTTTCAGGTCTCAAAGACGCTGGAGGCAGATGGTGATGAAGATGAGGAAGAGGAAGATGAAGAAGAGAAGGATGGTTTGATCCAGCCAGCTCAAATTTTTGCACCCAAAAGTTTGATTCTTGTCTCCAGACTGGATTACCCAGAAATATTTAGGGTAATCTATCTATCTATCTATCTATCTATCTATCTATCTATCTATCTATCTATCTATCTATCTAATATCCATCCATCAGTCCAATATCCGTCCGTCCATCCATCCATCCATCATTCTGTCGTTCCATCTATCCATCCATCCATCCATCCATGGAATTATTTCAGTGTTGATTATATATCCGTCCATCTGTCTATCTATCCATCTAACCATCTATCCATCCATCCATCCATCCATCCATGGAATTATTTCAGTGTTGATTATATATCCGTCCATCTGTCTATCTATCCATCTAATCATCTATCCATCCATCCATCCATCCATCCATGGAATTATTTCAGTGTTGATTATATATCTGCCATCTGTCTATCCATCCATCCGTCTATCCATCCATCCATCCATCCATCCATGGAATTATTTCAGTGTTGTTCCCTTATCTATTTGTGTCAAACAGTTCTGATCATTGGAAATATCCTGTTTTATCTCTCTGTAAAACACCACCTGAAGTACGGCAGAACAGCCAACTAGTGAGTTCTTTAGCAGACCGTACAATTCCTAAGTGACCAGTAACTTTAGTTATTAGGCAAAATCCATTTTTACTCACGTGTTCGATGAGAATCTCTTGTTCATAATTAGGAATTTTCATGCCAGAGCTTTAGTTGGATTTAGGATAATTAAAACCATCACTGGGTTGGGAACGATATTGATCATCGGCCTTTAAATCATTAAAGTCAAAGACTTATGTCTGCTGATGGAATAAAAACAGGGATTACAGAGACCGAGAGGAATATCACAGGAGCTCAAAAGCAGGAAATCCACTCCATCCAAAGTTTTATGCAGACTGCCTGCCTCAAGTTTTTGTACTTTTGGCCTACATACATGTATTTGACATGAGCTATGCCTGTGAATAAGTTAGTTGAGCTGTATTACTTGGTAAAGGACCAAATCTTTATAGTAACACACCATATCCCATTGTTTCTCAATGTGCCCATTGTAGAGGGCACTGTTATGCCCTGCTGGACAAGTTGAATGTATTTTTTTTTTTCTCTCTCTCTTTTCTTAGGGCTGCTTGGGATTGATCTACACGGTGTACATAGATAGTCTGAGCTTCCCTCTGGAAGGACTGGTGGCAAACCTCTTCACATGCTTGGTTCCAGTGGCTGGAGGTTCCCAGGTCAGACATTATTTTAACCAAAGAATTCCTCATCAGTCTCGACCCTGACCCCTGTGGATATCCGAGCACACAGAGGGTTAGCCAGGGTTCATACGTGTACCTGTATACCTTGAGGACGGCATCTTACGAGTGTCTCACATTCCTCATTGTTTTCATTGGAGAATCCTGAGAGGTGGAAAGGGCTTTAGGGGTCAGTGAGAGAAACCTTGTTGTTTTGTTTAGAGCTAAAAAAAAAATTAATAAATATATCTCTCATGTTCTGGTTTGAGCATCGCAGTTCCCCTCACTTTTATGTGTCTCATTTTTCTTTTTGGTTTCAGCAGCTGTGAACAAATCTGTTCTCAAACCGTATGTTTTCTCTTCAAACACAGTTTCTAAATCCACTACTCTTTATTGTACACTGCGCTCATATAAATCAGGCTAAATTAATAAATCATCAAATAGATATTGTTAAACAATCTAGACATTGGTTTCAGGGGAAATATATATATGCAGACTGCAGAGTTTTGCAGGCTCTCGTGTTGAAATCCTCTGCTTATTATGTTATTTTTGATGTAATTCACCAATACATTTAAAAATTCCCCCAGAAACCATTACTTTCCCAGCTGGATTGGGACATCATGGTGATCAAACAGGGTTTAAGTTATAAGCAAACCTCAGGAGAGGTATATATTCATCTTTCAGTGTGAGTCTAACTCCATCCACTTGGAATGTGTCATGAGACTCCGGCACGCATCTGTTCATGAAACAGTCCATGTGCATCTTATTGGCTCTGTTTAATGCACGTCCGCTCTGGAAATAAAAAAATAAAAAAAAACGTACTAAACCTTAAACTCTTAAGGTTCTTAAAAAAAAATAATAAAATAAATGATAAAAATATTAATAACAATGTTTATTATGATTCCAGCCTGTATTCTACTTCTTTTTGTGTAGCTTTGAGGTGTGATTTGGTATTTGCTGTTATTTACGTCATGCTTTTGTTCAGTCCAGAATGTTTTTGTTGATGTTCTCAGAAGCTCTTTTCATTGGGAGCGGGGGACCGGCAGCTCATCCAGACCCCCCTGAATGACAGCCTACCAGTCAGCTGTAAAAGCGTAGCGCTCCTCTTCCAACAGCTAGGTGGGTACCTTTTACTTTTATAGGGGTATACTGTATACAGTGTATATTTCATGGTATACTTCTTCCATGTCAGCTCTTAACTTTTCTCTGACACATTTTTTATCTTTTCCATATTTATGCAGACATCTCCTGTCCTTTATAGTTCCGCTTAATGTCCCTTCCTGTAAACATGTTTTTGTAGAGAGGAGTCATATGAGGAGAACAGGGAAAAACATTTTTTTTTTTTTTTTTTTTTACATTTCTTCTTAAAAACAATATAAATTATACCTGACACTGTATATATGCTGAATGCTTATAATTTACAGCAGAGCCTACATAGATAAATTCTCTATATTTGTTTTCATAGGCTTTATGTTACACATTGTTTGGAGGACAGCATTGGGCAGGATGTGTAATAACATTGTTTAAAATAATGGATTAAAATGAATTTTTAATGTATAAGAATTTTTAGATTTTTCATCCGATTAATCGATTAGTTGCAGCCCTAAAGTACATTATGATTAATACTTTGCTTATTAGATATACCTGCAACATTTAAGCCGTAAATAAACTATAAATATTATATAGATTATGTTCACTACCTGTCTAGCAATGTATGTTTATGCTGAAATATAATTAAATAACAGTGATTTTTTTTAAAACATCTATCGCATGTCATTATATATAGTGAGTTGGCTCACGCGATTTATGTTTCACGCTTCAGAACTTCCATTACACTGTAAACCCGAATAAATTGGGCTAACTCGAAAAATTTGAGGTAATCGGTTACATCAAGTTTTTTGAGTTATGATGTTCCCAATTTTAAGTAAGCAGAACTATCAAGTTTTGAGTTTGCAGTACTCATGCATGTTAATTGCTCCTAACTTGAAATACTGAGTCTCATACTGAACTTTTTTATTTTGAGTTCTTGCAAATCAGATGAGTTATTTAGAAACACAAAGTTTAAGTAAGATTTTTATTTTGTACATTTTTATTGTTCTTAACTTGATATTTGAGTACCCTAATTTATACATTTAACTTAAAATTATCAGGTTATCTCAACGTAAATATTTTGCTAGCTATAACAAAATAATTCAGAAAATTCCAACTTGCTAATTTGCTAACATGTTAACAATTGCATTGTGAGTACAGCAACTTAAAACACGTAACTTACCTGCTCTCAAACTAAGCAGCATAATAGTAACTCTCCAAAAACCCACATTAACATAAACTCTTCTAAATTAGCATAACAAAACATTAATCACTACTAAGTCTCCCACTTAACATTAATCTTGCACAAAAAACATTATATAACACTTAATTTTAGCATTTGCTCTCCCTTTCAAGTGCCATGTGCAAAGCATGCTGGGAAATAGAAATCCCAGTCCAGTTTCAGTTAAACTTAAGTTAGTCTAAATTAAAAGAAATGAGTTCATGCAACTCAAAACAATGAAACGGTTCAGTTTACTTGAAATACGTCAGTGCTATGAACTCAAAAGAAAAAGAAAGTTCAAAATACTCATAAAAGTTAATTTAACTGAACGAATTTGTTTAATTTAAGTTTGTCCTACTCATAATGAGCATCGATGCTCCCTGGTTTTCATGTTGCACTGTGGGACTTTTCAGGGAGCGAACGTGGAAGGATTTTGCATTTGAGACAGCTCTTAAAATGGCCGACTCCCTGATCAGTGCCCTGACTACTGAACTAGGCAGCTGATTGAGATGCACCCTAGGTCACTAATCAAATAAGTAAATTTGTGACATTGTGAAGTCTTTGTACAGATGGTCAGATGTTTTTGCTTCCATTGAATAACAAGATACTCTTTAGATTTCCTTCTCAAATCTTGCTAGAGAACATGATCGCTTGGATTATACAAACTTGTGCAGTTAATTTCAGCTAAAATGAAGTGCGTTAAAGGGAGACACACACCAAAAATTCTGACATTCATGTTCCTTTTTCAATTCAACTTTTTTCACTCAAGTTGATATGCTGCTAATGTAATTGGTAATGGAAACATTTGTATTCAATTTGAAGAATGCAATATGTGAAAACCTGCGGATAGATTTGTTTTTATTTCTGTAAGAAAAATGTCAATTTTACTTGCTCCGCTGTGATGAAGTCACATTGGCTGAACGTTTCGTTCTGTATGCATGCAGAAGTACACAAGAACAACTCTTTCCACTCAATGGTCTTTCACAACCTGTGAATGCACACATGGTTTTGAAAGGGTACAGTCATCAGTCAAACGTGTCAAATTTTGTTACACAAAGACAAAAAATAAGTATCAAAAAAAATTTAGCATGACGGAGCACAACTGGAGCACAACACGCAGCATTTGGACAGACGTGCACGCAAGACTTTATAACTGATGCGTTATATAGTACTACCGTCCAGCTGCAAATCAGTCTTGGACTAATTAACACCATGTTAACATTTTAAGGGCATTTGTCAGCACGTACAATTCGATTTTTCAGATTGAACAAGCAGAGCACGTTCTAAATCTGTCAAATAAAATCAGAGGTTTTTATTCGGATGTTTTCTTCACCTCGTGTTATGGAACTGGAGAAATTAGTTTCACCCTTTCCCCCCCTTTTCCTTGTTTCGTGTCATATAACATTGTTTTGTAATTATACTGTGCACTATTTTTAAGATTGCTCATGATTTATTTTGGCCAGAATTTGTCTTGAACTATTCAACTTAGAAGTGGGCTAATGTGGAGTTTTTCATTGCAGTTCACTGAGGTTTCTCATATTTTACGGATTTATGTAGATCTCTGATTAATGATGCTCTTACTAAACAATCTGTTCAGAGTCTCTTTATAAACCTGATGACCCTCGAAGCAGCGTGGTCTTTTGACTTTATCACATGACCGTCTCTCTAAAGTGCTTTGATATGAGCGACAGTCGCCTCGTCATCTTAAAGGGTGATCCTCACAAAGCTTGTCAAGAACTGGATCATGTTTCACCCCAAAATCTCCAAAAGAAAAAAGGAATTATATGAAGAAAATATGTTTTGTTGTTGTCTTTTTGGGACCTTTAAAATATTCCAATTGACATTTCCTTCCTTCACCACTGAGGTGAAGTGAATAACACTGATTATCTCTTCATTACGGCACCTGTTAGTGGGTGGATATATTAGGCAGCAAGTGAACATTTTGTCCTCAAAGTTGATGTGTTAGAAGCAGGAAAAATGGGCAAGCGTAAGGATTTGAGCGAGTTTGACAAGGGCCAAATTGTGATGGCTAGACGACTGGGTCAGAGCATCTCCAAAACTGCAGCTCTTGTGGGATGTTCCCGGTCTGCAGTGGTCAGTATCTATCAAAAGTGGTCCAAGGAAGAAACAGGCGACAGGGTCATGGGCGGCCAAGACTCATTGATGCACGTGGGGAGCGAAGGCTGGCCCGTGTGGTCAAATTTCTCAAGAAGTTAAAGGGTTAGTTCACCCAAAAATGAAAATTCTGTCATTAATTACTCACCCTTATGTCGTTCCACACCCGTAAGACCTTCGTTCATCTTCAGAACACAAATGAAGATATTTTTGATGAAATCCAATGGCTCAGTGAGGCCTCTATAGACAGCAAGGTAATTAACACTTTCAGATGCCCAGAAAGCTACTAAAGACATATTTAAAACAGTTCATGTGACTACAGTTCTAGTCGACTTTATTCAACAATATCTAGTGATGGGCGATTTCAAAACACTGCTTCATGAAGCTTCGAAGCTTTACAAATCTTTTTTTTTTTTTTTTTAGAATCAGTGATTCAGAGCGTGTATCAAACTGCCAAAGTCATGTGATTTCAGTAAAAGAGGCTTCGTTACATCATAAGTGTTTCGAAATTTCAGTGGTTTCAGTGGTTCACCACCAGCGTGACCCTGTAATGTAATGTGTAATGTATAATGTAATATAATATAATATAATATAATATAATAAATACAATAAATACATCATCTCTTGCTTCCCAAGATGTCTTAAGATGTTCTGGGAGAAACATACCAAACGAACTTCACTGGATGCCTGTCAATATCATTAGAATCTGCTCTTTGTCCTCCAATAGAAAGTTCACAAGTGGGGTTGTAAGACGGTCATGATCTGTGACCTAACAGAGGAGAAAACACCATCCCAAATACCATTCTGTGTGCATGGTCTCTGATAAGAGCATAATGTCAGTATATCATCCTCCCTGATGTCTGGCACTTCTGGGATCTGATCTTAAGGTTACCTAAGCCTGTAATATCCCAACAACATGCCGACCTACATGAGCTAATAAAAATGTCATCTTGATCTCCTTTGTATAATTTATGCTCTACCTCATCTCCATTGTTCTCCTCTGTGAATCAACAGCAGATTTATCAGCAATCAGACCTGGCTCGGAGCTTGTCCTTGGCTAGACTGCATATTTTTATATGGGTTATGTCAACATTAGCGCCCTATAATAAACTGCGTTCTCAAATGCAGATGCAAATCATCATCTTACCGTGGATTTACGCGATTAACATCTTCAACATCACGCTCAGCTTCAAGCGTTAATCAAATAAGGACCACAGGAACACTTGTCTGTCAAATCGGACGGCCGTTTCCTCTCGCCGCCTGCAATAGGACATCAGCGCAGATGACTTTTTCCACATTTCCTTCGCCTCACAGAGGTCACATCGGAGTCTCTCCATGAGAAATGGAGGAAAAGGAACATGTTTGCCATCATAAGGCTCAGTGTTTATTGTTTGCAGCCTTTTCTGTCCCTGTCCATGCATGGGTCAGAAATGTGTAGCCATTCCAAAAGATAAGTAAATGTCACAAGGTCAGGACGCGTTATACTGGATGCCTCACAAACAAGATTATGAAATGTTTGGGGCAGGAGATGACATTGAGATTCCAAGGAACAATCAGGAGCAGCTAGTCATTCCTGTAGGCAATTACGATTCAGCATGTCACACGTTCACGATTATTTATTAAGTTTCTAAAACAGGTCGAATGGAATGACAAGTATGCAATTGACTTCACGTTCCCAAACATTTCATCCTCTCTTTGCTCATTGTTGGATTCAGGTATTTGGTCAACAGGACAGACAATGTGAATTTTCATATCTTGTTCCTGTTTATTGGTGCGTATCAGAGTTTGACACAGACATAATGGGATCGCTGACCCCGGCAGCACTGCGGATACGTCTGTTAATGGCCGGCTGGCTGTTTTTGCCGAGCGTGTGATTGATAGTCTCAGTGGTATGTTGATGACAAACAAAAACAGGATCTGTAAACTTTTATCTCTCACTCTTTCCGACGACTCCCGTTGAGGAGTTTGGTGTATAATTTATGTCGCCATTTCATACTTGCCATTCTTGAGGCATTTTTGCATCATCATAATGGAGACAGATAAGCACATGAATTGGCCCCTCAGATAGCGTTGTTTATTTGCATGCATCTCTGTGTTGTTTTAACATCAGATTCACTGAGTTATGTAAAACAACGGGAACAAGCCCAGAAAATCACAATTTCAACACATTGATAACAACCAGTGGCTTGGACATTATCTTTGTTATTCATTACTTGCCAAAAAAGTAAAAAAAATCATATACAAGATATATTGGTTTAATTATTTTACTTGTAGATTAACTTAAAAATTTGCCCAAGAAACACAGTCCATTATACTGTAGCAATCGGCCTAGAAACTAGATGAAGATTGCAGCAATATAATAACAATTTATGCATAATTGGTATTCATCTGCAACCTTTTTACTGGACTAGTTAGCTAACATATTTAATTATGGTGGATATCTATTTTATTCCTTTTTCCCCATCTATTAAGTTCTCTGTCATCCAGCTCTTTCATTTTATACTTGGTATAAAATTTATCTTGAATTTTTTTAGTAAAAATTATTTACTTTTGCTTGTCCTCAATGGGTGTCAATTATTATTTCCTTAAATTTGTACTTCGTTTTCCCTGTTCCGTTTGCCTGAGTTCTCATCCTTGTTTGTTACTGTGGTTTCTAATTGAGTTACGCACCTGGTTCTTGTTCTGTTGATTATCTTCCCTGTGTATTTAAGTCCTGAGTTCTGTCTGTTCACTGTTCAGTGTCGTTAAAATTTATGTTTGGTTTCATTTTCTCCTATGTGGATTCCTGTTCTCCTGAGTATTTAAAGTAAAAAAGACTGTTGAATTATATCTTCTTTGTTGAACTTGCTTGCTTAATGGCAAATGTGACATTCGCAGTATATAGTATTGTGATGTACAGTTGTGGTCAGAATTATGATCAAAGATGGCTGTAAAAATAAATCTGCATTGTTTATCCTTTAGATCTTTTATTCAAAAAATGCGCAACATTCTAAACTTTCATCGAAGTAAAAGAATGGAAAGTGGTGGGAAATCACATTATGAAATAAATGTTTCTCTCCAAAATATGTTGGCCACAATTATTGGCACCCCTAGAATGTTTTTATGAGTAAAATATCTCTGAAGTATATTCCCATTCATTTTAACATGTTTTAGCACACCAGGATGACTAGGAACATGAAATTGTCTAGCCGTGACTTCCTGTTCCACAGGAGTATAAATATGAGGAAACACAAAGGCCAAACTCCCTTAATCATTCATCACAATGAGAAAAACCAAATAATATAGTTCTCATGTGCAGCAAAATATTGTTGAGCTTCACAAAATAGAAAGTGGCTGTAAGAAAATAGCTAAAGCATTGAAAATCCCCATTTCCACTATCAGGGCAATAATTAAGAAGGTCCAATCAACTAAAGATGTTACAAATCTGCCTGGAAGAGAACGTGTATCTGTATCGTCCTAATGCGCGGTGAGGAGGAGACCAAAGACTCTCCAAGGATCACAGCTGGAGATTTGCAGAAAATAGTTGAGTCTCAGGCTCAGAAAGCCTAAAAAAATGATCAAACAGCACCTACATCACCACTTGCCATTCAGGAGGGTTTCAATAAAAATCCTCCTCGCTCATCCATAAACAATCTCCAGCATATTCAGTTGTCAGACACGACTGGAACTTCAAACGCGACCAGCTTATATGGTCAGATGAAACTCAAAAAATAGCTTTTTGGCAGCAAACCCACCAGATGGGTTTGGTGCAAACATAAAAAGTGCAGTTAAGTATACTGCCGGATCTTTAATGTTGTAGGCCTATTTTTCTGCCAGAGGTCCTGGACATCTTGTTCAGATGCATGGTATCATGGATTCTAGCAAATACCAATCAAAACCAGACCAACCTTGGACAGAAATCTTGTAATGGGCCGTGGTTGGATCATCCATCAAGACAATTATCCAAAACAAACATCAAAATCAACACAAAAATGTGTCACTGAGCACAAAATGAAGCTTCTGCCATGGCCATCCCAGTCTCCTGACCTGAACCCTATAGAAAATGAGTGGGGTGAAGTGAAAAGGAGAAGCACCAACATGGAGCTGGAAATCTGAAGGATCTGGAGAGATTCTCTTGTCAGGTGTTCTCCAAACTCATCAGGCATTATAGAAGAAGACTCAGAGCTGTTATCTTGGCAAAAGGAGGTTGAAAAAAGTATTGAATAAAAGGGTGCCATTAATTGTGGCCAACATGTTTTGGAGAAAAACATATCATAATGAGATTTTCCCCACATTTTCAATTGTTTTACTTCAATGAAAGGTTAGATTTTTGAATAAAAGATCAAAAGGATTAACAATGAAGATTTATTTTCACAGGCTTCTTTGTTCATATGTACCAAGGGTGCCAATAATTTTGACCACAACTGTATGTATCGTGATAAATATCATATCATGAGGTAGTGGATGATATTTAGACTTCGTAATAAACACTGTCATGTTTTCAGAAACAAAGAAGGTTCTTGAATACATTTGAAGAAAATGATGCTCAGCAAATATTTCTTCAGAAATGTGTGTTGTTTTTTATGTTTTCCAGGAATACAGAATGTTCTTAGTCTCTTTTGTGCGGTTCTGACGGAGCACAAGGTTTTGTTCCATTCTTCCAGCTATCAGAGACTAGGAGAGGCCTGCCGTGCCTTAGAGACCCTCATGTTTCCTCTTAAGTACAGGTGGGGTCAATATCGAATGTTACTGATATACCCTGAATAACTGACCTTCAGTTGCCTTGATAACAGCATCGCGTTTCATTAGCCAATCCAGTTCAATCTAAGTGCATTTCGTAAAAACTAGGACAACTGCTGCATCAGAAAAAAAGCTTGAATTAATGTGTGCTCTTTACAAATGATAAGCGTATAATTTTGCAAACAGTTCTATTTTTAGGCTCTTTTGCAACAGTATGTACTATTTTTGTGCTCTGTATGAGACGAGAACAGTCTGATGTTAACATCTGCTGATTGCTTGACGTGATGATCGTGGTTGCCTAACTCTCATTTGGACCACAGCTACCCCTACATTCCTGTCCTCCCATCTCGTCTGCTGGAGGTGTTGAGTTCGCCTACACCCTTCATCATCGGAGTGCACTCCATGTTCCAGAGCGAGATCCAGGAGCTGGTGAGCTCAAGGCCATACGGAAAGGCATTTGTCAATCTGCCTTAAAACAGGCAGTCAGATTCTGGTAACGCTGCTCCGTGACTCATTCTGTAATTTCTGATTGGTTTTGGTTTCTGTTTACAGCTCGATGTGATCATTGCTGACCTTGATGGAGGAACAATAAAAATCCCGGAGTGTATACACCTCTCCCAGCTCCCCGAACCTCTGTTGCACAATACTCAAAAGGCACTGTCCATGGTAAAAAAAAAAAAAAAACATTTTATGCACATACACATTATGAGGTCATGTCATTTCTTTACAGCGCCACTTGGGTTGCATTTTAAAGATTAAGTTCACCCAAAAATGAAAATCCTGTCATTAATTACTCACCCTCACGTCGTTCCAAACCCGTAAGACTTTCATTCATCTTCAGAACACAAATTAAGATCTGAGAGCTTTTTGTCCCTCCATTGACAGTAACTACCACTTTGACGCTTCAAAAAGTTCATAAAGAGATCTTAAAACTAATCCATATGAATCAAGCGACTTATTCCAAATTGTCTTGACTTGATCACTTTATTCACTGAACAGTGTTTTACTCGCATATAAATATTGATCAGCAAACAAAAAACAAAAGCTCAACCGAACCTGAATGACGCATGAGAACAAATCTCTTCCGGAAGCTCAAATGTGCTGCGTAACCAATGAGGTCCATTCTATGACTATGGAGGGACAAAAAGCTCTCAGATTTCATTAAAAAGATCTTCATTTTTGTTCTTAAGATGAATGAAAGTCTTACGGGTTTGGAACGACGTGAGAGTAATTAATGACAGAATTTTTCATAAACTATCTCTTTAAAGGGGACCTATAATGCCCCTTTTCACAAGATGTAATATAAGTCTCTGGTGTCTCCAGAATGTGTCTGTGAAGTTTCAGCTCAAAATACTCCACAGATCGTTTATTACAGCTTGTCAAATGCCTCTATTTGGGTGTGAGCAAAAACATGCCGTTTTTGTGTGTGTCCATTTAAATGCTGCTCCTGGCCCCCTTTCCAGAAGAGGGCAGAGCTTTAACAGCTCACAGACACACAGGCTAATGTTTATGATTGCTATCAAATGCTGTTATTTTTTCCAAAATATTGCTCGGACTGAAACGCTGCTTTTTTAGCAATCGAGCTTGCCAGAGTCAACTAATTAGCCAAGCTAACGAGACTCTAAATAGTGTTCAGTGCTCGTCTGTGCAGCCAACGACAGAACAGTTAGCATGCTTTGCTCAAACTTTTGCCATGGCCTAGAACTGACAACACCGTTGTCGCTTGCGAAAACAAAATGACGGCGCTGTGAGTGGAAACGTGCAGATTAAGGGCCGGTAATATAATAATAAGATCCCCTTCCTACGTCACAAGGGGAGCGAAATCTGAGCAGCTCGTTTTTTTCACATGCTTGCAGAGAAAGGCTTGCCAAAACAAAGTAACTGGGTTGTCCTTTTTCACGTTTTCTGGGTTGGTAGATGCACCGGGGACCCGATTATAGCAACAGATTTTCATGATATGTCCCCTTTAAGTAGAAATATCATACAGAAGTTTTAGTAATGCAGAAGTTTACAGATTGGAGCAAAAAAACCTTGGGAGAAACCAGGCTCAGTCGGAGGGCAAGTTCTCCTCTGGCCAACAAACGAACAGTGCATGATTATGATTCAGGCAGCATTACAGGTCATAAGTCAGATTGGATCAAAATGACCATCGGAGGGATGTTTAATCAGATTATCTATACAACATGTATCTCCACTGACCTTGAGAAGTGTGCGTCAGGTGCGTTCGGTGAACATGCAACATTGGAACCCAATTTAAAAAGTCAAATTCAAATATCTAACAGATATGTAATGATATAATTTTATTTATGGTGCTAAAGCTGACTTTTCCAGGCCCTTTTGAAAAATGTGTTTTTCATCTGACAGCAATGGTATGAAGATAAGATAGGACTAGAGCCAGATCATATCCCCTGTTTACAGCTGGTATTAAAGGATTGATTAACTTTAAAATGAAACATTAACCCTAGGTGTATATGACTTTCTTCTTTCAGACAAACACAATTGGAGTTATATTAATAATCACCCTGATGCTCCAAAGCTTTATAATGGCAGTGCATGGAAACTACTAGTTTGAAGCTTGAAAAAAACGTGCATCCATCCATCATAAACGTACTCCACACGGCTCCGGGGGGTTAATAAAGGCCTTCTGAAGCGAAGCGTTGCGTTTGTGTAAGAAAAATATCCATATCTAACGCGTTATAAAGTAAAATATCTAGCTTCCGCCAGACCGCCTTCCGTATTCAACTTACGAAAAAAGTGTAACTGGTGTCGCATCAGTTACGCTTGTTTCGTAAGTTGAATAGGGAAGGCGTAGGATGTAGCGTAAGCTTTTTGAACTCCAGTCCGAGAGGCATTACACTTTCTTCGTAAGTTGAATACAGAAGGCGGTCTGGCGTGTTAAATATGGATATTTTTCTTACACAAACGCAGAAGGACTTTATTAACCCCCCGGAGCCGTGTGGAGTACGTTTATGATGAATGGATGCACTTTTTTGAGCTTCAAACAGGTGGTTTCCGTGCACTGCCATTATAAAGCTTGGGAGCATCAGGGTGATTATTAATATAACTCCAATTGTGTTCGTCTGAAAGAAGAAAGTCATATACACCTAGGATGGCTTGAGGGTGAGTAAAGCTTGGGGTAATTTTCATTTTAAAGTGAACTAATCCTTTAAGATGCATTTTGGTCGATCGGATCACAAGTGGACAACGCTAAATACAAGTGTAAACAGGAGCGTTTTGAGCTTGTCCACTTTCTACCGCTTCCAGAGGTAGTGGAAAACACATTCGACTGGATTGTTTCATAGTGTTAGACGCTCATGTGGTCGAATGTGTTCAAACAGCCACAAAACACCACCTACTCTCCACCTACTGATCTGAACATTATGGGAAGCGCGCTAGTCAGACGGGATTTAAACTTTGTCCGCTGAAGACCCAAGTTTGGTTTGAAGACGAAAAACGTACCAAGCACAATGTTATCTCGCCATTCCTGATTTCTAACACACACTCACAGCGTCCGGCTGGTCTTAAGGCTCATCAGTTCAGAAATGAATGCTGCTGCTCTCCGTGTGTTTTTCCGTCATCTCTGGGCGCATTCATATGTAAATTGTGCGAGCTTATTTTGTCCATTAGATCGAAAGATCTGAAAAAACCCATACACCTGCCCATAAACCCTCCCCTCAAAGAAATCAGGACAGTAGTGGTTGAAAGTGGACAAAAAGAGACAGATTAAAACACCAGGTGTAAACAGGGACATAGATATTTGGGACTGGGCTTTTTTGACTTCGACCACCTAGAAACCATCCTGAACCCTAGTAACTACATAGCAACACCATGGTATACCCACAACACCCTAATATCATGGTGGCCAGGTTTATTGGGAGAAAAAAAAGAAGAAGCTATAACCATTTGCTTTTGCTAGTGGTGCATAAATTCTTCTCACTTCACCTTTAAAAGGTCATATTTCATAATCTTTCCTCGGTAGCTAATCTGCATTTTCAACATGTACATGTTTGTTTGTTTTTTACACAGAATTGAAAGATTGTAGACATTCCATAAGCTATATTTGTGCCATTTGTCTTGTTCCCAAAGATAGCAGGATATTTCCTCACTCGAAATACCTTCTTTGTCTTCAGGTTTTGCACCCAGATCTGGACGGAGCAGATAATGCCTTCCCACCCCCTCGTTCTGCTCCATCCAACCTCAAACTGCTGGTAAGAGCTTCGTACGTCTGTTACAATCTCGCAAAGTAACACGTGAAAGTTGCGGACACGCATGTGGCCGACACGGGAGTCTCTTATTGGGTCTTCAGGGGGCTAAAATATCTGTTTGTTAAAGGAGTTTGAACTCCCATCACGTACGCAGTTTATTTTGAGGCGAGAAAATTTTCACGCTGACTCATTCCATTCTCATACGTTCATCTGGAATGATTCTCAGTCCCTTTCTATTCTGGCTTTCTTGTTTTTGACAGGATAAGGAGGTGCGGGCGGTCTTCCTGCGCTTGTTTGCACAACTCTTCCAGGGCTACAGGTCCTGTCTGCAGCTCATTCGCATCCATTCCGAACCTGTGATTCACTTTCACAAGGTGAGAAGAGGACGCTCATCTGCAACTTTATGATGTTAAAACTCGTTTGCAGAGTAAATGGCCCCATCAGCCCAAGAGCGATTAGGAGCAATTACTGTCATCATGCCAGATCAGTCCAGTAAACCTGCAAAAGGCTGCTCACATTCTTACATAATCACTGTACGAGAAGGATCTTCTTTTCAACAAGGGCTCTATAACAGTTCTGCAGGGGTCTGTGGACAGATATACAGTATAAAACACATTGGATATTCTTTAAGTTTACCAATAATTGAAAATTAATTTCCAAATGTGGTATATTAATGACCTGTAAAGGGAGTAGTTCTCCCAAAAATGCATTTACTCTCACCCATATGTCTTTTCTCTGTGAAAAACAAAAGGAGATAAGCATACTAGTCACTCAGTGAATGGCAACTGGTGCTTTCAAGCTTATATGGATTAAAAAACACTACAAAAATATAATGAAAGTAGGCCATGCAATGTTTCCGCTATACGTCTAGTCTTTTAAAGTCAAGGCACTACTGGCAAAACTGGTCAATTTTGAGATTTTGGGCTATTTTGCTTCCAAAACATGTCTTCTTTCAGACTAGTAGGAAGGAAACATCCAAAATACATATTCAAGCTTAATTTATTACACTCTCTATTTGCATAGATCAATTACAATACATATTTTTAAAGGCGGTTTTCTCAAAATGAGTTCTTCTCCTGCACTGAGCAAGAAATCTCCATTTCGGTAGCACATGCTTGCGGGAGACCAGACTTTACAGTTTTATTCCTGTCCATATTCTGAAGGTTTTAAAAGAGAGTTTTGTTTTGGCTGTTGACAGTATTTTTTATGGAAGCTTGTTTCCGCCACTGAATAAAAAATAAAAAGTTATAATTGCGACATTTTGACATTGTGACATTGACTTTTTTTCTCACAATTGCGAGTTTACATCTCGCAATTCTTACTTTTTTTCTCAGAATCATGTGATATAAATGCAATTGCGAGATATAAAGTCAGAATTGCGTGATATAAAGTCAGAATTGCGAGTTATAAAGTCCGAATTGAGTGATATAAAGTCAGAATTGCGAGATATAAACTCACAATTGCGAGTTATAAAGTCCAAATTGCGTGATATAAAGTCATAATTGCGAGATATAAAGTCAGAATTGCGAGATATAAAGTCAGAATTGCGAGATATAAAGTCAGAATTGCGAGATACAAAGTCAAAATTGCGAGGTATAAAGTCAGAATTGCGAGATATAAAGTCAGAATTGCGTGATATAAAGTCCGAATTGCGTGATATAAAGTCCGAATTGCGTGATATAAAGTCCGAATTGCGTGATATAAATTCCGAATTGCGAGATATAAAGTCCGAATTGCGAGATATAAAGTCAGAATTGCGTGATATAAAGTCAGAATTGCGAGATATAAAGTCAGAATTGCGTGATATAATGTCAGAATTGCGTGATATAAAGTCCGAATTGTGTGACATAAAGTCACAATTGCGAGTTATAAAGTCAGAATTACGTGATATAAACTTTTTTTCTCCCTCAGAATTGTGAGTTTATAACACGCTATTGCAAGTTTATATCTCACAATTGCAAGAAAAAAAGTCAGAATTGTGAGTTTATAACATGCAATTCTGACTTTATTTCTTGCAATTGTGAGTTTATATCCCACAACTGTGAGGAAAAAAAAGTCAGAATTGTGAGATAAAAAGTCACAATTACCTTTTTTATTTTTTATTTAGTGTCGGAAACCAGCTTCCATAATTTTCTGATTTCAAAATTCAAAACCCCCTCTTTAAAAACATTCAACTCATATGTCAACAAAATGAAGCGCTGACTGAATGATGTTCAGATTTATTTCCAGGAAATGTATGCAAATTAGTTCATATTTAATTAGATAAGGCTTCATTTCATATTTAAACACAAAAAACCTGTAATACATAACAATCGTCTTAATGTACTGTAATTAATCGACCTGGGTGATATCTGTGATGTCAGGGGGAAGTCAAGATATACAGTGAATAACGACATGAATTTCTGTCTGTTCCTCACACAAAGCTATCATATGCTGGCAAAATGAGTACAATGAGAACAAAAACGAGATAGTTATTTTCATATTCTCTATTAAAAAACCTTCAAAATGATGTATGATTTGTTGGAATCAGACTGAGCCTGTTTGAAGTTGATAGAGTCGATCTTGAGAAAAATCAAGTTAAAGTTTTCTAAAACAAAATCACCAGCAACCAAACCTTAAAATCCCTGGTAATAACACCAAATTTGACACAAACCAAGTCAAAACCTTTTTGTCCATGTTTAACATTAATGAAACAGACAGCCTATATATTAAGATCTACTGTACCACACGGATCTAATGTACAGTAATATTACACATCAGATGTTTTTCCCCAACAGTTAACTAAACGTTCACTTAAGACATAACAGATAATGTCTGTGTGAATACTCGCCAAGACAGATATTTTGAAATACTGTAATTCAGTGTAAATGTGTATATAGGGATCACGTGCTGTCTGAGGCGTCTTTGGATGCGTCAGTCAGCACGAGTAAGATCGTTTTGTTTACATCAGCATGAGTTTGAAAATCACATTTCATTGGTTCAGACTCATACCATCGAGAATTCACTATGATTATTGCTGCGCTTTACAACGATACCAAACTTGTGCTGAGAGGAAGCGCCGGTCATTGAGAAGCGAGAAGGAAAGGTACTCCTCTCAGAAAACATACAAATAAAGATACTTTTAGATGTTTAATTGCTATTTGGAGCATTGGGATCACTAGACGAGGAAAAGCTGAAATTCGACCAAATTTGACATTTTTCACTTTTTTTGCCTGTAGCTCGAAATTAACCCATGCGCATTCCCACTCATTTTTCCAGCACCATCTTGCTCTGAGCAAAGTAATTTGAATGCATCTGACATCACAATTATGACTTCACAACTCTTCACATAAGCAAATATTAATCTGATGACCTGTCATGTGATACATACTGCCGGACATGTCGCATTGATGTACGGAACAAACAACTCTGACTGGTTTGAAATACAGCGTTGTTTATCTTACCTTAACTTGAGGCGGTTTGCACTTGTACAAACACCTGCCTTTTCATAAACATGGTGGGTTTGGGTCAGAGCCAGAGAATGAAAGAATAATCTCACTAGATAAGCACCGAGCTTTGCCTTGTCCACGTTTTGCTTTGAAGTGCTTCAGTGCAAACGTAAGCGCTCATGCCGATGGTATCGCGGTTAGTTTGTTTAAAACACTTTGGTCCGTCGGATTGTCCCTGCAGTGAGCCATATGAAAAGTATCAAACTTGTATTCATAAGTGTTATTTCACCCCCCAAACTGTTTTTGTTTGTGTCGGCCAATGTCTCTGTGGCAACGTCTCAATACGACCCTCATAAAGCACCCCACATGGCTCAGATTATAGTACAGGAATGCTTCACTTCTCGAAACCAAGCATCTGCTCCTAAATTTACTGGCTAATGCTGCAGGGGATCTGTTTAAAATATACACGTATGCCTATCTTATTTGATGTATCTGGTGATGTGGATTACAAACATCAGACTTTGTTTCTTCTAGAGGTTGTTTTGCTCAGAAAAATCTCTCTGCATCATTTGAAGTGGAAGTTTACTTTGATCATCACTGTCCTTCTTTTCTCTGATATATACAGGCTGCCTTCCTGGGCCAGCGGGGCCTAATAGAAAATGACTTCCTGACCAAGGTATTGGATGGCATGGCCTTTGCGGGATTCGTGTCTGAACGGGGCCCTCCGTACAGAGCCTGCGATCTGTTCGATGAGGTGCAGTACTTCTTTAACAGTAATAGAGGTGTAGAAGTGCATCATTCATGGGCGCTCTCCAAATGCAAAGGCTGTTCAGAATAAGTTTCTTTTGGCCACATCACATGTAATTGCAGTGGAAAAGGTGGTCACACTTTATGTTAGCTGGCTAAATAACCATTTGATACAATATACTCAGGCTTGGGAGGGTTACTTTAAAAATGTATTCAAATTACTTCATAAAAAAAGTATTCAGTAACGTCATCCAAGTACCACAATATGAAAGTAATGTAATCTGATTACTTTTGGATTACTTTATATATATATATATATATAAAGAAAGAAAGAAAGAAAGAAAAATTTGGGGGGGATCAACTTTACTATAAATAAATTGCATTTTTACTTCAAGGTCACACACACACACACACACACACACACACATATATATATATATATATATATATATATATATAAGAAAGAAAGAAAGAAAGAAAAATTTGGGGGGGGATCAACTTTACTATAAATAAATTGCATTTTTAAATTTAATTTTACTTATTTCTTCTCAATTTCTGCAAGTTTTTAAAATGTTACACGTTACATACTTTTGAATGGGTCTCAACAATAAAAATATTTTACAAATCTGATCAATTATCTATTGGAATATTATTATCGTTGTTGTTGTTTAGAGCTTAAAAATATAAAAGTGACATCAGATCATAAACAAACTGAACAAGCTCGGATCAGACATTTCTGTTTATGTTTGTTCTGCTTTAATTTTAATGTTTAGCATTTTGGTTACTTTTAAAACCTATTAAAACTAAGCAATCATGTCTCATTTCCACAACTTGGGAATACACAGCCCTGAATATATATACGTAAAGGGCTATTCAGACATCTAGTGGCTACAGTATGGTATTACAGATTATTTTTAAGTCCTTAAAGAAAGTGTTTTCGTAGCTGGAAGGCAGAGTTTGCACTGTACAACCATGTTGTTTGCATTTTCTTCTTTGAAAACAAAATAGCAGCGAAATTTCCATGAATTGAAAGCGTTTTTTCCCGCGGGCAGCATCGTTTCAACTAGCAGCAGTGATTCAGTCTGCGTCCGAGGAGATTGTAGACGGGTGTTATTTGCGCATGCACCAGCGGGTGGCTCGCGTAAGTCATCACTGGCAACAGAACCAGGAAATACTGTATAATCAAGCAGCGCTTAATATGTGTTATTATGGCAAAATAATGATTTATTTGGTTTTAAATGAAACGATTGTAATCCTGATAGTATCCCCCTTTTTTCAAAATGTAACTGTAATCTGATTACTACGTTTTTTAGACGTAACTGTAACGAATTACAGTTACTGGATTTTTGTATCCTGATTACGTAACGCCGTTACATGTATTCCGTTACTCCCCAACCCTGAATATACTTATGGACATACATGTTTGTGCATTGTACCAACATCTAAAGTGTGTATTTAATTAACATTTTAACTTTACCCCTAACCGTAACCCAACCTTTACCCCAACATCTAACTCTAACCCCTATAATCCTGACCCTACCTCAAACTCATGTGGAAATGTGGACATTTTCCAGAACAATGTGTTTTTACCAGTGACTGATTACATCTAATCTGGATTACGTAATCAGATTCCACTCGTAATTATATTATATTACATTATATAATCAGACTACAGTTACTTTTTATTGATTACATGATTACATGTCATTCTCACAATGGCAGTAAATTATTCATAATTCATTGATTCTTTTCTATAAAACCCCCACTGCTTGTATACATTCAGAAGCTCTTGCAGATTTGTGGAATTACAAACACACCAGCCACTAGTCATGTGACTATCACTGAAAACTGAGACCCACTGGATTTACAGAAATCATTTCACTTTTAGGAAGTGTTTTCGCAACATTGCAACACTGCAATACTGCATATCTAATCAACTGCTGACGAACACATTAATTTTTATTTGAGTTATCACTCAGTGAGTCATTTAACCATGTGTTACTGTCTCTGGAAGGCTTTTGTATTTCAAACACTTTAAAATGTACAAATTCACATAATTTCATATTTACATGCAATGCAGGGATTCCCCAACTTTTTTTGTCAGCTGAAGTACCCCTTGAGATTTTAAATTAAGAAGTCAATAAGAAGGTCTATAATAAAATATCAATAAAAGTCAATAATAATAATAAAATTAAGTTTACGGTTCTCTGATGTCTGTTAATGGTCACATGACATGCAGGTAAACAAAACAAATTTTTTTAGCTTTTTTTTTTATTATTATTTTGATTGTTTTATTTAAAAACAATCAAAATGCAGGGATCTGTGAAAAAAATCTGTCCCGGATAGTGAAGAAAGCAGGAGAAATGCTGGTTATGTTGTAATTCATTTAATACCAAAAATAAAGATAAAATAAAACAAAATAGTGCCAACTAAATCTATTTTTTAATGCTTACATCAGATATAAGTCCCAAATGACGGACTGTACACTTATACTATGTACTCTACCGTCTAGTAACTTAATTTTATTAGGTTATTTGGTTACACTTTATTTTAAGGTGCCGTTGTTACAGTGTAATTACATAAATCAGTACTGAGTACATGTACTGTAGAGTTAGTTGCTTGTAATTATGTATTATTTATTTACTGTTATTACTATAGTAAGTGCATTTAAGTCGTAACTATGTCATGTCAAAATAAAGTGATTCTGGTTATTTCGTCATCCAACATTGGTGCATCTTCCTCTCTGCTGCGTAAGGAAAACTGCGACAACATGCAAGAAATGTCCGACATTCCACACTTTGTTTCATCCGGGTATTTGAAATGCATTTTCTCATTGCGTTTGCATCTTAAAGTCCCCCTGTGGTGAAAATCAAGTTTTTAATGTTGTTTATATGTCTATCTGGTGTTTTTAACATGCTTTAAGACAAACCATGTGCAAAATCATAAGTATTTTCTATTTAAAGCTGCAGTAAACCAAACCCACGGTTTGAAATCACTGGTGTTTCTGACGTCACAAACTACCTTGTAACCAATCACGTCAACGTGCCGGCGGGCTTTAGCATATCATTAACTGACCGCGCAAGAGTCTCAAGAGAACGTTGTCCCGGTATATTTTTCTGTTGATATGAAAAATCGGGTAGATTTAGCAATATGGCAGGTGTATGATGCATATTACGATGTTATGATGAGCTATATGCCTTTCTCCACTCACGTTCTGAGTTGTTCAAAGTGTTTGTAAGGATACTGATTGTTAGTAGGCAGCTGTCTGACTTGTGAATGTGAACATGGTTTGTGCAACACATTATTAGCTGTTTGATAATGAAGTCAAGCAAAAGGCTAATCATTAATTACCGTTATGTGTCCGACGTTGTAAAAAGCGATACCATTGTGCAGCGTTTACCTCAGTAAGTTGACCGAGTGGATCTCGTCTGAGCTTGTGCGAGTGAGTGGAGGCGGGGCTAATTATCATATTCATAGATCCTTGTATATTAAATGAGGCAAGTTGCATTCAAGCTATTCTAAGGCATTAAGAAAAAAATGTTTAAATATGTCATTTTGGTGATTAAAGATGAGTTTTAAAGGGCAAAATTATTGACTACAGGGGGACTATTTTTGAAAATATTAATGAAATGATGAAAGAACAAGACGGAATCAGAATGAAATTTGTGACCATTTCATCATGTACTGTATGGCATGATTCAGTAAACAACCGTAATCGGATCGAATCATTGTTAGAGCAAATATTTACTCTCCTACTAAGTAACATCATTCCACAAGAGGAAGATAATACATGTGTGACTCAGCCGAGTGAAATTCCAGCTATTGTTCTGGGTTCTGTTAAATCAATTACAGGTGGAGAAACTGATTTCTTGTGCACATTGTAACCACAGATTCATTGGTTTCTGCATTAAACTGCTCTGTTTCTGTTCTATAGCTGGTGGCCTTAGATGTAGACCGCTTTAAGGAGGAAGAGGAGAACCTGGTCAAATTCCAGAAGCGTTTGAGAGAGCTGTCAGAGCAGCTTTACAAAAACGTAAGCACATGATGCCAGTTCCTTCAGGTGTTTAAACTCCAGTGGTTGTATTCTCTGTCCTTTGGTTTTGCCAAGTTTTCTACCCTTGACACACTTGATGCATTTTATTAAGAACTGTTTCAGAGGGGCATTTTTTTCCTCATTAAAATGTTTTACAAATAAAGAACTTTTGACAAATATGTTGTGAATGATGTACATGGCCATGTTGAGATCACATGACCTGTCAAATACTGATCAGTGTATCTTGATTACACTCCCTGTTATTGGAAACTTTCACTCACAGAATAAAATAAACATAAATGACTGCAAATAGCACATTTACACAATGGAGATTGTCGTACTCACAGAGTTATGCACTTGATGAGTGATGGTGATTTTTTTTTTTTTTTTTTTTCCAAATTTTACAAAAAAACAAAAAGGCGCTGAGCCGGAAAACATTTCTAAATCCTGAATTTCAACAGTTGTGTTGTCATGCATTCTGTAGGAGAACCCGAACCCCCACATGGCCTTCCAGAAAGTGCCTCGTCCCAGCGAGGGCTCGCACCTGCGGGTGCACGTGGTTCCCTTTCCCTTCTTGGAGGAGGAGAGGGTGGAGGAGTTGATACAGGAGGGCCTGGCCAAGCAGCACACCGCCCCTATCAGTACCCGTCCAGAGAGGAAGTGTGTGGTGCCCGCCGGACCCCCTGTGGGTGAGTGACGGGTTCATTACACAGCTCATCTCTCTCATCATTTATATATATATATGCCACTGTTTGAGTTTTTGTCTCATATCGAAATCATATGATATAAGCTATATCACACGATTAACGAACGCAATATCACACAAGTGCTGTTTTTCTGTCCAGAATAGCACGAGTGCAAATGTGATACTGATTTTATACAACAGTTCAATAAATCAGAAATTAATATTGTGTTATTTTAGACACAATATTGTCTGTTTTGCTCAATTTTGCCGACGAAAATATAAAGACAAAGCAGCAACACACAGCGGCGTTTCATTTCTGAATCCACATTTTGAAATAATCGGATGAACCATTAGGCTTGTTGGACACAGAGCCGTCTGCTCTCTAATCGCTCTTGCGGGACTTTGATGTCATACACCGATCGGTTTGTGCAGCGCCGCTTCAAGTCCAACAAGCCTAATGATTCAATGGACCGTTCATAAAGAGAACCATTTACTTCACTCCTGAATGAATCAGCCGTTTGAATGAATCAAATGAATCGAATCGAATGAATGAATGAATCATTAAGACATTTACCGCCACCTACTGGCAGTTTTAGTTTCTTATATTTAGTTTCTTATAAAATAATTTCAAATTTCGATAGTAATTAAAAAAACAAAAACAACAAAAAAAAAACATTAAAGGTATAGTTCACCCAAAAATAATAAAATATTGAATCATATAAAATATTTCTTGCTGAAGCTACTTTTTGTAATGTCTATTTGATGCTTTACACAATAATGACTAAATTATCTTTTGGGAGTAATTTCTCAGCCAAATTGTATGTGCGATTAATCAATCGATTAAAATCGATTGAAATCGATTAATTAAAGAATTTCCACAACTGTTTTTAACATTGATATTAATCAGAAACGTTTCTTGAGCAGCAAATCAGCATATTAGAATAATTTCTGAAGGATCATGTGACTCTGAAGACTGGAGTAATGATGCTGAAAATTCAGATCACAGGAATAAATTACATTTTAAAATATATTCAAATAGAAAACAGTTGTAATAATATTTCACAATATTACTGTTTTTTTAATCAAATAAATCCAGCCTTGGTGAGCATAAAAGACTTCTTTTAAAAATATTAAAAAATCTTACCGATTCCTTTTTATATACATACATACACAGTGCTTAATTATTAATAGTGGTTCTTAGTATTAAAATTTTATTCTTTGATGAATAGAAAGTTCAGAAGAACAGCATTTATTTGAAATGGAAATCTTTTGTAACATTATAAATGTCTTATTCTTCATCCTTTCTGAATAAAAGTATTCATTTCTTTTTTTTTTCTTACCCCAAACTTTTCCTGTTTTCCACAAAAATATTGAAAAATATTGTTATTCAACATTGATAATAATAAATAAGAAATGTGTATGTGTATGTGTGTATATATTAACGTAAAGATGTTGTGAAATTAATTTGACAGGTTAACATGAGTTAAAGTCAGCATGAAACAGAAGTTTAATTTTGGTTGAAAATGATGAAGACAGAACATTATTATAGAAAAAAATGCAAATAAATACATTTAGAAAATGAATCGGGTCAGTTTTGATTTCATGCTGACTTTAAATTTTAGGGCTGCTGCAGCTCAAACCCTGATCAAACTCACACACCTGTACGTTTCTAGTATCTCTGAAGACCTTGATTGACAGGACGGGGCAGTGGCCCTCCAGGGCTGGATTTGAGGAACCCTGATTTAGTGTTTGGCAGACAAAAAAATATTGTAAACCTCTGATTTACTTATTTGTTAAGTAATGAGCATAATGTACAGTCACTGTTCATTAATGCAAAATAAACCTTGATAGGGTGATCATGATCCTGGTGCAAAGCAAAGGGTCTTATATCATCCTGAACGAGGCTATTTTGCTTATATAATCGCTTTATTTCAATAGTTATTGACTTACATTGGTGTCTTTTATTTTTCCACACTTAAGATGGTGTGTTGCAGTGATTTTATCACAGTTTGTCTTGTGTATAATAACACATTGCCTCTTCATTTGTTATTGGTTCTTATCTTTTATGCAGTATCTATCCTGGGCAAGGCCAGCTCGGTTTTTAACAGCGCTCGTAGACTGGAGGTGGTCCGGACGTGCATCGGCTTCATCTTCGACAACAAGACTCTTGAGACAGAGAAGGTGATGCAATCATTACTGTGATGACAGAAGGATTAAACCCACATATTCTCTTGCACATCTGGAAAAAGACAGCATGCAGATTAGCTCGCATTAGCGATGCCGTTCGTAGCACGATAAGCAAAGCTCTCCAGCTGCAAGTCGTACAAGCGTAGGAGGAAAGGGGTGAACAAACAGTCACACATATTCTTCTAATTTCCCTGCCCTTATCACTAATCCTAATATTATTCTAACATTAACCGAGACTGGTGTTTGACTAAAGCATCTTAACATATTTTTAGTCTAAATAACTTTGTGCAAATTACCTGTAGCAAAGGAAATTTGCTGACAGAGGATGTTTGGAGCCTGCCATCATTTGTGATCTATCCCCAGTGTGTTTGCGTTGGAATGGTAGCCAGCTACCTGCACACGTTGAGTTTAAATTGTAGGTTATACAATGCAAGCTTGCATCCCTTTACAGTTGTAAAAATGTTGTGCTTGCAGCTTAACGGCTTCTCTGAGCCAGTAAAGACATCCCCTCCACACAACCTCGGCCCGAGTAAACCTGAGCAGAGGGTGCTGCCTCCGTCTAGACGTAAAATCTCATCAATAACAACCATTCTGGAATTTTAACTATGGGTCAGAGGTCAGCCGACTGGATTTAGCTGGAATGATTGCGGCCTTTGCATGCATGTATCGAAGCGAACCACTTCTGTATCCAGATGAGGGCGGCCCAGTGTTTTTAGGTGAAAGGTACGCGCTTGAAAAGCATATGTTTCAGTAATACCTTGACACTGCTGTTTCTTCAGACGCTCCCTGCGGCTCTTCGGGCCCTGAAAGGCAGAGCAGCACGCCAGTGTCTGACCGAAGAGCTCAGCCACCACGTCCGGCAGAACCGTGCCATTCTGGACCACCAGCAGTTTGATCATATTGTTCGCATGATGAACTGCGCTCTACAGGTGGGCATCAATATTTCCAGAATTTACTACCACAAAGCACCAGAGCAGTTAAAGTGTTTTACCTATTACCTAAAATTGTGTCCATTAATGCAGATTGTCTGTTGTTCTTACTACTCTGAGTAATGATAAAAGATGGAGCAAGATTTGTTTTACAAACTTTAATGTTTCATCAGTCATTCACGTTAGTGCTCAGCTTACATTAGCACTATTGTTGATACAGTTAAATGATACAGTTCCCACATGTGCACCGCAATAAACACATGGGTTTGTTGATGGACATACACTTGTTAATGCTGATGGTGAGGAATTACAGTTGCAACTTCTCATGATGAAACTGAGTCAAACTGATTACCGCATCACTGAGAAACGTCCTGCTCAAGTCGTCCTTGCGATGGAGGTTTGGGTTGAAAAACAAGTTCTTCCAATGTTTCATCATCGGACTCGCGGTCGAATTGATATAGTAAAATCGACGCCATTGTTACTTGCAATGTAAGCGGTAGACCAATCACAACAGACTTGGCCATCTGGCCAATCAGAGCAGAGCAGGCTCGCGGAATGGAGGGGTTTAGATAGACTGAATCATCTGAAAAATGTGGTGATGTGCAGTGTATATTATGAGAAAATGAAAGCGTTTTTTGACCTTTGATGCATGTAAACATGTTGTAGGAGACCTACAAAACAAAATTAGGAACCTTTCAAATAGCATAAAAGGGGCACTTTAATCAAGTAGTATGAAATGCTGCAATGCAACATTAAATTTCCTGCAGTGCTTTGCAGTGGCTGCCACTGCAAAAAAAACAAAAGCAAAACACACACACACACACACATATATATATATATATAAAATATTTTATATTTGCAAAATACTAACAATTCAAACATTCGTACTAAATTGGAATAGGAGACAATACTGTAACAATGAAAAAATTGACACTTTAATTTGAAATACATATTCACAAAAGAGTTTTATTGTAATGAAAATTCTTTTAATTTTGAACAAATATTGTATTTTAAAATATTTTATAATCTTTTTAGTAAATATATAGACAGACAGACAGATAGAGTTAAAGTGCAGGTTAGTGGGGGATGAAGAATGTTAGTTATGCATAGTGATTGACATTAACACCCGCCAAATGCGGGTGGATTTCAGCAATGGCATGTAATGCAGTCACTCCTACTCACTCCTTTTAACATCGATACCATGGGGAAAAACTGCACTATAGATATTTTTAATATTATCTCATAATTTGGCAGCAGGTTTATTAGGCTGCTGTCACTTTAAGACCTGACGCACAGATCCATTATACTGTTACACATGCTCTTTCTTTCTCAAGTATTTACGTTCACTTAAAATATAACTGACTGTGTTTACGTGAATACTCACCAAGACTGGCATTTTGTCACTATTTTGTGTGTGTTTGACTGTTTAAGTGCAACAAGCAGCGAAAAAGAACACAATTTACTACGAGACCGTACTATGAAGCAGTTTATGTGTGCGCACTTTGGCTGAAAGTACAAAAAATCTATATTTTTGACAACACTACATTGCACATAGTTTTTTTTTTTATTTTATTTATTTCAGATGCCTTTTTAAAAGACTACTGAAAAATGTATAGCCTATATGATATATAAAATTCAACCCGCCAAAGGGGCTAGTAGGAGTGCGTTACACACCACTGTTGAAATACACCCGTGGTGGGTGTTAAGAACAGAATATATACATTTTTCAATTGTAGTCTTTTAAAAAGGCATCTGAAATAATAAACTAAGTGCAATGTACTGTTGTCAAAAATATCAATTTTTCGATACATATCGATACTGAAATATCTGAAACGCTTCCAATACTCATTTTCCGCAGAATAGACACACGTTACCAGCTGCTCTTTCTCTCTCTCTCATCTCTCCAACAGCGAGTCGACACACAAACCCGTCTCCCCTCACTCACTCATTTCATTTGCTCCGGATGAATATTGTTGGTGTTACAGGGCTTGAATTTTGGCGTGAGATTGAGTGTATAGCGCATAGTTTTACTCATTCCCGCAGATTTTGTGCTCAAACCCAAAGTGCGGCACATAAAGCTGCCTCTCAGTACTTCATTGAGTTCTTTTTTCCTGCTTATTGTGCTTAAACAGTCAAATACACACAAAATAATGTCAAAATGCCGGTCTTGGTGAGTATTCATGTAAACACAGTCAGTTGTTTTAATTGAATGTAAACAGTTGAGAAAGAAAACGCATGTGTAACAGTATATTGGATCTGTGCGTCAGGTCTTAAAGTGACAGCAGCCTAATATACCTGCTGCCAAATTATGAGATAATATTAAAAATATCTATATGGCAGTTTTGGTATCGATGTCAAAATTGTGGCCAGTGAAAATTCTGAGTGGAAAAACACTAGCCACAGTGGCTGCTGAGCAAAAAAAGTTAATGTCATGTCAATGCCCTGGTCATGCGTGTCGTGGAAAGAGTCTCTTAAAATTTATATTAAGGATAAACCACAAACTGCCATTTAGGGAAAATCAGCAGCTCTTTGTTCTCCCTTTAAAATACTGCCAACAGGACCTCCTGATAGGATCTATGACGTAAAGTAGGTTATTAATTAAATGCAATGCCTGGAGTCTTTTAAGAAAGGGAACAGCAGATTTAGTGTTAAACAAACATCTCTGACAAGGCAAATCGAAATGGACCTTTTCGTTTAAAAGCTCCAGATTTTCCAGAATTTTTCAGCCAGCACTGTGCCTGTATGACTTATTGTGCTGTTTTATTACACTAAAGGAAATAATATTGCTTTAATAATACCCAGTAAGGTATTATTGTTCGTCACAATTTAGAACATCTTACTGATCTATAGGTGCACAGCTTCCTGTAAGAGGGACGTTTGATTTATGCGAAGTTGTTTGAGTTTTGCATTACTATGTCCTTTTCTTGTCATAGCACTTCATGACTTATTGCGTGTTAGTCCATCACATTCCTTTATAAACTGTCACAATGCCATTAATCTCAGAGCAGAGTGGGGTCCCGCTGGTAGTTCCTTGTGTTTTACAGCTTCACGTCGGTGTGTTGGGGAGATTTTAATGATGCTGTGCTGTTTAAACAGCTAGCGACTTTTATAGAGTCACTGGACATTCCGAACATACTTTCGACAAAGTAATACAGACCAGCTTGGGCCACGGATGTCAACATCTGCAGCCGAGAAGAGTGGGGTTGTTAGACGAAAAAGTTTTGAAAACACAATTTAAAAAATATCTACATTTATATACATATATAAAAAAGTTCAAAACCAATGGAGAGAAATATTTTTGTATAGCTGTCATCTGATAGATAAGCCGTACACAGGTCTGTAATGTATTGTTTTCCATTATGAGATGAGATACAGATGTGGAGCAGCTTTCAAAAGATGAAATGCATGTGCTATCAGCTATCAGAGTCTGTTAATCGAGATGAGAGACAGAAACAAGCATGCTGGGCCCAAGCAAGAGGGATTTCATGTAGACCTCCAGAGACCGTGTCAAGGGCAAAGGTTGTTTGGCACCAGAGGCAACAATATGACATGAAACAGGGGTGAAAATGACAAGCTACATTATGTAGAAGTCTGAATAACATCGGAGAAAGCAGCATGGACGGTCCATGTGTCTGATTGTCTTTGATCTGCTCTTCCAAACCTGTTGGAATAAATCACCTGCGGAACGCAGAATCACAGTGTTTTGTTTCTGCTCTTTTGATTCAACACAGTTAATGTTAATGAAAGTTAATGTAAACTTAATGATGCGGCATGACACAGACAAGGAAATGAGACAGTTATTCTAATACAATACAGTGCAGTACATAGGGCTCTATGAATTCCGTTTTATTTTTTTCCAAATTCCATTTTAATGGTTAAATAAAATTTTAGTAATAAAAAGCATGTCTAATTAATTGAAATCATGAAACTTATACAATTTAACAACAATTTATTAAAAGTTTAACAGAAATTAAATTTTTAGGGCCCTTTTTTCAAATTATGTTTTATTTTTACCATGTTCTGTTTTCTGTTTTAAGCTTTCTGAATTCCATTTTAATTGTTTAATTAAATTTTAATAATCAAAAAGCATGTATAATTAATTGAATTCATAAAAACAGCTACATTTATTAATTTTTTAGGGCCCTAAAATGCTATGATTTTGTTTTGTTTTTTTTTTTTTTTTTTTTTCAGAAATTGTTTAATTTTTATGGCAATCAAATTGAGGCATAAAACGTACATTTAATTTATCTTTTAATCATATGAAATTAAACAATTTTTTGTCAAACAAAGTGCTGCACAACAGAGCTTTACTGTTAAAATTAAAACATGGAAGAAAAATTGTGTTTATTCCTTAAAAAAAATAAAGTTTTAATAATAATTTATTATTGTTAGTGTAAGTATTATTAGTATTACTACACTGAAATGTAGCTACATTCTACTGTACAATAGCAATATATTTCTGTCACAATTTCTTCAAGTTAAACCGAACTTTTATTTTGACAGGTTGCCGTGACCTTTGAGTTTCTGTGTTTATAATATGACGGTAGTTTTTCTCAAAAGAAAACGTAAAATGCTCATGAAGTGACTCTCAGAGCGGCTCTGGAGATGAAGTTCATGCGTTCATGTCCTCATATAGTGAGGAGGCAGAGGCTATAAACACCGCGAGCGTCATGTGCTTTAGTGTGTGTTTTAGAGGAAACCGCATGTCTGGGCCATTCATTCACACACAAACACGTAGAAGATGCAGGATTCATATTTAAAGGTGCAGTAAGTGGTATTTGAACTACGCTGTTAGACATTGTTGATATTTGAAATCAACCCAAACAAACACACCCCTCTCTTCATTGCTCCGCCTCCAAAACTCACACTCCAATTCTAACCACCCTGCTCCGAGTCGGTCTCGAATCCAGGCCCGATCGCTGTTGGCACACGAGGCGAATGCACTACCAATGACGCTAAACACCGCATTCTCTAGCGGCCGTCAGTGTGCAGTCATTTAACTGCAGAACTCTCACTATCTGGCCACTGTTACACACGCAATGCGAGTGGATGTCTGTTTATCACAGCTGACGCACAACAAAATGCTTCACGAAAAATAAAGCGCAGTTGATGAATGAACGACAAGGAAACACAAAAAATGAACATACAGTACACACGAGTGTGTATTGTGATTTGATTTAAGTGTACTGAACTACTTTTTATTCATTCATCAAAAACTTTCATCAAAATTCCATGACATTCCGCATTATACAGTAAATTCCATTTTTATGACTAGATTCCGTTCTTCTAACCCTAAATGATGGAGTGTGTAGCTTTTCATTTCTTAAACAACCATGTAGGAAGACACATCATGGCCATATTTCAGGATGACAATGTCAAGATTCATCAGGCTCAAATTGTGAAAGAATGTTTGGGAGGAAGCATGAAGAATCATTTTCACACATGAATTGGCACCTTTGAGTCCAGACCTTAATTTCATTGAAAGTGTTTGGGATGTGCTGGAGGAGACTTTACAGAGTGATCACCTCTTGCATTGTCAATACAAGATCTTGACCGAAAATTGATGCACCTCTTGATGGAAATAAATGTTGTGATATTATTTCCATCAAGAGGTGCATCAGGTTTTGGTCAAGATCTTGTATCTGCAGTGACTTTCATCATGTTTCCTATAAAAACATCTGACACGTTTAAGTTTTATATGGTGCAGCATAAAGCAGCATAAACCACACAAAATCCAATCAGAGCAGTCAGACTGAAATGGATTTCCAGAAATGGGATTTGATTTCAAACCACATATGAATGAAGATCAAAACGGATTTGTAAAAATCCCATTTCATGTGATTTTTGCCGTTCACACACACTGATTCCAATCGGATGTGCACAAATATCAGACATGGACTGACTGCATGAGGCTTATGTCAAAATACATACCTGCAAACTAGTCGCTTTTCGGCGAAATTCGCCGTTTTGAAACAAAATATGTCATTTATGTGAATCGTGTAGATCCGAAGAGTTTTTTTTTTTTTCGGGGGTGGAGGGTGTCAGGGTGAGTCTGCAGGCACAATAAATCGAAAATGGGCTACTTTCCCATAGACTGGAGTGAGACCACAAACGTCTCTCGAGCTGTCGTGGTCTTTTTTGGCGCTTTGTGCTGTGACTGACACATCGCTGTAGCGCTTCAGTTCAAACAGAGGCAGAGCGCACGTGAACCGATCATCTCTTCCGCTTTACAACACGAAATAAACATGAATGGATGTAGGATGAATGAATACCGAAGGTATGTGGAAAGATCCAGTACAACTTACTGAAATCCGTATCATGTCATATGTAACGTCAATTGATCAATCATTGTTTCAACCGCGGAAAAGCGCCAATAAAATAGCTTGTGAAAATGTCACATTTACTGTAACATTTACCTCAGAAAAGCCGTTCAGTGTCAAAAAATTTGTTAGTCAGCTACAAAAATGAACTTGGAGAGGAGCATTTTGATATATATCCACTGTGACTATAGGCCATTGCATATTCATGTACTTAACATGTGCTTCAATACTGAATGTATAAAACCGTTTTATGACGGCCACCATTTAAATGTTTAGGCCGATATTAAAAACGAGTAGAAACACAATTGTCATTAAAAATGTATTATAACGTCATTATAAAAACTTCTTTGTGTAATTTATATGCAAGTACAAATCGATTAATTTTAACCTTTAATATTATAATGATGTACCAGCTGTGGTTCCCTGTATAGTTTACAGCATTAGTTGAGAGATATTTTTTGAGAGAAATTTGCCATGTACTGTACCTGATAGGCCCCAAATTAATCATTATTGAATTGAAGGTAATCAAATTGAAATCAAATCGCAAGCTTCTGAACCAAAATCGAATCCAATTGTGAAATTTGTGTCAATGCCCAGCCCTTGTGTCAATAAATGTTTGTTTGTTTTACTTGAAGCAAATGTTGTTGTTTTTTTCATTTATTTTCTTGTGGGAGTGCACCAGAATGCTTAGTTTATATGTTAATATCACGAAAAATTTTTCCAGGGGGAGGACGCCCCCAGACCCCTCTACTACTATTTACCCTGTAAACATGTCACCTTTTTCACCACTTTGGAGTTTGCAGGTATGAAAATAAAGTGTTACCCAGTTTTTAGAGACTTTATGAGGAATATTCTCCTCCTCATTGGAAATAGCAGAGATCATATCCGACACTACCATACTGTTGGAAAGTTTTGTTTTTGTTTTATATAGGACATAAATCTTCCACCTCAGATGTGGCTGCAGTTCTTCTTGATTTTCACCGTTGTTTAAGTCTCCTTGGAGCATTTGGTATTTGAGATTTGTTGGGGAGCTTACATAAATTTTAGGTTCCTGACAGGTATGCGCTGTTTTCGAAGAACAAAACTCGCATTACAGAGCAAGTAATGTGAGTTCATGTGATAATCTTGCTTACAAGATCAGGGAAAGCATCGCAAGAATTTTTTAATAATTGTCATGTTACATTTCATGACTGCTCTTTGCACTGCTATGTTGTGCAAAGGCAACAAGTGTTATAAAAGATCTCCACATTTTCGGGATAGTTTGTCATGACTCTGTCTCATGTGTGGCGCCGAGGTCAGTGGATTAGTCTCAGATGAGCTGTAAGACAAACAAAAATAGCAGATTGCCTGGACACCCTAATTGCTTTCATATTACACTGCGGGCGCTGTCATCGCCTTCGACGAAGAGCTACAACAGACAGCAGTGACGCCAGTGATTATTCAACTTATGTTTTTTTGTTTATTACATCTGCGCTAAGAATAGCTGGGGACATAATCGCACAGAAACATGCACACAGACTTTTTAAATGTTTCAGTCAAATTGTGTCACATGCTTGTTCTAATTATTTACTACGACTGCGAGTGATGCAACAAACTAGAATGTTCTCTTTAAGTCAAGTCGCATTTATTTATAGAGCGCTTTAAACAATACAGACTGTCTCAAAGCAGCTTTACATTAAAAATAACAGTGGTGCAAATGAAACAAATTCAATTTAAGCTGTAAAGCAGCTCTACAGAAGATAATAGTGCCATTATGCAGCTTAATTGAGTTAAATGTTGTCTAAATTCAATTCAATAAAAGTGTCAATGTTTTAAAGTTCATCAATTACTAAACGAGTTCAATTATCGGCTATAAGCAGCTCTACAGAAGACAGTGTTGTCATTATTCAGCTCAAGTCATTTCAGTGTTGATTCAGTTCAATAAGTGTCGATGTAGCTTTTGTGTCATTATCCAGCTCAATTTAGTTTGAATTTTGTTCTCATCCGATAGTGTCAATATTACTGAAAATTGAACTTTAGGGACTAAATATTCTACACTGCAAAGTGAACACATCAATTATAGGGGCTTTTGCTCTGGAGGAACCTTTTCATAGTTCCTAACTTCCTAGAACTATTTGTGGAAGTACCCACTTTTTGCCATGTTTTTTGCCAGGAACTAGGAACAATTTTAGTTCTAGGAACTCCTTTTGGGGGAACTAAATTAGCTCCTACTTCAGAGTAGGGTCAAACCCAGCACAATAGGAACTACCAATGATGTATGTGTACGCTGATTGGCCGTACGCACACAAAACACCAGCACTCGCCATTTTTACACACAGGTTATAGCCTATATATTTAGGCTATCATATACTGTCTACTTTCTGTGTATAACAGTTCTATGTAATAACGTATTAGACAGAACTGTTAAACAGATCATAAACTAATGGAGAATAGGAGCGCTGTGTGCTCAGGCTCTGGCGCACCGTCAAAATAAAAGTCACAACAACAAGCGCGGGTTACGTCACTTCAGAGTTCCTACTGGCGGTGCAAATGCAACCAGGAAAACGGGCCTAGGGGAACATTAGTTCTCGGGAAACCACCCTGGTGCCTAGTTCCTAGAACTACCCGGTTCGAAAGCCCCTTATGAAGATGTGTAGTTGATAGTTCAGTGTTCTAGTTTTGTCACACTACGTAACTTTCTTACAGTGTACATGGGGTGTAACTTTTATATTTAAATTGCAGAATCTTTATTGTCCCCAGCCTTGTTATAAGGGGTTTCACTAAGGTATATCCTGCTTATTGGGCCTAGGGTCCCAGTGAATCTAAGTGACGACTCTGCATTTATTTAGTAAATTAAGGGTACGTTACATGACAACGATGTACTAAAAACTTTTTCTTTAGCGATCCCAGTTCGCGCGAATCCGTGAAAACAATTAAAAATGCTGTATTATTCATGCCAGGCCAGTAGTTGGCGATATCACTTTGTAAAGAAACACTATACGCATGCGCATGATGTCACCGCTTTCACAAATTCATGTTTTTTTGTAGTTTAAATGGAGACGATAACGGGTATTGTTTTCAAAAACTTGCACTTTGAAGTCAGTTTTTAAACATTTGTGTTTTCAGGCCCCCAAAGCGCGTGTAGTGTAAATGAATGGTTAAAACTAGGGCTGTCGAATTAATGCATTAATTAGATTAATTAATTACGGTAAAATATTATGTGTTCAAATTATTAATGCATTTAACGCACTTGCCCCACCCCAGACTTACGTTGGTCATCTGACATTACATACAGTTGATTGATGACAAATATGATGCAGGGCAAAAACATTGCGCTATGAAGCCTATAGAATGTAGTCGCTAAAATTCAAGATATGGGGCAAAAATGCCACTGTTTAAGTTTGTCTCATATTTACATCATATGATATAAGCTATATCACACAAGTCAGGAGTGCAATATCACACGAGTGCTGTTTTTGTCCCGAATTGCACAAGTGCAAATGCGATACTGATTTTACACAATAGTTCAATGAATAAGAAGTTGATATTGTGTTATTTTAGACACAATATTGTCTGTTTTTGCTCAATTTTGCCAACGAAAATATAAAGACAAAGCAGGACTGTTCGTCTCCGAGCAACACGCAGCGGTGTTTCATTTCTGAATCCACGTTTTGAGCAAATCGTGTGAACAAATGATTCAATGGACAATTCTTAAAGAGAACCATTTACTTCACTCTTGAATGAATCAGCTGTTTGAACAAATCGAATGAATGAATGAATAACTTAATCATTAAGACATTTAACGCCACCTACTGGTAGTTTTAGAGTCTTATTAGAGTATAATTTAATTTAAAAAATAATTTCAGATTTCCATATTAATTTAAAAAAAAAAAAAAAAAAATCATTAAAGGTATAGTTCACCCAAAAATCAAAGTTCAGTCATCATTTACTCAACCTTATTGTCCAAAAGTTTGTGAAATAAATTCTATGTTGAATCAAATAAAATATTTCTTGCTGAATCTACTTTTTGTAATGTCTGTTTGATGCTTTACACAATAATGACTTTAAATTATATTTGGGGGGTAATTTCTCAGTCAAATTTGATTTGTGATTAATTAGATGAAGAAATCGCCACATCATGTAATTAATTAGATTAAAAATTTGAATCGCTTGACAGCCTTAGTTAAAACACATAAAAAGTTGTCCGTTTTTAATTAAAACTGTGTTGTGTAAACCAAGTAAGTAAAATCAAAATTCATTAAATCATATTTCCTTTCTAAATAGTCCAACAGCAAAGCAACATAATTTTCAAATTATTCAGATTAAAGGTTTAAAAAACAAGCTATATTTCTTTTTTTTAATAATCATGTAGAAAAGCACCAGGATAAGTACATTTTTATTAATAAATTAACCAGATTAATTCACAAAAGGTTTAAAGTCAGATTTTTTTTTTTTTTTTTAATAAATATCTGTGTAGGAAATCATCAAGAAATGGAAATACTTAAAACTGTGTGCATTCCATTTGAATTTGTGATAGTAGCAAACACGAAAACACGCTTGTGACATCCATTCCTACTTCCCTTAATCATCACATTGCTTGTTTAAATGATAGACGACATTTATTGTTTTTTTCCGAAGTGTTTGTTATAGTATCTAGACAATTTAATTTTCATCAAAACATGCGTATGATCTCAGGCGTCTGGACTCTGGGTCCATCTGTTTGAGATCGGTCGGTTTGCGTAGCGTGCGACAGATGAAGACAGAGCCGTGGTACCACATCCCTCCTTCGCAAAGCTCTCGATCCCATCGGAGCTAGCCTGATTTTACGCAACTTCTCGGAAAATCAGAGAGCTGTTAACACGTATTTGTTATGCATTCTTCGGGTGTTTGCTGTTGATGACTGTTAACATAAAGGACACCTCCCCGTTTTACTTCAGACGTAAGAATGGTGCCGGAGTCAGTGCTCTTGAACTGTACTTATCTCACCAGGCAATAAATGATGGACCTTATCATGTTTAAAACAAGCCTATTAAAAAGCTTAATTTACAGAATCTTGTTTTCTTCTGCTGTGCATTTTGTCCAGCTGTGGCGGGCTCTGGAGCTGAATGTTGTGCAAGCCCAGCAGAGGTCTGGCATGCTATGAAGTGGAGATGCACTGTGGCATCCCAGTCATTTCCTGTGCCGCAGGGTTATGGGCCAGCTCCGGTCTGCTCTATCGGCGGGGGGCCCTTGCAAACACTTACTCAGCCTGTCAGTCACACATTTGTTTTATGCTGTGCTGGGGGTGAAGGAAGTAGATCAGAGCTTTGCACATCCATTCTGCAGCGTTTGGAACAACACAGTAAAGCAGCCGTTGCTGCTCTGTAATCATTCAATCAAGTCAACAGTTCACCCAAAAATCCTGAAGTCTTTTCATCATTTACCTCATTTGAAACCCACATGAATTTATTTTCCCTGTGGAACGCAGAAGCACAGTGTTCCATGTGTGGTTCTTCCGAACAAAGTTAATGACACACTGTGACACATACAAGGAGATGAGGCACTTATTCTACTTACTATATCTGTTTTAAAAAAAAATATTATAATTTATATTTTAAATATTCAGATATTTATAATTATTTAGAATATTTATCTTTATTTAACTTTGTTATAATAAAATCTATATATATTACATATTTCATACCTGTACGTGAAACAGCGCGAGGGGCACTTCATTGAAATTTTGAAGGTGGCGCTATCGAGCCATTTTGCCACACCTAATTCTGAAACCCATAACAGACTTCTGATGCGTGTGCAAACTTTCATGAGTTTTTGAGCATGTTTAGGCCCTCAAAAAAGCGATTCATTTGCCAGAAGCGGAAGAATAATAATAAGAAACGGAGCAATTCCAATAGGGTCTTCACACCATCGGTGCTCGGGCCCCAATGACAACAAAAAATACATCTATTCATCCAAAATGTGTCAACATTTTTATACTCCGAAACAAACTATTTGTGAAATCAGATACTAGTAACAGTTCTGCGGAAATTACGTATCATAGTACATAGCGTCTCAACTGAAAAAAATGCTGCGCACCGAAGCGTTCTCAAGCGCCCACAGCTAGGTGTTTTCAGCTGGGTAAAAACGCTTTGGTGGACACACGGCCTTTGTGCATGTGCATATTCAAAATTGGGTCATCAAGATGCGTTGCAACAGATTTGACAGCAATGACACTAAACCGCTTTATTTCTTACGTGATTATGAGAACTAAAAAATAAAATTATAGGGGAAATAACATGAGGGTGATTATACAATGGCACAGTTTCTAGGTGAACAATTTATTTAAAGTAAACTTGTTATCTGCACATTCAAATGAGTTCTGTGATTGACAGATAGTTGTTTGCAAGGCACTATAGGGTTGTCAGATATACAGACTTCGGTACCAAGTCGGTGCTAAAATGTAATAAATGTGACGATACCACCATTTCCCCCTAGCATTTTGAGCGCTGTTGAGTGGATTCTTAAACACCTGATTGGCCATT
Organism: Mylopharyngodon piceus; assembly: GCA_039654765.1. Taxonomy (NCBI): domain Eukaryota; kingdom Metazoa; phylum Chordata; class Actinopteri; order Cypriniformes; family Xenocyprididae; genus Mylopharyngodon; species Mylopharyngodon piceus. Next base: position 45,540,725 of record CM077442.1, read on the forward strand.
GTGTTCATGTGCTCAACAGATACGCCTGTGATTGGCTACAATGATCAACGCTTCAAAAACATGTTGTAAATAGACATCTTTGACACTCTTCACCGAGCGCTTACACAGATACACACGGGAGCGTTTGAAAGCAAGTGCCTATTAGCGTAAATATTAGGGATCCGCTGAAAGATGCCTGGGATACTTGTGTATCTGTGTAAGCGCTCTGTGAAGAGCGTCAAAGATGTCTATTTACAACATGTTTTTAAAGTGTTTACCCTTGTAGCCAATCACAGACGTATCTGTTGAGCGCATGAACGCAATAGCCAATCAGAGGTGTTTAGGAAACTGATCAACGGTGCTCAAAATGCTAGGGAGAAATGCTGGTATCGTCACATTTTTATTCTGTACTTTTGACAACCCTACAAGGCACACTGGGGTCTCACATCATCTATTTTTTAAGTCTAGGTGAACCACCTGCTGATTTCATTTCTTTTCCTCATTTGTCTGCAGTTGTTTTGCCACCGCTCCTTGTGAACTCTAGAGCAGGAGACCCACTGTGCTAAATTCTTTGTCTTGAAAAAAGAGCATTCAGTGGGTGATATCTGACTTTGCAGTAAGATGAACTTACGCAATGCTCTGTGAAAGCTGCAGAAAGAAATGTGCTGGGAAGTTGTGAAGTGCATCATTCCCATGTTGAACAAGTGCAGCTTCCCTAGGATGCCTTCCCATGAGGCCAGGTAAACAGGAGGAGGCCACAGGATTCTGGTTTGTCTTAACAAACGATTGAGATAGGATACACTATGGCAATAAAAGTAACTAGAAAAGTAACTAAAAGCAATGCAATGCCTACAAGCTACATTTGAGGTGCACTGCTGGTCAAAAGTTTGCAATAATTAAGATTTTTTCAAATGTTTTTGAGTCTCTTTTGCTGACCAAGGTTGCACTTGTGTGATCAAAAATCAAGTAAGAACAGTAATGTAGTGAAATATTATTACAATTTAAAAATAACTGTTTGAATATATTTTAAAATGTCATTTATTCCTCTGATGCAAAGCTGAATTTTTAGCATCATTTTTAGCATTTTGAATAATGCAGTGAGCTTAAGAGACTTCTTTCAAAAACATAAAAAATCATAATTATTCCAAACTTTTGACTGATAGTGTATCATTCAAGTTGAATACTTAAAATCAGCATGAAACAAAAGTCAAGTCACCTTTATTTATATAGCGCTTTTTACAATGCAGATTGTTTTAAAGCAGCTTTACAGTGATAACTGGTATATAATTTTTGGCTGCACAGCAGCTCTTAAAGAAAATGGTGTCATTGTCCAGCTTAAGTAAATTCAGTATTGATTCATTCCGTTGTAAGAATCAATAGTTATTAATTTAGTTAACTTATCTATATCAGCACTGGAATAAACAATGATGTCATCATCCAGCTCAGTTCAGTTCACATACAGTGGTGTCGATGCAGACAGATCAAAACACTGTTGAATATCAAATGTCAAGTGTCCCCAAGTTGCGATAGTCGCGATAGTCTTTTCTTCTCTATTGTGACGTATATCTGAGTGAAACAGCTTTTCAAACAAGAACAAATGTAGGGCGGGACTTGATATTGTCCATGAGGAATTGATTGGATTGTTTGTTTGTTGTGGTTTGCTATTTGTTGATCTCATGTGAGTGACAGGTTGCCCCGCCCCCGGCCAGTAAACACATCATCAGAGAAGAGATGTTGCTGCAAGAGAGAGGGAAAGTTATTTTGATTAAACAAGGGCACATGATGTTTTTTGTTTTTTTTTAAATGATGTGCACATGATCATTTATAATATATAATGCAATATTCCATAAAAAATAGAAATGGTCAGTTTTGATTTCATGGTAACTTTAAGGTTCAAAACCACAACGCTAAGCATGAGCAAGAGTAAGAGCATGCTTTTTAAGCAGTTAGGTTGACCACAACTTCTGTTTTACAGAAAAGCAATTGTGTAACATGCTCAAAATCTGAATTTGGACTTCTGAAACTGCTGTGTTAAAGCCATTCCTAGAAAGCAATCAAAATAAAGCTTTTGGTTTACAGGAAGTTGACACATTGCCTGTTCCTGCATCACAGCGCACAGTGTGTGAGTGTAAATAGGAGTAAAACAGGATACAAATGAGTCACATCATATGACTGCAGATCCCGTAGCAGACTGAACTATAGGGAATGACGTGTCACGTTCCATGTGCACTTCCATAGACTTCCATTCAAACTGTTCGCACTTGTGCATCAGCACGTATAGTTTGTGGTCACAGTCACTCAACATCCTCCCTTATTCCTGAGTGAGTAAAGTCACATACGTGCTGTGCAGAAGCAGACCAACAACACTCTTCTGACCTCTCCTGAAGTCTCTCGGTGACACAATAATTCACACAATGAGTGACTTGTCTGATTACTGGCATGTACAAAGTGTTTGTGTGTGCTTACTGTAAATACTGAGCTGAATATGTATTAACTGGGGGCAGTTGTGGCCTAATGGTTAGAGAGTCGGACTTGTAACCCGAAGGTCACAGGTTCGAGTGCCCATTGCTCCGGGTGTGTGTTCACGGTGTGTGTGTGTGTGTGTTTGTTCAGTACTCACTGTTGTGTGTGTGCACTTGAATGGGTGAAATGCAGAGCACAAATTCCGAGTATGGGACACCATACTTGGCTACACTTCACATCACATCAGAAGATCTGTGTAATGGGTCAGTGACATGCACAGTAAGAGTGTCCGCAATAAAAATTGGTCTTATATGGTCTTGAAAAACATTTATAGTATTTTCAAGTTTAAATTTAAAGACTCAAAATGTCATGTGGTGTAACTGAAGTATATATTTTTTTTTTTTAGCAATTTTTTTTTTTCTTTGTCTTTTGTTGTTTAACCCTCTGGGGTCTGAGGCTGATTTGGGGCCCTGGAAAAGTTTTGACATGCCCTGACATTTGTGCTTTTTTCAGTTGTTCATAAACATATTAATGGAAAAGGTGTCATCACACTGTATTCAGCACGAACTAGGCTACCATAATATGTGAGCAACATGTATGTACATGTTTGTATTTTTGAAGGAATAAAGTTTATGTGTGGTTATTGAAAAAACAAAAAAACTTAAAGGAACACTCCACTTTTTTTGAAAATAGGCTCATTTTCCAACTCCCCTAGAGTTAAACAGTTGAGTTTTACCGTTTTCGAATCCATTCAGCCGATCTCCGGGTCTGGCGGTACCACTTTTAGCATAGCTTAGCATAGTTCATTGAATCTGATTAGACCGTTAGCATCTCGCTCAAAAATAACCAAAGAGTTTCAATATTTTTCCTATTTAAAACTTGACTCTTCTCTAGTTATATCATGTACTAAGACCGACCGAAAATGAAAAGCTGCGATTTTCTAGGCCGATATGGCTAGGAACTATACTCTCATTCCGGCGTAATAATCAAGGAACTTTGCTGCTGTACCATGGGTGCAGCAGGCGCAATGATATTACGCAGCGTCTCTCACAAATGTCTCCATGGTTGCAAGGCACGCTCCCTGTGCAAGCAGGGTCACAGGCGCTGCGTAATATCATTGCGCCTGCTGCACCCATGGTACAGCAGCAAAGTTCCTTGATGTAACTACAGAAGAGTCAAGTTTTAAATAGGAAAAATATCGAAACTCTTTGGTTATTTCTGAGCGAGATGCTAACGGTCTAATCAGATTCAATGAACTATGCTATTGGAGGTTGTAGACTAGAATTATGCATTATGCATACTCCACAGTATGCATGGAGGCGTGAATCTTCATGAATAATGCTGTGATTCACACCTGAGAAGACAAAGACCCGCATAATGACCTGCATAATGAGCCTTTCAGTCAGGTAGGCTATGTGAAAAAACCCTCTGTGATCATGTCTCAAGCTCATCATGCTGTATATCAAACATACAGAAAAAACAGCAATACTGTGAAATATTATTACAATTTAAAATAATGGTTTTCTATTTTAATATACTTTAAAATATAATGTATTTCTGTGATGCAGAGCGTCTGAACATTCATGTTACCTCTATGGCATTTCATATAGGCTTTTAGCTTAAAAGCATGCACATTTGGAGAGATATGGATGGATTCTCATGTTTGTCAATTTTCTATACAGAGGAGTAATATTTATTCAATATTTATTGTCATCACTATGAGCGCTGGATACTGTGTTTTCAATTCATACTTGCAGCCGGAGTGTGCACATTTAGTCCACAAATGACTCCTAATGAAGAACAGGCATACCATGTGACATTCCAGGAACTAACAGAGGCTTCCAGAGATTGCTAACCATGGCTATAACATGCAGATAGACACTTTTGAAGATAATAAATACACGATTGTGACGATGTATACATGTATTGCCTCAGAATTTGTGTCTGAATAGCGCTCGCTCCGTGGGCGTGGCCGAATTAGCGGATAATGAGCTGACTCACGGACGTCTGACATGGCTCTCTTTTCATTCAGATTACATAAATAGAGAATATTTGTTTTTGATTTGACTTACACAATTTAAAACCTGACATTTCATCGTTTCTTTAGACATAAGTCTCATTTTTGTGTCATTAGTATTCACTAAGTTTCACTTCATTTTCTGAGAACTATCAGATTGGACTTCGTTCAGAGGGAGACGACAGATCACGCATCATGTTAGTTTTCTTTATTTTGCAAAAAGCACAACATTTTGTTTTTACTCTGAGTGTACACAAATAAAAGAAGACATTCTATAGTTTCGATTGATTGAGTATTTTAAGTCTGTTTTGCTGCAATGTGAAAAAAAATCCTGCAAAACACGCCGGCGCGTTTTCCAACTCCAGAGTGTTAACAATAAAAAACACAGACAGCACCAGGAATATTAGGCTGCTGTCACTTTAAGACCGAAAACACGGATCCAAATATACTGATACACGTTTTATTTCTCAACTATTTATGTACACTTAAGCCATAACCGACTGTTTATGAGGATACTCTCCAATAAGGTCATTTTGACATAATTTTCTGTGAATTTGTCCGTTCAAGCACAAGAAGATGTGAAAGAGAACTCAATTCAGTATTCGCACGCTGTCTGAGATGCGAGGCTTTCCGGGCACGCGCTTTGGACGTGTTCTTGCGCTTGAATATTAAAATTGCCAAGGCTTAAAAACACATGCAAATGATAAACTTTTTTGACAATGCAGCACTGGCCCGATCTGGACAGGGACAGTTCCGTCAACTGTTCCGTCAATCGTTCACGCTGGCCCCAGGCCAGTACTTTTTGTCGAACCCTGTCATAATAAGGTAAAATTATCTGATATTTTAAGAGACATATTGACCCCTCTGTTATGTAATTTCCTGTTTTGTTTTGTGTTTTTCTTTTGCGCATGTGTTGTTTTCTTAAAAATAATAATTAAAGATTACACTAAAGTACTTAATGTTTTATTTTCAAGAATTTAGACATTATAACAGGCAAAAAACAAACAAAAAAATCCCTTAGACCTGGGGGACCCTAGACCATATCTGGGAACCAGAATATCGTTAAGACTCTTCTGATAGGGTTCATCTGCTGGTAAACAACCAGTAAGCATCATGGTGAGTTTTGCACTGACATTTTCTTCAGGAAAATCTAGTCTGAGCAGAATAAGGTCTCCTCGCAGATTAATTGGGATCATTTGATGGTAAAAGATTACAGACTTTGCTCCGAGTTCATTTCCAGTGATTTAATTGTGTACAGAAGCTTAGAATGATGGAATGTTTCAGCTTCCCTGGCAAACGACGCAGTTCATGGAACTGAAAGAGAAATAACGCATGCTGCACCATCCATGGGGGGTCAGACATGCGAGATCTGTGCAGCAGCTGATGTTTTAGATTTGCTGCTGTCTTTACATTCAGATGCATATGCTAGGATAGAGAGCAGAGATGGTGACTGGTTTTTGTATTGAAATATAATCCTGACACTGCTTACAGCATCTTCATTCCTATAAACGACAATATAGAACATATAGAAGTGACAAGTCTTGATAAATAAATGTGCATTCATCATGGATAATTTTTTTTCCCCTTCTCATCGATGTCACTGCTTTTTTGCAGTGCCACATCATACACAACAAATCATGAATCAGGGACTTGTCATTTCTCTTTTTTCATTAAAAAAACAGACTCATGTGGTTTTGACTGTTTCCAGGATCCTCATAAAATATAATGTCACTCCCACACCAGTTGATCTTTTTATGCAACAACCAACATAAATTACCTTTGTTCAGTTTAAATACGACAGTGTCATGTCAGTTAAGAATTTAAAATATGAAATCACTTCTTAACTGTAAACCGTAACAGCCTGAAAACTGTGTCAGAGGCATGCTTATGTAAAATATTAAAAGCACATGCATGAAAACAGCTCAAAAGCATACAAAACCGACTGAATGGAAGCCAAACCCCTTTTCAAATAAGCATGACTTCTTTGTTGGCCTATATATAATATGTTTACCCATATTCATTAAAGCAAAAATGTGATTTATGGACATATGCAACCAATACTTTGACATACCTTGGTAATAACACTTATATAACATAGGAAAATAGCAAGTGGTGTCATGTTTTGTGCACAATTGGCCAAAGCTCTTTTTATCATCAGCTTATATGCTTCAGTAATATCATCTAACATCTTCCCGTCTCTGTTTACTCGCAGGACTGCTCCAGCTCAGAGGAATACACTGTAGCCGCAGGATTGCTGCCCCTGACGACAGCCTTTTACCGGGTAAGTAACAGTTGAGGTCAGACTGGCAGCAGCTCTAGTTACTGGATCTTAATCACACCACATCAACACTGGCACCCAAATTCACTAATGCTGGAAGAAGGGGGCACTTTCCACCTGTCTCCATCTGCTCACTTTAACTCCTAAGGCCTCGATATACTTCAGGCGAAATCAAAGAGTGAACTGGTGTTACGTCATTTCGAGCAAAATCAGGCCAAAACGAAGTTTGTATGGAGTTTATTTCAAGAGTATAAAACCGCTTGCCAAATCAAACATTAAAAGATGATGACATAATAGGTGGGTGTGGCTCTGAGGCTCTGCCTTCTTTGGTATGGAAATCTTCTCAGATTCATTTCGTCCGTCGAGTTCAGGCCAGGGGTGTTGCGATATACCGATATTGACAATAACCGTGATATTCAAAACATAAAATATCGATATTGTGTTAATTAAGGGTGTGATTATATATTGCGATAACCGTAATATTTAAAACAAATAGTACACATGATAATATGACATGTAAATAAATCAGCGCCAGCACCTGCTTGACATCCCGAAATATAATAGGTGGCGGTATTGCACCTTAGCGCTGCCATCTGCCATAAAGCAGGACTTTTTCTAGTCCTGAAACGGGAAATATACATTAACCTGTCAACTGCTGACGCCTTTCTTTGTTTTGTTATATTTACATCCCTTGAGTCTTTTAGTAAAAAAATTTGCTTATTCGAATAAAATTTATGGATATTTACTTCAAATATCACTACTTCTAATATATTAATATTTTTAATTCAAATATCAAATATAGAGAGGAATATTTTTGTTGTATTTTTATCCAAAATAGGGCTAAATTCTCTCATGTAATTTGTTTCATTCATACACAACACCAGAGGACGCCCTCTCGCAGAAAGTCCACAAGTGAGTATTAAACATTTGACGTTCCAGGAAATCCCTAATATGGACAAAGACATTGCTTTAGCTGAATAAAATGCAGACAGAGATGCTTTGACTGATTAAAAATTAAGAGAATTAACACACCATTGTGACAGTATATGGTTTATCTGTGTTCTTCAAGCCATTTTTGTTTTTTCGTAAGGATAATGTATATTTTTTATGCAGTGCTAATCGACATTCACCTTTATCACTGTATAGAATACTATAAAATAATATAATTTCTTCTCAATTCAGACAATTGTTGTCTCAATTGTTATAATTGTATGCAATGATGTGATTCATTGGCTAAACATAAAATAAACAAAGTAAAGAATTTGACTGATAACATTGTTTTTTTGTTTTTGTTTTTTTTCAAGGTTTCTACTTTCTTTAGATATCACAATATATCGTTATCATGAATTCTTTTGGCCACGATAACCGTGAAAAATCTGATATCATGACAGTTCAGACATGAGTAAAAACATGAACACACTGGAGAGCCGCTTTATAGCAGAAAATGAAGCTGTAATTGAAATTGAAAGCAACATTTTCAAGCTGCTTGCTTTAAAGTTATTACTATGTGACGTGACAGCAGTGCTGAATTTCAGAGCTCATGCAAACATATCCATATGGCTATGATCAGAACCATTTCTGCAGCTTAATTTGAATAGACAATCTTTGTAATTTTTGTAAGTTACAGCATGTTAAAACAGTATTTTACGAAGAACGAATAAGAACTTTTAGGCTTTGTGATCCACTCCATTCAGCCCATCGCTGAAGGAAACCTTTAACTAGTGTTACAGTCACTCTAGCATAGTTTGGTTTCGCTGTGGTTCAGTGGGAAAAGAGGGAGGTAGAGGCTGCAGGGATTTGGAGAGTGTCTGCCTTTCAACACCGATCCATCACGTATTATTGTTGTCATAGAGACAGACACAACTGACTCTGTTGCTTTTTAATTGTGGGCTGCTCTGCGATCTGTCTGCGGTGACTCACTGTGCACAGTGAGACGTGATGAAATCAGATATCAGGTTGGTGACACTCATGTTCATTTGTGGGACAATAGCACTTGTCTAAGCCTTAGACTCCGAACTGTAACACTACAGTTTACATTTGCATGGTCAATGTAACCCAAATACTCAGAGATAAGACAGAAGAGTGAAAAACGGCTTATAATGAGGTGTGCATAATTATTAGGCAGGTTTTCTTTTACAGATAAAATGAGCCAAAAAGAGATTTAACTCAGACAAAAATTATAAAATGCCCACAAGAAGGATGCAATACTAATGCAATAATAGAAATTGCAAAGTTAAGGCATGACCATTGGACAGTGAAATGCTCATAGAGTACCTCAGGGATGACGTGTTTTTGTAGGTCAACCCAGAAGTTAGCGGCGCACAGGTTCCCTCGATCGAAAGCCAATGCATTTTTCCCATAGACTTTTGGAAAATCGCAAAAAATAAGCTCTGTGTTTAACAAAGGGTTATGACACTTACACGTTTTGTCTATCAAGATAATCTTTACAAGTTAACACAACATTTATACATTTTGAAGCCTATATAAAGTCGTCAGATATAAAAAGCTAACAGTAGGCTATAAACGGACTGCAGCACACCATGGTCGCGGATCAACGTCGCCACCACCAAGCTTCCTCAAACTTTATTTAGAAAACAACTTTATTTAAAAACATGCTCGCTGATTATGATCTGCGCTGTGTATGAATACTTATCCACTTTTTCATGAGAAATGCTGTCCAAATGTCCTGTTTGTCATGATGACGTCTAAAGTCCCCGCCAAAGGAAGTAGTCCCTTTTAGCAATTTGTTAGCAACCGCCGTTTTTAAGACACAATAAAGGTTTAAAAAAATCACAAGCGGGTTATAACTGGTGTGTTTTATGTCATAGATCAAAACGTGAAAATATTTAGAGGCTTTGTTAAGCACAGAACTTATTTCAGGCGATTTAGCAAAAACCCATTCAAAAAACCCATTGACTTCAGGGCGATGGAACCGGAAGTCCTAAAATGCTAACTCGTTTCCGGGTTTTGCCTACAAAAACACGTCATCCCTGAGTTACTCTATTGGGTCAGCAGGGTCAGACATAAACAGGTGGAGAAGAAAAGACACATGTTAACTGCAAAAGAAACCATCAGGAACCCTTTAGTCTCCAGCGCCACCCTTTTCCAGAACTGCAACCTACCTGGAGTCTCATGTTTAGTCCATCTCCTACCCTGAAGTCCGTTTTGCAGAGATGGACAATGAACTCCCACACCTTACTGCCAGATTCTGGGAGATAAATTCTTCAAACAGTTGTACAAGAGGTTGTGGTGCTGGTCCTTCAAGAGTCACTCTCAATCTGTCTGTCTATAAAGCCTATAAAAAACTGCACTTCAGTATGTGATTCTTATTTTTTAGGATTCTTTACCTAACCTAAGTCTCTGAGATCCTGACACCTTGCACTTCTGGAGACTCCAGGTAGGTTGCAGTTCTGGAAAATGGTGGCACTGAAGACTAAAGGGTTCCTGATGGTTTCTTTTGCAGTTAACATGCGTCTTTTCTTCTCCACCTGTTTTTGTCTGACCCTGCTGACCCAATGAGCGTTTCACTGTCCAATGGTCATGCCTTAACTTTGCAATTTCTAGTATTTCATTAGTATTGCATCCTTCTCATGAGCATTTAATAATTTTTGACTCTTCAGTCTGAGTTAAATCTCTTTTTTGGCTCATTTTATCTGTAAAAAAAACCTAATAATTATGCAGGTGCTTTTCATTTCCAGCATTCATGAACAATTATATATCGCTTATAAATGATTGAATCCAAAATAATAGTTATTAAGATTGATGTGGTTTGGAAATAGCAAAATGTGCTTGGGAAAAAAATATGATCAGAAAATCAACTTGCCTAGTAATTCTGCACACGGTGTATATATATTTGGGGTGTAGCGGTACATGTATTTGTCCCGAACCATCACAGTACGGATGTCACGGTTCGGTGCATACAGTAAGACGACGAATACAGTCAGTCACAGGCGACCCACACTCCAATACAGAAGGGGGCGCATGTGGTAATGCAACGCTGTTTGCTAACCGCAATAACAGGAAAAAGAGCAGGAAACGGGAAAACAAAACGTGCGTCTGCACTCTTCTACTGGAGTGAGCGAAGTAATGAAGTAAACTGAATGATTTAAACACTGTTTTACATCTGATATACGCATTTAGATTAAAGTATTGCTTGGTGCATGATAATTTCACTTTAAATTTTGTTCTAAATAGCAGAACTCATGTTTTGAGAAAATATTTACGCGCGAATAATGATCAGTGATGCGCACTTGACTCAGTCTAAGCAGATGGCTCAGCAACTTAACTATATAAACATCCTAAAATATATGTTTACTTTATAGGCAAAATTGCCTTAAAACAATTAAAAATACTATTTGGACATTGGAAAAGAATGACAATAACTCTTGACTGAAAACTTTCTCTGAACAGTATTTTATACAATATTGATTTATTTTTTCTAAAACAAGACAAGGATAGTCAATGATTTTTAGCAGTTTAATGTGACAGCACAAATGGCATTTATAGTCATATTTTCCTAATGTCTTGTACCGTTAAACATGGTGTCACGTGAATGGGAATATGCATGGAAATGAAATGCATATGAGGATATGCATAGTAAAACTAGGCATTGTAAACTCCATAAATGGTTATTTCTGGGAGGAGACGGGGTGGAGATGCATGTTCACACAATCCTCCGCTGACTGGGTTTTATAAAGGGAATTTTGCGCAGGTTCTGGCGTACTCACACATTTAAGATGAAATCTACGAAAAGTTTTATACATGAGGACACAGATCATGAGCTGCACACACGTAAAAGAACACAGTCTCGCTCTACACGTCACATTCACAGAGGATTATATAATATTTTTCACTGCTTGAATTTGACTTGAGTTCACCCGTTTAGCATCCACCAGGTGAAATGCTTAGAAAAGTAACAGCACACTTTTCTCAACAAGCCACGATTTGAGGCATCATTCATATTTTTAACATAATGCTGGTTGAGGGTCATGTTCAGTTTAATACTCAGGGTTTGTTCAAGTGCAACTAAGCAACACTAATTGGTTATATGGATATGTAATCAGAAATGTTTCCACAGTCATTGTTAATTTTCTTCGATGAGATGCACCTGTTCCTGAGAGCCCAAGATTCCGTGCGGTGAGGCGAACAAATCAAGTCTTTCATTAAGACATCTGAAAGCTATTTTTTCAAACCTTGAAGTTCCTGTTTTTCAGTTTTCCTGTTTCCCATTTGCCATTTTTATGTAAGAGCAAATCCTGATTAAAGCATTACACAAAAAAGAGCTGACAGATTTGCGAAGCTCTCGTGATAGCGATAAACAGCACATTTGTTGAGAGAGATAAGTAAAACCTTGCTTGTTTTGCAGTGATAAAGAAAAGTCTAGGCTTATTGGAGTTATTCCATTAATATCACACAAACCACAGGCTAAATTATTATGGTCCCTAATTTATACAACCCTCTACAATGTGAGTAAATCACTCGCATTTGTGACTAAATCTTCACTCTGGACGACTAAATAATGTCTATCATTAGCCATTGGCTAATAAATTCTCAGATTTTACTCGCCAGTGTGTGTTAGAGGCTAAGTATAGGTTTAGCATAGATACGTATATTTCCACTCGCTGAAAACTCTGACTGAGCGCTTGAGAGTTTCAAGCAATCTGTAATATTTCAGTTCAGCTCAATGGATGTGCAGCATATCTGTACCAAAGAGAAAGAGAGTCTTACATGTAAATGATATTCTTTGTTGTATTTTTCTTGTCAGATCATTTGGAATTATTCAGCTTTTAAGAACAAGCAGAAGAGATGCCGATTTTCTCCAGTAGTGGGCGGAGCTAATGCGCAAACGGCAATCTCATTGGCTGGCACTCATCTATTACCGTCCCTGTTTTGATTTCAGCAAATCATTTGGAGCAAACGCTGACAACATGATTAATATTCATGAACCCAGCAGCTCATCAATCCTTGGTGCGTTGTATTGATTAGAAGTAGAATTATTAGTAGTATTATTAGGGGCTTTCGCACCAAATAGTTCTAGGAACTCATTTACAGGAACTAGCCACTAGGATAGTTCCCCAAAAAATAATTTCTCCCCCGGGCCATGTTCCTGGTCACATTCGCACCGGGAATAGGAACTCTGAATCGGCCGACAGCGGCGTCTTTAAGCGCAGCATTTACAAACGTGAAAAACCGGTGGATGGAGGATGCCGTGATCGGAGCTGTGTTTGTTGTGTGTCGTGGGTTTTGTGATAACGAAGATGGAATGTAAATTTACGCGACTGAAAGAGCCAAAAGTGGGGCTAAGAGATGAAATCTCCTGTGACAACTTTCAGTATTACATATCATCGAGGCGGAGAAAAGAACACAACCCTGCAGACAACAGATAAATGCTGTTATCCCTGTTTTCCATGTTTGTGAAGTAAATATGTTTACACAGCTTTTTAAAAATGCTGGTGTTTGACATGCGTTTGACCAATCAACATACACTTGCGTCACTGATAGTTCCTATAGTGCTGGTTTAGACCCTACTCTGAAGTAGGAGCTAATTTAGTTCCCCCAAAAGGAGTTCCTAGAACTAAAATGTTCCTAGTTCCTGCGGTGCAAACACGGCAAAATCCGGGTACTTCAGCCAATAGTACTTCAGTTAGGAACTATGAAAAGGTTCCTCTGGTGCGAAAGCCCCTATTATCTTTTAATAACAATTACTATTATCTATTACTTTTATCTGTTTTACTTATATTTACACTGAATGACCAACAATATCTTAAGCAGCACCACCAGTCCTAAGTTCAGTTAAAATGACAAATATGCATTTATACATGGATACCGAGTTTTAATTGAATAAAAATTAACTTAAATAGAATTTAAATTATATTAATTTGAATAGAAATCAATTCTAACCCCAGCAAGATGCACTTAAAATGCAGTGCAGCGACTCTACTTTGCGTTCAGGGTTATCCTCAGATGATCCCTATGTTGCACCCCAGTTAAACCTTCATGCATTTTTCCGTGAGCCTGTGATCCATATGCCCTCCCCTTCACTCTCAGTAGCCTTGTACTAAACCACACCGCATGTTATTGAGGTTCTCAGTGTTGGCTTGGCAGGAGATAAAGGCTTGAACGCCACTCTACTTAAGGATGACCCAACTGAAGTACGGACATTACCGCAGGCACACTAGAGCTCAATGTTGCCTTTTGCATTCTTGAAGCGCAAGTCTGATTTCTTAATAATAGCGTGACTATTCTCAAGAAGCTGCGCTATTCGAGGTATCATTCATAGCACACACAGATGAATATGAACGACCAACGAGTGCGCCTGGGATATGGGTTTGTTGGAATCCCTAACTTTAAGTATGAGTAACTTAGTAAACACCTTTTTTTTACCTCTGAGCCAAAGGAAATCAAAGACTCAACCACAAAGTCAACAAAAAAGTTCCCACAAAGATCCGCTCCATTTACAACTACCTCTTTGCCATGATTTACAGCCTAAACCTTTTTCAGCATTGTAAATGAGTGCTTTTACGTAACGCTCATTGTTCCTCTGCTTGAGAATGTTTTTATGCCATGGATACCTCAAAGTCACCTCAAATGAAGTTTTGTAGGACGAAAAACAACTTGTCTGGTTCTCAGAGTGACACCTGATACGTTATTACGTCCCTTGTGAGAAATCACGCGCTCTCACACACAGCATGAATATGTAGGCAGGTCAGTTGCCATAGCAGGTCAAAAGGTTTCTCTCAAGTGATCAGCATGCGTCTCATTTGGCCTTTGAGCTCTGATTCATTCTCTTACTTCTGGGAAAAGCTCAGCCTCCAGACAGTTCATTGATCTTTAGTAAGCAAGGTCACAGATAGAGCCTCTCTGCTCATGAAACAGTTAAAGATGTCATATGCAGACTGTTTACATGTGTTGTAGTAGGGGATATTAGATATGGAAAAAATTAGGTCAAAGCCTGGCTTTTGTTATTGCATTTTCTCTCGTATATACAAGTTTTGAGCATCAAATAATTTGTTTGTTCACGACGTGACACAATCACAGCCAATCAAAACATATTTGATGTTTAATAACATCGATTTGGAGCAGGATTTTAGGTTATTTGGAATTTTAATGTGTGCCGGGCAACCCTGCACAATGCTACAGCAGTCCAATCCATAAACCTGTCAAAACATCCTCTTACTTATCACTTGTTGCATTTGCGCGCAATAAATCGGATTGTTGTGGAATAGCTTTTATTGCTTTATCACATTACTAGGGCTGTATGATTTTTGTGATGCATCACTTCTTGAGCATTTCACATTTTCACTTGTGAAAGTACACACAGAAACTCGAAGGTCTTGCCTGTCAAAATAAAAGTTTGGTTTAACTTGAAAAATTGTGGCAGAAATATAGTACTGTTGCACAGTAGAATGCACTTCGCAAAGTAGTAGTAATAATAATATTAAAACTTTTTTTTAAGGAATATATCACACTTTTAATTCCATGTTTTAATTTTAAGAGGAAACCTCTATTGTGTAGCACTGTTTGCCAAGCAAGCAATTCTTACATTTTCATGATTTATATTTTAAAACATTAAATAAATTGTTCATGTTTTATGCCTTTATTTGATTCCATTTTTGATAATACATTTGCATTAAATCATAAATCCAGAAAAATTAAATCAACCAACACAAAATTTCTGGTAAAACAACAACAACAACAACAAAAAAAAACATTTCATATGGCTGTATTATTGTAAAAATTTTAATAAATTATTGCATTTTTACGAATTCAATTGATTAGACATGATTTTTGATTAATAAAATAAAATTAATCCATTAAAATGGAATTAAAATGAAAAACAGAATTTGGGAAAAATAAAACGCAATTTGGGAAAAAAATAAAATGGTTTTCATAGGGCCCTAAAAAGGGTAATTGATGATAAGGTAATAATTTGTGACCCATGCTGGCAAAATGAGTCGCAATAAGCAAATTATCAAAAATGAGTTATTGTTATTTTTACATTCTCTGTTAAAATGATGTATGATTTGTTGGATTTCGACAAAAAATGACTGAGCTACACCTATTTGAAGTCGATAGAGTCAGCAAAGTCAATTTTGAGAAAAATCGAGTTAAAATTTTCTGAAGGTTCCAAAACAAAATCACAAGTAACCATACCTTAAAATCCCTGGTGATACCACCAAATTTGGCACAAACCAAGTCAAAACCAAATATCTATACGAAAAATATATATTCAGCTTTTTTTTCCATGATTCCACAATTGTTTGATTAACATTAATGAAACAGACAGCCTATATATTAAGACCTACTGTACCACATGGATCTAATATAATATTACACATCAGATGTTTTTCCCCAACAGTTAACCAAACGTTCACTTAAGACATAACAGATAATGTCTGCGTGAATACTCGCCAAGACAGATATTTTGAAATACTGTAATTCTGTGTATATGTGTATATCGGGATCGAGCGCTGTCTGAGGCGTCTTTGTGCGCACGCTTCAGATCTGTCAGTGCGAGTAAGATCGATTTGTTTACATCAGCATGAGTTTGAAAATCACATTTCATTGGTTCAGACCCATGCCATCAAGAATTCGCTATGAATATTCACAAAGTTGGAATGCTGCGCTTTAAAACAATACCAAACTGGTGCTGAGAGGAAGCACCAGTCGTCAAGAAGCGATCAGAGAAAAATGAAATTTTTCATGGACAAAGGAAAGGTACTCCTCTCAGAAAACATACAAATAAAGATACTTTTAGATGCTTAATTGCTATTTGAAACATTTGGATTGCTAGATGAGGGCTTAATGAACTCATTTTTGTGAAAACCTTAAATTCGACCAAAATTGACATTTTTCACTTGTTTTGCCTGTTGCTCAAAATTAACCTGTGTGTACTCCGACTCATTTTGACAGCACAGGTCACATTTGTTAAGCTTTTTAAAAAAAATTGTTGTTAAATTGTGTGTTTTCATGATTTCAATTAATTAGACATGCGTTTTGATTACTAATATTTCACAGGGCCCTACATTACACCTGGTTAGGACACGTTGTTACCTTGGTGTTTCCTAAGAGTTGCACTGTGTAGCATGGGGGCAACAAATCAGTTTTGATCTATTCTTGTTCCATTATTTAGATGTATTTGTATATATTCGAGCATGCATTATATACATTCATGCCATCTTCTTAGAAAGTAATGATTATTGATATCATACACTTATGTTATGGTATAAGCCCACATCAAACATCTGCTCTGTGTGTGTGTTATTGTACATGAGAGAATGTGAGAGCACATCCACAAGTTGTGCTGTGCACTTTCACGTGGTTAGCTGGGTCTTTGTGGCACTCCTCCAGCACATTGTCATCTTTCCCAGAGGGCTATGCTGTTCTGTAGTCAAGGTCTGCATGTCATTGCATTGCATCCACTCTTGACAGAGATCATCAGGTGTCATTGTTATCGCTCCGTGAAGTTATGTCTGTTGTGACGTCTGGGAGGCTTGTAGATCTTCTGTTCGCTTGTGCACCTGTAGCCTGTTTATGAGTGCATTACATCCTGTGCCTCTGTGTAGTCCTGAAATGGTGGTTGCATCTGTTCTGCAATACAGTTTTGGTATCAATAATCGGTATCAGTCAATCTCTAAAAATGACTTGTCACTTTTTCATAATCTTTGCAACTCTATTTATTTATAACATTGGTGTTATACATGGTGTAGTGTTTGTCAATCATGGCATAGTTTATTATTAAAGGGGCTATATGTAGAATTCAGAAACCCTTGTTATTAGCGACACGAGTGGCCGTTAGGTGAACTGCAGGCTCACGCTCGCTGTAATGAACTGCTCGCTGTATACTGTAATGCCATCCATGCTGCTGAGAGTGACATTTAGATGAATATGTAAATATGTGCTTTGCGCTTTCCTCTCAATTCCAAAATAAACTGACAGCGGTGAGAAAACAGCCGTTCAGAAAGCATCTGATCATAGTGATGTTTATATGTTTGAACCAGCTCTAAGATTCACCGTCAACAGATGAGGTCAGTTTGATTATAAAGTATATTTGAGACTATAGACTATATAGATCTGGCTATGTGAGACTATAGATTGTACATTATACATTGACATTACAGTACAGAATGGCTCTTTCGGCATTATCCTGAACATTTTATAAGCATTCGTTTCATGTGTCATTGAGCAGAAAAGAGGCTCTCGGGAGCGCGTAAACATCACATCCTTTTAATTTTCCCGGCAAAAATGTCCAGAGTCCTTCACATAAAAATCCATCTACAGACTTTCATAGACAACCTAGGAAGTCATGGAGAAGTTTCGTTGCAAGCTGTTCACACATTTGCAATAAAAAAGCCAATACTACATGAAAACTTTTTTTTTTTTGTGTCTATTTGTTTTTATTTATCATATTTACAAAAATATTTATTCAAGTCTCTCAAGAAACATGTCTTATTATCATCTAGGGCTGCACGATAAATCACAATTAAAATGAAATCACGCTTAAAAGATTTGGCTAAATGCGATTATAAAATCGCAAAGGCTGCGATTATTTTTTTTTTGCGATTTTATTTTATTTCTTTTTTTTTTATGCGCAGCTTGTCAGTGAAGCACGGCTCTGTGATCAGTAGTAAATGTTGCTCCATCTGAAATCACTGCAACTTTGAGTCGCTTATAACATGCATTTGAAAACGCAACATGCATCAAACATTTTTTCAAACATGAGAAGCATTTATGAACCTCTTGTCCAATAAAAGGCAGCATTTAATAACGTTTTTACTCCAAACTCACTTCATAACGTCAGTTGAGCATCCTTCTGTGAGATGATGTGTTTTCTTACACAGAATAAGCCACACAACTAGGGCTTATTTATGCCACACAACAGCCGCACGTTCAGAATTGAGTTCTCTTTCGCGCCTTCGTGAGCTCAAATGGTTTGAATGTTTAAACTGAATCACTAAAACCTAAACCTAAAACACGTTCAAATGATAAACTTTAATTGTATGATGGTCAAACTTTGCAATTAATCAGAGAATCACGTGCGTTTTGAACCGTGGTGTCTGGTCTGTACGGATTAACGATTACTATACTAGACATCGCACATCCTGCGATGTGACTATCGCGAATGCGCACATTGCGATTTCGATGCTAAAACGATATATCATGCAGCCCTACACACAACCTATTATTTCATAGTATTCTATACAGCGATAAAGGCTATGTCGATTAGCATTGAAGTATAAATATACTTTATTATCATGAAAATACCCAAGAAGACTTGAAGAACTCAGATAAACCATATATTGTCATGTTTAATCAATCAAAGCGTTCCAGTCTTCTCTTTATTCAGCTACAGCGATACCCGTAGGGATTTCCTGGAATGACATGCATTATCTTTCTTCTGCGGGGCACATTTGAAGTTTCTGCGCGAGAGCGCCCTCTGGCTTTCAGATGGAGCAGCATTTAGCCGTGCTTCACTGACAAGCTGCGCATAAAAAATGCAGCCTTTGCCAAATCGTGTGCAGCTTAATTCTTATTAATCGTGCAGCCCTATTATTATCAATATCGTGCTGTTTAATATTTTTTTGAAAACCGTGATACACTATGCACCATATATAAACACCACTCAAAAGTTTGCCGTATGTAAGATGCATTCGGGATATTAGTACTTAAATCTCATTATTGTTTCATTTATGTAACCTTGTAATCTGAATTATATGCAATTAAAATACATAATTCTTGAATATAGGCCTAAGTATATTGGCTAGGTGATAATAGGAGCGATCCAGTTTGCCCCACTCACACTCTAGACTCACAATGCCTAGGTCCACGTGATGGTATTATGGGAAAGGGAGAGATTTTCCATTGTGTTTGTCAGTAAATAATGTTATGTCTGTAAATCTGTTATGTAAAGTATCGGGTATCTGTCTTGAAATAATAAATGAATGTCATTCGCACATACAGTTGTGGTTTGAGAATACCACAGATGTCTCTGGCACTGTCTGCAGCAGGCAAGTGTTTCAGCCACAGTTCAGCAGAAATGGATTTGGGGTGTTTGCTGTTGTCGAACCGTTACATTCATTTCTTGTCAGTCTACGAGCTAGCATAATACCGTCATGAGTCTTGCTGACCATAGCTTGACCTTCCCCTGTTTACTTTGCATTGTGGGACATGATTACAGCATGTCCTGCATACCGATGGGCCAGACTGTTCTGTTTGTTCAACCATTTAACATTTTGCCCTGGTGTTCTTTGTCACTTTTTGTATGTTTGACAGAAAATCATAATTGTAAATGAACTGTTTATGTAGATACAAATATTTTATGACACAATGCATTTAAATTGGACTATTTCGATTCCTTCCTGGCTCTGCAAACGGAATATCTCTTAGGATTAAGGAAGCAGGGATTTGTTCCATAATGTTGGTAAATCATTACACTGTGCTGGTCACGGATCAAAGTAAGATCTGGTTTTCTTTTTTCTGACACAAATGAAGCATTTGCTTTTGATCCCTGTTGGAAAATTCCAGTTAAACCAGCTTCTGATGGTGACTGGATTTACATGTTTTGTAGTTGATCAGCTGCACTACCGAGGTCAACCTGGTTGACCTTCTTTGTCAAGGAGGTTGGAGCTGATAGACCACTTTGGACCACAAACAAAACCAGCTACCATGTTCCTAAACCATCTTTACCTCAAGGGTTTAGAATAGCAGTGATTTGCATTGAAAAAGCATCAAGAAGTCTCTTTTTTTCAATGAAGGTTGATGATTTGACGTAACATGAGTGACGGAGATTATGCAAGACGTTGGTAATGCAACAAAGTTAAGCACAGTTTTATGCAAATGTGTGGTGACTACCAAAAGGAGTGTAGTTCACATGATTCACCACCTAATACCATTGGATGCAGTGGTTGAGCTGAAAGTCTCAGAGACAAAAGCTGTCACCGGGCTGGTACCCTTTCAAAATGTGCACCTTTGCACCCTAAAAGGGTGCATATTAGTATCTTAAAGGTATACTTTAGTATCTAAAATCTACATATTAGTACCTTTTGAAAGGGTACCGCACCAGTAGATATGTTTCCATCCAAAGTTGCGAATTTAACTTGGAATATCGCTTAAATAATTTGCAAATAAAGCAGCATTTCCATTCCATGTGTTCAAGAGAACAAAAGAGTCACTTCCTGGGAAATTGGTGCAAAATATCTGTAATAAAAATGGAAGTTGCTGAAATCAGGGATGCTACTGTGGCTCTTTTTTCCTACATCATAAATGACTTGCGTCTCAGAGCACACAGACAAATGCAGTAAATCCTGTCATGTTATCTTGCACTTCGATGCCTGGTGTTTGGGAACGCAATCATGTGAGACGATTCTGGGAGGCCTTTGTCCCAAATCATTTTGATGACAGAGTTTGGCTCGGGCATTTCAGAATGATCAAACCGACGTTTGAGATGCTGTGCAATGAAACTCATCCGCTGGTTAGTCCAGTTATTATAAATTTTTTTGAGTGCAGGTATCGGTATCGGAAGCGAAAAAGGCGGATCGGTGCATCCCTAAAACTGACCCCCTCACATCTGTTGTTGGAGAACTGAGAAATCTGCACACATCCACCCCCATCTGTTGCCAGTCAGATGGTGCACAACCTTGTTGAAGACAAATAATACAACTCTGGCAGTGGGTTCCTGGTCCGCATCCTACAATAACAACTGCTGCGATTCTTGCCCCTTTTTTTCTCATCTCCATCTGTATGTCAGCTTTTAGGAAATGGGGTATAGACAGGCCCAGAATATCTGCAAGTCCTCAAAGCTTTAACCTGGCCAGCTTTAGCTATCTCTGCAAGAATTATAGATGATCTGGATTTATCAGCACAGTTTGACTTGGACAAGTCGGTATTATAGGGTCTCCTGGTGTTGAAATACATATTAGACATTCCAGGCTACATAGGGAAAGATAAACTGTCCAAACAAACCTTCACATTAATGTCAGTGCTGGTAATTTCCCAGTGATCGAGGGCCATACTTAAGGAAAAATGCATATATGTCAGAGTGAAACGGCCTTTAGATATACAGGATAGGGTGTTGGATTTATGGAAAAAGCAAACCGTGAAACCGTGTCAGAGGTTGTGTCCCAGTTTGCATGCTGTCTCGTAAATAGTATGCAAGATTGCATTTAGTGTGCCCCACATCATGTAATGTTAAAAACAGAATGGTAGGGTGCCCTGATGGTGTACTGTTTCCACTGGATCCATGCATGCTCGATTATATAACATTACCCACAAGCTGTTGTGATATGGAAGAGGAGTTTGGTTGTTCTCTTAAAGTCCTCCTGCAGTCAATCATTTTATCCCTTTATCTTTGATCATCAAAATGACATATTTAAACTTTTTTTTTTCCTGTGAAATAATTTAGAAAATAGCTTAAAATAGCTTGAATGTAACTCTACACCCTTGCTTCATGTAGTATACGCAGACTCATGAATATGCAAATTAGTCCCCGCCTCCACTCACTCACACCAGCTCGGATTACCTGATCCACTCGGTCAACTGTTGTAAACGCTACACAATGGCAAGTGGAAATATTGGTTTAATTCAGCCATATACTGTATGTTTAAACCAGAAATTGATTCAGAAGAGGAAGAGTGAATTATACAGGGTCGTCTACAAGTCAGTGGATCAGAATGGTGATGTGTTTTATGTATCGCTCTATACAACGTCAGATTAGCCTTTGGCTTGACTACGTTGTCATACAGCTAATAATGTGTTGCTTATGTTACACAAACTGTGTTCATGTTTGCCATCTCAGAGTCAAAATCAGCATCCTTAGAAATGCTTTGAACATAGAAAGTATATATAGTTCATACAGTAACATCGTAATGTACATAACTCGCCCACTAAATTACTATATGTACCCAATTTTTTTGCCCTTTCACTGTGTATGAAGAAATCTTTTTAAGATGGGATATGTATAAAATTGTACGCTGTATAAAATTTCATCTTAACATGATTAAAAGGGCACCAGCATAAGTGATTTTTGCATACGCATGGTTTCAGCTGTTATGTTTTTTCATGAATTTAGTACAAAAGTTATTGGTGAGTCATGATTTTCAAAATGTTCGTATGCGGATTTCAAGCACAAATACTTGTGTACACATGCTTAGTCAGTGAGGCCCATAGTTTAAAAATAGCAAAGAAAACCAGCCACAGCTGTATGAATCTTAAAGTGGGAAACTAAAATGAATTTAAAATAAATGCAATGATTTGATATTGTGTAAATACAGATATGTATTTTATTTATACAGCTGTACATACAGTACATAATGCACAAATCTATACATTAGTTTTTGTTCCAGATGTATACCACATTATTATTTGGGGTTCAAGAGCGTATCGCTGAAACCCTATTGTAATTGTTAAAATTTCCAAGGATCAGCATTCTCCCCTAAAAGTGATCGGACCAAACCGCAAGTTGTAGAGACTTGAAACTTTGAGGGCTGGTAGTACTCACACTGTCTACAATGTCAACAAGGCTTGCCCCAATCGGCCTGACGGGGGCGCTACAGCAGTGAAAAGTATGAAATCGATCATAACTCCTAAACCGTTAGACATAGGCTCAAGAGTCTTATATCGTTGGAGTCCTTCAAGATGGAAAAAAATTTCTAGTCCTAGGTTTTTGGCCCGATTGGAACCAAACCAGTGCAGCAAGATTCTCTGGAATCTGATTGTCAATAATTAGCAAAAAAGGTGAAATTGCAATTCACGGTCTCTAAGCGCCGCCAAAACGTTTGAAGTGGGCGGAGCCACTTTTACTAAAATGGCTATAACTCATGAACGAAATGAGATATTTTTACCAATCTTGGCACACATATGTAAGAGCTCATTCTATGGTCGCGTGAAAAAGGATACAGTGACTGGCCACTTGGTGGCGCTATATAGTGGAAAATAACTTAAAAATGGCCATAACTACACAACCATAAGTCTGATTGACTTGAAAATTGGCATGTGGTGTCTTTGTCCAAGGTGCCAAGACTGCCTTTGAGGACATTCTCGTTTGTCAAAAAATATGGCCGGTGGTGGCCAATGAAGTTTGAGCAGCTATTAGACAAGGTTAACGGAGGCCGATTGTAACGAAACTCACTGGGCCTGTTTGACTCACGGCCCCTGAGGCCTGTGAGGAATTCTAAAGAAATCAGCCAACAGGGGGCGCCTTTGCATTTTTCACTTGGGTAAAGGATTGTATATCACACAAATTATCGCACACGCCCACGACATTCATACCACATGGTAGAACTCCTCATTCTGAGCAACTTTGCGTCTAGGACTGCCACTGTCCATCGAATTGTTCATTAAATATTGGAGATATTTAAAAACCAACTTTGGCGAACTAGTCCTAGGTTTTTGGCTCAACCTCGATAACTGTTAAAAAGCTTTAAAAACCATATATTTCCTATGGTAAATTGCCTGTATTGACTGTAAATGGTCTTTTCCATCTATGATCGAGATGGTTACAGGCTTGTTAATTAAAACATTATACCTTTTTACGCATGTGCTTAAAGGCCTTAAAGCGCTTGAACCCGATAATTGCTGCTCGCAGCTATATTTATTATTGTTTATTTTACTTTTTTTGTTTAGTCTTATTTAAATGTTCTTTCTGTTCTTGTGTCATATACAATATGTATGTATGTACCAAGAGCTCATGAAAAAAACACAACAAATTCCTCGTATGTTTGCGCACACTTGGCGAATAAAGCTCATTCTGATTCTGAATTTAGGAACATGCTAGCACTTCAAACACGCACAGTATGCAACGGTTTCTGTGGTATTACAATGTAATTTAATAACATGGTATTATCTGCCTATGCTAGCAAACTGTTTTTCTACATACTCAAGTATGTGTATGCTAATTGAGACATAGCCAGAATCTGTTCTTGGTTATTATGATGTTTGTCTCCATCTTTCCATTGCTCCTGATTTTTCTCTTTCCCTCTTTCCATCCGTCATTTCACATGTGATTGTGGTTTGGTTAGTTGTAGGGAAACTAAGTAGCAAAGACAGTTTGTCATAATATTGAATGTGTTTTGAGAAGACATTGGATGGTAATCTAATCTGAGGTGTGAGCTGTACAGACCAATGGAAGGAGAGAAAGGTGTCATGCATGGTGTGTGATCCACAATGTTCTGCATCCGCATGTGCAAATACAATAAATACAGACTTCATAGTTTTAACAGATGTCCTTCAGAGTCAGAAAGCAGCCCACAGGTGATATGGTTTGCATCAGAGAACACAGAATAACACTACGGTCATGTTTTCAAAGTCTTGCCTTGCAGTCTCTCTCTGTATGAGGCCTACTGTATGTGTTGAGAACATTATGACCACTAAAAATGACTGATTGCTCCTAAAACCTTTGGCAACAGTGTGTTGCTTTCCTGTTTTCACCATGCTTTTTAACGGACTCCTTAACAAGCGCTCTACAGCCCAGTTGGTTTCATGAGCTGTAAGGACCTCAGCTCGGCTGATTTGACCTGTTATACAGACAGTAGCAGGCACTATGTTTATCTTAGCGGTGTGCCAGAGTTTCACATTGTATTGCCCGCTGATCGATCTTCTTGCTTACAGAAACTGGCAGCTGGGGTGGATCAGTTCGCCTACACCTGCATACAAGACCATCCCATCTGGACCAATCAGCAGTTCTGGGAGGCCACCTTCTACTCTGAGGTGCAAAACCAGATCAGAGCGCTTTACCTCACCGCCCCTGAGGACAAACAACTCATCACTGCCAAGATCAAGGTAAAGTCTTGAAGTCCACTTGTGTTACCGGTCTATCGATCGATCTATCTATCTATTAGGTTGTCATTCAAGTCAGTCGCAACATGGTTGGTTTTGATAGAGGTCCACACAAACCCTAGCGACTCTGACACCATTTCAGTAGAAAAGAAATATCATTTAACCATAGATCCCATCTCTTCAACAGGAACAGAGTACATTGTCCACAGCAGCCAGCGAGTCAGAAAGGACCGCTATGGACCTCGCAGCAGAGCAGTTGCGTGCTTGGCCCAGTCTGAGCAAAGAGAAGCAACAAGAGCTGGTGAAGAACGAGGAGAGTACAGTGTTCAGCCAGGCCATCCACTATGCCAGCCTGATGGTCTACCTGCTCGTACCGCTGGACACCAGCAAAAACAAGCTGCTGCGCTCCACCCCTGCAGCTGACTGGGAGAGCGGCAGCAACAGCATCCTCACAAACAGGCAAGAGACTTTCTTCTACAGTTATCTCACAGATGCTACTTTAACGATGTGTTCACACTTGTAGTTCGGTTCTCTTGGTTCTTTTTGTCCAGACCAAAAAAGAATTTAATACATTTAGTCCTTGTTCGCTTAGCCTTCACACTGTCATTATTAACCCTTGTGCGTCCTTATGGACATTTTTGTCTTTTACGGTTTTGTTCTTTTGATCATTTCGCCTGTGTTAATGCCAGCTGCATACATTTTGGCACAAGTGTGTATTTTTATTGGAATTTTACTATTTCACCCCCATTTCCTTTAATAAATCTATTCTGCACTAGTAACACAAAATAGTTCCACTCAGGACCTTAAGGACAAAATTGTCCCCATTGAAAACCATTTAAACTGCCATTTTTAATCCCAGGGCCATTTAACTATAAAATGATGCAATCTTTGTTAATAGGCTTTCATTCTGTTGGCAAGGCTTCAAAATTAAATTTTTTTACTATTTTTTTACCAGATAGTGCCATTTTCTCAGGTTTGGTCTATAAAGCAAATACTCACTTTATTCCTGTTTTCTGCTTCTGCATATTATAGAGCCAATTGGATGAATTATGTGGCTATAATTGGATGTCAGAGTGTGGTTTATATGTGTGTATTAAAAAATTGTGTGTGTAATATTTGAGAGAGAACAACTGTGTACCAGTGAAGCTTTGCTGGCATCTAAAATTTGGTACTGCGCCCAAACAAAATCTTACTGAAAGCTCATTTTTTAGGATATCAATCTCAAATTTGGAACAGAACTTTAGATCTATGGCTTTGATTATCTAGTAGTTTTAGAGTTCAACATGTTTAATTAAATATATATTTTAGATAAAATAATGTTCATAAATCATTTTTATAGCTTTTTTGTTTCACTTTTTTTAAACTTTTTTTACTTCAACAATAATCTGCCAAGGGTCTTCTTTAAAATGAGACCAAACTTAAAGGTGCAGTAAGTAGATTTTGAACAATGCAGTTGGACATTGTTGATATTTGAAATCAACCCAAACAAACACACCCCTCACTTCATTGCTCCGCCTCCAAAACTCACACTCCAATACTAACCACCCTGCTCTGAGTCGGTCTCGAACCCAGGCCCGATCGCTGTTGGCATGCAAGGCGAGTGCACTACCAATGACGCTAAACACTGCATTCTCTAGTGGTCATCAGTGTGCAGTGGTTTAACAGCAAAACTCTCATTATCTGGCCACTGTTACACACGCAATGCGAGTGGATATCTGTTTATCACAGCTGACGCGCAACAAAATGCATCACGAAAAATAAAGCGCAGTTGATGAACGAACGACAAGGAAGCACAAAAAATGAACATACAGTACACAAGAGTAAATACAAAGTGTTCGTTGTTAGTCGCAAACTGCACAGCAGCTCCATACAATCAAAACCGTGTTACTTACATGAGAAGCGGGATCAAAGCAGCCTCCGCATCCGTTTTTTTAAGGCCTTCCCACTTAGCTCTCTCCAGCGCTGGAAAGCTTTTCTAATATAAACGCGGGTCCTAAAGCGCTTGCCCAGACATAAACCTTCATTCCAGTGATATTCTTTTGAGCTCTTTTGTATTGTGTCCCATCTCTCGTTCTCTCTCCTTGACCGTCATACGCCCCCTAATGCTGATTGGTTAGACATTTGTTGTTGGTGTCAGCCCGACTAACTTCCAAACAGTATAGTTGAATACATACCTTACCTTTAAGTCTGGGCTCCCAAGCTTCAAATTTTTATGACAGTTTTTGGACATGGACATTTTTGTGTAACTTTTTTTAATTGATGCACTAGGGTTAAGACTAAACCTAAAAACACCAAACAAAAGAACAGCTTTTATGACATATATTTTGCAACGGAACTTACCAAACATCCAAAACGATGCTGTGCTAAACGCGCTTGTAGTATGTGCGTACATATGATGGTATTTTTATCATCTGAGAACTCGTGAAGAGCTTATAAAATGTGTAAAGGAGTCAAAACAGCGGCAGAAATTCCTCCGTCACACATACAAATCAAGATCTGCTGCATAGAGACGCCATTTCCAAAGCCTGTACTGAACTGTAATGGGCAACATCGCGACTATGATGAGTAAAAACATCTATGCTTGAGTATTCTGTCCTTTTATGGGGTCATGTCTTGTGACATCACGTCCTGTTTTTGGTTCGTTTTGATGTCTTTGGTTCACATTTCAGTCTAACCGCACCAAAGTTTGTTTAAAAGTGGACTGATACCCACCTTTTCAGCGGCCTCGGTCTGCTTGTTTGTTGCGCACCAGGGTTCGGATGGCAGCGCTCGCACTTATTCAAATGATCCGCACTAATAGAGCAATTGCACCATTTTAATCGAACCAAACCAGCAAAGTGTGAACACACGCCAACATTTAACTAACTCTGCAATTTTTATATTTTCAAGCACTTAAACTCAAAATAAGTCTTTTAATGTGCCATTTTATTATATAACAGGCTTTTAAAATAAAAACAAAATATAATAAAACTGAAGTTACTTATGCTCCCTGCACATGCCTTACAATTGACCTCCATCTGCAAATGATTAAAATATCTTCCACATTTTCTCCACATAAAATCCCCTCAGTTAATGGATCATTGTGCAAGTTGTGAATCTGATGTTAAGAGCTAAAGAAAAAATGCATACATCAGGAAATATGTGTTTTTTGGTGTCCAAATCAGGAAGTCAAAATCGCTACATCAAACCACCCAGATACTGATTAATAAAGGTCGTCACTCAAAATTCTCGGTGCGTTCATGGAGAACCCACATAGAGGTCAGCGATCATGTATGAAGGAGATACGGAGTTCAGTACAGAGTAAAGATGCAGACGCCCGTATCAGGTGTTTATGAGGATGGAACAAAATAAGCCAAAAGACATAATAGTAACCCATGATAGTAGTGATGTGGGAGAATATTTTGTGCTCAAATGAGATCTGAAATCTGAGCAAATTCTGTGCATAAATACAGTGAAATATGGAGACGCAGCATCATGCTATGAATTATAATGCATAATATGAAGTAAAAACCCCTAGGCTTTGTAAATAGCAAAAAAGTGTGCCCCTCTTTTTTAGCCAATCCAAAATACTTCCTGCCTTCAGTATAAATCATTTTGTGTGTTCGGATGTGGCTGTCTAATTCAGTGCCTGGAGGATGTTGGCTAAACCACTGAAATTACTTGCAGCACCTTTAACAGTGAAGTTGAAAATTTGAGGCACTATTTGAAATTCTTCCACCAGTGTCATTTGACCACCTTGAAGCTAATCTGAGTGGAAAAATGTTCAATTCAAAGATGATTCTGCCAAAGGTGGTTGTTAAAAATTTGAAAATGCTTACGCAAACCGCATATTTCAGGCTTAAGTTGTTTTATAACATTACATAATCATTTGAAAACAATTCTAATTAGTTTCAGTGCTTTGAAATAAAAATGTCACCGAGAATCAAAATTTCAATGTGTCACTTGTAGTCCTGCAATGTGAGAGAATTGGTTACGAGTCTGAGCACTTTTGCAGGTCACTGGTGCTCAAGTCCATCTGGCATAAAAGACGCACTGCAGGGGCTGACGGTTGTCCTTTCACCTTGGTTACGAAACACACATTGAAGTATAAACAAACCTGGTTGTTTCTCAGCGTCTTTAGCATAGAATTATACAGTTTAAATCAGTCAGTGAGCAAAAATGTAAGGAGAAGCAGCCTGGTGTAGGTCCTCAGGAGTCCTATCCAGTTATACACCACATCCTTCTCAGCCCCTCCAGTGGCCTGAGTGCTGCTCTGCTTCTGGATGAAGTGAGTTGGCTGTTTTTATGGACATAGCCAAGAAAAGATGGAGGGATGGGGACGTAGAGCTTTGTAGGAATAATAATAATAATATGTTTGAGAGTTTTGGGAGGCTTCATAGTCGAAATGGGTGATGTTTGGCCGAATCCACATCTCCAGAGTGGATCTTTCCCTCCTCCTGTCCTTTTCTCTTCCTCTCAGAAATGTTTTCAAGGCCAATAACTGCACACCAAGTTTTAAGTCCTTGTCTCAGATGTAATTTTTTGTCTGTTTAATTAGTGGTCTTTGATAAGGCGAGCAATTCATCTTATTTTTGCTTACGTGTAGGATTAGGGAATTTTCTAAATGACTCCCTCAAATCATTTCTTTGGTTGAGGAGAGGTATGATATTACTTTTCTAAGCAATTAGACTTATCATTTTCACCTGCCAGACACTAAAAATCCTTTAAAGGGATCGTTCACCCAAAAATGAAAATCATCCCTTGATTTACTCCCCCTCAAGCCATCCTAGGTGTATATGACTATCTTCTTTCAGTTGAACACAATCGGAGTTATATTAAATAATATCCTGGCTTTTCCAAACTTTATAATGGTAGGGAATGGGGGTTGAGATTTTGAAGCCCAAAAAACTTCATCCATCCATCATAAAAATAATCCATACGACTCCAGGGAGTTAATAAAGGCCTTCTGAAGTGAAGCGATGGGTTTTTGTAAGAAAAATATCCATATTTACAACTTTATAAACTATAATCACTAGCTTCCAGCAACGGCCGTATGATGTAGCTCCTCTTATATTGAAATCCCCCAACATTTCTGTTTAAAACTTCTTGTTTTAGACTTCTAATTTTGTGAAAATAATCAAAATAATTAATTATTAGCTTTTCATCAAGTAGAAAAACTGCAGAATACTGCTGGGGGTTTGTGAACTCACATATGGAAAACTCTGCTTTAAGGCCCTAGTACATTTAATTTTTCCACGTCCGCTCCATCTCACACACAGTTAAGTGTGGAAATCCTTTCAAAGTATACTCCATTGACTGAATGAACGCGTTCGCTGTCACTCACACATTGCTGTTGCCCATGCACAAGTCCATGCAGATACAAAGATTGGACTGTGCTGAAGACGAAAATTACGTCTCACAGATTGTCTAAGAGCTGTAGCCGAACACAGACACACCCTTGCAACCAGTTGTATGGTCCACATAACAGTTCTGCAAGAGCAAGCACCTCTCAGATTTTCTTAATAAAATGTAATAATCTCTTACACCCTCAAGCCATTCTAGGTGTATATGACTATCTTCTTTCAGATGAACACAATCGGAGATATATTTAAAAATCTCCTGGCTCTTCCAAGCTTTATAATGGTAGTGAATGGGGGTCGAGATTTTGAAGCCCCAAAAAAGCGCATCCATCCATCATAAAAATAATCCAAACGACTCCAGGGGGTTAATAAAGGCCTTCTGTAGCGAAGCGATGGTTTTTTGTAAGAAAAATATCCATATTTAAAACTTTATTAACTATACTAACTAGCTTCTGGCAGATTTGCGGCGGAAGAGTGACCTCTGACCCGACGCATGACGTAATGACGAATGCGGAAGCGTAGAGGATAGAGCAAAACAAAACACCGTTCATGAATTAGAAGTCTAAAACAAGAATTTTAAATATGTCAGAGGATTTTCGATATAAGAGAAGAGGAGCTTGAGTTTGTTGCACAGCCCTATTTGTTTGAACCGTGAGAGGCGTCTAAGTTTACGATACATCGCGTCAGGGGTCTTGTGGCGCAAGTCGACTTGCACAGTATGCGTGCATACAGTCGTCTGCCAGAAGCTAGTTATTTTAGTCCATGAAGTTTTAATTAAGGATATTTTTCTTACAAAAACCCATCGCTTCGCTTCAGAAGGCATTTATTAACCCCCTGAAGCTGAATGGATTATTTTTATGATGGATGGATGCATTTTTTTGGCTTTCAAAATCCCATTCACTACCATTATAAAGCTTGGAAGAGCCAGAATATTTTTAAATATATCTCCAATTGTGTTTGTCTGAAAAAAAAAGTCCTATGGATGGCTTGAGGGTGAGTAAATCATGGGATCATTTTGACTTTGGGGTGAACTATCCCTTTAATGAACAGCTGTTCTTCTGCAAATTGGGGAAAAGATTTGGTTTATTTCCTGCCTGAAATGTCAGGAACTGCTCTCTTTATTTTTAAACATAGTTGGCGAGTCGCATCACTTTTCCACCAGCACAGTGTGCATTAAGCCCAGGAGAAATCAGAGCCGTCCACTTCCGAACAGTGGTATTTCAGACCAATTGTGTGTAACAGACTAAACAGAAACAGAATTGTGATGGGTCGGCAGCAGAATTACATCAAAGCCTCTTTAAATAGCTGTGTGTTATTTTAAGAATATTGAAGGTGCCATTGCTGTTGTTGGATGTGTTGTTTTGAATTCTGCAATATAATTAGTGTCATGTAATAAACAGTATTGCAGGGAGTGTGGCAGAGAGCTTTGACACCGAGAGTGGATTCGAAGACTCTGAGACCAGTGACGTCGCCAACTCTGTGGGGCGATTCATCTCTCGTTTCATTGACAAAGTGTGCACAGAGAGTGGAGTGACCCAGGATCATATCAAGAGCCTGCATAGTATGATTCCAGGTAAAACACTGTGTGCACACATACAGACACAGTCAAGATATTAAGCAGTATTAAACTGCAATAGTAACCAGTCCACAGAGTTTCCTGCATCAAGGTGATTATCTGTTTGTTCAGGTATTGTGGCAATGCAGGTGGAGACTCTAGAGGCGGTTCATAGAGAAAGCAGAAGACTGCCTCCCATTCAGAAGGTAAGAACTTGTTCACCACTGGTGAAAACTATGCAAAGCTTGCATGTCATTTGATTTGCTTTCTTGGTCATATAGAAGTTGTTCTTCAAATGTTTCACTGTTTCCTTGATAGCTGTAACTGCTTTGTGCATTATATGCAGACTTATAATTGACATCAACTCAATTTATAATTTTGCCACCATTCACCATTGACCTGGCATTTTATTATTATCAGTGATGTACAGTGGTGGACGAAGTACGCCAATCAAGTACTTGAGTAAAAGTACAGATAACCTAATAAAATATTTCTCCAGTAAACAAATAAGGACTCTTTTTCAATTTTACTTGAGTACAAGTACAAAAGTACTTGTTTTTTAATGTACCTAAAGGGTTAGTTCACCCAGAAATTAAAATTCTGTCATTCAGGGACAGAAAGCTTTCAGATTTCAATTAAAAAGATTTTCATTTGTGTTCCGAAGATGAATGAATGTCTTACGGGTTTGGAAAGACATGAGAATATGGAAGCTTGTTTCTGCCACTAAATAAAAAATTGTGATTTTTTTTTTTTTTTTTTTTTTTTTTAAATCACACAATTCAGACTTTTTTTCTCACAATTGCGAGTTATAATGTCAGAATTGCAAGATATAAACTCACATATCTGACTTTATTTCTCGCAATTCTGACTTTTTTTCTCAGAATTGTGAGATATAAAGTCGCAATTGCAAGTTATAAAGTCCAGTTCTGAGGAAAAAAAGACTGACTCGCAATTGTGTGTTATAAAGTCAGAATTGCGAGATATAAACTCACAATTCGGAGAAAAAAAAGTCTCAATTCTGACTTTATAACACACCATTGCAACTTTATGTCACACAATTATCTTTATAACTCGCAATTGCGAGTTTATATCGTGCAATTGCATCTCAGAATTGCGAGATGTAAACTCGCAATTGCGAGAAAAAAAGTCAGAATTGTGGGATAAAAAGTCACAATTACCTATTTTATTTTTTATACAGTGGCAGAAACAAGCTTCCATATGAGGGTGAGTAATTAATGACAGAATTTTAATTTTTTGGTGAACTAACCCTTTAAGTATTACAAGAATAAAGTACTGATTGACGAACCATGTTTGTTTTGTATTAGTTATTAGTCAGCACCAATAAGAAAGATTAGTGCAGACATTTAATATGTATTGATCTCCAAATAAGGAAACTTTTTATTTTATTACCAAACTTATTATAGTCTATCAAAACATTAAACTGAAATGTACTAAAATATCAGTTTAAGTTACTGATAATTCTAGTGTGCAAACAGGTGAAATAGTATTTTAAAGTCCCTCTGTAGTAAATAATTTTATCCCTTAAAACTCATCTTTGAATCACCAAAATTACACATTTAAATGTTTTTTTTTTTCCTGTGAAAAAAAAAAAATCTTCATGCCTTAAAATAGCTTGAATGTAACTACACAACCTTGCTTCATTTAATATACACGGATCAATGAATATGCAAAATAGCCCCGCCTCCACTCGCTTACGCTAGCTCAGAGATCCACTCGGTCAACTTACTGAGGTCAACACAGCACAGTGGTGTCACTCTTTAAAACATCGGACTCATAACAGTAATTAATATGATTAGCCTTTTCCTTGACTACGTTATCAAACAGCTAATAATGTGTTGCTAATGTTACACAAACCATGTTCCCGTTCGCCATCTCAGAGTCAGACAGCTGCCTTTTAACAATCAGTATCCTTACAAACGCTTCGAACAACTCAGAACGTCAGTGGAGAAAGACATATAGTTCATCGTAACATCGTAATATACATCATACACCTGCCATATTGCTAAATCTACACGATTTTACATATCAACAGAAATATATACCGGGATAACCTGGCTTCTTTCGAGACTCCCCTGCTAGTTCGCTGTTAATGATATGCTAAAGCCCGCGGCACGTTGACGTGATTGGTTACAAGGTAGTTTGTGACGTCAGCGATTTCTCAACTACGGGTTTGAGACTCTTTTTTTCACT
The DNA here is from genome assembly GCA_039654765.1 of Mylopharyngodon piceus. Lineage (NCBI taxonomy): Eukaryota > Metazoa > Chordata > Actinopteri > Cypriniformes > Xenocyprididae > Mylopharyngodon > Mylopharyngodon piceus. Next base: position 45,575,338 of record CM077442.1, read on the forward strand.
GCAGATTTAAGGAGAAAATACTCAGCAATGGTGTTGACTTATGAATTTGCACATGGTTTGTCTTAAAGCATATTAAAAACACCACATAGACATATAAACAACATTAAAAACTTAATTTTCAAAACAGGGGATCCTTAAAAATTTGCAAAAAATAAATTTGTGTAGGCCTAGCTAAATATGTGGCTACAAATACAATACAATGTAGAGACTTCAGTAAAAAGTATTATTTTCATTTACATTAATCAATACTAAATTTCAGCATTAGTAACTTACTTTTTCGTGCGTCAATCGTGTGCATGTTCAAGCTCTGATGGTGTCCCGGTGTTGTGCCAAATTTTGACTCCCTGCCATATAACCTCCTCGTTGAAGCCGCTACCTAATTCCCGGTTCTTGGCTCATTTTGACCGAATCATTGAATCAGTAAGTTGTTGAATCAAGAACAGCTGCAATCAGATGAGTCATGAATGAATCGTTCAGTGTGATTTGTGAACCAATTCATCAGGTTCATTAGAAAGAATCAACTTGTTCACCAATTGGACATCGCTGTCGTGACTCAGGGTGGGTGTCGATTTCTTCAGTTCGAAATAACAAATGATATATTTTTTTATCCTGTATTATGTAGTGGAGTAAAAAGTATGATATTATGCTTTGGAATGTAGTGAAGTAATAGTTTCCCAAAATAAAAATACTCTGATAAAGTACAGATACTTGAAAAATGTACTTAAGTACAGTAACAAAGTAAAAATACTTTGTCACTATCCAGCACTGGTGATGTGGGAGCTATCCATACCATTTCATCCTACCATCTTAGCACTCATTTATCCACAACTTGATGAACTCCCTGAATTCACCAGAGCAGTTACTGAATTAACATCTGACTCACTACCTTTCTCTGCAGAATACTGTCTGGCTTCAATAACAAACTGAAAGCGATGTGTCATGGAGTCAAAAGCTGATTATAAATGGTCACTGGAGAAACAATTGAGACTCATGATAATATCAGGTGTACACTGTTTCGTGTGCTGGGCTTCTGAGGTGCTTTGGTTGACGAGGGAATTCTGGGCTGGATAAAGTCCTGCTGTCTGTACAGAGGATGAAGTTTGTTTTTCGAGAGAAAAAGAAATCACGGTACATTGTTTATTAGTGTGCATTTCCAGGGACGAAACTGATGGAGAACCCAACTGGCACCCCCAGTGTGAGGTGGACTGTTCTTCTAATACTGCAGTTTTCCACATAACAAATGCTTGCTGTAATTCCCAATTGTTTTTTTCTTTAAAGTCGGCTCTGTTTCAGTTCTTGTCACCCTTCTGAATCCAACTAATGAGCTAGATAATGACACCAGGACAGGGCCTGGACAGAACACGCTGTCTGGACAGTGTAAAATTGATGGCTTGTGTCTCTGGTGGTAAACACATGGCTTGAGTGCCTGGAACTAAACCTAATAATTGATGCTTACTCCATCATCAAGAGAATCATTTATTGTCTGTCAAAAAGCAGACCACAAGCACTTGACTTTTTTGCTGGTGCAAATTGAATAACAGTTATAGTCTTATATGGGAGAAAGTTTCTGAATATAATCATCTCTGTTCCAAAGCACGACCTAAAACAAACTTTTTGCCTGCCAATACCGGTGACTTTACCAGCCAAAACTATTTTTTACCAGCCATGAAACAAAAACAGGCAGTTATGACAGTGAAAATTCACAGTCCTCTATTCCAATTTCAATACCACAGCTAAAACTACTAGCTTAATTAATATAACTTTAATAGCCTACATTTTTTTTAAAGACAAGTAAACAGTCAGTAACAAAATAAGAACAAATTACAAGCAATAGCACAAACAAATGCAGTGCAACAAAGATAAAAATTAAATAAACAGTGCTTTTCAGGTACAAAAATGTAATAAAGTAGGCTAATCAAATAAATAACACTGCATAGTGACGTAGGCGAAAGTACCGATCCAGTGTTTACAAAGCAAACGTGCAAAGACTAAGTCAAACGGCCTTTACAAAAAGGTAAAACAACGATGTCGGGCGATTTTGAAGTTGGAGAAAATATGGAGTTTTTCGCCCTACCGCGGTACTTCCGCCTACATCACGTGTGACCTTTCCAACGTGATTACGTAAGCAAGATGAGCATTTGTGGTTAAAAAAAGTATAAATTTTTATTTTTTTAGAAAATGACCAATCGTTTCACTAGATAAGATCCTTATTCCTCATCTGGGATCGTGTAGAGCCCTTTGAAGCTGCACTGAAACTGCAATTTGGACCTTCAACCTGTTGAACCCCAGTGAAGTCCACTATATGGAGAAAATCCTGGAATGTTTTCCTCAAAAACCTTAATTTCTTTTCGACTGAAGAAAGACAGACATAAACATCTTGGATGACATGGGGGTGAGTAAATTTTAATTCTGAAGGGAACTAATCCTTTAAAAATGCAGACAGCAGCAGGATTATTAAGATGCTGTCACTTTAAGATGGATCATACGTATTCTTTCTTAACTGAAGACATAACTGACTATGTTTACTAGAATACTCACCGAGACGGGCATTTTTTTTACTTAATTTTGTGTGAATTTGTCTGGTTCAAGCACAGGAAGGCATGAAAGAGAGCTCAACTTAGTATTTGCGCGCTGTCAGAGACGCGGCTTTCAGGGCGCTCGATTCGGATGTTGAATTTCCCACATAGCGCATGAGTAACAAATTCCCTTTCGCGTGTTCTAGCGCTTAAATACTTACAGTGGAAAGGCTTAAACTTTCGTGATGATGCACTGACCGTCAACTGTACAGAGCGTCGTTTATGTTCTCACAACAATTCATACAAATGTTACCGGCTATCTGGCAACTGACACAGTTTCATATACTCGCCAACATCTATTTTTACTCACATTTGGTGCTTGGTCAGTGTTAATTTTAGGCCCTGTCAAAGCATGTGCTCCTGGACTTACATTAACGACAGTAATTTTCTCCAGCACAAGATCCTGCGGCCTGCCCTGCTGCCTGGAGAGGAGCTGGTGTCCGAGGGGCTACGGGTGGTCTTAGACCCTGATGGTCGAGAGGAGGCCACAGGGGGCCTTCTGGGAGGACCGCACATCCTGCCAGCAGAGGGAGCACTCTTCCTCACCACTTACCGTATCGTTTTCAAAGGCACTCCTCACGACCCACTAGGTAACAACACTTATTATGACCCTCCTGTGTAGATAAAAGCCTAAAATGTCCAGGTCACTCTTCCATACAGTGTGAAGTGTGCACTCTATTTCAAGTCGTCTGAAGACATTTGATGACTTTGTGTGACTTTTTTTGCTGTTGGTGTTGAAAGTCAAACCCTCCACTGTAGCTCTTAAATATCATAAGTGTTTATGCACACTCAGAATTGCCGCCACAAGTTGCATCACACCAGGTTTGACGTCAAACCAAGTCAAACTCATATGGGTTTGGAACAACAAAGCATGAAAGAACTTTGTTTGAAAGAGGTTGAAGAGTTTACTGTTCTATATTTAGAGAGTTTTACCTCTGAGAGCTCTTGCTGTATTCATGTGTTTATATCTCTGTCTGTGTGTGCGCAGTTGGCGAACAGGCCGTGATCCGAAGTTTTCCGATATCCACTCTAACTAAGGAGAAAAAGATTTCCATCCAGAACCAGCTACAACAAAACATGCAGGAGGGGCTTCAGCTGAGATCCGCCTCCTTCCAGGTACTGACACACTAAACGGGCAGCTAGTGAAAGGCCGAATACACATTATATTATGTAGGGGAGAGTGGGGTAAGATGTGTCAGTGGGTAAGTTGTGTCTATCATTAATCGAAACGTGACAGTATTTAGAAAAGTCCTGTATATGTCTCTCTGTTATTAAGAAATGCACATTTTCCTGGTAGTTTTATGAAAATGTGAATGTGCAGCAAAGTTGAGACTATTAGCAAATACTGTTTTTGTTCATAAGTTTACATATTCCCCAATAATTCAACTTAACCCCTAACATGGGGCAAGTTGTGTCACTGGACTATAGCAGGCATAATGAAATATTATGTGTATTATTTTAAGTGGTCAGCTTTCTCTTCTTGCCTGTATATTGGTTTGAGCATACGACCTCTCTGTAATGCCTCACAACCCCAGGTTTTATAAAAAAGTCATGAGCAAGATGCAATCTGTTGTAAAGCTCTTTCAGGAGGGATGTTTGCTGAAGAGGAATGTGCACATTTCAGACCGCTCTCTGCTTGACTCATTATCACGAAGTCTCTTCATGGATGAGGACAGAGCAAGAGAAGCACATGTTGTGTTCTTCACTATGCATGGACTATAAGGCCATAAAGATTTTATGGCTCATTCCTATCGTTTTACTAACTTAAGCTATAAAATCAGGCCATGTATGGGAGGTAGGGTCATTTGTGCTGGTCTGCCCACGTGTGGCTGCCAGCAGTCTGTGTCTGGGGTACATTTTCAGGCCCTCATTAAGACCTGCGGTCCACACGAGGGATCAGGTCAGACCCCTGAGGAACGGAGATAGAAGAGTGGAGAGGGGATATGGGGTCATGCAGACAACCGTTCACGTGGCCAAACCTCTTTTTGGAATGTTCTCCCCAGAAAAGTGGGAAAAGATCTTGTTCCAAACTTCTATCCAGCTCAGAGCAGTTCTGCAAGGCATTTCTCTTGCCCCCCAAAAATTCAAAAATGATCATTTGCAGATTTTCTTGCTTCATGAAGGTGTGGCGGCTCTGTCCTAAACTATCGATGCTTTTCACATTTCTGGGTTTCTCAGAAGCAGAAGTCATCATAGTTGAGTAAACTTTTATACTGAATGGAAACTACAACAAATATACTTTTTGCATTCCCATTTGCCTCATTAGCAATGTAAAATTCCACAATAGTGTTTTTATGACTTTCCAAAAGAGAAAAAAAATAGAGAAATTGATTACTTTAGTCGGAAGAGAGAAAGATGTCAAATTTGCCATCACTCCTTCAGCTGTTGTATTAGAAACAGAAGAAGTTAGTTTCTGTAATTTAACCTTTATCAAGGTAAGAAAACACAAAGTATAGTGTTATAAATGTACATAATTAAAAAAATGAAAATATAAAAAATGTTGCTAGATATACAATGTTAAATATAACTGCGAGCAGCTGTTATCGGGGTTCAAGCACTTTAAGGCCTTTAAGCACATGCATAAAAATGTATGTTTTAATTAGCAAGCCTGTAACCATCTCAATCATAGATGGAAAATACCATTTACAGCCAATACAGGCAACTTACCAAAGGAAATATGGTTTATAAAGCTTCTTAACAGTTATTGAGGTTGAGCCAAAAACCTAGGACTAGTTCGCCAAAGTTGGTTTTTGAAATAATCTCCAATATTTAGCGAACAATTCGATGGACAGCAGTGGTCCTAGAGGCAGAGTTGCTTAGAATGATGAGTTCTACCATGTGGTATGAATGGTGCAAAAAATCGTGTGATATACAATCCTTTGCCCACGTGATAAATGTGAAAGTGCCCCCCGGTGGCCAATTTCATTTGAATTTCTCACTGGCCTCTAGGGCCATGAGTCAAATAGTCAAGTCAAGTCACCTTTATTTATATAGCGCTTTTAACAACGCAGATTGTGTCAAAGCAGCTTTACAGTGATAACTGGTATATAATTTTTGGCTGCACAGCAGCTCTTAAAGAAAATGGTGTCATTGTCCAGCTTAAGTAAATTCAGTATTGATTCATTCCGATGTAAGAATCAATAGTTATTAATTTAGTTAACTTATCTATATCAGCACTGGAGTAAATAGTGATGTCATCATCCAGCTCAGTTCAGTTCACATACAGTGGTGTCACTGCAGACAGATCAAAACACCGTTGAATATCAAATGTCAAGTGTCCCCAACTAAGCAAGCCAAAGGCGACAGCGGCAAGGAACCCAAACTCCAACAGGTGACATCAGGTGGCAAACAGGTGTTAAAAATGTGATAGGCCTCCGTTAACCTTGTCTAATAGGTGCTCAAAATTCATTGGCCGAAGGCAGCCATGTTTTTTGAGATACGCCAATGTCCTCATAGACAATCATGGCACCTTGGACAAAGACACTGCATGCCAATTTTCAAGTCGGAATAACAGTTTTGTTATAGCCATTTTTAAGTTTTTTTTTCCCTGTTATAACACCACCAAGTGGCCAATCGCCGCAATTTTTTCACGTGACCAAAGATTGAGCCCATACACACGTGTTCCGAGTTTGGTGAAAATATCTCATTCCGTTCACAAGTTATAGTCATTTTAGTAAAAGTGGCTCCGCCCACTTCTAATGTTTTCACCCGGCGCATGGTCTAAAAGGGTTGTCCCTAGTCTCTTAATGAGTCATGGGTGTGTTTTGGGCGTAACGTGCAATAAACCATTTTCATAAACAACAAACTGTTTATTTTTTGGCCAATAAACCGGAGTCTCATCTCCCAGTCCCTTAAAAAGCCAGTTGCGCTCGCGCCATGGCAGATTCGCTATTTACATGGCGGAATTTGCAAGCGGAAAAACTGAACGCTTCTCTAGCGAGGAATAAAAATGCTTTGGTGGAATCCGGCTTTTCCCGTAGATGGTCTGCTCGTGCACTTTAACCTCGCACACGAGCAGACCATCTACAGGAAAAGCCGGATTCCACCAAAGCATTTTTATCTTTTACATTGTAATCCTTTTATCCTTTTATTTTTAATATTTGGCATGTTTGTGTGCTGCTGCGCGTCCCTGTGTGTGTGTAATAAGCAGAGTGTACGCGCGTTGTGCACCCACATATAGGCGCATTTTACTAATGTGCTTTTTAAATAACAAAACAAATATTGCGCCATTGACTTTAGACCAGGTTTCAGTTGGTCAATGGCGCAGTCTATTTCAGTTGCCTCAAAATAGCAATGCGCCAACAATGCGCCTGAACACACCTCGTTTTCAGACCAGCACGCCCATGGGCACACAAATGGGCACAAATGCATTTGCTATTTAAACAACGTGGTGCTGGACATGAAAATGATAACTGCTTCAGGCTGAAACTAGCAAAAAACACTTGCGTCGCGCCTGGCGTCGCATTGCGCTGGGTGTATGATAGGGCCAATCAGACTCCAGAGAATCTTACTGCACTTGCTTGGTTCCGATCGGGCCAAAAAACTAGGACTAGTTCGCAAAAGTAGTTTTTCCAAAAAATCCACAATACCCAAAATACCCGAATTTTGCAAGACATGCATTTTGTCCGTCTTGAGCCAAGGATTCCAACGATAAAAGACACTTGAACCTAGCGTTTTAGGAGTTATGAGTGATTTTATACTTTTTGCCACTGTATCGCCCCCGTCAGGCCGATCGAGGCAAGTCTTGGTGATGTTGTAGACAGTGTGAGTACTACCAGCACTCAAAGTTTCAAGTCTCTACGACTTACGGTTTGGTCTTCCCAATCACTTTTAGGGAAGAATGCCGATCCTTGGAAATTTTAACAATTACAATAGGGTTTCAGCGCTACACTCTTGAACCCCTAATAACTGCAGACACGTCCTCACAGCCTGTGAAAAGGGTCCATTATATATACTCCTAAATCTGGCTAGTGTGGTAGTTGGACCGTGGCAATTTCTGATCATATATCTTGCTTTGTTTCAGCTAATTAAGGTGGCGTTTGACGAGGAGGTGAGCTCAGAGATGGTAGAGATCTTCAGGAAACACCTGCAACGGATCCGCTACCCAACATCCATCTTTAGCACCTTTGCTTTTGCAGCAGGACAGACAGCACCGCAGCTCATATTACCCAAGCAGAAAGAGAGGAACACGGGCTTCCGGTCAGTGCAACATATGTTTTATAAAGAGGACATCATGTAAATTTAACATTCAGATTAAAGTAATACTTTACTTACCCAAAAATCCTGATTCTTCACCCTCATGTCATTCCAAGACCATATGATTTTCTTTCTCCAGTAGAAATTAAATTGAAAGAGGACTGGGGTTGTTGAGCATTAAAAAGTGTGCACCATAAAGGTAGACCATGCACTGCACTATATTCCAAGTCTTCAGAAGGCATACAGTGAGTGTGTTTACATGCACGTTCTTAAACCGATTATGCTTAATAAGCCGACAACTTGTGTGGTCATTTAAACGTGTTTTCCTTTATTGGTGTAAGGTCATAAATGGAATTAACCGATCAACAGAGCTAGATTTTTGCCCCTTAACTTTCGCCAACCATGTAAGCACCTTAACCTGTGTTTTGTCGGCTTATTGAAGTGCACATGTGTGATATGTGACAGGAAAGCATCCTTATACGGCAGATTTAAGCACATCCAGCCACAGTGAGTGTTTTGCGGTAGGGGAGGAGAAATATATCGCAAACTCTAAATTTATCTTGACCCAAGAAATATAAAAAATGTGTTCTCATTAAGTCAAATCTGAGAGGAGAATGAGTCTGTGCACGTTTCCCGCTGACATTTTGAAATACTCTCATACAGTAAAACTATCACATGGCTTCAGCGGACTTGGAATATAGCACACATCATACAGTATGTACTACTTTAATGATAATTTTGTGACCCCAGTGCTCATTCACTTTCATTATACTGTATTTAAACGAGTTGCCAAGATGTTGTAATTTCTCCTTTTATGTTCCATGGAAGAAAGATTTGGAACAACTTGAGGGTGAGTTAATGATGACAAAATTTTTGGTTGTACTGCTCCTTTAAATGAAAATCTGTTTCTTGTAGCACACTATCTAAGACCATTGTGAAAGGGGCTAAAAGGGCCGGTAAGATCACAATGGGCCGCCAGTCCACTCTGAAGAAAAACGAGAAAGGCAGTCGCATGACGTGGCACGAGGATGATGACATCTCCAGTGAGTATAGTTAACAAAGAAAAAATAAGGTCCCATTAGTTAATGTTTGTTAATACGATAACTAACATTAACTAACAGTGAGTAATACATTTGTTTTACAGTATTGAGTAACCTTTGTTAATGTTAGATAATAAAATATAACTGATCATTGTTATTTCATGTCAGCTCAGGTTCATTAAATAATATTAACAGAATGCAACTTTTGATTTTAAAAATGTATTAGTAAATGTTTAAAGGGGTCATAAACTGCATTGTTTTATTATTTTATAATGTCTCATGGGGTGCACTTAAAATGTTAGTATGATTTTTACATCAAAAATTGTCATAATTTAGTAATAAAAGGCATTTTTCCTACCCTGATTTTAGCCCTCTGATTTGAACGCTCTGTTTTAAGGGGCGTTTCTGCTTTGAGACAGCCCACTGCTGTGAAATAGCTAAGTATTACTCTCTCGAAAACTTTTAGCACATTAAAAACTTAAACGTTTTTACTATTACAGCTCTCAAGGTTTACTAATCATGAAAAGTGTTGATTATAGCATTACATTTAGATCTATGGCATTATATTTAGATTGTGGCATAAAAGGTTGCAGTGATGAACATTGTAGCCGATCACAGACATGTTGTTGAGCGCATGAATTCAGTGATCTCGTCATTGCAACTCAATTTCTGCACACTAACGAATGCTTTCATCGTATCTAACAGTGCAAACTCGATGTAACTAAGAGATTCGTTGAATATAACGGGAGTTTTGGTGAGAGTCCAGAACTCAGTCACTGATAAACTTGCGCTGTTTGATTGACAGCTCCAGTGATTGTAAAGGGAGCGTTCTTTGATCGTTTTCTTTATATAATTTAATCACAGTTTAAATAACAGATTATTTTCATCCTACTAAGAGAAACAACATGAAGTTGATCATTTAGTGACTGGTTTGATTTACTGACACATAGACAAAGAGCATCTGACTGTACATGAATCATTAATATCAGATCAGGCATTAGAATTAACACAGTTATTTACATGTTGTCGCATTACTGTCGAGTCCATATCGTAAAAGTCTGTTTGCAAAGCCTGCGCCGAAATGCGATTGATTTACCAAAGAATCCACAGTGAAATGTACCGAATACAAATAAATAAAGCTCAACTGAGACATTCACATTGTTGAAAATATATAACCATATTCCTAGCATTAGGATCCTTTGAAAGGTAATGTTATTTTTAGTCCTGTATCGCTCTTCTCTCCTCGTCATCAGGTGGGGCTAACGTTGTAATGATGAAGTAGGCGTTGATTTTCTTCTGCAGAGGCAGTGTTTCACCTAAATAGGCACCATACAGAACGAGTCGTTATCTGGGCTTGGTTACAATAAAAGCTGTTTTTGGACTAACAAGGAAGTTTTCAGTTCTGAAACTTACAGGATATTCTTATAGTATGATGACCTCTTGTATGTCAAAAGCTCAAGGAAAATTTGATTTCTCAGTTCATGACCCCTTTAAATGAACATTAACTAAGATTAATAAATGCTTTAGAAGTATTATTTCATGTTAACTAGTGTACTTAACTAATGTTAACAAATGGAACCTATTTGTAAAGTGTTTCCACAATTTGCTGTGTCAGCAGTCATGGCCCGTCACTTGTTTGATGTTGATGTTTCAGTCTCAGATGATGGGGAGCCCCCCTCCAGCAGCACACTGAAGGCCTCCGAGAAGTCCACTATGGAGCAGTTAGTGGAGCGAGCCTGTTTCCGTGACTATCAGAGGCTAGGCCTGGGTACCATTAGTGCTAATTCCACACGGTCTAAAAGCGGAGAGCAGTTCCGTGTTACGGCAGTCAACAGGCTCTACTCATTATGTCGCAGGCAAGAAGCAACCCAACACCTAGACTTTGTTCGAAAACCTGGTGAGCAGCCATGCTGTCTACTGCCTACATAGACAGCAACTCTGCAGAAACAGTGCTCTTCACAAGACTCAAGTGACATTCACATTTTAATAGTCTGATATTAGCTCATATTTCTAAGCTAACCACACAGCACTGAAACCCTATTGTAATTGTTAAAATTTCCAAAGATCAGTAATGTCCCCTAAAAGTGATCGGGCAGACCAAACCGTAAGTCGTAGAGACTTGAAACTTTGAGGGCTGGTAGTACTCGCACTGTCTACAGCGTCACCAAGGCTTGCCCCAATCGGCTACAGTGGTGAAAAGAACAAAATGGCTCATAACTCCTAAACCACTGGGCATAGACTCAAGTGCCTTATATCATTGGAATCCTTGGCTCAAGACGAAAAAAAACATGTCTTGGATTTGATCGTCGCTCTTGGCATTTTCGGGTATTTTGAATTTTTGAAAAACCAACTTTTGCGAACTAGTCCTAGGTTTTTGGCCTGATTGGAACCAAACCAGTACAGCACGATTTTCTGGAGTCTGATTGCCAATAATTATCAAAAAAAGTTTCGATTCACAGTCTCTGAAGGCCGCCAAAACATTCGAAGTGGGCGAAGCCACTTTTACTAAAATGGCTATAACTCATGAATGAAATTAGATATTTTCACCAAACTCAGAACACCGGTGTATAGGCTCAATCTTTGGTCATGTGAAAAAAATTGCAGTGATTGGCCACTTGGTGGTGCTATATCAGAAAAAAAAGCATGAAAATGGCTATAACTACTTCACTGTTAGTCCGATTGACTTGAAAATTGGCATGCAGTGTGTTTGTCCAAGTGCCATGATTGTCTATGAGGACATTGGCGTATCTCAAAAAACATGGCCGCCATCAGCCAGTGAAGTTTGAGCAGCTATCAGACAAGGTTAATGGAGGCCAATTGGAACGAAACTCGCTGGGCCTTTTTGACTCACGGCCCTAGAGGCCTGTGAGAAATTGGAAAGAAATCGGCCACTGGGGGGTGCCTTTGCATTTTTCATTGGTGCAAAGGATTGTATATTACGCAATTTTTCGCACACACCCACGACATTTATACCACATGGTAGAACTCCTCATTCTGAGCAACTTTGCCTCTAGGACTGCCACTGTCCATTGAATCATTCATTAAATATGTTTATTTAAAAACCAACTTTGGCGAACTAGTCCTAGGTTTTTGGCTCAACCTCGATAACTGTTAAAAAGCTTTATAAATCATATTTCCTATGGTAAATTTATTATTATTATTTAAGCTCATAATGTTTAATCAAAATGTAAATCTTCTGGTTGAACGACAGACTTCTCTCTGGTGACGTATGCAGGACTTTTCCGATCATTTAATGCATTTAAACCCGCTCCTGCACGCAAGTATTCATCCGTTTCCACTTTTACATCTAACGTCCACATCTCAAAATCCAATCAACAACCGATGCAAAGAACAAGTCCTGCTTTTTACCTTTTCGATAATCCATTTAACTCAGACGTACATCACAATACAGAAGAAAAGATCTGTTGATACTTCCACTTCATTGTGACTTTAAACTGCTGTGTAAGTCTAGGTGGGTCGCTCACTAGGTTTTGGAACAGAGTGCACTATGAAAAACAATGACAGAAATTGATATACCATTTTTTTTTTTTAGAAGAAGAAGAAGCAGTTTCTTAGCTATGACTGCTGAATTATGAGTTCTTTTGTAAATGGTGTGGTTTGCAGTTACCCTGGTCTTCTGGTGGTGCCTCACACCGTGCAGGACAGCAGTCTCCATAAGGTGTCCCGCTGCTACCGGCACAACCGTCTCCCAGTTGTGTGTTGGAAACACCCTCGCACCAAAACGGTTTTACTTCGTTCGGGAGGTTTTCATAGCAAGAGTGTGGTTGGGCTTTTCAAGTCTCAGAACTCTTCCCCAGCAGGTATGTTTATGCAGTAAAATATGCAGAGTTCACCAAGCAGTCTTCTGGAAGTTTTATAGTGAAACATAACTAGGAGTGTAAATATGTGCTCTGACTAAAACTAGATTATGATGTTGATTAAAAGGTTATTCTCAGCCCTAGACGACATGCCCACAGCCTGTTCAGTAACTGTCTAATGCATGTTGCGCACAACACTGGAAAGTGATTCCTTGCTCTGGCATGCATTAATCTTGATCTGATGACTTTATGCAACTTTAGGGACTATGAGAACACAGGGTTTTTGTTTACAAGGTACCAAATTGACACAACAAGCACTTTTGAGGATGAAATAATCATTGGATTTGACAAAGGTAGACAGGTTTTTCACAGAATTAGTTAAATATTTTTCATGGCTGTCTATTATTTTCAGAAAAACCACCCCCAAACAGAACATAAAGAAAACAAACTGTGGTGGGTCATTTTTTCTAATGTCTGATTCAGAGTCTTCCTGTCGTAGGTGGTTCTTGGCTAGAATAAGCTGCGATGTGGACCAGACCTTTGGCTATTTAGCACAGTGGTTCTCAGCCTTTTTGACCACAGGCCCCCATTGTCCCCATTGACTCCCATATTGGTCCCATAAGATATTTCTGCTGTAATTAAGACAATGCTGCTTGTTTTCAAACTTTTTATTAACAGAAACTGGGATTGTTGAAAAAGAAAATTTGATTTCTGTTGCCATATTGATTTTTGGTTTGTTTTTATTCTTAAATGAAATGAAATAGTTATCTTCTGGTCCTCTTGGAAATTTGAGAACCACTAATTTATTCAAAGGTCTGGTTATGTTAGACTAATAAGAAGTTGTCAAGGCAAAAACAATGTCTAAAGATGTTATCTTGATGTTACCAGCTCCGACATCCTCAGAGACATCCAGCAGTCTGGAACAGGAGAAATACCTGCAGGCCATCCTCAGCTCCATCCCCATCTACTTCAAACCCAACGGCAGCAACACCCTCACCAACCGTTCCCTCGTCGGCTTGTCCCCAGGTACTGCAAAGATATCAGGTGCATCCTCCACTGATTCTTCACTTTCTTGTTTAGACTTGTTTTGCCACTTTTTGTGTTCTTCAAGGCTCTTATCTCCTCCTGGTTTCCTCTTGGTTGCACAAAATGTTATTTATGTTTTGGGCTGATCTCCAAAGGAACTGGAGCACAATTGTGTGGTTATGTAAGGAGAGCCGGACATGACGAGGTCACCTCCCATCCATCTCTCTCCTTGCACTCACTGCTCTCCACAGCCGTATAGCAGATGGCTTAGACCACACAGATCCTGCCCCATCAGCTATGCACTGTCGCCACCATAATGTTCCATTTATCCCCACCTGCTGGGTAAAAGGCAGCCTCCTCTCACCAGTAAATGGCTCATCTTAGTTCTGATGATAGTGCTGCATGGCAGCTCTAAGTCCTCTCAATTCAAAACAGACCTTCAGTCTTGTTACTCAGAATGAGATTCAGAAGTGTAGTGGAATTGGTTGCAACAAGACCGGACCTGAATCTGACTGAGCAGCGGTCCTCAAAACGCTGAGTGTGTAATAGGACCCTGGAACAATACTTGCCCAATCACTTCATAAAAGCATGCAAGCCATCTCAGCATCCATAAACTAGACTGATCCGTACTAATCCATGTCTGTCATGGCCTACAGAAGTGGGTTTCAGAGTTGAGCTGAGATGTTTACTAACTACAAGCATTAATGTCTAATCCCAGCAGGCCACCAACGTTATAAGACGTTGCTACTTGGTTGAATATAGGTTCTGAGTCTGATGTTGGGTGACCAAAATTCAATGTCAAGACAATGTCTAATCCAAACGTCAATTTGTCATGGAATACTGATGTCAGCTGACATTGATATTTTGTCTTGCGTCCTTGTTTTTAAATCCAAACGTCTCATTCCAACATCATATTGACGTGAAACGCCAACATTTAGTCAAATGTCATAATGTTAACATACACACAATGTGAAATTATAACATCATTCGACACTGATATTCCATTGCCGTTGGTTTTAAGTCATTGAGTTAAGCAAAACCAACATCATATCGATGTCAAAAACCAACATTTAGTCAATTATAACATCATTGCACTTTGATATTTTGTTGGTTTTAAGTTCAACATCTCTCCAGTGTTGGAGGCTGACATCAAGCCAACATTGGATTTTGATTGTCAACCCTATTTTCATTTTCAACCAAAATTTTACATCAACGTCTTTTTGACATTACAGTGACATCCAGTGCCCACTGGGATGTGTTCTTTTCCAAAACCTAGTGAGCTGACTACCTAAAAAGTATTTAGGCATTATTGCCTTGCTCAAAACATAAAGGCTTTTCCAACAGCAAGTCAATCAAACGTATACTGGTGTCGCATTTGTCCTTAATGGATAAGGCAATCCCAGAACACGTTGCATTGTTGCTTTACCCAACATTCGTATGTTTTATGTATTGCTATGCTTGTTAGATTTAATTTGTGAATTAAGGAGTGATAAATGACTTAACAGACCCATGAAGAGCATTTCAGACCAATGTTTGGATCCATTTATGAATTTTAGGATGCTATCTATGTTGGTAGTTGACAGTTGGCAGCTTACTAGAGTTTGGAAAGGGCTGTGATGTCTTGTTTGCTCATGTTTGTTTGTGATGCATGGTGTGTGATTGTCTATCTTATCTGTTTAGCAAGCGATAGAAGGGCATCAAGAATACCAAAGATGGCCCCTGTCCATTTGGACATTTCCTTCACCAATAGCTTCACCAGAGGAGGTGAGTGAGCTTCTATTCTTCATTTCCGTTGACTCCAAGGAGATATTTAGCGTGAAACAAATTCCCCATCCTTCATCTGATATCTTTAGTTGACTGTCTTCTGTCTTGATATCTCATTATCTGTGTTCTGTCACAGACCACAACTCTTCCCACACATATACTCACGATCATGCTGCTTTGACTTTGGCACGCTCTTTAATTTTTTTGCGGTGATGGTTCTGCTGAACTTGCAGATATTTGTTGCCACAATCCTCCAAAGTACACAGAGTGTTTCATAAAATCCAAGAAGCGAGCCATGCAGACACTTAGCCACATGCAGAACGCCTATTGTGAATGATCGTTTAGATCTTTTAGTGGTGCAGAAGTATTCACCTCCCCAGTGAGGTCAATATCTGCACAGCATCTGAATATGATATTACAAGCATGAAGGTGGAATGTCTTGTGTGTTCTGTTGTACATCTTGGGAAGGGTATTACATAGATCCCATTTGGAGTGGTGGTTAGAGACACAATCTTCTCCCCATTACCAAACACATCAGATCAAGAGGACATGTGGAGTTTTGTAGCCACATGTTGTTTCAAGCATGTTATATGTTTGGCAGCAGGCACAATATGTAAGATTTTTGGATTAAAATGTGCAGAAACCACAAGAACAATGTTAAACACTTTGTTGACTTGTGTACTTACATTATCCCAAATTTTTCAAGAATGTTTAAATCCAGAGAAATAAGCCATTTTAACCAGGACGTGGACCGTGTCCATGCGTCGCCTATCAATGACATCATACCTGCGTTACCCTCGGTTTCCGGTTTTATTTTATAGAGACCATGGAAACACCAAAGACGCTTTAATATATTATGTGTTTTATTAGACAGGTGAGCAGCTGTTTGGATACATTCATCAGCAGTAAAACTAATCATTGTTATATAGCTCAACACAATAAATTTATTGTTTAAATCTCATTTTCTTGATTTGCAGTGAGTACCATGTTTTACCATGCCTAATATTGATCTAGCTTACTGCAGTGTGCTTTAAGTGAACGCAGAGTAGCACTATAACAATTTTCAACACACAAATGTATCTAATATAATAAAACAGCGCTGCTTTACCCTACATACGGTTGACCGGAAGAAGCGCTCGTCTCATTAGCAATCGCTCCAGCGGCCTCGTTTCTGCTCGCACAGCACTCGGTCCTGCTCTGCTTCATACTACAGTAATGTTAATAATCTCATCCATTAACATGATTTCTGCCCGAGTCCCATCCCGATTCTTTTCCACCGGCTATATACATGAAGACAACACCTCCCATGATTCCACAAAATCAAGGCGTCATCAAGCTATGCCTTTGTTTTGAATAAGCGACCTCTAGTGGTGAAAATGTACATATTGTGCCTTTAAGCCTGAAAGATGGAGTGTGTAGCTTTTCATTTCTTAAACAACCATAAAGGGAGACGTGTCATGGCCATATTCCAGAATGACAATGTCAAGATTCATCAGGCTCAAATTGTGAAAGAACGGTTCAGAGAGCATGAAGAATCATTTTCACACATGAATTGGCACCTCTGAGTCCAGACCTTAAACCTAATTCATTGAAAGTCTTGATCGAAAATCGATGCACCTCTTGATGGAAATAACATCACAATATTTGTTTCCATCAAGAAGTGTATCAATTTTCGGTCAAGATCTTGTATTGACAATGCAAGAGGTGAGCACTCTGTAAAGTCTCCTCCAGCACATCCCAAAGATGATGAATTTAAGGTCAGGACTCAGAGGTCACAATTCATGTGTGAAAATGATTCTTCATGCTTCCTCCCAAACATTCTTTCACAATTTGAGCCTGATGAATCTTGGCTTTGTCATCCTGGAATATGGCAATTATGTGTCTTCCTACATGGTTGTCTAAGAAATGAAAAGCTACACACTCCATCTTTTAGGGTTAAAAGAACCATTGCCAAACATATAACATGCTAGAAACAATCATCACTGTGTAATAATGATCCATCCATAGACTATTTGCCTATTAAAATCCAAACAGCGGCCAGGCAGTGTATATATATGTGACAGGATTTTATGATAAGTGACATCAAAAAATGAAAATTCTGTCATTTATTCACACTAATGTCTTTCCAAACCCATATGAAAGTCTTAAAGAGAATCACAAGATTTTGAAACAACATGAGTGTGGGTAAATGAGGACAGAATTTTCAGTTATGTCTTGTTTTGAACTTAAATTCTTAGCGTAAATCATTTAATGTCGGGTCATGATGCATAGAGGTTTTGGAAAAGAGCACATGATTTTAACAGAGACTGTGTACAAGATACAAGTCTCAGCTGATAGCTCAATGTTGACGCCATTATGTTTCTCAAAATCTGGGTTAGTGATAGCAGCTGCTGCTGAAGACTCATTTCTTTGCTGTTATGCACTGAAATTAGATGGGTCTCTGTCTCACCGCAGCCAAATATATTCCAGCAGGTGCAGGCTATAAGACATTTCCCATCATATCATGTGCTCTTCACAGAAATGTGGAACTGATTTTTCACTTCCTAATTTTTGGTAACATTATTTTTTTTCATTAGTGGTGAAAGCATCAACTGCCTTGATTCATTCCGCACCTTGTATGTAGCTAGTGCTAAATGACTGATATCTCAAATCTCGTGGCTTCATGGGGAGACATGCACTTTAGAAACCATAATGGTGGGTTCTTTTGACTTGGGCCAGTAAATAACCACCCAGAATACCCTATGAACCACATAGCAATGCCCTGACCACCACCTACAACACCTTAGCATTGTAAAAGCTAGTTTTGCATGGCCACACACCACTCACATTTAAATCTAGTTTTCCATATATACATTTTCTATTTTTCCGTATCTTCTATTCTTCATATATTTATCTCATTTGTATAATGTTCCTGTCATTCATGTACACTTTCAGCCATCTTATTGTCTTTGATGCCCCATCTTTGCATACTTCACATCAGTCTTCAGGTGACCTTAAAAAGAGGTTGACCAATATTGTATTTTGCCAATAAGATAACTGATATGGCGGCAAAAAAAGCATATTTCCAATTAAATTGGCACATAGCTTTTAAAATGTATATATTAAATGTGTATTGTATGAAATCCTGTGTGCAGTCTATTGTGCAACCAAAAATCCCATTTCCAGTAATATCTAAAAAAAAAAAAAGAAGATATTGCGATTGCTCGCCATAAATGTCTAGTGTCAGTCAGTAAATCTGGGTACACAATACATGATTTTAGCCTCGATTTTTAGTTGCAGACAGTTTTGTGCAAATCGCTGACAAATGCCCGAAATTGGAGGCAAATCAGTGCTTGTTCATGTGAGTGGCAATCACATAGTGTGTATTATCAAAGACGCGATTTGAGAGAAGCTCCAATGCCAGTGGACCTGTCTGCGACTCAGAGACCTGCAGTGTGAAGTGTGTTTTGAATTACATTGGCAATGACCTACTGCCAATGAGAGAGCAAGATACAGGGCAAGGGAAAGTTCAGGGGCAGGAATCACAGACCTGCAACAGAACATCAGCAAGCATGGCTCAGCGCACAGAAAACTTGGATCGCATGGGCTACCATTTTCAACGGGAAGAAATCCAGTCTTGTGCGAGAACTCCCGTCTCACGCGTGATCTTACGTTATTTCCTGTATCGCTTCTCGTGTGTGTTTGGTTGTTAAAACGTAGTTTGTAGACCAGACAGAGTTGTCGGCGATTCTTCCTATCGAAATGTCGTGTAATGTGTAACCCTAGTACCCCAGACAGTTGTGTAGTATGAGAAGAACAGCGATCCGACGACTTTGAAAGTCATGTAGTGTGTGCCCAGCATTAGGCGAACTCAATTAATGTTTATATAAATAAATTAGGGCTGCCCCCTAATAGTCAACTAACCGTTAGTCAACGATAAGTGGCTTAGTTGACCAAAAATGGTATTAGTCGGTTAGTCGCAGAAAAAAAAAAAACCTCCACAGGAAGTGGCGAAATCACGCAATCATCTGTGATGGACAGATTGTTAACGGCAGGACATCCAAACATTCCTCATTCATCAAACTCAAATATGGCTTATCACTTAAAACATCTAAGCAGTATGCTCTAACATTAACCTAGATAAATGTGCACTATTATTTGGCGCAAGTGTTTGTGTGGAGAGCGCGCTTACTGCATGACATGGAGGCGCCGGTGCGATCACTTGCATTTAACTTAAAATACTCATTTTTGGACATGCAGATAAAAATAATCCAACATTCGAAACTGTAAATGTTTGTTTTTATTTCTGCAAACTCAAAACGTTGTGCTTTTGTAAAATAATGAAAACAAACAGGATGCGCTTTCTGCCGTCTCAGTCTCTGTGCACTGGAGCGCGTCACAAAAATGAACCGAAACTAAGTGTGTACTTGAAATGTCTACGTTTAACTGAACCGATTCAAATGTTCAGACAGTCTCCTTCAGTTTTTTTCATGCCACATTCATAATCATTATGTTTGCCGGTGGGCTGCTGCAAGCTTAATGCGTGCGCTTGAGCGCAGAATAGGCTATGTATTATATATAGGTGGTTAAAGGCTCATTATTATGATTTATGTGGTTTATTAATATAAACATATGATTAGTCGACTAATCGCTTAAATGAACGACTACTAGTCTACTAGAAAAACTTTAGTCGAGGGCAGCCCTAAAATAAATTATTTATATAAATTATAATTTTTACTAATTGTTTAAATATAAATAATGTCATTTTTGTAACAGTATGTGACAGTTTCATAAATTGGTCGACCTCTAATCTTAAATTCCATGTTATATAGCCCTACAGCATTTCTCTCTCCTGTCTGTCTCAGTAAGCTGAAGAGCTTGTCTTCAGAGAGGGTGAATGTTGCATGTGTGTGAATTTGTTTTCTGTTTTTATTTCCTGTTCCTCTGTGCCACCACCACTTCCTGCACCCTTAATCTACCAGTACTCGGGTACAGGGATAAACTATTCACTCACTCAAACCAAAAAGCTTCAGCTAAGGGAAGAATTCACAATCAAGGTATAGTTTCTCTGTTTTACTCATTCTTACTAACCTAATCCATGCTTAACTTACGATGCATGTTCTCAACCTCTCTTTGACCTCTATCCATACAGACATAGTGTCTGAAATTCATACCACATTGAGGTTAGGCTTTTCTGGTTTACTGAACTACAGAAGTAAAGACCACTTCTGCAGTAGTTTACACTGGCAGGTCTGTAGTAAGGTTTACTGGTGTGTATATATGTATATATATATATATATATATATATACACACACACTTCATAATTTAGATTTTTTAATCTTTTTGAAAGAAATGTCTTGTGCTCGCCAAGGCTGCATTAATTTGATCAAAAATATAGTAAAGTTTAACAGTTTAACTGTTTTTATTTGAATGTTTTAAAATTTAATTTATTCCTGTGATCAAAGCTGAATTTTCAGCATCATTACTCCAGTCTTCAGTGTCACATGATCCTTCAGAAATCATTCTAATATGCTGATTTACTGCTCAAGAAACATTTCTTATTATCATCAATGTTGAAAACAGTTTTTGCTACTTAATATTTATGTGGAAACTGTGATACACTACCATTTAAAATAAAAAAAATAATACTTTTATTCAGCAAGGATGCATTAAATTGATTAAAAGTGACAGTAAATACATTTATGTTACAAAAGATTCTTTTTCAAATAAATTCTGTTGGTATGAACTTTCTATTCATCAATGAATCCTGAAAATCCCTTTCACAAACACATTAAGCAGCAACAACTGTTGTCAATATGGATAATATCTAGAATGATTATTAATAATTAATCACCAGTAATAACTGAGCAACAAACCAGCATATTAGACTTCTTTCAGAGACATTACAAAATCATAATATAATGACATATTGGGGTGCCATTATTAATATATATATATATATATATAATGGCACTCAAATACATACAGATATTAGATTTCTGCAGTATTCAAACAGCCGTCATATCCCCCATCACTTACATGTTTATTTTGCCATAATTTGATTATGGTCTTAAGCTACCAATAAAAATATAGTACTCTCAGCTCCGTTTAGCACATCAGTAGATTCCGTCTTATTCTCGTTATTAGTTACGCTGGTTTGTTTTTATAGCGTTTTTTTGTACTCCTGCCTAACCTGTGTTCACACACATTGGTTGTATCCCTCCTCTCTGAAAGGTGTGTGGGCTAGTCTGCGGTCTAGCAGCAGATTCATCCAGCACCCCGCTGCTGTCGACATGGGCGCGCGGTTGGCTAGCAAGGATCTGGCGCCCCCTACAGGCATTGAGACCCTCCAGGCCCAACTCCACAAGCATCAAGCCGCTCTCTACATCTTTGGAGAAAAGTCACACTTCAGGGTAAAGGTGTTACACTTACTATCAGTGCTAAGAGAGACGAAGCGAAGGATTTGATGCTGACCTTGTAGTAATTATACAAGAAAGGAGGCCAAAAGAAGTGTTCATTTCTAAAATGCTTTTTCATTTCTGTGTTGAAGTGTACCAGGTCATATCACCCTGCAATACTTGGACAGGGTTCTACCGAGTGCATAATAAATTTAAGATTAGATAAGGACCTCTTAATAGCCATTTATAAAAGCCTTGATTTATCGACACAATTTGTCTGTTTTGGCTGAAATTATATTACATTTGGATGCCTGAAGGAACTTTGTGCTGCTTTTTAACTTATTGATAATGTGTTTCTTTAACGTTCAATGTAAAAATGAAGATTAATGGTTGGAGTGGTTGACAGTTAAGTAAACTCAAAGTTATTTGGCTGGTCCTCCTTAGTACATAAACTGTCTGTTTTGATTTTTTGTTGTTGCCTATGAAGTGGAAATTTAATTTCATCCATATTAGTGAAATAGTTGCTCTGCTCAAATTTATGGTCTTGGATAGAATATAATAGCTTTTTGGTCTGGAAATATGCAAAACTTCTATGCAACGTTCCACCCAGAGGCATAATCCAAATGTTTGTTTCTGTGCTCTGATTTTTCCAGAAATTAAACAAAACAAAATTAAAAGTTCGTATCAAATGATTTTCCATTGCAGGGCTTAAAACTGGACTCAGCGCTGAACTGTGAGCTGGTGCCGGTCGAGTTTGCAGAAACCAGACAGGTGAAGGGCTCCTTCAAGAAGCTTCTGAGGGCATGCGCACCCAGTTCCATGCCCTCCGACACCGAGGACTCGTTCCTTAAGGCTCTGGAGGAGAGCGAGTGGATGCAGCAGGTTAGCATGACCTCTTAACACACATTCTTTCTGTATTAAAACAACCCTGCACCTTCACCTTATTGTGACTCAGAGTGGCCTATATCTCACAAATCCACCGGCAGCAATGTGAGAAAACCAGAGACACGTTGGCCTGTGTGACTTTGACCCTGTTGGTAATTCCTTCCTCAAAACTAGACACCCCTGGGAACCTATACAACACAAAGATGGGAAAATTGCATGACACAATTAAAGCAAAACAAAGTTGCTTACCACACTAAAAGCCATGCACTCACAAACCCCTTTGGCCTTACGTTCCACTGTGTCTCAGACACTAAAACAATATTATCTGTAAAGATCCTTGCCAAGACACTCTGAGAGCTCTTAGTCAGCAGTGCGCATTACAATAAATGTACAGGAATTGCTAAACTTAGAATGTGTTGTTTTGTACTCTGGATGTGTGTGTTCAACAGCTACACAAGCTGCTGCAGCTGGCTCTGGTTGTGGTGGAGTTGCTGGACAGTGGATCATCTGTGCTAGTTAGTCTTGAGGATGGCTGGGACATCACCACTCAGGTGAGTATCATCTCACACGTGTTCTCTAGCAGCGGTTCCTAAACTGGTGGGCCAGGAGCTATAAAAAGGGGGGCGAAGCAAGGTTAAAGGGTTAGCCAGCATTCTGACATAGAACCTGGAAGCACTGCACTGTCTATACAAGGTCAACAGCATAGGAGACTGGCAGGGAAGAGAAGAAATTGTTGAATAAAGTCGTTATTTTTGTTTTGTTTTGGCGCACACAAAGTATTCTGGTTGCTTCATAACAAAAAGGTTGAAGCACTGTAGTCACATGGACTAATTTAGTGATGTCTTTACTACCTTTCTGGGCCTTGAAATTGGTAATGACATTGCTGTCTATAGGGAGGTCAGAAAGCTCTCGGATTTCATCAAAAATATCTTAATTTGTGTTCCGAAGATGAACGAAGGTCTTACGGGTTTGGAACGACATGAGGGTGAGTAATTAATGACAGAAATTTCATTTTTGGGTGAACTAACCCTTTAAGTGATAGCGTGTAGTCAGCAGATAGTTATGCAAAAGAAACCTCTTCAGGGTGATACAAGTAGAAATTATCCGTCTTATTGTGCAGCTACTTGACACAAATATTAATTTGACATTTTATTTCCTCAAGATGTCTCACAGTACCTGCTTGAGCGGGTCTGTTATCAGTTGTAGTGGATGTTGTCGTGCAATACCAGACCACTAGATGGTGCAATTGAAGAATCAGAATTGAGAACTAAGCATGTGAATTCTGCAATAAGCATTTGTGAAAGGACTGGTAAACGTAAGGTAGACAGTAAATCTACTTCAAACGTCACAATTACTACCAAAACAACGTGTCTATACTAGATGCGAGCGGCGCAATGTGACAAAAGCAAATAGAAACCATTATAATCAGTGATGCTGTCTACACTGGATGCGGCACGACATGACAAATCCCTGTCAGTGAACTGATGACAAAAAGTACAAATAGTTTTGCAACGTGTGCTTTGTGGCGTCCAGTAGACGTGGTGAAAATACAAGAAAATATGACGAGGCATATCTCGCCCTCATCGTTTTTGTGTGTGTCCCTTTAAATGCAAATGAGCTGCTGCTCCCGGCCCCCTTTCCAGAAGAGGGCGAAGCTTTAACAGCTCACGCTTCAGTTGCTCAACAACAACAAAGCTGGAGAATCTCACGCAGCCAAAATGAGGATTGTCAGTAACGGTGTTCAGCCTTACATTGTTCAAACCGGAGTCGACACTGATGGAGAGACTCAGGAAGAAGTTACAACTTTTAGAATGAAACTGGACGTTTCTGAATGGTTAGTGGATACATTTATGTAGTTGCTGTGGAGTTGATTCAACTCATCGACTAGCATGTGCCGTCATGTTAATCTTTTGTGCAAATCCAGCGTTGAATTGACCCTCGTTTGTGAAGCAGTCCGGCGTAAAATGACGGCATGGTAACACTCTACTACAACAACTCTTCCTCTTCTCTAAAGCAGCCCAACATGACCTCACCCCCTTTGTTACGTGTTCTCGGGGGCGGGGTTTATGTAATTTTAGGGTTAGTGATGTCACCAACCCGGGAAGAAGATCATTGTAGTCCCTGCCAGCTGTTTGTTGTAGTCCTTAAACAGCGAATTCTTTAAAAGAAATTTAAAAAATATCTCCCTTTGCATTGATCTTTGAGCGTCATAACTTTGCAGATGTTGTTTATGCTCAAACAGCAACATTACACACTAACTAAAGTTAAAAAAGTGAAATCATAATCAAGGACCCCTTTAATGTTAAGACAACAAATGGAACTTCCAAATTAATGTTTCCAAACAGGATTCCAAACGTCCATCCATTATCTTTCATTGTTCAAAAAAAGAAAAGAAAAGAGAAATGGCTAATTACAGATAGTGCCACCCCAAACAAAAAATTGACACGTCGGTCTGCTCAAACGAAAAGAGCAATGGGAATGTCAACCTACAAATGCCTTATAGTTGTCTTTACACATTAAACTGGGATAGGAGAACATATTTTAAAATCGAAAAACATATTTTCAATTTAAACTTGATGTTTAAGGATTTTTTGCATCTGTTGCAGTAGAGGCACATTTTTCTGGTCACAGCTCATATTTTCCATGCCCACTTGATCAGTTAACTGTCATCAGAAACAGAATTGTGTTCTCTGGCTGTCAACTGGGGTTGTAAAATTTAGCTGTGGTCAGTGCCAGAATCAGGCACATGTCTGAACAACACTATTCCTGTTCACTTTCCCTGCCTCTTGACCATTCTGCCATTCTCTCTGTAGGCCTGATCTAAATAAGCTCCATATGTCTGGCTCTGTAGGAGAGAACAGAATCACGCTTTTGTCATGTGGCCATGCTTTTAGTCTTGGTTGTGTTGTGATATTGCTTATTGCTTTGCAATATTGCTCTGATAATGCTTAACATAATCATCTTTGGAAACGGGTTCTGTAGCAGTTTCTCCTTTTGGTTAAAGCAAAGCTTTACATTTATGCATCTGGCAGATACATTTTTTGAATTGGTATTCACAAATGCATTTTTGATTATATATTTATTTTTATTTTTCTGCGTATACCAGTTGTTGCGACAGACTTTTGTGATGTATTTCTGGAATATTGAATAAGTGGCAGGGCTTGATTTTAGCACACCTCGATGCAATCTTTAGCTCGCAGCTGACTGACAGTGGTTTAAGTATACTTTGGCCTTCCGTGTCCGCGCACCATCAGCGTGACGTAATTTTCGTCATCAGGAGGGTTTGTGGACGTCCGCAGACCAATTTTTGAGACTGCGCGTACAACAGCTCATGCGCAAGGAAGACAGAAGAGTCACAACAATTGTACTGCGCACGTGTAGAACTTGGCCATCCGCGCTCATCCACGGTTGAGTATATATTTTGAAACCCTAATAAGTATATTAGGTTGTCTTGCCCAAGCCGTCAAACTGACAAAGGAACGCCATTCCAGAGGGGAAGCAAATGTTCCGATTTTGTCTAAAGATTACAAAGACAAGGTTTTTTTTTTTTTTTCTTCTGTGGATTAACTTGGACTTGCATGGATTAATTGTGTTCACCACAAGACTAGTAATTTTGATTTCATGCAGACTTTACATTCTTGTGACAAACAGTGCAGGCCATTGTGTCACTCAAGATAAGCCAGTCTCTGGGAAACGGCACCTGTCACAAAAATGTGAAGACAGAAAACATGATGGAGGCGTTTTGGAGACTTAGGGTTTAGGGCGCAAACCCTCTTTCGGCATTAAAAAACTACTGTCAGGATTTACTATAGACAAAAAATTAGCGCTGAAAGGGCGTGGACAGGGTTATTTTTGTGGCTGACCTTATTGCATATGCATTTGTAGGAGTTTCCCTTTCAGATGCAAAATTTATGGGAGGAGAGTATTTAAAGGAATCATGCAAGGTGATTTACTAAAGCTTGAGCTCGTCAAATTACTGATATTTGCGGCATTATTTACCACCCAAAAAAAGCATCTCTTAAACCAGCTGCTAATTTATGCTGCTCTTGGTAGATTGCGTTGGTCATTACGGAAATGATCCGGCTGCGTCTGTGTTCTTTAATTTGCATGTCGTCAGAACTTTCCACTCTCATCGGCGCTTTTTGCAATTGCACTCTCGCGCTAATTTGCCCTGTTTAGTAAATCTGGCCCTTAGTGTACAGAATGTTGCACATGTAAAGAGAACGCCACATGGAGTTCTGGTATTGATGGTAAATTTTGTTCTCAGGTAAAAGCTGTCGGGATGTGTGAGTTGCGACAGTCTCTGATACTCACATTGGGTCAGGTCCAATAGGACCTATATTTACTTGCATTAGGCACGTAGCAAGCATTGGACCCTGTTTGCAACTGAGGGCTGCACAATTGATCAAATTTGTAATTGCGATTACGATTACGGATGCAACGATTTCGTAATCATTCAAAGGCATGATTACAAAAAAAAAATCCACTTAAATTATTCTGTGTGTTTAAGAGGTGTGTTTAGAGCATGTTACGTTGTGAGAGGCGAATCATGACTACTTCAGAGTGTAAAAGGTCTAACAAAGCACAAAAGGAACTACCAGTGACATAAGTGTACGCTGATTGGTCGAACGCACGCAAAACACCAGCACCCGCCATTTTTAAAAAGCCGTGTACACAGCCTATATATTTACTCCACAAACTAACTCTACAAAAATTATGCTAAGGAGAAAATCCAGTGCAACTTTGAGCGGACCAAGCGAAACATGATTATGTATTTCGGCTCAGCTAGCGATCACCACACGGCAAAAGCTAATACTTTTTCATATACTGTCTACTTTCTATGTATAACAGTTCTATCTAATAACATATTAGACAGGACTGTTAAACAGATCGTAAACTAATGAAGATGGAGAATGCGAGCACTGTGTGCTCAGGCTCTGTCTGAGCTGTTCTCAGTGCCGTCAAAATAAAAGTCACAACAACAAGCGCAGTTTACATCACTTCAGAGTTCCTACTGGCGGTGCAAATGCAACCAGGAAAATGGCTTTAGGGGAACATTAGTTCTCGGGGAACCACCCTGGTGAGTAGTTCCTAGAACTAAAGGGGATTTCGCACCGAATAGTTCAAGGAACTCAGTTATAGGAACTATCCACTAGGATAGTTCCCAGAGAACTAATCTCTCCCCGGGCCATGTTCCTGGTTGCATTCACACCGGGAATAGGAACTCTGAATTGGCCGACAGCGGCGTCTTTAAGCGCGGCATTTACAAACGCTAAAAACCGGTGGATGGAGGATGCCGTGATCGGAGCTGTGTTTGTTGTGTGTCGTGGGTTTGGTGATAACGGAGATGGAATGTAAACGCATAATTTACGCGACTGAAAGAGCAAAAAGTGCGGCTAAGAGACGAAATCTCCTGTGACAACTTTCAGTATTACATATCATCGAGGCGGAGAAAAGAACACAACCCTGCAGACAACAGATAAATGCCATTATCACTGCTTTCCAGGTTTGTGAAGTAAATATGTTTACACTGCTTTTTAAAAATTCTGGGTGCGCCGGTGTTTGACGTGTTTAACAAATCAACATACACTTACGTCACTGATAGTTTCTATCTGAAGTAGGAGCTAATTTAGTTCCCCCAAAAGGAGTTCCTAGAACTAAAATCATTCCTAGTTTCTGCGGTGCGAATACGCCAAAATCCGGGTACTTCAGCCAATAGTTCTAGGAACTATGAAAAGGTTCCTCCGGTGTGAAAGCCCCTTAAGTTCCTAGAACGACATGGTGTGAAAGCCCCTATTATTATTACATGCATATGTTTACTTTTTATTATTTAAAGAAGAAACCAAACCAAGGTATAGTTGACATTTGAGGCTTAATGCTATAGAAAAGCAGTAAAAAAAATCAGGAAGAGTGTTTTCAGCTTGTTTTTTATTTTTACATAAAAATATGGCATGCAGTTGCTTCAAACAATGGTATAAAGCTATTCAAAACATCATTCAATGTAATTGTGATAATCGTAATTAATAATCGCATTTACAATTTCAAGGGAATAATCGACAATTGTGATTTTTGTCATAATCGTGCAGTCGTAATGGTTATATTCCTCTCGTCCTCTCTCAATGTTTCTCTAGGTGGTTTCCCTCGTGCAGGTGCTCAGCGATCCATTCTACAGGACCCTAGAGGGCTTTCAGGTGCTTTTGGAGAAAGAGTGGCTGTCTTTTGGCCACAAATTCAGCCAACGTGGCACCCTGACCCCCAGCAGCCAGGGCAGCGGCTTCACTCCCATCTTCCTCCAGTTTCTTGACTGTGTCCATCAGGCAAGTTGGCTAAATAAGCAGTCATGTAGGAGACACCTTTATCCAAAGCAGCCTGGGGTTACGTGTCTTGCTCAAGGAAATACTGGCAGATAAGATCTTAATCATCATTGAACCAGCAATCTTCTAATGTCTTCCATTATCTGGGGATAGTGGAATCATAGTGGTTAAAGATCTGGGCTGGAAACCCAAAAGCTGTGGATTCAAACAACAGATGTAGTGACTCATGAACCCGATGACCGTTGTGTACTTGAGCAAGACACCTTAACCCCAGGTCGCACCAAATGGGACTCTGTATGTTAATTTTGAATAAGTTTCTGCTAAATAACAAAAAACCAATTGCTCCATCTCTCTTTTTCACACACTGCCCAGAATCACATCATAACTCCCAATCTCTCTCTCACACACACACCCCTCTCTTGTTCTCACCATGCTTCGTCCATGAGTTCACAGCATTCCTGCAGCGTAGAGGAGGAGGATGAGAAGCACTCAGCTGTCAGAATGCATGCTCTAGCTTTCCTTTTGCAATCCCCATGGTGGGCAAGTAATTTAGACTGAGCTGCTCATTCGACCCATCTTCCTTCCCCCCACCCCCTTTGAAATGATCGTACACAGATGGTGCGTCAACCTGCAGCCAGCATTGTACTTGCATGTTTAGCACAACCGGCGGAAAACTGCAATTTTTGGGATTCTGTTAAGTCTGAGCTACATTAGAATAAGTAAAGGGCAGGAAAAGTTTTTCTCCCTCCGGAGACATGCGCACCACTCCCATGGTTTTACAGACATGCATTGTTTTTAGGCATGTGTGATGAAATCAAGGCGTAGAGCACTTGAATGACCCAGCGGAGGTCCTCCAATGTCACAAAAAATACAGCGAATGCATCTGAAAATAGAAGTGTCTCATCTTAGAGGCAGCTGTTGTTTTTGCCAGGAAGTCCAGGTGGCCCCGAGTGTGAGAAATTTGCGAGCTCTTCTGTCTAGATCCTGCTGGCTGCACATTATCACATTATGTCCCTCCTGTTGCTGTTATTTTTGTACTTTTTAAAATCCCTTCAACTAATCATTTCCTGGATGTTTACTAATAATTTTCTTGAACAACAGTCTCAGTGGTGTCCTACTCATATTTGTTGAATCACTAGCTGGGTTTCCATTACAGATTTGCACAAAACTTTTGCGATATTTTCTAAACGTCGATAAAAAACTATTGCGAAATGGTGGCATTTCCATTAACTAAAACCCGATAAGTCATTCCAAAAATCATGGTGACGGATGTTGGTAGGTTTAAGCATATCGCAGCCACTGCACTAGCCATTATTTTTAATCGAAGGAGACGTTAGGCATGTTATCCCAAGCATTAATGGCAAGGAAAGCCCCTTATACTTGGGAGCGGCCAACCTTTTTATAGTTTCTAGAACTATTGGCTGAAGTACCCGTATTTTGGCGTGTTCGCACTGCAGGAACTAGGAATGATTTTAGTTCTAGGAACTCCTTTTGGGGGAACTAAATTACGTTAAACAACGTTTCTTTAGATATATGTGTCATTTTTTTTTCATTAGTATTCACTAAGTTACAGTTCATTTTCTGAGGACTATCAGAATGGACTTCCTTTAGAGGGAGATGACAGATCACGCGTCATGTTAGTTTTCTTCATTTTGCAAAAAGCACAACATTTTGTTTTTACTCTGAGTGTACACAAATAACAGAAGACATTCTATAGTTTCAATTGATATATTACTTCTGTCTCTATGACAAAAAATGACAGTTTTTTAAGTTGATTTTGCTGCCATGTGAAAAAAATCCAGCAAAATGCGCTAGCGCGTCTCCCGACTCCAGAGTGTTAAACATATATTAAATAATTAAGACATTACTAACAGGTAAAGTAAATATAATGAATATATCAGCTAATATAGTGCATATATTTAGTGAAATGCTCCCTCTAGAGTTCATTTCTCCAGTGAACTAACATGCTGTGGACACTAAATGACTTGCCTGAGGTAAATGTAATGCTACGTGAGATTATTCTCAAGCTGTTTTATTGATGTCTTTCCGCGGTTGAAACACTGGTTGAGAGATTACATGTAAACATATCTTTGCATAGATCATCTGTTCTTCTTCTTCTGCACTTTTTTCTGTTGTGACGGTTAGCAAACATCGTTAAATTACCGTGAGCGCCCCCTTCTGGATTGGAGTGTGGATCACCTGTGACTGACTGTATTCGTCGTCTGACTGTATGCACTGAACTGTGACGTCCATACCGTATGATCTGGGACTAATACGTGTACCGTTACACCCCTACTGTCTCGTCTTCTGTCCAAACATACCGCGCCATCTTTAAAGAATGATCGACTTTTACGTACGCCAAGTGACCTGTAAATGCGAAAAAACTGTTTCCATTGCAGTTTTGTGAAATATTCATTTTTCGAATTGCATGAAAAACCACCTCATGCGAGCATAGAAACTTTTTTACGATACATGGGAGTTTTTGTGAAAATGACGTGTTTCTATTGGCCGTATTTTCAATTCGCAATTTCAGTTTGCACAATTTGAAGTGTAATGGAAACACAGCTACTGTGGCTTTGAAATGAGGCCAAAAAGCTTCTTCAATATGACACATTAACTTTTTCTTATTACAGGTTCATAACCAGTACCCCCTTGAGTTTGAGTTTAATCAATACTATCTGAAGTTTCTGGCATACCACTACATCTCCAATCGCTTCAAAAACTTCCTTCTGGACTCGGACTACGAGCGCCTGGAGCATGGTGTGTCAACCTTCCTTTATTGCCAAAATTACATTATTGTGCAAATGTTTTTCAGATGTGTTCTTGAAATAAACATGGATTTGAATGCCTGTGTAGTATTACAACAGACACGTGCAGTCTTGCTCAGAAATGTTTTACCTACTCGTAACAGCCTTGATGACCTTTGGAAGCACTTCTTTTAAGTGCTGCTAATCTTATCAGACTTGACTTCTGATATGTTGTTTCACACCTGATCACATTACTATATGAGTAATGCATGATTAACAAGTGCTCCTTTGTGTCTCCCCACTAAAGGCACATTGTTTGAGGACAAAGGAGAAAAGCAGTCCAAGAGAGGAATCTGTATCTGGGAGTGTATCAACCGAATGCACAGCAAAAGCCCTCTCTTCTTCAACTACCTGTACAGCCCATCAGAGACGGAGGTAAAGAGTCTATCTGTACCAGACAGCTCTAATGGCTGTTACCCTAGAGCACTCTGTTTAGAGGTTATGTTGACTACCAGTCCCAAATATGTTGTCGTCTTTTGCCAGATCACATTCACAGTGAAGAATAGTTCCCCACAATTGCAAAACAGCATCTTTGACCTTATAAAGCAGTCTTGTTACATCTGAATCAGGTGGTCGGTCTGTAAAAAACAAAGATAGAATGAGAGAGTGCTCTATCCTCAAATCCAGGCTGTGAGTAAAAGTTGTTTTCAACATTGGGATCTTCTCACTGGCAGTCATTCCCTGACATTTTTTTCAAAATGGGTGAATCAGTTTATCCATAGTCACCCACAGCCCAAACAAAAACATATTTGAGGAAGTTTAGTGAGAGCAAAGGACCCTGTGGGCTGCTTCTTTCTTCCCGGAGGCTTCACGTTGTAATCTTGAAACTGCAATAAAATTTCTTTAAGGCTGGGAAAGAACAAGTGTCAAGTGTGTTAAAGGTTTTGTAAGTGATTTTTTTGCTTTGGAATGACACTCAAAATAATGCCCCATTACCTGATATACACCAGGCATAACATTATGAGCACTGACAGGTGAAGTGAATAACACTGATTATCTCTTCATCATGGCACCTGTTAGTGGGTGGATATATTAGGCAGCAAGTGAACATTTTGTCCTCAAAGTTGATGTGGTAGAAGCAGGAAAAATGGGCAAGCGTAAGGATTTGAGCGAGTTTGACAAGAGCCAAATTGTTATGGCTAGACGACTGGGTCAGAGCATCTCCAAAACTGCAGCTCTTGTGGGGTGTTCCCGGTCTGCAGTGGTCAGTCTCTATCAAAAGTGGTCCAAGGAAGGAACAGTGGTGAACCAGTGACAGGATCATGGGAGGCCAAGGCTCACTGATGCACGTGGGAAGCAAAGGCTGGCCGTGTGGTCCGATCCAACAGACGAGCTACTGTAGCTCAAATTGCTCAAGAAGTTAATGCTGGTTCTGATAGAAAGGTGTCAGAATACACAGTGCATTGCAGTTTGTTGCGTATGAGGCTGCATAGCCGCAGACCAGTCAGGGTGCCCATGCTGACCCCTGTCCACCGCCGAAAGCGCCAACAGTGGGCACGTGAGCATCAGAACTGGACCACAGAGCAATGGAAGAAGGTGGCCTGGACTGATGAATCACGTTTTCTTTTACATCACGTGGATGGCTGAGTGCGTGTACGTCACTTACCTGGGGAACACATGGCACCAGGATGCACTATGGGAAGAAGGCAAGCCGGCGGAGGCAGTGTGATGTTTTGGGAAATGTTCTGCTGGGAAACCTTGGGTCCTGCCATCCATGTGGATGTTACTTTGACACGTACCACCTACCTAAGCATTGTTGCAGACCATGAACACCCTTTCATGGAAACGGTATTCCCTGGTGGCTGTGGCCTCTTTCAGCAGGATAATGCGCCCTGCCACAAAGCAAAAATGGTTCAGGAATGGTTTGAGGAGCACAACAACGAGTTTGAGGTGTTGACTTGGCCTCCAAATTCCCCAGATCTCAATCCAGTCAAGCATCTGTGGGATGTGCTGAACAAACAAGTCTGATCCATGGAGGCTCCACCTCGCAACTTACAGGATTTGCTGCTAACATCTTGGTTTCAGATACCACAGCACACCTTCAGGGGTCTAGTGGAGTCCATGCTTCGACAGGTCAGGGCTGTTTTGGCAGCAAAATGGGGACCAACACAATATTAGGAAGGTGGTCATAATGTTATGCCTGATCAATGTATATATCATTGAATTACCAGTCCTAAAATGTCCTGTATGTCAATAGCAAATGATCTGTTTATAATCGTATTGATGGCTCAATCGGACTGAAAAGCCTTCATGTAAACACCTCGGTCGTTCAGATTGAGCTCAATCCGAATTAAATTTCGATTGAATTGGAAAGAGTAGTGTAGACATGAAATAATCTGATTAACAGGAAAAAATTAAGCATGTAAACAATTGAAATTTTGATTTAAAAATACCTTGTGCACATGTGATGGTTTACAACCTTTACAACTGAGGGCTGAGGGAAATTATATGAATCAAAGTATGAATGAACTCTATGAATATATATATGAAGGGAACTGACTGACGTTTTGATAGCATCTTCGTATTCCCTCCTTGTAAGGTGTAGTGTTTATAAGCGCAGAGCTGCTTTGTTTACAGAGGTTACTGAGGAAACAGCTCGATTTCTGCTGTTCCATAAGCGCCACCTACTGACAGAGAGTGGATTTACATTTTCATTCAGCCTGTCTGCGGTTTTTGTTTGTGAAACTCAGACCACATTTTTATGCCCTGTTATAAATGTTATCCAGTTAATGGAAAATAAGCTAATGTGCTTTCTAAAAACTAAACAATTCGGATAATAAGGTATCTAGAATTATTCATTGAGCTGATAAAATACCTGTAATAATTTTAACTCATCCTGTTTCTTAAGAATGGTTTAAAGGCTGGAATATTAAGTTTATCATTTTATTAAACATTTTATATAATGTCAAAACCGGAAAATCCAATAAACAATGGTTTCTGTGCTTTTCTTCTTAGCCGGTGTTGAAACCATTGATTTCCATTCCCAATCTGACAACATGGGAGTTTTACACGGGGGAGACGCTGTCCACAGGCCCCTCTTATGACTGGTGTATGCTCGCTGTGCGCTCGCAGAGCACGGACGACTCCGACACCATCGCCACCACCAAGAGGAGGATCGTCTGGCCATGTTACAGCAGTGTCAGCCGCGCACAGCCTGATGCCATCACCAAACTATTGGCAGTGAGTCCATATGTCTTTGTCCTTTCTTAGTTTGTCTTTATCAGGGCCAACACTACAAGATTTCGGTGACAAACAGCCTGTCCTCCCATAATGAAAGTGAAAATGTTGCATGATGCAATTAGGGATGCACCGAAATGAACATTTTGGGCCGAAACTAAAAATTCTGGATGCACTTGGCCGAAACCGAAACCTTATTTTAAATGTTTTTTTTGTTTTTTTTTTTGTAAAATTGTATTAATATTAGTCTTTTTAATTAAATTCAATAATTTTATTGAATCTGACTTTAAAAAATACAGTAACACACCAAAATTGGACAGAAAATATATTAAAATAATATTAAATATCAATATATTATTTTTCATTCAGTCTATGCAACAGAACTAGTGCTGTCAATCAATTAAAAAAAAAAAATCTAATTAATCGCAATTTTTTTCTGTAATTAATCGAGTTTTTAATATTTTTACAGTTACTTTCCAAATTAATTTAGAAACAACTTAACGACGGTATATTTTAAATATTTGTTTAATGGCATCTTTTTATGAATGAAGGCCAGTATCACTGATACTGATGTTGATTTTTTTACATTAATTATAGACATTCAACATTATAGTATAACTGAAAGCTATCAATTTCAACATTTATTAGGCTTTAAAAAATTACAACATTTAATTTAAGTGAACTTAAAACAATCTTCACATAAACCCATTATAATAAATGTCATATTTACCTTTGGCTTTCCTGTCTAAGAGGTAGGAAATATACAGAAATTGAATAAAGTTATCAAACTCTTTACAGTCTTCACTGCATAAATTATGAATTAAATATAGATGAATCCTTATTAAAGCAACAATTTTCTCTGCAATCTTTGTTCTTTGATGAACATTAATGTCACAGCTACTGGTTTATTAGGCTGCTGTCACTTTAAGAGCTGCCGCTGCCGAACATGATGCGGATCTGACGTTTTTCCGGTGAGCGTGAGCAGTACATGAGTGTTCGCTTTGGCCATGAGCAACTGTGCGAAATGTGAGCAACACTCTGACACACGGAGTGGAACATTGAGAGCAAACTGGGTGCCTGCTCAGCCAGTGTTGCTTCGAAGTTGTGCATCTTTGGAAGCCAAAGAAATATAAAGCAAGCGGCCAGCAAAATGTAGTGTCTGCTTTTCGCTGTTACTAGTGAGGACAGAAGCTCAAGTGTCAGGCTTTAGCAGGAACCAGATTTCTTAGTTGATCAAAGGACCCTGTAAGACGGGAAGTCTTAAA
Organism: Mylopharyngodon piceus; assembly: GCA_039654765.1. Classification (NCBI taxonomy): domain Eukaryota; kingdom Metazoa; phylum Chordata; class Actinopteri; order Cypriniformes; family Xenocyprididae; genus Mylopharyngodon; species Mylopharyngodon piceus. Next base: position 45,611,584 of record CM077442.1, read on the forward strand.
ATGGATTTGTATGGTTGCAGGACATTGAGAGTCTGGAGGGAGAACTGGGACAGCAGTCGGAGCCCTGGCACACCACGCTGGAGAAGGTGCTAGACAGCATCCAGGAAGACCTTAAACAGGAGGGCAATGTGAGCGCTGCCTCTCTTTTCACCGATTTTTCGTTCCTCTTTCCTTCATAAATGAAAAAAGCACCAAAGCAGACTTTTAAGTGAACAAGTAGCAGATATCCTGATCTCACCTGTTGTGTATTTAATCTCACAGCTACGGAAAGAGTCGGTGTCCATCTCTGGCTTGGTCCCCACTTCCAACCTGCAGGCCTACCAGCGTCGCTCCATGTTGCACCTACCTGACAGCGGCCTCGGAGAGGACAGTAGCCCCACTGCGGCCAATGGCGTTAATCGTAGAGCAGCCACACTCTACAATCAGTTTACCCCAAAGAATGAAGACAACAGGTAACAATGACAGACAACACTGTTGATACTGCTCAATCTAACTTTATGAACAAAGCAAACAAGCTATCGATTCTTTGTTTATACAGATCATTTGAGGGAATTCTGTATAAGCGAGGGGCATTACTTAAAGCGTGGAAAGCTAGGTGGTTTGTTCTGGACATAACAAAACATCAGGTGAGTGGTTTATTACATTTTTGGTACCTTAACTCAATCAGTTATTAATGAATTTTAAACAACTCTCTCTATAGCTGAGGTATTATGAGACGGACGAGGACACAAGCTGTCGTGGCTATATTGACCTGGCTGAAGTGGAGTCTGTCCTGATTGCCACACCGACCATAGGAGCCCCCAAACACATCAGTGAAAAGGCTTTCTTTGATGTAAGTATTCCACGTGCTGATGAAGAAATACAGTGTGTGAGGCTGTGCTGTACTCCTTTAACCATGACTATACTAACAGTGTAGCACATAGCTGTCATACCTTAAAATTAGGGTGGTCACTAACGATTATTTTGGTAAGCGAGTAATCGGTCGATTATTTTGACGATTAAAGGTGCAATATGTAAGAATTTTGCAGTAAAATATCCAAAAACCACTAGGCCAGTGTTATATATTTTGTTCACTTGAGTACTTACAATATCTCAAATGTTTCCAACTATTTGTAAATCTTGAGAAAATTGCAATTTTAACCAAGGCTCCGGGACGTGTGAGGAGTCACCTGTCAATTGCGTCATACCCGCGTTACCCTCGGTTTCCGGTTTTATTTTGTAGAAACCATGGAAACACCAAAGACCCTTTAATATTTACATGTTTTAATAGACAATGGAACAACTGTTTTGATATATTTGTAGACAGAAAACTAATCATTGTTATATAGCTCAACACGTTTAGTCTTATTGTTTAAATCTAATTTTATTTTTTGCGAGTACCGTGCTTTACCATGCCTCAGAGAAAAACACTATTTTGTGAAGTAGCTAACATAGCATAATCAGATACAGCTTTATTTTTAGTAACAGTAATACAGCATTTTCTCCATCATACAATACGTTTTAAAATGAATTGCATGCCATTTATCAACACAAGCCATCCAGCATTTATTAATATGATATTCTAAAATCGATCTATCTTACTGTAGTGTGCAACAAGTGTCTCATAACAGCCACCGAGGGAATGCACAGAGTAACGTTATAACATTTTCAACACACTCAAATGTATGATAAACAGAGCTGCGTTACCTCATACTCATGACCGGAAAAGCAGAAGCAGCGCCGGCGACTGCGGCATAATAAAAGTTCCACTGCTCGCGGCGTGTGTTGCGCAATTGCTCCAGCAGCCTCGTTCAGCTCCCACAACACTCGGTCCTGCTCTGCTTCATACTACAGTAACGTTAATAATCGCATCCATGAACATGATTTCTTCCCGAGTCCTATCCCAATTGTTTTCCACCGTTTGTGAGGTGAAGACCAACTTGTCCCAAGATTCCACGCTCAAACTTGGCATCATCAAGCTATGCCTATGTTTTGAATAGGCCTTTAGCGACCTCTAGCGGACAGAAAATATTACATATTGCACCTTTAATCAAGTAATTGGATATTTTTTGTGGTAAAAGACCTAAGCCTTTAAAATGACTTAAAATACATATATAATAACAATGAAGCAATGATATTTGGTTCAAATAAAGTATTAAAAGCAAGTGATCTTATGGGTTTTATAGAACAACACTGTTAAAATACATAATATACATAATATAAACAATCATCTTCTGTACATTATGTATTATAGCAAAAGCCTGCAGAGGGCGCCAACAGCCTGCTTTACAGCAGATCAAATCCTTTTTTAATATTGGCTAAATGTAATTTAATTCAAATATTTATTTAATATTTGGCTACTTCTTTATGATAGAAATGCTACAGCCACTGTGAAGAAAAACGTAATTTTCTTCAAATGTGAGTTTGTTCAAAATGTTGCTTTTCTTATGAAACTTACTCTGTTTTTTCTTTTGATATATTGTGTGTTCAGATATTCATACAACATATGTTAAAATGATCAAAAATGCTGGCAGGGAAAGAGTTAATGTCACTTTTGATAATTTAACCCTTGTGCGTCAATTAAAAAAAAAGTTACACATAGGTCCATAGAGGACAAAAATGTCCATGTCCAAAAACTCATAAAAATTTGAAGCTTGGGACCACAGACTTAAGTTTGGTTTCAAAGAATTTCAAAGAAGACCCTTGTCAGATTATTGCTGAAGTAAATAAAAAGTTGAAAAAGTGAAATAACAAAACAAAAAAAAGTTAGAGGTTTAAGTTTATGAAAATGATTATGAACATTATTTTATATAAAATATATATTTTATGAAACATGTTGAACTCTAAAACTGCTAGAAAATCAAAGCCATGAATCTAAATAAGTTGTGTTCCAAATTTGAGGCTGATATCTCAAAAAATTAGCTTTCAGTAAGATTTTGTTTGCGCGCAGTACCAAATTTTCCCCATTGGATGCCAACAAAGCTCCACTGGTACACACAGTGGTTGGATTTGTGATTTGCAGTACAGTTGTTCTCTCTCAAATATTACACACACAATTTTTTTAATACACGCATATAAATCACACTCTGACATCCACACCAACACACCCCCACAATTATAGCTGTATAATTTATCCAATTGGCTCTATAATATGCAGAAGCAGAAAACAAGAATAAAGTGAGTATTTGCTTTATAGGCCAAACCTGAGAAAATGGCACCATTTTGTAAAAAATAGTAAAAAAAATAATAATAATTTTGAAGCCTTATTAGCTTATTAACGAAGATTGCATCATTTTATAGTTAAATGGCCCTGGGATTAAAAATTGCAGTAAAATAGTACAATTCCAATAAAAATACACACCTGAGCCAAAATGTATGTAGTTAGCATTAACACATTTGATCAAAATGATCAAAAAAACAAAACTGAAACATTTCAAATCTCTTTGTCTTTGTCCCTGCAGCTGAAGACCACTAAACGGGTGTACAACTTCTGTGCGGCGGATGCTCAGAATGCCCAGCTATGGATCGATAAGATCCAGAGCTGCATCTCAGACGCATGAAGCCCTTTTCTTTCACACGACCCATCAGCACCACCTCTCACTGCAGGGAGACTCACTGTGCAATTAGTAGGATGGTAGTAAAGCCTTCAGTGCCTGTTGAAAATCCAAAAGACTCCTGAGAAACACTGCATCTGCAGTGGAGAACAAAAACACTGCCCCGTACACTCTTCTGTGGAGCTGCGTTTACGGTGTCCCACTCCTGAGGTGACTGGTGATGCAATGCACTACTCTGACATTCGCTGAACAAAAAAACTGCTACGTGTAACTGAGACAAAGCAATAGCACTAATCTTAAACTCGGGGGTCAATATAATCGTGACAAGAGGTGTGTTCTGCAAAACAAGAATACTGTTGCTGCTGATAAAATGCAAAATCTGACAACTCTATTTAGAAAGATGCACAACGTGTAAATGATTTGCACTTACTGATATGCACTCCGTACAAAGCAGATTTTTAATGGCTAGAACAACTAGGCAAAAGGCATTATGTTTTAACTACATATCGAAGCTTGGAGCGAACAACTTTATGCTCTAGTGTGCAAAGTATTTTTTTTATATATATATATATATTTGCAAAAACTTTTCTCTTCAGTATGAATGTTATACTCATGCGTAACAGAATTGTTGCTCTGTAAATTATTTTTTAAGCATTAAAAGTGTCACCTGTGTGTGTTTGTTGAATGGAGAGTTTGATGTGTGTGTGTGTATATATATATATATATATATATATTACAATTCAAGCTTTTTATACTCTGCTGAATATGCTATTAAATATGTTTTTCTAACCTTTTAGTCTAACTTGAAATAAACACTCATATTTATACTTAACAGTTATGGAGAGTTTACAGACCAAGCAAAGCACTTCCTGCCTGAGATGGTTGTCAATAAGCAGTTTTGTTTGAAATGAAGGGAAGAACACTATATTTCTCCATTTTTGGTGAGGCTATATGTGATGTTGATAGATTTGTAAGGCACTAAGGTTTTATCTGTTTGGTGTTGTATCTGTAAAGTTAAGAAGCAAAACGAAAAAATATCAGACAAGATGTCTGTTACTGAACCTAAAATGACGTTACTGTATGTACAATACTTTGTGGTGCCACTAATGCTTTTGGTTTGTTTACTGTTTTGTTCATGTTTTATTTTGGGTTTTGCTGTTATTTGAAATAAATCTTGAGATCTTGCTTACTTTTGTGACTGCATGTCTTTATATAGTATATATATTCTAGTACTGCCATAAGGGTCTCTAAAGTGGCCATTAGCATAAACTTTTTCTTTCAGGTCAACAGCTGTCATGGCAGAGCAGCAGCACACACTCCTCAGCTGTCAACATGCTTTTAGCTAACTACCTTAATAATAACACCTTGGGTTAAACAGCACCGACACGTGGAAGTAACTCTATCAGCCCCTTGAGCACAGCAGATTGTCACAGCCACAGTAATGCATAAGTGCCGTGAGACAGGACAGAACGCTTGCAATGCGCTGACCAAACTGCGGGTTTGATCTGATTGCCTTGCCAAAATAAAACTTTGCTTTTCTTTGTCAAAATCATTTTTGTGAAGTGAAATACAGCCTGGTCATACAGGCCATAAAACGTACTTCACTCATCTGCAGATATATCAGCACTGTTTCTCTCATTAGCAAATGTCTTCAAGCAAAGATCAGGACAATGAAATGCTGTGTTATCCTCACACAAGTTGCATATCACATATCTGAATCCATGAGTCCGACTTTAAAGGGGATCTATAATGCCCCTTTTCACAAGATGTAATATAAGTCTCTGATGGCCCCAGAGGGTGTATGTGAAGTTTCAGCTCAAAATACCCCACAGATCATTTTTATAGCATGTTAAAATTGCCACTTTTTGGGGGTGAGCAAAAAAATGCCATTTTTGTGCATGTCCCTTTAAAATGCAAATGAGTGCTGCTCCCGGCCCCCTTTCAAGAAGAGGGCGGAGCTTCAAGAGCTCATGCAACAACAAAACAGGACAATCTCACGCACTGAAAATGTCAGAAACTGTCAGTAGCGGTGTTCAGTTCGAACCGGAGTCGGACAATGATGCCTACAGAGCCAGAGAATATATGCTGCATGGAGACAGAACAGATATAGTTTAGTTTAATTACGGTTATAACTCATCTTGCTTTTATCCACTGTTAGTACAAGCCTGTTGTAGTGGCCCCCTTCTGAATGATGGCCAAAACTTTACTGATTTTTATGAAGTTCATTGTACATTACACAAAAGATGAAGCATCCGTTTTTACTCCAGAAAATCACCGTAAGAGCTGAATAAAACACAGTACAAGAAGTGCACATTAATGTCTTAAACTTTGTCCATAAACTCTGTCTCCCTCTTGTATTATCATCAACATACACAGCGAATTACACAAAAACACTAGTTACAACCAACAGTAAACAAATATATAAGGCGGAAACTATGCTAATACAGCAGAGTCCATCAGCAGTCATGGGCAGGGCGTGAGCCATGTGACGTCACATTGTTCAGAAAATGAAATCGGCTTGTTCTATGAGACTGTTGAGGTTTTATGAGGTTTCATGCATATTTCCTGTTTAAAAAAATGACTTTGTAATGTTTAATCAGAATGTCATAACTGGATCTTCCTGTAAAAATGACAGACTTCTCTCTGGTGATGTATGCAGAACTCAATCATTTAGTCCGCTTAAACCCACTCCTGCAAGCTCACATTAATTTGCTTCCACTCTAGGGCTTGTCACACTGTGCTTAACCCCGGGTTATCATCATTATAAACAGCCAATTGCGTGCCTCATAATTACATGCTTTGAACTGTCATGGAAGCACTGAATATTATAAGAATATTAACCCAGGGTTTAGGAATGTACAGTGTGAAACAGCAGCTTATGAATACCCAGAATTAATTGTTAACCCCGGGTAAAAAATGAGCAGTAAAATAACCCAGGATTCTATTAACCCTGGGTTTAGAATGACCCAGGGTTAATTAGTTCAAAAGTTCAAGTGTGAAAAGCGCTTTTTAAGTCCAGAACGCACACCTCAAAATCCAATCAGCAAATGAATCACTGAACCAAGTTTTGATGCACAAAACACATCATTTTGCGTAATCCAAAGGGTTTTTGACAAGTTAGGGCTTCTGTTAAAACTACAGATCGAACTTCAGCATTTTTGTATCCCTGCCCAAGGAGAGTCGAATCAAAGGCCTCATTTATAAAACGTGTACGAACAGATTTGAACATAGAGTGTGCGTACGCTAAAATCCATGCCAAAGTTCATATTTATAAAAATGGTCTTTGACGTGGGAAAGTGCTTAGTGCCATGTCAGGATCTAAGCAGACGCACGCAGTGCAGACTGCACTGCAGGTATTTGGAAATCTAAGCAATTCCTTCCCCTCACCGTTTTCAAGTAAAGCATTTGGATGTGTGCCATAGTCCCTTTAAGACAAGTCATTTCACTGGGCAGCCATCTTTGAAACGCTTCTCGGGCATGCATGTGCAGCTCCTATCTCTTTGAATTGGGAAACATCAAATTCTCCAAAGCTGTTTCCCAAGCTTTCGATTAAATTATATATATTTGAAATCACCAGTTAAATCTGACAACAACTGTCTCATAAATTCTGTTTCTAAACGCTCGAATCATGACAAAAAAATGGTATTTTCTGGCTGGATCAAGCTAATCTGCATGCACAGTCCTAAGTGTGTGTCTCTATAGGAAGCTATAGAAGCTTCTAACGGCCGCTGCAGTGATGCGATGACTTTACCAATCGGCGATTGGCTCTTATTTAGAAGGCGGGACTTATTCCGCCATATTGCGCGTTGCACTTTCTCCCATTCATAATAATACGAGTGCGCCGTCTTTCTTTATATAAAGTCTTTGCTGGTGCTCTTTTATATGTAAATGACATTAATTAGGCGGCGTTTACAAGGCGGAGATCTGAAACCATTCAGCTGCGCACACTTTCAAGATCATTTGCGATTTATAAATTTCACATCTTGAAGAGAGGCATACGCATGTTTTTTTGAGCACACGTTGTTCTCTGAATCACACATACGCATATTTGAGAAATGATCATGTGATCAAATGTAGGACTGGTTTTACGCAACATTTTATAAATGAGGCCCCAACAGAGGGGCGGCACCAAAATCAAAAGTGCATTATTGGTGTTGAAGTTGAAGAAAGGGAGCACCGTCATGCAGCACCAATTTTAATTTTTTTCCATGTTTCTACTGCATAATATTAAAAGCCCATCTTGCCATCAGTGAATTACCACTTTAATAACGGCATGTTACAGCCTCTTTTAAATAAAGTTGTATTTTGTTGACCTAATGATGTATAGACAGCAATAAAGTAATTCATAAAAATGTTTTTTGCTTTCTTTTGGATGTTTAGACTATATAAGGAATATAGCATGCAGTTGCCCTACATAAGTGGAAATTATATTTTTACACTAAAAATATAGTATTTTAAATTAAATTCTATTAATCAAAATGAATAACCATGATTAGATTATCAATGAGCAATTTTTGTTTTGTCAAATTACTAATAATTTTAAGAACAATTTGCACAGAAATTTGTTCTGCTCATGTTTCATCAGTGAGGCCAATAGGACATTCTATTCATGAGAGGACATCCCAGAAGAGACCAGTGCTCTCCGGAAAACATCACTTGTAATCATTAATAAACCATTAATAATCAATAGCAGATCTGTGCAAACAAGTTTAGCACATCCTGAAAATGTTTGTTTGAAATACTGAAACCTTGGAAATATATTCAGGGTTTTTATGCCATGAACAGATGTTGCAGTAAAGGAATGCAGTAATGTCAATAATTGCTTCTCTCTTCAGACCTCAGTAGACAAATATGTCACAGAGTCCAGGACCGTTGAAGTTCGTCATCAGTTGGCTATGCCTTCAGCATGTCAGCTTGTATAATTTGATACACACTGTGATTCAGCCAATTCATTTGTAACATGTGCCTTCATTGAGGAAAACAGCAAGTCTCGCCTTTCTTCCGGTGTTCTGAACAGGACATCTCACTTAATGAACGGTAAGAGGAAACGTCTACAGATCCTTGTTGGGGGTTGCATCTAACAATCACAGCCAAGTGGTCTCACTTGCAGTAATATATAAGTAATTGAGGCCACAGGCGCCTTTGAGGCGAGACACTGCAGCGCCTCTCAGTTCCGAGGAAAAAAAAGCTGATGGGATTGAGCTTTGCAAGAGCTTCGGGGACGTGCATGTGGGCTAGTTGCTCCCTGCTGACTTGTATTAAGAGCAGGTGTCGGCCTGGCAAAACATCTGGACTGGGGCTCTCTCACAATTCTCTCCAAATATAGATGCCTCCGAGTGTGGATGAATAGAGAGGGAAGCAGCGGAAGAGGGAATCCCTCCAGAATGCTTGGAATGGGACAAATAGGACGCTCTGGAGAAATTGCAGTTAACGGGCTGTCGCAGGAGACTTATGAATCTGTTGGATTTTTCAATGACTGAAGTCATAACATAATGTCTTCTTTTCATGCATACTTTGAGCTTATATAAATATCAACCATTGTCTTCCATAGAATAGATCAACATTTTATTCAAAGGATTACGTGTTAAACTGTTTACTCTTACTGAGTTACGTAGATTTATCACAAGTGATCATTGTTTATTCTGGGCACTAATATTGGCTGGTTAGAGTTAAAATGGGATTTTGGAGCAAATCTGACGGTCTGAGATACTTCACATTCTTGTTTGCAGCCGGCACACATGGCAGATGTTCTTGTCAAAACACTAAAGCGCTTGACTGTTCACAAATCAGCAATGTGAACAATGCAAGTGTGACAAAAGCATGCAGAATGGGGATTACATGCAGGCCGAATGCAGGTGGCACTGGCGTGCAGAACAACCTGTCCCAAAGATAGGTCATTCCACTTCCTGTTACCAAAAAAGAATCGACAGCACACTAGATGCTGGATACCGTCATGTTAGCTAGCTGGTAGCTAGATGTGGTTTGGTAATGTTGGCTTATTGTAGCTCAACTTGCATACTATATACAGGCGGACAGATGTGCCCAGAATGCAACTTGTATGTTAAAGTGCCGAATATTACCTTTCATGTAGTGTGTAATACAGCTGTTTGTGAATGTAAAAGGTCTGCAAAGTTTCAAAAATCAAAGTGCATAACAAAGTTATTGTCTCCTAAAAGAAAGAATCGATTCTGAGCTGCCGAAATGAGTCGTCAGCAATTCCAGTCTCACTTCCTGTTACAAACCTACTAACAATGTAACAAATTTGCATAATCCATCCTATGCTCTTCATTGGCTGCCGGCAAACAACATTTACTTTGCCCCGCCCTCAAACACTGTAACTTTAGCTGAGGCCTGGAAAAGTTTAGTACATGTTGTCAACATGTCAAGAAGACGCTGTTTTCAAAAGGATAAGGACTCACGCTGGAATTGATATTTACTGTTCGTATCACTGTGTTTAAAAGCACTGAGGAAGAGCTGAAATTCAGAAATGGTAATAAGCGGTCGACCAACCACAACACACTGGGTCGTTTAACCAATCAGAGCAGAGTCGGCTTTCAGAAAGGAGGAGTTTAGAGAGACTGAATCTTCGAACAAACCTTTTTTAGACTCTTTGAGAAACGAGGTGATGTGCAATATATATTATGAGAAAATTATAGTGTTTTTTGACCTTTGATGCATGTAAATCTATTGTAGAAGACTCCAAAACAAAATTAGGAACCTTTAAAATAGCATAATTGGTGAACTTTAAGTGTTTACCCATAAAATTATCCATTATAATGTAGCTTAATACATTCAGACAGATATATCAGAGGACCAAATACAGTATACCACTTAATAATAAAACCGTATGGCAAACAGATGAACACAGTGTGCCAAGTTTCACGTTAGCCGTTTTCCCATAAAGAAAACATGCAATTGCGCATTGCGTTCATATTTTGGGCTCATCTGCTTGCAAATATACTGTAGGCATCATCAATAAGGTGTGTATTTAATTTGATCTTTTAATATCACTGTCTTAGTACATTAAAGCACATTACACGTTTTTCATGTTAAGCGTTTTAGAACGTCCCACTGTTTTAAGTGATTTAAATACTGCTGTATATAGATTACCAGTGGCCAAAACTTGCATTTTGTTCATATATCTTTATTTTTCTTCTTTTGAGAGGTGATCTAAATATCTGTGGCTTGAAACAGATGGAAAATTGACAGGCCTGTGCTGCAATTGACCCTTAGGAGTTTGATTGACAGGCGATCTAACCAATCATAACGCCGAATCCGCCATTTTGGCCGACAAAGCAGTCAGGGGAGTTAGTAAATTAACGTCGGTGGACGGTGTGTACTGACGTCTTTCCGTGGTTGAAACAACATTCCTTCTGATGTTCATTCATGTTTATTTGATGCTATAAATTAACTAGTAGGAAGAGACGATCGGTTCACGAGCTGCTTGAACTGAGGAGGCGCTACAGCGAGCTGTCACGATACATTAAAGAGCCACAAAACGGTATTTATTGTTTAAATTTCTTTAAAAATTACAGCATTTGAAATTTGAAACTTTGTTTCATATCAAAAGTAACCAGCTCTGTCTTGTCTGTCAACGCATTGTCAGTGTCCTCTTTGCTCCGCGATGCGATGTATGATTGTGTGGCCGTGAGAGCGGCATAGCTTGTCGGACGTAGACTAGCAACAGGAACTAAAGGGGGCGGGTCTTTGCGAACAGTCCGTGCCAGTCACGTGACTGAAAACTAAATTGTCATGGGAATGAAGTAACAGTTATACAATCTGTGCATACCACGTAAGAAAGGTATATTATCAAAAAAACATTACAATTTTCACCAGGGAAGTTGGATTGTGCCATGGGTTACACCAGTAAAACTTGAAAAGGCTGGGCTCGGCAGTATTGGGGAACACTAAACCCATATGAAAGGGCCTTAATACAGTCCCAAATTTATCCAAAAAATGATGGACCCCTGAGCAAGTTAATTTACAGTACCATGGAAGAGCTATTCCCCCTGCGAGAGGCAGTTAGAGTAGACGCACCGTTGGCTTTCACTTGGCGTCATTCATCTGTGAAGGCCGATCTGCTGATATCATTTAGCCAGCATGACTGTGGACTGTAACATTCACCACCCACCCAGACTTTGATGAGCACTAAACAATGAAGTCATCAAGAAAACATCCAAAAAAAAAACAAAAACAGCCTTTTGACTGAAGATACATTCACAAATACACCAAGTCAAACTGTGCTTTCAAAACCCAACACGTGTCTGTCGGTTTATCTGTGTGCTTTCAGTTACAGTGATGGCTTCTATTAGTCATCACGTTTCTGAGGAGAAAAACAGAATTATAGTTTACGGAAAAGTTGAGCATTACCAGGATGCAGCTATCACATTCATTCATCTGTTATTGAGTAAGACGAGGCCTAGAGGTATATCATTTGAATGACAGCCAATCATGCAAACAAACAAGCCCTTTAAAAGAGCTATTGCCGCAATGTTTTCTGATGCCCTTGGAGAACAAGTATTTGAAGCAGTTTCAGTTTGTTTTGTACATAAGAAGGACAACAAAATAGGCTTTTTCAATACCGAGGACACAGTGCTTCTCATTTATTTTGTTGTTGACATCTGAGGTGTCCACACAATGACTCATGTGTGAGATTTGCCTATGAATGTTTTCACAAACAAATTATCTCACCAATAACTTTAGTACAAAAATGTACACGTTTATGCAAAAACCACACATGTCCTTATAACCATGTTAAGATATTAAGATATTATAGATATTTCATCGTGTGGTGAAAATAAAGTTTTAATATTGTTTATATACACCGATCAGGCATAACATTATGACCACCTTCCTAATATTGTGTTGGTCCCCCTTTTGCTGCCAAATCAGCCCTGAGCCGTCGAGGCGTGGACTCCACTAGACCCCTGAAGGTGTGCTGTGGTATCTGCACCAAGATGTTAGCAGCAGATCCTTTAAGTCCTGTAAGCTGCAAGGTGAGGCCTCCATGGATCGGACTTGTTTGTTCAGCACATCCCACAGATGCTCGATTGGATTGAGATCTGGGGAATTTGGAGGCCAAGTCAACACCTCAAACTCGTTGTTGTGCTCCTCAAACCATTCCTGAACCATTTTTGCTTTGTGGCAGGGCGCATTATCCTGCTGAAAGAGGCCAAAGCCACCAGGGACTACCGTTTCCATGAAAGGGTGTACATGGTCTGCAACAATGCTTAGGTAGGTGGTACGTGTCAAAGTAACATCCACATGGATGGCAGGACCCAAGGTTTCCCAGCAGAACATTTCCCAAAACATCACACTGCCTCCGCCGGCTTGCCTTCTTCCCATAGTGCATCCTGGTGCCATGTGTTCCCCAGGTAAGTGACGCACACGCACTCAGCCATCCACGTGATGTAAAAGAAAACGTGATTCATCAGACCAGGCCACCTTCTTCCATTGCTACGTGGTCCAGTTCTGATGCTCACGTGTCCACTGTTGGCGCTTTCGGCGGTGGACAGGGGTCAGCATGGGCACCCTGACTGGTCTGCAGCTATGCAGCTCCATACGCAACAAACTGCGATGCACTGTGTATTCTGACATCTTTCTATCAGAACCAGCATTAACTTCTTGAGCAATATGAGCTACAGTAGCTCATCTGTTGGATCGGACGCTTATGCAACTGGCCCCTGGTGTGATTGAGTGGAGGCAGGAACTAATTTGCATATTCATTTTTCCACGTATACTAAATTTTAAGGCATTTAAGCTATTTTAAGGCATGATGAAATTTTCACAGGAAAAAAAAAGTTTAAATATGTCATTTTGATTATCAAAGATGAGTTTTAAGGGATAAAATTATTGACTGCATGGTGACTTTAGATATATTTCATCATATACAGTGAAAAGTGTACAGCTGGCTAATGAGAGGTCTGTAATCTGGGACTGTATAAATGGTGTTTATTGTGTTTGAACTGGTTTTGAGGATGGCACAATTTTGCATTGCTTCTTGGCATCTTGCTGCACGTCTTTAGAGAGTGCCATACTGTATGTTTGCTGTGAGTGATGAAAGGCTGTGCAGAAAGTCCTTATATGGAGATAGTTACGGTGTGTTTTATGCAAATGAATAACTTTGGGCACGCAGTCACTCTTTTAGAATACTTCAAATTCATTAAAATTAGAATGAGCCTAATGAGTGAGTTATCTGTCATTTTACGCAGCCAAATAAGGCGGATACCAGCACGGGCAGGTTGTGTGACATGCCTTCATCCATGTGAACTGTGTATGGTAAATAAAAAATACAAACCGGACTACATTAAATATGGGTTACTTGTTTTACAAAATTGTCAGTTTTCCTATTTAGCTTTTGTAATATATTTTCGGTTTGATTTTAAAGGGATAGTTCACCCAAAAATGAAAATTATCCCATGATTTACTCACCCTCAAGCCGTCCTTGGTGTATATGACTATCTTCTTTCAGACGAACACAATTGGAGATATATTTAAAAAAATATCCTGACTATTCCAAGCTTTATAATGGTAGTGAATGGGGGTTAATATTTTGAAGCCAAAAAAAGCACATCCATCCATCACAAAAGTAATCCATATGACTCCGGGGGTTAATAAAGGCCTTCTGAAGAGAAGCGATGGGTTTTTGTAAGAAAAATATCCATATTTAAAATTTTATTAACTATAATAACTAGCTTCCGGCAGTGATTTGGTGTATTGACACCAAACTTGGTATATGTCATTACAGTTATGACTTGGGGGTACATGCACCGTATCGTCACAGCGCCACTGGTGCCGAGATAGGAAAAATAGCTATTTTTGCTTATAACTTTTGAATGCCTTGTCCTAAAATCATGAGGATGGTCTCCTTAGATTCCTTGAGGCATGCCAAGTTGAACGATATCCAAATTTCTTTGGTCGCCCGTTTTGAGCGTCGGCCTTTTTGAATTTTGTCATAAAATGCTGTGTTTTAGGAACGCATGAACGTATCGTTACGAAACTCGGTATGATTCATCGAGGCCATGTTCTGAGAGGACCTGTAAAGTTTTAGGTCAGCACACCCTAGTGGTCAAGATATACAACATGAATAATTCAACATATTGCCATGTAACTTACATCATTAGATTTGTTGGCTTATGCCGAATCCTACGATACCAAATTTGCCATATTCTACCGTACTTACTGTCCGCCATATTGAATTTTATTCAAAAGTTACTTTTTATAACTCCTTCTACAAAATTTGTCCTATTTGTACGAAATTTGGTATGTAGCATCTACAGACACTCATGACAAAAAGTTATAAAAAGATTTTTGATGAACCCAACCGTTGTTTTATACTGCATCAACAAATTTGACTGCGATCACGCCAAAATGGATATGCGGCTGTATCTTTGCAAAAGTTTTGTGTATTGACATGAAACTTGGTACATGTCATTGCAGGCATTGAGACTTGAGGGTGCATGCAGAGTTTCGTAATAGCGCCACCTACGGCTCAAAAGTTATAAACCATGTTATTATGTTATAAGTGCTTTAACTGATGTAATTTAAACCGCTTTATCCTAACCTCATGATCACAGATGTCCACAAATATTTACTTTTCTGCCCTTTTTCGGCTTGCCCCCGTAATTGCTGCTTGTATCTATACTTTTCTTTGATTTTGGAATTTTTTGGATCCTTGATGTCCAGTGTAAAGTCTGGGTCTTGAAACAAAACCAGTTAAGAACAAGTGACTGCTCAGTAAAATATTGTGTGTTTGCAATTTGTGGTGTTTATCCAAGGCCTTTATAATGGTAATGACCTCAGCAAAGGTAAAACTGACATGTCAAGGCCTGTTATCCACACCGGCTCTGGCCTAAGAATGAACTGTTCCCTTTCATTTGCATCAGTGCAGTGTGACTTCAGTGTCAGGCTCCAATGTCAAACATTTGTTTTGTTAAAACCCACAGATGATCTCAGATAATGCAACAATCTCTGCAGGTATTACACGTTACGAATCGCACGTGGGCTCTCTTTTCCCGCCCAGTGCCAGAAACAAAGACGAAACAGCGTAACGTAGTCCTGTTTGTTTTGACACTCACTTGTAATGACTAGTGTCTATTATATGTCTTATGTTACGCTGTAAGGACATGTTTTCAGGAATCTGGTTTCTGAAATGTTCTAATTCATCAGTATTTAATGGAACACGTTTCAGTTTCTTTTCATGAACAACAAAGTTCAAAGCAAGTTCAGCACATTGCTTTGATTCTTAGATCTGAATCTGCAGATATATCGGTCACAAGGGACTAATTTGAACGTTCTAAACTATTACATATTGTTGAAATTACATTAACGTCTTATACAGCACTTTTAATTAACCTTCCGTTCGGCTTCATTCCCAAAAACTTCACAATCAATTACTAGAATAGCTACTTAATCCAGAATAGTCAGACCCATACACAAATTTTGGACAAATAAGTTAGGTAACTTTTGGAGTTGTTTGTCACTGCTGTCAAATTAAACCACTATTAAAATATAATAGCCCTCCATTTAGCTTAACAAGCAAGTAAGTTTGGCGTTGGCATAAAATAGCATTGTGCAGGGTTGAAAATGCCACCAAAATTAATAAAAATGCAGGCAAAATTCAAGCTGTACAAGATTTTGTCTTTTATATCATATGATATAGTTAAGCAATATCACACATGCAAAAGTGCCATTTTCCCGAATATCAGCACAATTGCAAATGTGATCTTAATTTTAATACAACAGCTCAATAAACAATAAGTTGATATTCATTTAAATTTTTAAAAACAGTAATGTCAATTTTGACTTTTTTTAGACCAAGTGTGCCACACAAATCCTGAAAAGTGAAGCCAAAGCGTCTCGATCGCCCCCAGGTGGTTGGTCCCAGTATTAGTCATAAACCCCGCCCTCTCCATGTAATTTAATGGGACGTACGACAAACTAAACAATTAAATTACACTTCAAATAATTTTTTCCAAAGATTTTTCTGTCATTTTATGTAGTTGCTGATGTATGTTCAAGCGTTCATTTTGTAAATAAGTTTGGTTTTAGTTAGTTATTTGATGCTATAAAAACGGGGGGGTGACGTCGTGATTGACAGCTGTGATTGACAGTTTCTCTGAGAGAAGTAGTCAATGAGACACCAATGGTCTTTTTTCAGGATTTTCAGGAGGAGATTGGAGCTTTAAATTTAATTTATACATTTCCATAACGGTTCTGCAGACCTTGATAGCAAGCGGCTCCACTTCATGCTCACTACTGCGCAGACTCGGGTCCCGGATCAGCACAAGATGTCAGCGCCATTGGGACATTGGCGGCTTCACTTTTCTACAATGGAAGAGAGTGGAGGTGCGTCATCCATATTTTTTTACAGTCTATGGTTTAGGCCTTATTTCAGCCATTTAACCAAAATCCCATTAAAAAAACCCATTGACTTCGGGACGGTGGAACTGGAAGTGCTAAAATGCTAACTCCGTTTCTGGCCTACAAATTGATGTCATACCTGCACCACTCAGTATCAGCTAGATCAGCTCAAGCTGGACAACCATAACGGAGATGAATGAGAGTGAGTGGTGACAAAAACAGTAGTTGGAAGCACTTAGGCTACTAAAATTTCTATAATCGCCCAAGAGTATTTTGTATCATTAGAAACACACTACTAATGACAAATAAAATAGGTTTTGATCCAGTTTACTGCTGGTTATCATTTTTTAATATTCAGTGAACTGATAAATGGCGCCATCAAGTGAGTCTTTAAATGACAGTGCCTTAAAACGGTTTCCTGAGACTCAAAGTCCTTCTCACTCACTGTCACTGATCTATATAAATTTATATGGTCTCACTGCATACAAAACATGATGTTGATGTCCTTGTAGATTTTTCAGATGCTTCTCAAAACTGACTTGTGTTGGCCATAACTCACTTGTATCTAAATGTTTGTTCTATTAGTTCTCCAGCATCTTCTGCACATTTTATAGCAGTTTTACGTTTTGCTATTTTTGAAAGTGAGTGACAGCATCAAATAGAATAACTCACCAAAAACAAACATGACAAGAAGTGACAAAAATGTGACAGCCTAAAATCAGCAAAAGTCAGATACTGAAATAACATGTTTATAAAGACTTATGATAAATATGTTTATGTTAATGACTTTCAGAAAGAAACACTAAAGGAATAACAGAGATAAATACCTCACACTCACATATAGGCTACATGTATTCTTCTGTGAATTAGTTGCTTGAATGTGTGCCT
The DNA here is from genome assembly GCA_039654765.1 of Mylopharyngodon piceus. Lineage (NCBI taxonomy): Eukaryota > Metazoa > Chordata > Actinopteri > Cypriniformes > Xenocyprididae > Mylopharyngodon > Mylopharyngodon piceus. The sequence goes on from CM077442.1 coordinate 45,629,367, forward strand.
TCATTGCAAACTCAAGTCTGCAGAACAACAGAGACAGGATGTTGTTGTGACTGACATTTTAGACAATGTGTCCAATCATGGTCCAATGGTTGTGCCTACACTGTGGGGAAATGGCTTTAAAAAAATTTACCAAATCAGTAATGTCAAACTTTTCAGGCCAAGTGCTTCTTTCACTGTACTTTTATAAATATATTAAGTATTTTATACAGTTAAATCAAGTAGTCTATGTTTATAAGCGGTTGATATCATTATCCACATCATATTTCTAATCCAAAAAGCATACTAGTTATTAATTCAGTGAAGTTAGCATCACCCTGGTTTCCTTGACAAAATATCAGTTGGATTTTGATTTATTTTAGACAATAAACTTTGTGATCAAAGAAAGTTTATGATTCTTGTTTCTCAATATAATCTTCAGAAATGAGAACAGCCTTTATGTATTTTGAAGCCTAAACGCTATCAAGTCAAAAGCTAAAGATAAGCTTTAAACGATCTACACCACAGTTGCATGACTTTAAGCTTCCAACAACTCCTTCGATCTTTATTTAAAATCTACAAGTTGAAAAGTTTGAGATAAATACATATTTAGCAATCAGCATTTTTAGAATTATAATAAAAGGCCTTTTATTTGCTGAAAAAGTATAAACTATCAATCAGACGACATGTCACACAAAGTGCTGATTATTTCAATAATTTTAGAGGCTTTAGAAATGTGTGTGTCAGATATGATACAGTAAGCTTCATAGGGTTAAATCTCCAGAGTTCATTAAAGAGTAACATCTGAACAGTATCTGTACAGTGTAGTTCTCCTTTGAACACCAGGTGGAGACAAATATCCATAAACATAAATCAGTCATAATCATTTTAAGTAACGTCTTAAAAAACCTTACCAGGCCTTTACTTTGTTTGCAAATAAATCATCCTGAATGTAACTTCTGACAGTCACATGCCAAAAATATGTAACAAATGTTTCATAGCTTTAGTGCTTTGGGGGGGTTACATTATTATTCGGTTGAATTGGTTGTATTATCAATTAAAATAACTTCTAGATATTACACTTTATTACATTATATGAATTGTTTTGGGAATAAATTTTTTTTGTGTGTATAGTATCATTTTTTATCACTGCACATCTGAGGGACAGTGAGACAGGTCATTTTGATACATAATCTTATTTAAAACGGCTGGGTGTGCAACATGCACATAACTAACATCTCTATGAAGGCCAGAGGTTTGGCGAGGAATTCATATGCTAGATAGTGAGCGTTTTGGACAGCTTCAACTCCCCAGCTCTGGTTTGAGGTGTACAGAGGCAGGGACATGAGACACGGGACACAGAGACACTGCCTGTGAGCGTTCCTTCAGGAGCTCAGTTCACCTCTGTGAAGTGTAAACACACAGACACAGGCATAGTGACAGAGTAACGTCTGTATGTGCCTGAAACAAATCTGGCCTAAAGCAGGACACAGTGCGAGCACACAGTGACGGTTGTAGATGGGATGGGTGGATGTACAAGTGAGGCAATGACACCCCTTCCTAATAAAAGTGTGCTGAAGTGAAGGTGGGGGAAGCACTGTCAGCTGTGACTCCTGTTATTCCCAAAAACGGCTTGCATTGCCAGTACCAGCTAGTTGTTTACTAGCTGATATCATATGTCTTTTACAGTTTTAGCACATTTCACAATTTTCAGCCCCTGAAACTACAGTATTGCCCAGATTTTTATAGATATAAAATGGGTTAAAATGAGTAAATGATGGCTTTGCAAAGAGTCTTTGTATAATAACTAAAGTGGTGCATGATGATACCCTTATGAAAAAAAAAGTTTATTCAAGTGTGCTATTAGTATACTTCTTTTAAACTTAAAATAAGAAACTATACTTTCATATGCTTTGCCTCTTTTGACTCAGGCTGCCCATTCTGGCTTTCTCAAGCCAACATCAAAGTTTGTTTACAAACTTTAGCTTCTAGTTTTCAATGAGCTACATTCATGGTTTCTTGAAAATATGGCAATATTTTTTTACATGTGGTTAAAATATAATTTAATTAAAAATTACAATGTAGAAGATCAGAACTGGTGCAACGTGGCTTTGGTATGTGCAATGAATGATTTTATCATAAACTTGCAAAAACAGAAATAAGAAGAACACCACAAGATTTTAAAATGTTAAATCTAAGTCAGAACAACTAAGTTAACCATGGATCATTTGATATTTGATGCTGGATATATATATATATAGGACACCATACATCTTAATGATTTTGTAAACCTTTAGACGTTGTTAAACAAAAAGACATTATAGTGGGTTGTACGTGTATGAAAATGTTTGTTTTTTTTACCTAGGTCCACAGGTGCAACACATGATCAAGAACAGACAATGTCTACTTCATGTTCTTATAGTTTATACAAAATGATGATCAGGATAAAAAGTTACTATAACACTTCTTTTCTCTGTAAACTTAAGACACTTCTAACAGTAGTATTTCAATGATATTATAATAACTAAATGTAACATCCAACAAGAAATAATTAACATTATTGCACTGCCTTTCTCTGTTGTGCTGTTTGACATGAATATATAAAATAACGTTTAACAGACTTAGGATGCAAAACGGAAATGCAAGCATGACGTTATTATTTATATACCCTTACGAAAAAGAAGTTTATTCATGTGTGCTATTAGTATACTTCTTTTAAACTAAAAATAAGAAAGTATACTTTCAGTCTACTTTTTATATACTTCTCAGAAATATACTTTATGTACTTCTGAGAAATATACTTCAAATTGCACTTAAGTATACTTGACTTATACTGACAGAAAAGTCTGAGTATATTTGGCCTATAATTGGACTCAGTCTTTTGATAGACATATACTTAAAAGTATATTTATAAAAGTATAGTATAAAAGTATATATTGATTTATAAAGAAAACAGATATATTCCTAATTCTGAGTATCTGAATTTTTGTGTAGGCTAGTCCACTGGTAGTGTACATAGGAATTTACTTCAAATCTACTTCTCTCTTTCCTCGCCATTGACTGAATTTTCAGGCTACACAGTAGGGGGCGCTGTTAAGCATCTTCTGAAAGAGTACAGAATCTCCGGATCAAAACACAGGAGAAGAATAAGCTGAAACAAGCGATAGAAGATTACTCACGCAAATGTACAATAAAGCGATCATCAAACATTAAACAGCATATAAATAAAAACTGCCAAACGTTATGTGGACTATGAAGCTTTGGGGGTGTTTATGGACTCGATCTACTCCACCTGTGTTTGATCATCGTTCTGAATCCCAGGCGGACATGGTCTTTGACAAAAATGCAATTTTCTCAGCTTTTTGTTTAAAATGTTTCCTTTTTTTAAATGAAACTTACCCACATTTAAGTGTTGATAAAAAAGGATTCCTAAAAAGAGAATAAAATGTTTTTAAAAGGGAAAGAGTTAAAGTACAGTTAAAGGTATTTTAAGTATAAAAAATAATACCTAAATAGGAACATAGTAGTATACTTAAAGTGCAAAAATAATATATAAAAAGTGTGATGTTATGTTCACTTAAAGAAAACTTACAAGTATACTTGCACTTAACTAGTAGTTTACTGAGAGTATATTTCAAAGTGTACTTTCATATACTAAAAATGTACTAGTACTAGTATTAAAATAGTAAACTATAAGTATACTTATAAGTTCACTTGTAGTACAGATGCAGTACAAATGAGAAACGTAGCTGTGAACTAGTTGTGTACTTAAAGTTTACTACTGTTACACTTATTGTACACTTAAATGTATACTTCAATTGGGCCAATTTAGTCCAAAGCAGTATTAAAATAGTACACTTACAAGTTTACTACTAGTACATCGATACTAGTATACTTACTAAATAAAGTATACTTAAAAAATATACTTGAACATTACTTAAGTATACTTCTTTTTCGTAAGGGTACACTTATTTACAAATAAAAAATATAGCAGTCAAATTTAAGTTATGTGCTGGGAGAAAACACTTCTCAAGTACATTAAACTCTCTCTCAAATTCACCACAGAGCTGACACACCTGCCTTACATTTTCTATATTTTACATAAACACACTGAAGATCCACTGTCAACCCCTACACCAAATCCTGCATAGAGGGGCTCAATGAATGTGCAGTTGAAGGTGTAAATGTGGATCATTTTGCCTGTTTCAGAGGAAACACTGTAAAAAGACAAAGAGCCAGCTGGCTGATCTAGGTACACTCCTATGATGTTAGAACATGATGAGGGTGCGGGTATGTCAGTTCTTGCATTATTATGCCTGGCATAGTAATTTTTACCAGAGCAGACTAGACTCCAGGACTTTTCGTTGAGTCCAAACCTGCATTCGCTCCCTCCTTTCCTGTTGATACCTCGATATGTGACTGCTATATGACTCCAGCCACTCCATTCAGCCTCCCAGTAACAGCGTCCAGTCAAACTCTCTCCACACAGAACCTGCTCGTAGTGCTCAAATCTTTCTGGATGATCAGGATATGGCTGCTCCTCTTCCAAATATGTTGCCTTTTTGTTGTTCTCAGACAGAATGAGATGAGTGTTTACTGTGTTTAGATCGAATGTAAGATCACAGGCATCTGAAGAGAGATTAAAACATCAGTGATATCACTAAAGATCCTTGATATTGTCATTCTTGGCTTTGACTTTGCGACTGCAAGGCACTATTCTATGGCTGCTTTTGGATCATTTGTATTATAAAAGCGCAATAATATTGAATTGAAAAAACTGAATGTGCATGCAATGTGCGTGTTAGAGAGAGAACCTACATTTCTGCAGTCCTGGTGTAATCCTGAAGGACTCTCCGTGCTCTAAACTAAACAACACAGAAGAAGGCATGTAAAAATGGTCTTAGAAAAACCTTTTTAAACCTTCACCTTTTCTACCGGTCCAGAGTTTGTGTATTTATTTATTTATTTATTTTTTTGTGGATGTCCCAATGATTTGCAAATTTCAGTTAAATGTTCATGTTGTGTGATTTGGTTGTATTTGTAAGTTAAATGGATAGTTCACCCAAAAATGAAAATTATCCAATGATTTACTCACTCTCAAGCCATCCTAGGTGTATATGACTATCTTCTTTCAGACAAACACAATCGGAGATATATTTAAAAATATCCTGGCTCTTCCAAGCTTTATAATGGTAGTGAACGGGGGGCCTGTTTTGAAGCCCCCCAAAAATGCATCCATCCATCATAAATATAATCCATACAGCTCCAGGGAGTTGATAAAGACCTGTTATTGATCGGAAAGTGCTCCTAAACTTTTGACTGTGTTCCTAATTTTTTGTAAAAAACAAAAAAAATGTTAGCAGAGAGCCCTGACACCTAGGATGGCTTAAGGTTGAGTAAATCATGGGATAATTTTCATTTTTGGGTGAACAATCCCTTTAATAAAAAAAACTGACTGTATAAAATACAGGGGTGTGGGAAGACGTTTTAGGTTGGGGGTGATGTGTTTTTTTTTTTTTTTTTTTGGTGGGGGGGGGTCACCACTTTTGAAAAAGAAAATATTGAGTCTATAAAACACGTCAAAACACCACAAAGTACAACAACTTGCACTCAGGAGTGGAGCATGGGAGAATTCTTTCTACGCACACTGCAACAGTGACAATATGACGTCACACTCTGTGTGTATGTTTTAAAAAACATTATTTAACATATAAATAACACTTTTTTAATAGCCCACTGTTAATATTTTCTTAGGCTTCTTTTTTGGCTATTCTTGTGTAACACTGTCTTTGTGTAACTTCTTCCCGTTATGTTATGTGCACACCATGGACACACCTAGACAAAACAAGAACTGAAGCCTTGGACACACTTATACACTCACATGCAAACGGGAACTTAAGACACGCACATACATTTGAATATCTGACCTCTCTTACTTGTTATTATATTATAATAGGCCATATATGGTAGGGGTTGACCGTTCAGTACTATAATTGTATGGACAGGACACCGTGGATGATTCTGCTTTATCTTGTGAATAAATATGACTGTTCTTCCATAATAAATTTGAGAATGTTATGGCACTGCACTGTCTATGTGTCTGCTTAATCATTCTCCATCTACTTCCCGTGTTCCAAATAGGCACATAATATCGTAAGATCTATATAGTGATCAATATAACCCTGAATTTAATTGAATAGTAATCCTATCACTGTATGTGTTTTGGTATCGGCAAAGATTGTTTCGCTGGCTAAGAGAATCGATGTTGTGATGTATCGTGTAATATACACCCCTAATGTACACTACAGAGTTTCAGGTCAACATACTTGAGTATCTCCAGTGTGCTGTTTGGAAGGTTCAGTCTATCCGAGAGCATCTTGACTCCGGAGTGCCCTGGGTAATTGTAGCTCAGATCCAACTCTCTCAGGTGTGAGGGATTTGAACTCAGAGCTGAGGCCAGACAACAGCAGCCTTCCTCTGTCACCATACACCCAGATAATCTATAAACATGCATATCAACAGTCATATAATTTACAAACACACACACTGTTTTTAGTACAGTTTAAAGGGATAGTTCACCCAAAAATTAAAATTCTGTCATCATTTACTCACCCTCGAGTTGTTCCAAACCTGTATGAATTTCTTTCTTCTGCTGAACAAAAAAGAAGTTATTTTGAAGAATGTCTGTAACCAAACAGTTGATGGGCCCCATTTATTTCCACAGTAAATACTATGGAAGTCAATGGGATCCATCAACTGTTTGGTTACCCATATTCTTCAAAATATCTTCTTTTCAGCAGAAGAAAGAAATTCATACAAGTTTAGAACAACTTGAGGGTGAGTAAATGATGACAGAATTTAAATTTTGGGGCGAACTATCCCTTTAATTCAGATTTTAGAACTGTTGTACATGTGGTAATTTACACATAGCATTAGATCAGATATTAAAAGTGACTGTGTATTTGCACATATTGTACCGCTGGAACCATATGGGCAGCTTGCATGAAACTTTCACACAGGATTTTATTTTTTCAAAATAATCTTTTAACTGTTGAAAACTCTTAGAAACCTCAGTTTCTCTAGTTGACAGTTTAGACTCTTCAGTCCATCAGAGAGAAGCTTCACTCCTGAATCCTGCAGGTCATTGTTACTCAGGTCCAGCTCTCTCAGTACGGAGTTTGATGACTGTAGAGCTGAGGCCACAATCTCACAAGATTTATCTGTGAGATTACAGTCAGCAAGACTATAAGAGAGCAAAACACAATTCAAATGTTATCTACAGATTACTGCACAGGGTAATTCAAATGTAAGTCAAATAACCTTTTCCTTAAAGGTGAAGTATGTAGTTTCTGTAACACTAGTGGCACCTAGTGTAATTGCAAAAATGAGTATATTTTCAAACAACCTTGCAAATGCCCCTTTCACGTGTTGTGCCTCTCCCAACTCAAACATAACAAACAGCTCTTATGGGTGCTTGTGAAGCCATGTCTCAACAGGTAAAAGTGGGCTACTTTCAACAAAAGGTCCAACATATTAGAAATACATTTAGTTGTGTTGCTATGTGTCACAAGCAAGCAATTGATTAGGCAACACTCTGTCTTGAGCGAACGCAAATGTCTCGCTTACAATAAACCCATTCTGCATCGGGCGCAATATTGACATGACATGCCACTACTGATTGAGGACAAGTAAACATTATAAACTGGTACATTTGTCTTTCTGAACAAATGTATGATGTTTTATTGAAGTGTCCATTGTAGTGTGTTGCATCGCAAAGCCTCATTCACTGTTCTTGACCTGTTTAACCTTTGAAGGTCTAAACGCAGAGAATTTAGGTTTGCACTTATGTAAACGAAGCTGAATGTCTTTTCACCTGCAAAATATCCTCTGGCTCTACATGCTATAGTAGCCACGCCCCAAACTCACACTATTGGTTGAGCTGGAAATAGATTGACGGATCTATGCGGACCACTCTCAATGTTTACACTTTTGGAGGAGACAAACTCATGAATGGCATACTAATAGTTGTCAGTGAACAATAAACTGGGTTAAGAGAATGTATTATAACATAAAAAATCTTACATACTTCACCTTTAAGCCTGCAACTCACAAGCCCACTCAAAAAAAAACAACTTGATAATAGTCAAGGCTGTCATGCTTATTGACTGTTTAGTCAAGTTTTGTCAGAGACTTGGTTCAGATTAAAAAGGAAAAATCTGCAAAGTTGTAAAAACGTCAATTTATGCAAATTATATAAAAAAAAATCAATCAGCAGAAGCAGCATCCATTAGCTTAAGTAACATAACAATTTAACACTCACATAGCTTTTCGGCAGTTCTTCACAGCTGGTAAGAGTTTTCTTCGACCTTCTTCTGATGTATTAAATTTCTTGGGATTAAGTTCCTCCAGCACCTCCTCTGACATCTGAAACATGTAGGCAATTGTTGAGCAAAGTGCAGAAGAGAGTTTCTTCTCTGAGTATTTGTCTGATTTCAGAAACTCCTGGATCTCTCTATACAGAGTCTGATCTTTCATTTCAAAGAGACAAAGAAAAAGATTGATGGATCTATCAGCCGAAAGATTATGTCCATGCTTAATTTTGTCTTTAATACAAGCAGTTGTTTTCTCAATGCTCCTTGAACAGCTGTGAGTGTTGGTCAGTAGATCCTTTAAGAGTTTCTGATTGGACTCCAGTGAGATGCCCAGCAGGAACCGGAGGAAAAGATCCAGGTGTCCATTCTCGCTTTCTAAGGCTTTATCTACAGCTCCTCTGAGCAAATTATGCAGGGAATCAAAAAACCTTAGTGCCTCCACAGTGTTAATTACATAACAATAAAACACATAAACAGCTGCCAGAAACTCCTGAAAGCTCAGATGCATGAAGCAGTAGACTTTCCTCTGATGAATCACAGATTCCTCTTTAAATATCTCGGTACAAATCCCAGAATACACAGAGGCATCAATGACATCTATGCCGCACTCTCTCAGATCCTCTTCATAGAACATGATGTTGCCCTTCTTCAGTTGTTTGAAAGAAAGTTCAGCAAGTTTCAAAATCACTTCTCTGTTGAACTGCAGGAGTTTACCTGGATCTCTCTCATCATACTTCTGATTCCTGATGTTTATCTGAATGAGCAGAAAGTGGATGTACATTTCAGTCAGAGTTTGAGGGATTTCTGCACTGTCATCTTGTTTCAGGATATTTTGAAGCACAGTGGATGAGACCCAGCAGAAGACGGGTATGTGGCACATTATGTGGAGGCTTCTTGATCTTCTGATGTGTGAGATGATTCTGCTGGCTTGAATGCTGATCGCTGATCCTTTTCCTGAAATATTCCTCCTTCTGAGGGTCATTGAATCCCTGAATTTCCGTCACCCGGTTAATGCATTCTGAAGGGATCTGATTGGCTGCTGCTGGTCTGGAAGTGACCCAGATGAGAGCAGAAGGAAGCAGCTCTCCTCTGATGAGGTTTGACATCAACACACCCACGGATGAAAACTCATTCACATCACAAACTTTCTGTTTGTCTGAAAACATCAGTGTGATTCTGCTTTCATCCAGACCATCAAAGATGAACACAACTTTACATTCATCATAAATATTTGAGTCTAGATCATGAAGTTCAGGAAGAAAGTCAAGCAAAAGTTTGTGAATACTGTACTGATCATCTTTAATCAAGTTCAGCTCTCGAAATGGAAGCACAAACATGAAGTCTACATCCTGATTCGCTCTTCCCTCTGCCCAGTCCAGAATAAACTTCTGCACAGAGACTGTTTTTCCAATTCCAGCGATGCCTTTAGTAAGAACAGTCTTTATTTTGTCACTCCCCTCTCTTCTCTTCCCCTCACATCCTAGTTCAGTTAAGGATTTAAAGATGTCATTGCATTGGATTTGAGAATGTTGTGTCCTGGGTGTTTTCTCCATCTGTAACACTTCATGTTCTTTATTTACCCCTTCACTTTCTCCCTCTATGATATAGAGCTGTGTGTAGATCCTGTTCAGGAGGGTTTGATTCTCCTGTAGTTTGATTCCCTCAAATAAGTTCTCATACTTGTTCCTCATGCTGGTTTTGTGTCTCTCTTTGACTCTCTGCAGGACATCATCCACCAGAGAATCCTGCTGCAGGTTTTTAGACTCCTCTAGCAGGACTGCTTGTGTGTAACAGAGAGCAGAACCAGCAGAACTGGATCCTCCTGAGACTTTATCTGTTTGTAGAACGGGCCGTGTTCTAGATCTCTTCCTGCACTGAGGACAGTCAAAGTCTGATGGACTGGATTTAGTCCAGTAGCAGCTGATACACTGTTTGCAGAAAATATGTCTACAGGTAATAGAGACTGGGTCTCTCAGAACCTGCTCACACACTCCACATTTGGAACGAACCTGGAGCAAACCCCTGCAAAGAGACTTTAGATGTGTTATATGGTAACATCATTAGCACTGCATGCACTTAAAAGATTTTTAGTGCTCTAATTAGCTAATCGTAAGATAAATCTTGCTTTATTATTATTATTTGTGAATTTCTTAAATAATTAAACTTTAACAACATGAGGGCAGATCCCTCGAGCGCAGCTGATGACGCTGTGAAGTGATGCTCGAGTGATCAAGAACATTCCGATATACAAATAACATTTCCCTTGATTCCTCCGTCCTCGTTTTCTTTCCTTGCATCCTCCCCTCACATCCTACAGGGGGTGGAGCTGAGACGCGTGGAAAGGAAACAAGGATGCACAAATAAGAATTGAGAAGCACCCCTACTTGCTGCATAGATGCAAGTAGGAGTGCTGGCCATGGTTACTCCAGTTTGCCGAATATACTCTAGGTCACATAAAAACATGGGCAGTAAAAAAACTGAAGGGTCATGTTTTTTTGGTTTCAGATCCTCCAAGTTCCTGAGAAATTTAGAGGTGAGCGGGTGGAGCACACCCTACTAGAAACATCAGCTAGATCAGCTCAAGATGGACAACCATAACTAATGGAGATGAATGAGAGTGAGTGGTGACAAAAACAGCTAATCATATTTGCTTTTCATTAATACACAGCCACATGCTAAAGATGTTGCTTTGTGAATCTGCTTACAGATAGACCATGGAAAGAAAATATATAAGGTAGCAGCATGCCTATGTTTATCCATCTGTACTGTATTTATGATTTAATCTTGTTTCTCACTTGGGGTCAGAGGTCACTGCTTCACCACTGAATTCAGGTGGCATGCCCATAGATACGTCACTCTTCAGAGACACACAGCTGGGTTCTGGAGTTCCTGCCCTTTTGGCCTGAACAGAAACTCCTTCCTCTTTCTTCTCATAGAAACTCATTTTAGAGGCACTGCTGCTCTTCAGAAGTGGCTGGCATTAGGTCTGCAAATACATACACCTTAAAATGGGGCATAAAGTCAAGGTTATACAACTGTCCTAAATGCTGATATCATAACAAAGGAAAAACATTGCTTTGGCGTTGTTTGTCACTGCTGTCAAATTAAACCACTATTAAAGTATATACATAGAGCCAGCCTAACTTAGGCAATAGGCCTCCATTTAGCTTAACAAGCAAGTCTGGCGTTGACGTAAAATAGCGTTGTGCAGGGTCGGAAATGCCACCAAAATTAATAAAAATGCAGGCAAATTTCAAGATATGAATTGTCCCTGTACAAGATTTTGTCTTTTATATCATATGATATAGGGTGCTTTCACACCTGCCTCTTTTAGTTTGGTTGAATCGCACTAGAGTTCATTCTCCCCTTGGTGCAGTTCATTTGGCCAGGTGTAAATGCAGCAATCGTACTCGGGTGCGCACCAAAAGTGGACCAAACAAGCGTACTGAGACCTCCTTGAAGAGGTAGTCTCTGTATGTTTTTAAACCAACTCTGGAGCGGTTCGCGTGAGAGGTGAAAGCAATCCGACCCAACAGACCAACGAACCAAACGATATCACAATTCATAAAGGCAAATGTGTTATATAAAAAGCAGTAGTGTTTGATTCTGTGAGTGAGCACATTAGTTAACGTAGTTGAAAACCAAAGAGCGCCTTTTCATCTTAAAATGTTATGTAATTGCGCTTCTCCATGCAAGAATGCTATCCCGACTAAGCCTTGATTCCGGCTCTACCTGCATTATAACATTCATATATGGTCTTGACACAGTTAGCCTACTAGACAGCGCTAGGAGATCCAGAGAAAGCGCGTTTGAATTTACCGCAGTATTACTATATAATTTAACAGCGGGAATGACGGCTATATTCGTAGTGTTTGCGTGTGTCTCAACAGTGTTTGCGTGTGTCTCATGGAGCTAACCTGTCAATCATTTTGATGGATGACGCTGAGAAAAATCTGACCAATAAGAGGACAGTATTACTTGCATAAACACATTTTGGTACGCATTGAAATTTGCCTTGTGAAAGCGAACCGAACCAAGAAGAAAATGCAATATTGTAACAAATTTATTCCCTGTTTCGGAACAAAACAAACGATCCATAGGTTTGAAAACGCCCATAGTTAAAGGGTTAGTTCACCCAAAAATGAAAATTACCCCATAATTTACTCACACTCGAGCCATCCTAGGTGTATATGACTATCTTCTTTCAGCCAAACACAATCAGAGTTATATTAAAAATATCTTGGCTCTCCCAAGCTTTATAATGGGAGTGATTGGAGGATGAGATTTTGAAACCCAAAAAAGTGCATCCATTGATCATAAACGTACTCCACGCAGCTCCGGGGGGTTAATAAAGGCCTTCTGAAGTGAATCGATGCATTTATGTAAGACAAATATGCTTTTTTAAAACTTTATAAAGTAAAATAACGAGCTTCTGGTATGACAACCATACGCATTTGACTTGCGTCTAAAAAGCGTTAACTTCCGTGGCGCAGTACACAATGACATGACGACGTACTACGCATTATAACGTAGAACATAGCGTAGAACGTCATGGCATTGTGTACTACCTCACGGAAGTTAACGCTTCTCTTATATTGAAATCCTCCGACATTTCTCTTTAAAGATTATCGTTTTAGACTTATAATCCGTGACTGGTGATTTGTTTCGCTCTATCCTCTGCGCCTCCGTCGTTACGTTGGGCGTCAGGTCAAAGGATACTCTTCCGCCGCAAATAGATTTGCGCATTCTGCATACGGTCATCCGCCGGAAGCTAGTTATTTGAATTTATAATGGAATTTATGGTAACACTTTACAATAAGGTTCATTAGTTAAACATTAGTTAATGTATTAACTAACATGAACTAACCATGAGCAGTACATTTGTTACTGTATTTACTAATCTTTGTTAACGTTAGTTAATGAAAACACAGTTGTTCACTGTTTGTTCATGTTAGTTCACAGTACATTAACAAATGTTAACAAGATTCTAATAATGTATTAGTAAATGTTGAAATTAACATTAACAAAAATTAATAAATGCTGTTTAAGTGCAGTTCATTATTAGTTCATGTTAACTAATGTAGTTAACTAATGTTAACTAATGAACCTTATTGTAAACTGTTACCGAATTTATAATAGTATAAAAATAGAAATTTCTTAATTTTGATTTTGCTTGTTGACCAATCCCAGCATAATGCCAACAAAGGACATATTTATTTAATATGTAAGTAATTTAAAGATGTTCTACATAATGTAACTAAGTTCATTTTTTATGTAAATGTTAAAATATTTATGATAGGAGTGATAGGAGTTTTTTTCACCTGCCCTCCAAAATGTCTGTGCACGAACCTGAACATGAATACAAAAAGATGAAGAATGCTTAATCATGGACACACTTTTTTTTGTCACTGAATCAGAACAGCATTCAGATTTTAGTTTGATAAGTATCTTATACAGCTGAACTGAATCTGAACTTATACAGCTGTTTCCTCTTAAATCCTAAATGAATGGAAATCCTGTTTAACCAGGGAACGTTATGGGGGACTGTTTTTCTAACATGAGGACCAAGGATTAATTTGACAAATTTTCCATTTAATAGTGTTAAATCAAATAAATTAATGCACAAACTAATATACTAATTAGAGAGCTAGGCCTATGTATTAGCATTCCCATTCACAGTCGAACATCAGGTGCAGCAGGATCATGATGTACACACACACACACACACACACAGAGAGAGAGAGAGAGAGAGAGAGACAACAGGGATGCTGTCCTCGTTGCATATTACTTATAATCATAACTGAATTATTTATGGTTCATTTTAGATGTCTGAAACTAATCACAAATTGACTAGTAAAAACCACGTGAAATGCTGGTGGATCTCCGTCTGCATAGCTATCGAATCTGAATACAATCTTAAAATGTATTCAGTGCCTCAGGATATCGACCATATACCATTGTATTTTGGCTATAAAAAATCAAGTTATGGAAACAAACAAAAATATTACTTACCTCTCAAAGAAAATAAACCCCGAGGGTCACACCCAGACAATCGTAAATAAAGGGAGCCCTATATGTTCCTGTCTGTCGAATCAGGTGGTCGCGCTTCATTAGTCTGAAGTCCAAATACAAGCCTAACGTTATATTCTGCTGTCTCACTTGTGTGTTTTTACGTTGCGACAAAAACGCCCGCGAGTTTCACTTTAAGATTTCAAGGAATGAATCAGCATTTGTTGAACTGTCTGTTGCAATACTTTAATAACCTATATTATATGTAATTACATTTTTACAAAATGACTATGTCTCTCCAATCTAGCCAACTTGTAGTGGTGTTGTCGTGCTGTCCGTGTATATCTGAAACTAATCTGGTTACTCCAGTTTGCCGAAAATACTATAGGTCAAATATAAACACGGGAAGTAAGAAAACTGAAAGGTCACGTTTTTGGTTTCAGATCCTCCAAGTTCCTGAGAAAATTAGAGATGTGCGGGTGGAGCACACCCTACTGGAAACATCAGCTAGATCAGCTCAAGATGGACACCCATGACTAACGGAGATGAATGAGAGTGAGTGGTGACACTACAGTAGTTGGAAGCACTTACTAAAATTTCTATAAACGCCCAGGCGTATTTTTTTTTTTTTTTTTCATTAGAAACACATTATTAACAAATATATTCAGTGAACTGATAAATGGCGCCATCAGGTGGGTCTTAAAGTGACAGCGCCCTCGTTTCCTGAGTGTCACCAAAGTCCTTCTCACTCACTTTCACTGATCTATTTAAATTTATAAAGATCAGTGGTTTCACTGCATACAGAACATATCCGTGTAGATTTTTCAGATAGTCTTTGAGATGCTTCTCAAAACTGACTTATGCTGGCCATAACTCAGTTGTAACTTATCCAAACGTTTGTTCGATTGGTTCTCCAGCATCTTCTGCACATTTGTTTTGAATTTTATAGCACTTTTTGCTATTTTTAAAAGTGAGTGACATAAAATAACTTGCCAAAATCAAGGAGTGACAAAATACGTGACAGCCTAAAAATTTTTTGTTGAGTATCATATGTGATACATCAGGCTTTTATGGCTCATATAGTATGAATGAGCTCATATACTCGAGGAAGAAGAAAAAACAGCTTGTTTTTATTCAGAGGCCCAAACTGAGCAAAATTATGCAATTTGGTGTAACTGCTGATATTTATATGGCCAAAAAAAGATGAAATTCTGATGCTTGTAATGTAAATAAATGACATCTTTATAACAACACAGCAGATAATTTAATGCATAAAAACATTAGTCAACACTCTATATCTGCCAATAATATGTCTTAGTAAGATGATATTTAAATGCTAAGTTTTATGATCAAAGGTCTGTAGTTTTAAAACATATAATGCAATACAATGATTAAGAGATGAACAGATATACTTTCCTCAAAAGCCTGATGGATCATATTTGAGACTATTTTTGATGATTTAAAAAAATGATATAAGGATAATCAAGTAAACTTACAGTAAGTTGCTTCAGTCCAGTAAGTGTTCATCTTGCACAATATAAAAGTTATTCTTATGTTTACCTTATAAAAATCAGTAAGGATTTCACAGCAAAAAGACACGTGAATCACAAGCTGAAGGTGGACATTTTTAGAATAGAATACTAAAAGGCCTTTTATTTGCTGAAAAAGTATAAACTATCAATCAGACAACAGACGAAATGTAGTAGATTATGTGCAACAGGTTCTTCAGCAAAGTTCTGATTATTTTGATAATTTAGAGGCTTTAGAAATGTGCGTGTCGGATATGATACAGTAAGCTTTATAGGGTTAAATATCCAGAGGTCATAAAAGCATAACATCTGAACAGCATCTGTACAGTGTAGTTCTCCTTTGAACACCAGGTGGAGACAAATATCCATAAACATAAATCAGTCGTAATCGTTTTAAGTAAGGTCTTAAAAAACCTTACCAGGCCTTTACTTTGTTTGCAAATAAATCATCCTGAATGTAACTTCTGACAGTCACATGCCACAAATATGTAACAAATGTTTCATAGCTTTAGTGCTTTGGGGGGGGTTACATTATTATTTGGTTGAATTGGTTGTATTATCAATTAAAATAACTTCTAGATATTACACTGCAAGGTCATTATATGAATTGTTTTGTGAATAAATTTTTTGTGTGTGTGTGTATAGTATCATTTTTTATCACCGCACATCTGAGGGACAGTGAGACGGGTCATTTTGATACATAATCTTATTTAAAACGGCTGGGTGTGCAACATGCACATCACTAACATCTCTATGAAGGCCAGAGGTTTGGCGAGGAATTCATATGCTAGATAGTGAGCGTTTTGGACAGCTTCAACTCCCCAGCTCTGGTTTGAGGTGTACAGAGGCAGGGACATGAGACACGGGACACAGAGACACTGCCTGTGAGCGTTCCTTCAGGAGCTCAGTTCACCTCTGTGAAGTGTAAACACACAGACACAGGCATAGTGACAGAGTAACGTCTGTATGTGCCTGCAACAAATCTGGCCTAAAGCAGGACACAGTGCGAGCACACAGAGATGGTTGTAGATGGGATGGGTGGATGTACAAGTGAGGCAATGACACCCCTTCCTAATAAAAGTGTGCTGAAGTGAAGGTGGGGGAAGCACTGTCAGCTGTGACTCCTGTTATTCCCAAAAACGGCTTGCATTGCCAGTACCAGCTAATTGTTTACTAGCTGATATCGTATGTCTTTTACAGTTTTAGCACATTTCACAATTTTCAGCCCCTGAAACTACAGTACTGCCTAGATTTTATAGATATAAAATGGATGTTAACGACAGAAAAAATGGTGCACCAGGCGCATGGTCCAAAAGGGTTGTACCTATTAGCCGCTTTTCCACTGTTGGGCCAGTGCGAGCCAGGGCTTTCAGCGGGCCAGGCTAGGCTAATAGCCCCGGACTTGTAGCACTGAGCCCAAAATCACGCTGCATTTCCACCGTCAGGCCAGAAGCTCCGCAGCGCTTCACTAAAACCCGCCCGTAACACGCCTCTCTGGAACAACGTCACACAAACCCATCATTTCACAAACAAATGGAAGTTTTATCAGAAAAATAATCAGAAAGAAATCACTGGAAACTAGCGAGATCGTAAAGTGAACATGATAAAAGTAGGCGTTTGTTAGCATTTTGTTGTTTACTTAAAGATTTAAAAACCCAAGCATCAATGTTTTACCAGACAAATTAATCATAATGAATTTGTTTGTGTCAAGATTAAGCATTAGTCACAGAAATAAAGTGGTATTTAGGCCTACTGTTATTTCACAAAAGAAAGAAGTCGCGTCTGTTTCTGTTTATTTGTAGTCATGGGATAGTATGTTTACATCACATTTACAAAGAATGATAATTTCTACAAATTTTCCACCAAAAATACGACCTGAGGAGCTTTAGCACTCTCTCCAGTGACAGTCCCAACAGTTATATTTTCAGTCTGAGAAACAGAGGAATCCCAAAAAACTGAAGTTGCTTTATTTTATGAAATATGCAGAGCTAAATATGGATATCATACAGTCCGTTGAGAGACGAGACATGCTGACAGATAAAATAAATACATGATTGTGATAGCCTACGTATATGATTTGTCTGATTTCTTCAAGCCGTCGTATTTACCATGTTTACTATGGTAATAGCCCACATATAGTCTTGGTGATCAGAATTCTCATCGGATCACAAACAGAAGTTATTTCAAACACTCGGTGCTGTCTGAAAGTGAGTTTTGACCTAAAATGATTTTAAAAGTCTTTAATGCTGATGTTAGCTGGTAACCTATGTAATCATCCATGGCGCCTTCGTCTCCACACACAGATTAACTCTGCCTTTGTTCGTAACCACTCCCTCAAGCCCGAGCTGGCCCGCTTTGGACCAAGCTACTTGTGTCATAATTATAGTTGACTATTGGCCAAAAAATAAATAAATAAATCACCTAATTGATCATATATTTCTCTGATTTGCATTGTTTCAATATGCATCACTCAACTGATAGCATCACTTTAAGCATTATTTATGCAACCAGTCATGTGTGAGCATGGGCGAGATTTTCACTTTTTTGGTTAGCGTAACTTGGTTATGCAAGTGAATCTTTTCACAATATATTTTTACTGAAGGGAGATTAATGGTTTCCAGATCAACTTTCTTATCTAGCTTGCTGTGTGCTTACAGTTTGGTCAATAATTATAATAACAATAATCACCGTTATTATGAAATGACACTAAGGGATTTGAATAATGAATAGGTGCTGAATAATGCTGGTCCAAATAAAGGTTGAGAAAAACTTTTTATCAGCACACAGAAAACATTCACTTCCTGTGACTATAATTAAAAGAATCATACTCATGGGTTCGATTATCAGGGAACAAACTGTTAAAATGGAGACCCTAAATGCACCGCAAGACACTGTAGAATTAAAGAAACTGCCAAATCCAGTAATAATCAATAACACAATCACTGGACTTTTAACTTTATTCCAAGTTTTATTGTTTTCACAATATTTCACATCATTATTACCATTTCAGGCTCTGTTTTTGATCAAACAAATGCAGCCTTTTGAACGATAGTGCGTGATGTTGCAAATGATCGATTTAATTCAAATCATAAAGCCAGAATTCTGAAACAAGAAACTAGTATAAAAGGTCATCAGATTACTGTTTTCATTTGCATGTGCTACTCAGAAGGATGCTTTCTTGAACATGGTTCGAACAGCTTGCAGAGAGCTCAGTTTTACAGAAACTCACTGAGGTAACAGTTGGTGATGTCCTAAAGAAAAAAAATTAATTTAGAAAAATGTACAACTGAATGAAAAAATAACAACTTAAATGTTCTCATTGTGTGTCATTCAAAACCACAAGTTTTAAAGTTTTAATACCTTGTTCCCAAACTGGCAGGGGCAAGGACCGGGATTTTCTCTAATATACTTCTCTTGTTTATACTCTATCAGCCGACGGAATTTTTCTGTATTAAAGTCAGCCTGTGAATGTAAAGACAAATGCACACATATGTCATGTCTACTTTGTGACTGTAATTAGATCAGAATTTTGAGCTAATAATGCCATATGCAGTTTAAAGTTCATTGACAGAAAACACATACCGTATCAAGGTATTTCAACCAAGTAGATGAGAATTGATCAGAGAGGTAGATGTTCTTGTGTTTGTCATAATCACTGGGACTGCTCTGGATATTTTTGTCACATGCAGTCAAAGCATAGGCTGGGTGACAGATTCAGAACAGATTAGAACCTCCTTTCTTTTCTTTTTTCAAATAAAAACTAGTGTGAGCCCAAATCTTGTTACTTTTAAGGCAGGTCAGTTGTGGTTTTCATGTAATATCTTACCATTTCCAGTCTCGGAAAGGCCTTCGAACATCCTTGCAGAATAACTGCTGGTCATGAATATCACCATCTGCAGCAAATATACATGTTGAGGAAATAGACATATTTAAAATTGCAACCAACTGATTCTCTATTACTTCAGGTGTTTTATATCACTACAGGCTGTTTTTGCTCCTTTCGATAGCTTTGCGGTAGCTGTACTCTTATAACTTTTGGATTACATGGACCTGCTATAGAAGAGAAGCAAGAAGAATCGCAAGGTTTTAATTTCCTTTCAGATTAAAGATTGGGATTTGCTGGAAGAGGGTAAGATTGTCACATTTGGACATTTAGCAAATGATCTTTAAGTTCAACATATAATTAAACAGAATTCATCTCTCTCTCTCTCTCTACACTGTATGTAAAAAATATGTAAACAATTAAATACGTACCTTTGAGAATTTTTTTTTTTGACTCATGTTGTTGATTGCTCCAATGATATCAGCTGGATAAAGCTGTAATAATAAAAAAAAAAATACTGAATAAATGATCTAGAAGTCAGCAGGATGTCAAATTAAACACAACAGATCCTATGTTGTAATTCATGTATTTATTTCTAAATAAATAAATCATGCAATTATTTCTAGAATCCATAACTACAGGGTAAATAGTGTCATTTTTAAGATGATCACTTATAAACAAAGAAGTTGTATGTTTAGTTGTATCAATTGTGTATCCATAGCTACATTTATTAATATATGAGTGATGCAAATTTTTGCTTTTATTATTATTATTTTTATTATTATTTTTTGCATGTTCAGAAAAATGATTCCTTAACCTGCAGTCTAGTTTATTGTTTCTCTGCGAAATTTTGTGGGCAAAAAATGTTTTCCAACAGGAATCCACACAATTGGGAGTTCTGCCCGTAAATTTTGCTCATATTCAGTTGGTCTACAGAAAGCTGCTTGGTTTAAAAGGGAATTCTGTTCATACATTTCTACACTTTTGACAATAGAGAATGGGCATTTTTATAACATAATATTTTTGGCTCATCATTATATATACCCTGCCCTGCCAAAAAAAAAAAAAAAAAAGTCGCCGTTTGGATGTAAATAGGCAAATGCTTAAGAGTCTATGACTGGATCATTATTGCAGTGATTATTATGTTTTTTAGCATGTTATATGTTTGGCAACAGTTCTTCTAACCCTAAAAGATGGAGTGTGTAGCTTTTCATTTCTTAAACAACCATGTAGGAAGACACATAATGGCCATATTCCAGGATGACAAAGCTAATATTCATAAGGCTCAAATTGTGAAAGAATGGTTCAGAGAGCATGAAGAATCATTTTCACACATGAATTGGCACCTCTGAGTCCAGACCTTAAATTCATTGAAAGTGTTTGGGATGTGCTGGAGGAGACTTTACAGAGTGATCACCTCTTGCATTGTCAATACAAGATCTTGTATTGTAAAATTGATGCACCTCTTGATGGAAATAACATTATTTCCATGTTATTTCCATCTAGAGGTGAAATAGAAATACTGTTATTTCCATCAAGAGGAAAAAATTGCATCAGAAACACTGCAAAAATAGCATCAATTTTTGGTCAAGATCTTGTATTGACAATGCAAGAGGTGATCACTCTGTAAAGTCTCCTCCAGCACATCCCAAACACTTTCAATGAATTTAAGATCTGGACTCAGAGGTGCTAATTCATGTGTGTAAATGATCACCGCAATAATGATCCTGATCCTGAATAGTGATCCCAAGTATGACTCTTAAACATTTGCCTATTTAAATCCAAACAGCGACTTTTTTTGTGTATATACAGTGTATATATGGTTTATCATGTCCATTATTCTGATATAATCTCTTAAATCTTTGCTTTTTATACTTACTGACTTCTCAGGAAATTCAAATGTGCCTTCAGTTCCCACACCGGTCATGTAGACGTATATGTTGTCATTTTCGTCACTGCAATAAATGAAAATAATAATGGTTCTTCATTTTAGCTGCAAATTCATATTAGCTGAAAGCAGTAATTGCGGGGCCAAGCACAGAAGCGGCAGATCCATTACAATTATTTAGCTGTAGTATCCCTGGTGATTAATTGTAGGCAAAATCCTCATGTAAAATCATTTATAACGGGATAAAATTGCTTTTTGACCAGTAGGTGGTGCTGTCATTTATTAATTCATAGAAAATTGTTGTGTATTTTGACAAACACATTGAAGAATGTTACAAAAAAAGTTACAACCTAAGCACTTGTGCTGCAGGGCTGCACACAAGTGAAATACTACTTTAGGTAAAATAATAATGATAATAATAAAAATATAATCAATATTGATAAATAACATATTGGTAGCATTGAAAGATTTCTTCTTAACAAACAAACAAACCTTTTTATGACCTTTTTCCCTGTACTGTCATCCCCTTGAAGAGCAGCCAGGAAGTTCTCTGGGGTCACGTCCTTTAAGATCATAATTGTCATAATTTATCATTATTGCCATAAGTTATAATTGTGCTCAGAAATGAAATAAAAACATCAAAACAATATTTAACATTACAAATGTTACCTCTCCAGTGTAGTCCTTCGGAACTCCTACGTACACGTTTGTGTCGTCTACTACACTGGTAATGACTCCATTAGTTGGGTTTCTGCAGGCAGAGAAGAAAATGAACGTGTTAAATGCAATCAGCTCTAACAATCTATCGTTCCTTTTCTGCGATGACGTGTTTCTAGAATTATTAAATATCAATTAATTTTTTTCATTTAAAAATAAAAATTTACACTATACTTCTGTACTTTACACTTACACAGTGGTAAATTAAAGGTTTACAGTAAATTTATAACAGCTAAGGGGGTTTTAGGCACTCCGCGTCGTGCCTAACAATGCCCCTTAGCTGTTATAAATTCGCTGTAAACCACAGTTTCTTGGGGCTTATTGCTTTTATAAAACGGTTACCACACGATACAAATATTAAAGCCAAAAAATATGTATCAATGCAACTTTCATTAAGTAAAATCACTAAAAGCCTTCCTTCTGCTGGCAAAAAATAGTCCCTGACTGTGAACAGCAAACTGTGAACATTTATTGCGCCATTAGATGGCAGCAAAGATTCTCTTTATGAGCTAGTCACTCAGTCACAAAGACTTTTAAATTGAAACTTGTTGTGAACACGGAACAAGACACAAATGACAAATGCTAGCGCTGTCAGTGTCAGCAGGGCACGGGAAAACCCATTTTAACTGTTAAAAGGACAAGATCGGAGCAGACATTCATGAACATATGACTGACCTGAAGGAAAATCAATTCTGAATGCAGGTAATACACTCGGTCACTCGAAAACATTATATCTCTCTCACAACTCTTCTACATAGTAGCTTCAATGAACAAACATATGTTTACGCTGCTAAGAGTGGTTGCTAAGACAGATGCAGCAACATACACATTCAGTGGCGTCGCTCGTATTGTTTTGAATGGGAGAAAATGTGGCGGAATAAGTCCCGCCTTCTAAATAAGAGCCAATTGCCGATTGGTAAAGTCATCGCGTCACTGCAGCGGCTGTTAGAACAGTGTTGCCAAGTCCGCGGTTTTCCCGCAGAATTGGGCTACTTTTACACTGTTTCCGCGGGTTGTTTTTCATGTCCGCCGGTTGAAACGAACCCGAATAACATGATATTAAGCCCCTGAATAGCGAATTTTACCAGGGGAACCCCGCCAAAAACTTGATTTTTACCGGTGGACCCCCCTGAAACACCATTGGGCTAGTTTTGAGTAGCAATTGGGCGGGTTTTGTTGTGAAAACCTGGCAACCCAGCGTTAGAAGCTCCGGTACCTATAGAAACAGTCAGGTGCGCGCCTCTGAAATAAGGGCACAAGAGACGCGCATTTAGGACTGCGCATGCGCATTAGCTTGATCCAGCCTGAAAAATACCGTTTTTTTTTCATGATTTGAGCGTTTAGAAACAAAATTTATGAGACAGTTGTTGTCAGATTCCATTGGTGATTTCAAATATGAAATTTAATTGAAAGCTTGGCAAACAGCTTTGGAGAATTTGATGTTTCCCCATTCAAAGAGATAGGAGCTGCACTTGAATGCCCGAGAGGCGTTTTAAAGATGGCCGCCGAGTGAAATGACTTGTCTTACCCTGGTGTTAAGACTTGTATGGCTTAATATAACGTAAATGATGTCTCTTACTGAAATATGTAGTAGAAAACCCATGAAAGATTTACGTTATTTAAAAAATCCATGACATATTGTGACCGATTTGGACAATGGGCGGCGCCATTTTGTTTAGGTGCACAGTGCATTCTATGTCGATGACGTCAAATAATTGCACTCACTGAGCTACTGACACTATCCTGTTGCTATTTTTACCGCAACACAACTCGGAATATAATATACGATGCCACATTGTGCAGCTTTTGGTTGTAATTTTCAGTCGATGAGCCACAAGAGAAGCGTTGTAAGTCTTTACTGCTTTACTAGCGATAAGAGGAGAAAAGAATGGGAAGTTGTGCAGAATGTGGACGAATAAAACTTCCTAACTGCGTCTTTGTTCTCTTCACTTTAGCCCTGATGACTTTGAGGCTTTTTATCTGTATGTTTTGGTGCAACGGTAATCTAGTAACGCATACAGGTCTTAATATCCGCGGGGTTCCTTTTAAAACCCGATCAGCCTTTTCAATTTAAATTAGTGAGGATGAAAACATCGAAGCTTTGCAATGTCTCTGTGGCTATTCGAACCACTGTTGTATGATTGACGTGTTAAAATCGTCTGATCACCTGAATGCATTACACACAGTTAAACATGCTGAGAAGATGCTACTGTTTATGCGATCACAGATATCTCGTTTATCACAGCACACACGTGCTTTGAGGCAGTCTGTCTCAATCGAGATGTGTTATAGGCTTACCTTCGTCAGTCTCCACGACATTTGGTTAAAGCATACACTAAATATCGACCGGCAACTGTAAGCTCTTTCAGCTGTGGTCTACTAAAAGCCTCAAAGTCATCAGGGCTAAAGTGAAGAGAACAAAGACGCGGATCTTTAGGAAGTTTTATTCGTCCACATTCTGCACAACTTCCCATTCTTTTCTCCTCTTATCACTAGTAAATCAGTAAAGACTTACATCACTTCTCTTGTGGCTCATCGACTGAAAATTACAACCAAAAGCTGCACAATGTGGTGCGGTAAAAATAGCAACAGGATAGTGTCAGTAGAGCAGTGAGTGCAACCATTTGACGTCATCGACATCAAACGCACTGTGCACCAAAACAAAATGGCGCCGCCCATTGTCCAAAACGGTCCAAATATGTCATGGATTTTTTTTAATTAACATAAATCTTTCATGGGTTTTCTACTACATATTTCAGTAAGAGACATCGTTTACGTTATATTAAGCCATACAAGTCTTAACACCAGGGACTTTGGTGGCGCAGCGATACTTATGTAGTGCGGTCAGCTGTATGCTTTCGCGAATTTTACAACAGGTTTAGCCCTGAAGATTGAGATCAACCATGAAACACACACATCATGATACTCAAAAGCTCGAGGAAATTACTCACTGAGGATTGTGAGCGATGTCATCATACATCATCACCACAATCTGCTCATCAGGAATTCCATGTTTCTTAATTATCTGATAGAAACAGCACACATTGGCCTGAAACACAAATAAAAAAAGATGATTTCCATGTTCAGTTACTGTCATCATATTCAACCGGTGGTACAGCACATCTTGAGGAATTTATAAGCAATTTTTCTAATGGAAATAACAAAAACAAAGACAAACCTGGTGTTGATAATCTTCCCAGTCCTTTGAGCCGGCAACAAGGAGAATCCATTTTTTCCCAGGCATTTCTTGAGCTTTTTCAAAGTAAAGTCTATTGGAATTTAAAATAATAAAAAAAGATAATAATAATAACATTTTAAAACTAAATTGATATTGTTCTAATACTTTTAATCAACTAACTTGTATTTTGTGATGCCTCAGTTATTGTGATTTAAGAAACACAGAAAACAACACAAAAAAGTAGGTGATATGTTATATAGTTTATGACGAAATAACAAGAGCTCAAGTTTTAAGCTTTACTCAAGTGTTGCTTTCAGTTCATGAAGTGCAGAAATGTCAATCACTCATCATAACATAACTTAAAGTAAGTTACCTGGTTGCCTTAAAATTTAGTTCATTAAAATTAAAAGATTTGAGTTAATACAATGAAGGTGATTGATTAAATCAACATAAACGCAAAATATTATGTTATATGAACCACATTAATTATCTAAGTTGATTTGACAAAAGAAATGACATTTCACTAAAACTTGGTCTTCATTACATCTATACCATGTTCAGTGTCAATTGTTATTTAGGCTATTAATGTATTCAGCTAATAATTGTTGTTAGAGATTTTGTAGTATTTTTGCTACAATTTGCCATGTCAATAAAACAATTAAAGTACCTAATTGACACAAAGTGTAAAATTCAAATAGAGGCAACAATCATATTATAAGACCAGACAGACCCCACCAATATTAATAAATAATATATAAGAATGATATTAATAATACTAATATTAATACTATGAAGATACTAGTCAATTGCATCATCATACCTGCGTTGAGTGTCAGGTGTTCCTCTGTGTCGTCCAGTCGTTTTCTGGTGCTTTAGTCGGACGATCACTGTCTTTATATCGGTTGTCTGTTACAGTCATTTGAGACTCATGGGTGTAGAATTTGTGCTGGTGGGAGTGCCTTTCTAATATTATGCAATATTTCCCATATTTACTGTAATTTACGACAGTTGAAGTGGAAAAAGTAGCTACTCCCCTTTATTTTCACACATGTGTCATCTAGTATCATCAAAAAAATATGAATTGAATTTTGAAGTAAATGCGATCAGTAAATGCATTTAGCGATGATGTACACCAGTGCTTATGTGTGAAAACACTTAATTTGTTCACTTAGAAATCAAAAGAAAGAAATGATCCCCCCTCCATTTATAATGTAAACATAATAAGCATACATAGTATACCGTATTTGTGCACGTGTAAAAGCTATGACAAACTGCTGTGTATTCCCCTGCACAATGAACATGCTAAAGACACAAGATAGTGCTCTACATTCCTCACATCTGTTTAGTTAAGAGCGAATCATTTATATGATGCAAAAACACCATTTCGAGAAGAGTTCAAATAGTTTCTTTAAGATCTTGAGGTGTTTGACAATGGGTTTTCTGTTCCCTAAAGCCACCAAATATGATATATATGTATATTCTATCCCCTTACACTAACCCTACCCCTAAACCTACCCGTCACAGAAAACTTTCTGATATTTTAGATTTTCAAAAAAGATCATTCTGTTTGATTTATAAGCTTGTTTCCTCATGGGGACCAAAAAATGTTCCCTCAAGGTCAGAATTTACTGGTATTACTATACTTGTGTGGACATTTGGTCCCCATAACGTAGGGAATACTATGACCACACACACATACACACTTTGAACATAAGATAAATTAGTTATAATGTAAAAATGATTCATTACTTTTGGTTATCCATATCGGAAATTGCAAACAAAGCAGAAACTATATCTGTAGAATATGTATCGATAGAAATCTATAGATGTATCAAATGATTAACTGATTAACCATTAAGATCATTTGGATTAAATAATCGTCAAATGTATTCCCAGGTGAAAAAATACTATAGTAATTTACAGTAAATACTATAGTGTTTTTGAACCATACTATAGTAAAGTACTTGAATTAATTTGTTGTGGTAATTCTATAGTTGCTGCGGTAATATAACAACTATAGTAATATAAACAAATTACCCAATACTGTACTAAGTTTTCTACAACTATAGGGTATATTATACTACAATACACTACAGTTTACTGTAGTAAAAACTAAAGTATTCTACAGTATTTTATTACAGTTTATCAGTTCACTATAGTTAATACTACTGTATGCATAGCATTCATTAACAAAGTGTTGTAAATACTATAATATATACAGTATAATACAATTTACTATAGTATGGTTCAAAAACACTATAGTATTTACTATAAATTACTATAGTATTTTTTTCACCTGGGTTAAACTGAACGAAAAGAGATGCAAATCAAAAGTTTGATAGTAATAGCATTATGAAAGGCAGTTATTGTGAATGAAACATTTATATAGACAAAACACTTATTTTGTGTTGTGAAAAGGATACTTTGTGATTTTGTTCATTGTACAAACACAATTGAAAACATGCTGAAATATTTGAAAAAAGTGAACTTTTGATGATCTGTTGTGATATTAGTACTAAGAGTTTTGAAAATGTACCAATGTGCCAAAGCAATTAAAAAAACTGTAGTACACTCAAACCTGGAGCAATTGCACATAATATTGATTCCTTCAAACAAAACTGGTGTCCTTTTTCAATACCTAAACAGGAGAACTGATTACTCTTTGTCATAAACCATGAGAAACTCATAAGTAACATTTTGTGTCCCTTTGAATAACTCGTAGCTTATTCGTATACTTTTATTATATACTAAAAAGTGGGCCAATTTAGTCCTAAGCAGTACTGAAATGGTACACTTACAAGTGTACTACTAGTACATTGATATTAGTACACTTACTTCATAAAGTATATTTGAACATCACTTAAGTATACTTCATAAAATGAACTTGAATTATACTTCTGTTTCGTAAAGGATTTCGTAAAGCCGTACACAGTCCACCATATTTTTCTCCTCGCCATAGCATATATATATACTTTAACGCTGCACTATTCCTTTGATCATATATTTGCATTGAATGTCAAATATATTTTGATTAATACACTGAAATGCATTGGAAAATAAGTTTTTTATTGAAGGTATACTAAAATACATTTTTGCGGAGTATTTATGGAGTTAACTGAGACATAATAGTGGATATTCAGTGTTTTTTTAGAATGTAATATAGTTTCAAAATCGACTCTCAGATGACTGAGATGACACTAAGCAAATCTCAACAATTACATCAGAAACAAAATGTGAGTGTTATGAGAATCTGCTCTTCTAGTAATTTAAAGAAAAATTGCAATGTCTAGAATGATACTGACCACCAACACGTAGATCTATTCATATATATATATATTTTTTTTGACAGTTGACAGATTTGTTATTTTTCAAATGACATTATTGCTATGGTCTATTAGAAAACCCACTTTTGTTTTTTGATTTGAGCAAAAATAAAACTTGATGAGTGTGTTGAAATATAGACCATTGTTATTGTAACAGTATAGACTAAATAACA
This sequence comes from Mylopharyngodon piceus, assembly GCA_039654765.1. Taxonomy (NCBI): domain Eukaryota; kingdom Metazoa; phylum Chordata; class Actinopteri; order Cypriniformes; family Xenocyprididae; genus Mylopharyngodon; species Mylopharyngodon piceus. The sequence goes on from CM077442.1 coordinate 45,658,355, forward strand.
TTTTTGACACAAAGTTCTGTACATATAGGTATCTTACTAAAATACTAACATGAAAAATAAAGTCTGCCTACACAATGGATTATAAACTGCAAGAGACAGTGAGACGCCAATCATTTACATAGTTATGAAAATGGCATCCTCTGTTCCCAACACCAAAATCTAGAATAAAATTGGGTGAGTTTGATGAGATCTCAAACCAAGCATCTTCCTTCTCAATTTGAATTTGAGGCACGACATAATCAGGATATTGATCTCCCAGAGTATTCCTCACATTTTTCCTTTTGCTCTGTAAAATGGCAATAAGGCATTAGTATTAATACGGCAATACTGTTCTGATATTGGCACGAAAAAGGTTATTTTGTTGTTTTGTTTGCATGTTCTCACCCTGCAGGAGCAGTTCAACCTCCTCATTGTTCTCCACAGCTACTGGCCTCAGGATCATGGCAAAGAAGATTGCCACAAATATCACCTGTCATCCACAACAGTTATGAAAGAGAATAGTGATCTCAATTGTTTCTCCCAGAAATCAAAATTAAATTGAGAGCAAACAGAGACTGTTGCTTAAAGGAATAGTTCACCCAAAAATAAAATGTATTCACTCATTCATATTCATTCATACTCATTACTCAGTACTTAAGAATGCATTATTCATTTACTAGTTACTTTACAGGAAGATGTACAATGAATTACAACATTTGAAGAATTTTGAGGTTTGTTTTAAGATGAATATGTAGCCCACAAATTATATAGACTCAAATATATTTCAAGTGAAATCAAAGAACGTACTGGTGTGATGTCATTTCGAACATAATCAGGTCAAAATGAATTTTGTTTGAAACAAGCTTGCCAAAGCTAACTTTCCAGAAAAGTTCGCTCCGGCTGGAAACACCTTTGAACTACAATTGGTCTAAGGTTATGATGTAATAGGTAGGTGTGGCTATAAGGCTCCGCCTTCTTTGACATGGACATTTTCTCCGGTTAATTTCTTCTGTTCAGTCTGTCGAGGTCAGACGTGAGTAAAACATGAACACACTGGAGAGCTGCTTTAAAGTAGAAAATGAAGTTGTAACTCTAACTGAAAGAGTGCAGAGATGTTCGCTAACAGTAAACCGCTGGTCACGTATTTCAAACTTCTTTTTATCACTAAGGAAAGAACCAAAAAGAACTTTGATGTGAGTAGCTATATTGGGCCTTTATGGTGCTCTTTTGTCATTTTTGGAGCTTGACAGCCTTTGGTCACTTTCATCATTTTTGGGTGAGCTATTCCTTTAAGTCTCCAGCTTCTCAAGATTATTTTTCCAGAGAAGAAGACCCCAGTAATCACCCTGGTTCTCACCTTAAGGGGCTGCAAGATGAAGATGCTTTGGACAAGCGATAATGTAAGAGTGATCACCCACTGTATGGACGACTCCCTTCCGTACTGGAAGCCATAAAACAGGGTAAAGAAGGTGGAAAGACCACTCATGGCAAAAAGCAGGATCCAGCCAATAAAAAGAAACCACCAAGGCAACCACCAACCCTGTTTCTTCTTCTGTACTTGCACAACTGGCGTACTGGAACAAAATTCACAAACAAAAAAACAAACAAAAAACATCTATTTTAACAGAAGAAACAGAAATCTTGCATTTCAGCTATCAGTCACACAACAAACATCTGCTTAGTATATTTCAAAGAACCAGCTCTAAGTTTAAAAGCAACTAAACAGTTCATGTAAAAATTTATTGAATTGAGATTGATAGTGAATTATGGAAATGGACTAGTAACCAATCAAAAGGAAAGTTGAAAAAAAAAATGTGAGATTATAGCACCTAAGAACATGGAAAGACAAAGGTCAAAACAAAAAGAATAACAGCACTTCCTACAAGGTATTGAGTTGTCTAGTAAAAAAATTAATCATTTACAACAGGTTGCAGAGGTGACAGTCCTGACCTTTGGGAAGTATGCTGAAGAGACGCCATTTCTGCCTTCTTCAGCAGAACACCGACTGTTCCCCGTGCCTCCCGAAGCTCTTCATTAAGAAAATAACCCTTTTCTCCCACATGCTCCAGTAGGCGAGAAATGTGGCTCAGCGAATAGAACACGAAGCGGCTGCAGTATGACCAATGAGGGTCACCAACAATTTCCACTGAATGGGAACACACAACAGAGCTATGATGAGTCCCTGTATAATATAAAACATACACATAATGAAAGAGTACTTAAAGGTGAAGTATGTAGTTTCTGCGACACTAGGCACCTAGTGGAGTTACAAAAATAAAGCATATTTTCAAACAACCTTGCAAACACTCCTTACACGCGTCACACAGCTCTTACGGGTGCTTGAGAAGGCTTGTCTCAACAGGTAAAAGTAGGCTACTTTCAATAAAAAGTCCTATATTTTAAGAATACTTTTAGCTGTTTTGCTATGTGTCATAAGTAAGTAGTGAGTAGGCTAAAAACTGTCTAGAGCGAACTCAATGCAGTGAATTTTGGCCTGCACTCCTGTACCAGAAGCTGAATGTCTTTTCTTATGCATCAGTCATGGTCCCACAGCGGTAAAACGGTCACCGTGATTTTGCCAAGTAAGACATGTTCCTGGATCAACATATTTTGTTGATCCTGGAACAACATTCAAGTCTGAAAATTTAATCTTAACCCTATTCCTACCCCTAAACCTAATCCTACCCATAACTTATCCCTAAAATCAGAGGGGAAAGATAGGTGAATAACATTGATGTAGAAGCACCTAACCCTGGTTGCAAGCCTAAACTTGACATAAACGGTAAACTTGTCCCTCAAATCTGATTGGTTGATTGGAATGTTGTTCCAGGATCAACAAAGATGTTGATCCAGGAACATGTCTTACTGGGCAAAATCACGGTGACCGTGGTAAAACACCCTCTGGCTTCGCTTGCTACAGTAGTCACGCCCCAAACTCTCCGCCTGCTACAGTAGCCACGCCCCAAACTCTCCTCCTGTTACAGTAGCCACGCCCCAAACTCTCAATCTGCTACAGTAGCCACGCCCCATCTCTCATCCTGCTACAGTAGCCACGCCCCAAACTCTCAGCCTGCTACAGTAGCCACGCCCCAAACTCTCATCCTGTTACAGTAGCCACGCCCCAAACTCTCAGCCTGCTACAGTAGCCACGCCCCAAACTCTCATCCTGCTACAGTAGCCACGCCCCAAACTCTCCACCTGCTACAGTAGCCACGCCTGCAAAATTCTCAGCCTGCTACAGTAGTCACGACCTAAACTGCCTTCTACAGTAGCCACGCCCAAAAAACTCAGACTGCTACAGTAGTCACGCCCCAAACTCTCCGCCTGCTACAGTAGCCACGCCCCAAACTCTCAGCCTGCTAAAGCAGCCACTAACAGTAGAATTTAAAGGAACAGTTCAAACAAACAGATAATTGGCACGTGTCAAGATTCCAATTTGTCTGCCCACATTAATCATCAGCAACCAATCAGAACATATTTGAAGTTTAATATAGGACAGGATTCAAAACCAATGAAATTTCACCGTGGCCAGGGCTACACAGTACAACATTTATAAATAAAAACGAATTGATTGTTTATATTTTGTAATGTTTTGTCATTCATCGCTTGTGGTTACAGCTAGTTAAAAAAACCTCACACAAAGCTTTCGCATAAGTTCAGAAGACAGCACACAAGTCATATGGACAAGTCAATGACTTCCATGGAAGAAAAAATTAGTGCTGCTATTAGTCAGAGGCATTACATAACTGTAAACTAATTTAAAATATGAATAAAAACTATAATAGTATCTCAGTTATACTAAAATAACACTGCTTTGAGTAATATGTATCATGAGTAAATGACACTGACATAATGCTAAATATAGCACAGAAAAATGAAATGTATGTAGTACTGATCAAGGAACCTTGCATAATCTGAAGGACGTCATTCACTTTATTCAGGGCCCAGAAAAGATCACCACTTGTCTCAGGCCGTATCTCTTTGACAGCCAGCATGTTTTTGGGGCTTTTGCTGAGATGATTTAAAAGTCCTATGGTTTCCTAAGAATAAGAACAGAACATTCACTTTTTAATAATACAGCATTCAACTCGCTGGCAAGCATTATTAGAGAGAGCAGTTATTATGCTACAGAACTACTGCTGCAAGAACCTTCATGATAGTGTTCATAGACACAGAAGCAGCTGTTGTTGTTGTTGTTGTTGTTGTTTTCTTGGAGGAGTCAGCCTTGTCTATGTTACGAAGAAAGCGTGGTTTGATGTGTCTGAAGATAGTAATGATGAGGATGTTGATGGGGAACATGAAAAGGCCGCTCTCTATGGCTACCATGAACTCCTGCCATGTCAGTTCAAAAGAGCCTGTAAAATTCAAGAATTTTTTTTTTGTGTACAGACGTATATTTTTAGTAAAAATTAAAAACCTATATATATATATATATATATATATATATATATAAATTTTGGAAACATTACTATTTTTAATGTTTTTGAAAGAACTCTCTTATGCTCATTAAGCCTACATTTATTTGATGAAAAATACAGATAAAACACTAATATTGTGAAATATTTAAAATAATGGAATTATTTCTGAAGAATGATTTCATATTAGAAAGATTTCTGAAGGATCATGTGACACTGAAGACTGCTGAAAATTCAGCTTTGCATCACAGAAATAAATAATATTTTTAAAGTATATTCACATAGAAAACCATTATTTTAAATTGTAATAATATTTGACAATATTACTGTTTTTTCAGTATTTTTGATCAAATAAATGCAGGCTTGATGAGCATAAGAGATTTCTTTCAAAAACATTAAAAATAGTAATGTTTCCAAACTTTTGACCAGTACTGTATATATTATAAAATATATATGTGTAATGAACATAAATTAATAAGCAACCGAACAGAACATGTTCCCTCAAAACATGACTCTCTCAAACATGATGCAATGTATAAAAATATCAGAGTGCTGCTGAGAGTGAGACGTCACATTTAAGCGTTACATAATTTCAGAAAATGAAAAACGCCGCAGGGAAGTTTTCTGACCTATCTTTAGAAGGACGGGAGACTCTGCATCAGTAGGAAGGTTCCAGAACATGATGTTAATGGCCATGGTGCAGAGCAGCAGAGACATGCAGCACGACACTCTCTGCACGCGTGTGAAAGGACTGCGCCGCGGGGGGTCAACAATCGACACCCAGATGTGCTCATCCCGGAAGCCAGAGGATGTCCGGGTCTGGAATATATTGCTGGGATGGGGTGGTTAGTTAGGAAGGTTCATGTATCCAAAATTATTATTTTCAAAATATATTAAAATGTGCACTACCACTCTAAAGTTTGGTTGTTTCTCATTGTCTTAAAGGTTTGTTGTACTGAATATAGTGCTGATGTTGGTTACACTCTATTTCAATGGTCCACTGTAGACATTCTGCTAAATTATACATCGATCAGGCATAACATTATGAGCACTGACAGGTGAAGTGAATAACACTGATTATCTCTTCATCACGGCACCTGTTAGTGGGTGGGATATATTAGGCAGCAAGTGAACATTTTGTCCTCAAAGTTGATGTGTTAGAAGCAGGAAAAATGGGCAAGCGTAAGGATTTGAGCGAGTTTGACAAGGGCCAAATTGTGATGGCTAGATGACTGGGTCAGAGCATCTCCAAAACTGCAGCTCTTGTGGGGTGTTCCCGGTCTGCAGTGGTCAGTATCTATCAAAAGTGGTCCAAGGAAGGAACAGTGGAGAACCGGTGACAGGGTCATGGGAGGCCAAGGTAGGTAGCGAAGGCTGGCCCATGTGGTCCGATCCAACAGACGAGCTACTGTAGCTCAAATTGCTCAAGAAGTTAATGCTGGTTCTGATAGAAAGGTGTCAGAATACACAGTGCATCACAGTTTGTTGCATATGGGTCAGGGCCCATGCTGACCCCTGTCCACCACCGAAAGCGCCAACAGTGGGCACGTGAGCATCAGAACTGGACCACGGGGGAATGGAAAAAGGTGGCCTGGTCTGATGAATCACGTTTTCTTTTACATCACGTGGATGGACGGGTGCGTGTGCGTCGCTTACCTGGGGAACACATGGCACCAGGATGCACTATGGGAAGAAGGCAAGCCGGCGGAGGCAGTGTGATGTTTTGGGCAATGTTCTGCTGGGAAACCTTGGGTTCTGCCATCCATGTGGATGTTACTTTGACACGTACCACCTACCTAAGCATTGTTGCAGACCATGCACACTCTTTCATGGAAATGGTATTCCCTGGTGGCTGTGGCCTCTTTCAGCAGGATAATGCACCCTGCCACAAAGCAAAAATGGTTCAGGAATGGTTTGAGGAGCACAACAACGAGTTTGAGGTGTTGACTTGGCCTCCAAATTCCCCAGATCTCAATCCAATCGAGCATCTGTGGGATGTGCTGAACAAACATGTCCGATCCATGGAGGCTCCACCTCGCAACTTACAGGACTTAAAGGATCTGCTGCTAACATCTTGGTGCAGATACCACAGCACACCTTCAGGGGTCTAGTGGAGTCCATGCCTCGACGGGTCAGGGCTGTTTTTGCAGCAAAAGGGGGACCAACACAATATTAGGAAGGTGCACATAATGATATGCCTGATCGGTGTATAGTGCTGTATGTTATGCTGTATAGTATGTTGGTTACACTTTATTTCAATGGTCCACTTTAGACATTCTGCTAACTATAAGTAACTTTGCAACAACATGTCAACTAGCAGTCATTAAAGTATTAGTAGATTGTCTGCTTAATATCTGCTAACACTTTAGTTTGATCCTCAACAGACTTTCTGCTGACTATAAGTAACTTTGCAACTACATGTCAACTTATTCTACTAACCTGAACCCTAACCTAAGTTACTTATTTGAAATTGTAATTATAATTCAGGTATTTTCTTGTAAATTTAAAAGAAATGCTTTACTTTACTAGTTACTTGAAAAAAGTAATCCGATTGCATAACTACTTCTAACGCATTACCCCCAACACTGTTAAAGAATGAGTACCTGTGTCCAAACTTTTGACTGGTAATGCAGGTACAAGTTTAATAATTAGTTTCTGTGAGAATGTAAGTTTAAGTTTTTACCCAAAACTTGCAATTTCATTCATTTTGGCTGAGTTGAAGGTCCTCTTGCACGTTTCACCTCTCAGCCAAGTGGAGCACAGAAAGTGTGAGACGTCCTGTGTCTGTAAATTCATCACCTGCACTTTGTCCAAGTACCTGAGGAGCAAATTGTGAAGTGAGACGTATGCAACCCAATTCAACCCAACCTAATATCTGCATGTAATTACAGCTGTAATTCATTTCTGTTGACCCTTCCCTTACCCTTTAACCCACCCTTAAACCTACCTCATCCCTACCTACCTATCCCACCTCAATAGTGTTTCGCAATACAACATCAACACAATAAATACATTGTACCTAACAAAGTAGTTAAAAACACCTAATATAAAGTGGGACCTTTAAGATTAAATGAAACACAAAAGGAATAGTAAGCAACACCAAATACTCACCTAATTTTAAAGTATGCAAAAATAAGAAAACGCATGCAAAAGCCGGGACATCCAGACACCTACCAGTCAGGGCTTCTCCCGGAGTTGTCATGCGATATCTCAATGCTCTGCAGTTCTCCGAGAGAGAAGGGCATACTGAGCAGAAACACATCCACACCTCCCCTCTCAAACGTTGGCTTCTCAGGGTCAGACAAATTGTAAGATTCACTCTGCCCTTCTGTGAATTGGAGGGTCACCATTACCTGACAAAGGAAAGATTTTAATAATGCACCTACTAAACGTAGCAATGAGTATCACTGAAAAGCCAAAAGTTCTCCAAGTTGAGAAATATAGACCAAGGTAGACACAGTGTGTATCACCTTTGCAGTGGTGCCAGCCCCTCTTCTGTGGCCTGTCTGCACATTAAAAAGGTAGTTGTATTGGGCACATGGATGATTGTCCTCTAAAAGAGTCATCTTACGCTGTGGACACAGACATTGAACCACATTACAGCCATATGCAAGTAGTGTCCTGGTGTATCAATGTCAATGGATACAGTGGAATCAGTGGATATCTAATGGAAATTCTGTTTTGTGAGACATTCTCAGTAAACTCTATATAAGATGAGTAAGAAGTACGTAGTATGTACAGCTGGATTTGTACATTTTGCTATGTTGCTATACTGTATATGTGGTTGCTCTGTGTGTTAGTTTTACTCTGGGTTACTCTAGGGTATTAATTTTACTTAGAAGTCATTTAGATAAAAACATACTCCAGTGACAATAAATAAATCATTCACATTTATTTAAAAGTGATATTTTGTCACTTTTGTAGTAACTCTGATGCACAAACCAAAGCGACCTGTTTAATAATCTCAATATCCTACTAGTGCTCTAGACGACTCCACAATAAACTGAAACCAAAATCCTAAAGCTTTTTACCTTATTTTACAGTCTAGTTAAGTCTAGTGCATCAACAAGGACGATTATTATATAATTAAATTCCAGGTTTAGATATAAACTCATAATCGTGAGACATAAACTCAGAATTGTGAGAAATAAAGTCAGAATTGTGAGACATAAACTCAAAAAAAAAGTCAGAATTGTGAGACAAACTTGCAACTGCAAGAAAAAAAATTGGAATTTTGAGTTATAAACTTGGAATTATGAGAAAAATGTAAAAATTGAGAGATATAAACTTGGAATTATGAGGAAAAAAAGTCAAAATTGTGAGTTATAAACTTGAAATTGTGATAAAAATGTCAAAATTTAGAGTTATAAACTTGGAATTGTGATTAAAAAAATAAAAAATTGCAAGTTATAAACTTGGAATTGTAAGAAAAGAGTCAGAATTGTGAGATATAAACTTGGAATTGGGATTAAAAAAAAGTCAAAATTGTGAGTTTTAAACTTGGAATTGTGATAGAAATGTCAAAATTGCGAGTTATAAACTTGGAATTGTGATTAAAAAAAGTCTGAATTTCGAGTTATAAACTTGGAATTGTGATAGAAATGTCAAAATTGCGAGTTATAAACTTGGAATTGTGATTAAAAAAAGTCTGAATTTCGAGTTATAAACTTGGAATTGCGAGAAAAGCCTGAACTGTGAGTTTTTATCTCGTAATTCTTTTATCTCTAAATATGGCTTTGGTCCATCCTTTGAATGTAAGATTATGGGACTTTTTCAGCTGTTTTATCGTCCACTAGGTGAAAATCGTAGTTAGCGTCTCTCAAGCCACATGCGTGTGTTAAGATGGCAAGTAAACATGAGTATACTGTACCGTTCTCAGAGCTTTGCGGTCGGCATACCAGGCCCACATTACAACCACAAGGTAGAGGGCAAAGAAGCAGCTGAGTAAAACCACCACTATATAGTTCTCATTTACTGTGGAAAACAAAGCTGCTGTCTGGGACAGATCAACTCGGTTGGGCATCACAAAGAAGGAGCTCCCAAAGAACGTCGTGTGGTTGCACAAGCAGTGAGTTAGGTTCGGCATTGTATTGGGACCAACCTTTGGACAGACAAGATATCATAAATGTTACGAAAAGACAATGTACATTACTAACTGAGCAGCCATTATGGAGTCTTACCATGCAGCCCTCTCTACTCCAGTCTCCAAGAGCTGTGTCCCAAAACAGGCACTTGGTTACAAAAACTGAAACTTTAAAAGTCAGCGTCTCACTTGAGGTGTAATTATTTGGGAACACTACCACCTTCCATGTCCCATCGACTTGCTTTGTCATTTCAGGGGTGATCAGCCAGCGATAACCAACTATTGCACAAAATAAGACAGGGGAAAGGTGATTTTAATGATGATTTAGTCTTTATCTATCTGTTCTTTGAACAGTACATAGTATTCATTTTATTTATGTATTTTCCAAACTTTACCTTTGTAAGTCACAATAGTGCTTTGATTCAAAGAGGTGGTGTTTGCCTCATGGGGTGGGTACAATTTAAAACTGAGAGTTACGTTTCGATTTGGTATGGCTGTAACAACTACGGTCACGTTTACATCTGAGATGTTGAACGCTGAGGTGACAGCGAACCCTTTTTTCCAGGTTATATCCACAACTTCGGGCTCAGACGCTTCAGGCCGAGGCAGATATATCTGTACAGGAGACAGATCAGTACCTACTTATTACTTCCAATGAAATTAAATTCTGTTTAATTTAATAAAAATATTTTTACAGCACTTTTCACAATACTTATTGTTGCAAGGCAGCTTCACAGAAAATGTCCTAAAAACTTAATTGAGCAAGTAAAATGCTTCTGTGTTCAGTGTTCACATACATCAAATTGATGATGTGAGCTCAATATGGTTATCTAATATGTAATAAAATGAGTTCAGTTATTTGTTTTCACCTCAATGTTCTCTGGAAGATTCATGAATTTGACTGAAGTGTTTCCGTTCTGCACAGAAAAGCTGCAAGTTGATCCAGTGATGCTTTCGTTGGACTTTGCTTCTATTGGATTCTCTTTAAATTGGAAGAGCTGTAATAATAAAGGTTTTAATCGTCAAACCATGGCGTTGTTGATCATTATTGTGGTAATGATTGTAAATGGTCTCTATATGACAGGTGACTGGAGGGGTTAAAAACAATAAGATTGCTTGAAGAGGTCAGCCGAAAAGAAGAGTGATTGTAGAAGTAGGAAAAAAGATGAATTGTGAGTTATAAGCTTGGAATTGTGATGAAAAAAAGTCAGAATTGTGAGATATAAACTTGGAATTGTGAGAAAAAATTCACAATTGTGAGTTAAAAATTTGGAATTGCAAGGGGAAAAAGGTCAAAATTGTGAGTTATAAACTTGGAATTGTGATAAAAAAAAATGTCAAAATTGCAAGTTATAAACTTGGAATTGTGATTAAAATATGGCAAAATTGTGAGTTATAAACTTGGAATTGTAAGGAAAAAAGTCAGAATTGTGACAAACTTGGAATTGTGATAAAAATGTCAAAATTGCAAGTTATAAACTTGGAATTGTAAGAAAAGAGTCAGAATTGTGAGATATAAACTTGGAATTGTGAGAAAAAATTCACAATTGTGAGTTAAAAACTTGGAATTGCAAGGGGAAAAAGGTCAAAATTGTGAGTTATAAACTTGGAATTGTGATAAAAAAATTAAAAATTGCAAGTTATAAACTTGGAATTGTAAGAAAAGAGTCAGAATTGTGAGTTAAAAACTTGGAATTGCATTGGGAAACGGTCAAAATTGTGAATTATAAACTTGGAATTAAGATAAAAATGTCAAAATTGCAAGTTATAAACTTGGAATTGTAAGAAAAGATTCAGAATTGTGAGTTAAAAACTTGGAATTGCAATGGGAAATGGTCAAAATTGTGAGTTATAAACTGGGAATTGTGCTAAAAAATGTCAGAATGTCAAAAATGTTAAAAAATTATTATGAATAAACTTGGAATTGTAAGAAAATGGTCAGAATTGAGTTATAAACGTATAATTGTGATTAAAAAATGTCAAAATTGTGAGTTATAAACTTGGAATTATGATAAAAATGTCAAAATTATAAGTAAAAAAAATAAGTAAAAAAAGTCAGAATTGTGAGACATAAACTTGGAATTGTGAGAAAAAAATCACAATTGTGAGTTAAAAACTTGGAATTGCAAGGGGAAAAAGGTCAAAATTGCAAGTTATAAACTTGGAATTGTAAGAAAAGAGTCAGAATTGTGAGTTAAAAACTTGGAATTAGGATAAAAATGTCAAAATTGCGAGTTATAAACTGGGAATTGTGCTAAAAAATGTCAGAATGTCAAAAATGTTAAAAATTATTATGAATAAACTTGGAATTGTAAGAAAATGGTCAGAATTGAGATATAAACTTGGAATTTTGATTAAAAAAATGGCAAAATCGCGAGTTATAAACTTATAATTGTGATTAAAAAATGTCAAAATTGCGTGTTATAAACTTGGAATTATGATAAAAATGTCAAAATTGCGAGTTATAAACTTGAACTTGTGATAAAAAATGTCAAAATTGCGAGTTATAAACTTGGAATTGTGATAAAAATGTCAGAATGTCAAAAATGTTAAAAAATTATTATGAAGACAGATTTTTTTCTCTTTTGGAATAATGTGCACTGATTAATCATGCACAATAAGACCAGAAACATACTATATTAAGAAAGTAAATGGGATTCATTTAGCTTTTAGGTTGACTTGTTGGATTTTTTTAAAAATGAGGGCTTCGATAAATGAGTGAATTCCACACCTGGACATTGACACTCCCAGAGGGCAGTTGGCCTGTCATTGCAGAAAGAGATGGAAGTTGGCAATATCCTCCATCCTTTGAGCCAATGGACTTTCCACCCAGAGTGTTTGATTCTTGCCTATGGAGACACAGCTGATGAGCCATTGCATACGATAACATAGGCCAGTAATCACTCAACTAATAATGACCTGGTGACATAAATGGTGCCTGTTGGAAGTTCCTTGACAAAGTTCCCGTTACCAGCTAGAGCCTTTGCGTAAATGTTTCCAGCAAGAGTAATAAGATCCTCAAACTGTTTGATGAATAAAATAAATATCCACAGATGAACAGCTATAACAGTGTAAAACATTCATTTTCCTCAAGAGGTATAATAATTTGATCTATTGATAACTTGACTTACATCATCCATGTTGTCAGGTTCACACTCTTGCGAGTACAAAAGCATGGCTGCAGTGCTGTTGACAATTTCGTCAAGCTCGACTGTATCTGTTACAGTGTTTTTTTGTAGGTGATCATATATGCTTTGCAGGTATTTGACCTATCCGATTAAGAAGTAAAAGAAAATAATTTACATTGATACATCATTGCATTATGCTGAAAACAAATGGAATATATGGTTTAAAGATTTTGAAGCAATGAGAATATTATCAGTGGTGTTATTATGCATACAAGCATCAACAATAAGGATGGTATATTGTGAGGACCAGTGTGAGAGAGGTTCAGGCCAGCTAAATGAACTCTTCCTTGGGCTATTGTGCCAATGCTGGGTTGTCATTTTACTGTTCATATTTGGTTATGTACATGTATTAAAGCATGGCAGCTGTTTGGTATTAAAGGTATATTATGTAACTTTTGGCCCTCTAACGGTTAAAAAAAAAAAAAAAAATCGCATGCATTTTGCGGAAGAACTTTGTTTTAGTTGTGCTTCAGCTCTGTGTGACTGTGTGGATGAATATGAATATCCTACTGATCATAAAACATCCACTACTAGGCCTAAAGGATTAGTTCACTTTAAAATGAAAATTACCCCAAGCTTTACTCACCCTCAAGCCATCCTAGGTCTTTCTGATGAACACAATCGGAGTTATATTAATAAATGTCATGATGCATCCGAGCTTTATAACAGCAGTGAGCGGGACCAATGAGTATGAAGCTCAAGAAAGTGCATCCATGCATCAACATACTCCACACGGCTCTAGGGGGTTAATAAAGGCCTTCTGAAGCAAAGCGATGCGTTTGTGTAAGAAAAATATCCATATTTAACACGTTGTAAAGTAAAATATCTAGCTAACGCCAGACCGCCTTCCGTATTCAACTTAGGAAGAAAGTGTAATGCCTCTTGCAGTTAAAAACGCTTACGCTACGTCCCATGCCTTCCGTATTCAACTTAGGAAGAAAGTGTAATTCCTCTTGCAGTTAAAAAGGCTTACGCTACGTCCCACGCCTTCCGTATTCAACTTATGAAAACTTTCTTCCTAAGTTAAATACGGAAGGCGGTGAGCTTTGGCCTTTATTAACCCTCCTGGAGCCGCATGGAGTATGTTTATAATGGATGAATGCACTTTCTTCAGCTCATACTCGTTGGATCCGTTCACTGCCATTATAAAGCTTGGATGCGTCAGGATATTTATTAATATATTACAATTAATGTCATTAATTTCTCACCCTCGTGTCGTTCCACATCTGTAAAACCTTCGTTCATCTCTGGAACACAAATTAAGATCTTTTTGATGAAGTCTGAGAGGTTTCTGTCTCTCCTTAGAGATCCAACGCAACTACCACTCTAAGGTCCAGAAAGGTAGGAAAGAGACATCATTAATGTACTCCATGTGACTCCAGTGGCTTAACCTCAATTTTTGAAGCGACGCGAGTGCTTTGCTTGTGCAAAAAACACATAAATTACCACTTTATTTACAAAATATTATCCAAAGCGTGTTCACGCAACAATGTCAGCTCTCGCATGAACACAAAACGCATGCGTCGTGATGCTCTCGTGAACACTCGCGCATGTGCGTTGAGCTGACGCACGAGTCTGAACACAACACGCATGCGTCATGAAGCTCTCATGAACGCGCGTTGCAGATCAATATATTTTGTAAATAAAGTGATGAATTATGTTATTTTGCGCAAACAAAGCAATCACGTCGTTTAATAATTTGAGTTTAAGCCACTGGAGTCACGTGGAGTACTTTAATGATGTCTTTTTCCGACCTTTCTGGACCTTGGAGTGGTAGTTGCGTTGGATCTCTGTGGAGAGACAGAAACCTCTCAGATTTCATCAAAAATATCTTAATTTCTGTTCTGAAGATGAATGAAGGTCTTACGGGTGTGGAATGACATGAGGGTGAGTAATAAATGACAGAATTTTAATTTTTGTGTGAACTAACCCTTTAGCTGCTCCATGTCAACCTTTCTCACTCGTTGTAACAACTAACCTATGCCACTCCCACACCAGACACGCGTCAAAGTAGCCGGAGAAACATTTCTCTATATGATGAGAGACGCACGGGTGAGTGAAACATGTACGCAAGTTCCCGCGAAAACCATCCTGCTACGTCTAAAACATAAACACTTATAATAGGCTTATACCATAGTGAATCAGGGTAAGACAAAAACACGTTTTAGAAGAATGGTTGATGATTGATTGACTTATTATTTAGGTTTTGTTAATTTTGAGCAAAAAAAAGTTACATAGTGTACCTTTAGCTAATACACTGTTTTGCTATAGAAGCTTGTATTTAAATTCTGCTGATCTGAATAAAGTTATCTTGCCTGCTAACACATATGAGGATATTGCAAATTAAAAGCCTACTAAAGTATTGGTTGTAACAAAACAATAACAACTTAAAGAAAATTAATTCTTTGCCATGCACATAAAATATGCTAGTAAAATCATTCAGGCCAACAGAACAAATATATTTTCGAGCCTAATTTTTAAATGCTACATGCAATCATGTATATTAATAATGTAATAGATACATCACCCTATTGTCTTTTGACAGTTCTTCCGTTGTCGTCTCCAAATCCTTCAACATTTGTTTGGCATTCTGCAAGATTGACAGTAAGGGTTATGAGTTCATGAGTTGAGATTGTGATTTACTTTGTAAAAGTCTTGTAAAGATGTGGGTGGGCCTACATCCAACTCCTGCACACAATGTTTGGTTATGATCCAGTCTCTTTAAAAAAATACTAAATCTGTTTTTACTTTGCCATATCAAGTTGTTAATATTAACTCTTTACACTTTCATGAAAGACATTTGACATCTTATGTAATGGGCCATTTCAAACAAGCTCACAGATGCCAAATGTTCTTGTATATTTCTACAATAAAAACTTTCTTTTAGCTACCCTTATATCAAAATCTATTTTTTACCCATTATTTTTTTGAGGCCTGCTTTCACAAAACAGATCTATAGAGGCCACCTTGCTAAAATAAGACATAGGCACTACCAAAATGATCTCACCAACCTGCAATAGCTGAGTAGTAGCTAAATTGCCTTGCATTAACGTCAATGTATCAGCAAGACCTCTGCGGCTCCTTTTCAGTTGTGTGTTTGAATCTGTAACAGCATAACTGCAACGTTAATTTTTCTGCTCCATATTTAAAAGAACGTGTATGTGCTGTCCAGTTATTCTGATTCACACCATCAAACAATATTGTTTTATGTTTGTGTTGAGGAGAGATGATTTGTTTCTGTACCTCGTGTGCAGAGGGAGCCAAAGCTCATAGAGCAGTTGGGTGTGGTCACCAGCTGAAATGGATCCATCACCATATAGGTGCAAGCAAAGCCATCTTTATTCACATCACTGGCATCATCTGAGACAGGGTTTGTTGGCTCAAATCCTGTAAAAAAACAAATTGCCATATACTCTTAAAAATAAAGGTTCTTCAACAGGTTCAGCAAAGTTTCTTTTCCCAATGTTTAGGGTTCTTGAGTTATGTAACTATATGGGTCTTGGGAGATTAAAAAAAGGTCTTGAGATTAAATAATAGCTTCTTAAAATCATGTTCTCAAAAAAACAAAAAAAAAACAAACTTGTTTTCTTCTAACTGGCACTTTTCTTTTTAGTGTTATGAACAGCATAATACACAGACATCATCTTGACCTGGTAAAATATTGCCCTGCCAAATCAAATAAAGTCCTCCATACAAAATCTAGGAAGTGACTGGAATGCAAAACTTCAATTAAAAGTTCTCATGAGACTGTTATGTTTAACTTTCACCATCAGCAGCCTCTATTTTAGACACTTATAACCAGGGTCTACAGATGGAAAACTGTGAACTTTACTCACCCCTATAGGAATTTGTATACATCAGATCCTGACTGACCCACCACGGTCCGGTTTCTTTTGACTGGCTTTGTAAGAGCTCCTTAATCTCATCATTCATGTCCCTCAGAAGATGTCCACCTTGTTTTTCACATCTCTTTTGGGCTTCAACCCATGGCATGGACTCCTGAACAAACTCGTACACTATTCCCTCATGAATTTCCCTTCCATAATCATATTTCTGATGTCCATTTTCTTCTGATTCGTCCTTACAAGTTGTAAGTGGCATCAAAACAACTGAAATCCAGCAATAAGCAAGCACTTGCTTTGAGACTGCCATGACTGATAATAGCTAAAAAGCAATCTTCGGTCCAGGAAAGTTTGTGTGGACTAGAAAACAGGGAGCCTACGTGCATCTTAGGCAAATCTGAAATCTCACTTTGTGAAAACAGTGAATGTGAACTAACTTCATTAGGGAAATGGGAGCAGGCACACAAATACATGCAAAGTCTGACTTTAAACCAAGATTCTCCATTCGAAAAGCTTCCCAATACAGTGTTATCTATGATTACAGATTTGTGAAATTTTGATTTTAAGCCACAGAATCCTGTGCAGTGATGATGGAGATTTATTGTTATTCTCTGTATTAATTACTTAACATTGTATAGCCTGATAGAAAAATAAGGAAAAACACTCCTTGGAAAAAGTACTTACCATGGTATAGTGATGGTAATTCGATAAAATGTTGATATATGGAATTAAGTGACAGACATATTTATTGACTTTGTACTGTACTCCAAAATACTTAAAAAAAACAAACTAAAAAAAAACACCATGTACATGTAAAAAAAAAAAAAAAAAAAAACAAAAAAAAAACATGGAGGTACCATAGTACCAGGTCCTAAACACGTTTTCATACAGTATTTTATATAATAAGATTCTAATAGTAATTATAGTAAATATTCTAATATTTAAAAATATATTACACAACTTACCAAATGCAACATTAACTGTGTTAATAATAGTCACAATTGACAGTTTTGCGTGTTACATGAATAATTCCTCTCAATTAACTGTTAATATCACACATTTAGCTGTGTTATATAACAAATATATCGTGAATTTCGCTCTCGGGGCTTCGTTATTATCGCGAGATTTCGTCCAGGAAGTGACTATCGAAGCGCTGCACGTTGTTTGGATGGTGTCATGCAACACTCATGGCGGGACGACTGAAGGTGAATAAGCTGCTGCTCTTAGATAAAGTTTGTTATTGTGTTTTTTAAAGTGTCATCAGTTCGAGCAGAGTATGCATTTTCAGCTGTCATATGTGGCACTTTTTCGGTGTTTTGCGTCTCAAACGTATTGATTGTCCAAGTTAAATTGTGTGATTATGAAATATCAGTAAACCTTCTGTTTACATTTCCGTACTAAAGGGAAATTCGTGCACGTGTCTACAAACATGGTTTTAGTTCACGTTTATAGGCTCATTCCGTGTCAAATCAGTTATTTCAGTAACTTCCACGGATCACATTTTTGATTTTGTTCATATTTTTTTCTGAAAAAAAAAAAAAAGAGAGGGAAACATAAATAGTGATGAAAGCCAAAATATTAAATGTCATTGATGTATATTTACCGAGTAATCCACAGTTTTTTAAAAGGGGGTCAAAATGACAATATTCACCCGAGATTTGGAGCCAAATTACAGGGGGGTAAAAATTACTTTACAAAGATGGAGCATCAGTATTTTATTTTTACACAGAGATTGGTAGGTCTGTTTGTAAAATATGTTGACTCTGACAGTTCAAAAATGGGAAAAGCACTTATTTTGTTTTTTTGCATAGAACATTTGCATAGAATATACCTCTCTCTGAGTGCCAAAAATACACTGAAATGGTCAGATTGAGGCACATTAACTTGCTCTCAAAAGTGTATATAAGAATCTATATTTGAATCAGTTTTAGGGATATTTGGAAGAAGATGACTTCTGAAGCTACCGAGTTTAAATACGCAGTATGGGAACTACGCGCTGCCGCATTGACATCCCAATATCTCTGGGATTGAACCATACAGGACCTTAAAAATGAAGACTCCATAAGAAAAGTTTATAAGAATCTAAAATGATATTAAAATATCTTTAATACTTCTTGAGTTACAGACATGCAAACATTGGAAAAATAATTTTTTGGGCACTCAGAGAGGTGTGTTGATATTTTGATAGAGGGAAACAAGATACATTTCTAGTTTCAGTATTATTTGTTCTCCTGACATTCTTCTTTAAACACAATAAGTATCCGCTGTTTGAAAAGTTACCCACATTTGGTTTTCGACCATTGAAAATGGGTAAAATTCAACAATTTGGACATCGAGCCGCATTGAGATCTCCATATCTATGGGATTGAACCATATAGGACTTTAAAAATGAAAATTATGAAAGAAAAGATTATTAAGGATAAGAATCTAGAAGGATATTGAGATATCTTGAGATATCAGGCATGCAAACTTTGGAAAAAATAATATTTATGGCACTCAGACAGGTATGTTCTTTATGCAGTTGTGTTGATCGAAAAAACGACATACATTTCTAGTTTTAACAATATTTGTTCTTCAGATATTACTCTTTAAAAGAGAAAAGTATCAGCTGTAGTGACCCACATTTGGGTTTTGACCACTGAAAATGTACAATTTACCAGTTTACTCCTGGAGCCACATTGAGATACCCATATGTCTGGAAATGAACGATGTTGGGCCTTAAAAATGAAGATACCAAAAGAAACGTTTGTTAAGAACCAGAATCTAAAAGGATATTAAGATATCTTTAATACTTCTTGAGTTACTGTTACAGCCATGGAAACTTGAGGCAAAGAAGTAATTTTTTTTCCCATTTTTGAACGGTTACCTTTGGCATATAATGTAACAAAGATTGCTAAAGTCAACAGATTTTACTAATAGACCTACCAATCTCTGTGTAAAAATAAAATAATGGTTCTGCAATCTTTCTAAAGTCAATTTACCAGCCTGTAATTTGGCTCCAAATCTCAGGTGAAAATTGTCATTCTGACCCCCTTTACAAAATAGTGGATTACTTAGTAAATATACATCCCTGACATTTAATAATTGGGCTTTCTTCTTTATCTACGTATTTCTTTCACCAAAAAAAAAAATAGATCAAAATCAAACATTTGAGCCAGGTCGATTTTAGAACTGACACAACTTTGTTAATAGGCCAATTTGGCATAGCTATCAGCCAATGCCAACTATCTCAAATGATTAATCAACCTGGTCAACAACAGCAGTCAACCCGACTCTGGTTGAGTTGACACGGAATGACCTTATAGTGTGCGCTTGGGATCCTTTCTTTTAAAATGGGAATGTAGTGCTCTGTCTTATTGTGAGTTCAGCAGATAATGGATTTTAGAAAAAAGGATGTTCTCTTGTTACTCAAGTATCCTCTCTTGCTCTTTGCAGAAACAAGCGAAAGATGCCTTAAAGATCATAGGATGTGGCAGTGCCCTGTTCCTGGGACACCTCACCGTCTCCGGAGACGAGCGCTTCTATGCCAATGCTCTCATGCCAATGCTGCAGAGGTTTGTGGGAGCAGAGACGGCTCATGTCATGGCTGTCCGGTTGATTGGTCTTGGACTTGTGCCTCTCAACAACTACAAGGACCCAGCCTCACTGGTCAGTGTGTTATACACTAGTGATAGACTGCTGTGTTGTGGACATACACAAAAGACAGGCATGTGTACAAATGTTTTCAGATTTATAAAAGCCAGAAGCTGTGTGAAATTCCCTTTAGAAGTCCCAGTCAGACGGACATTTTGCATACGTACACTTATATAGTGCTATACTGCTGAAACGTGCTATACAAATTAAGTTATTTCTATTGTTTCCATCATATTTCACTTAATACATCCAGATAGTACTCTTCATAATGGTGGGAAAACTATGACGTTATCCTTACGATTGTGTCGGGAAACACAATTTACTGTAGGCTACTGCACTTGACACCAACAGCCAGGGCCTAAACTTTTTGCCACTTAAAGGGTTAGTTCACCCATAAATGAAAATTCTGTCATATATTACTCACCCTCATGTCGTTCCACACCCGTAAGACCTTCGTTCATCTTCAGAACACGAATTGAGATATTTTTGATGAAATCTGAGAGCTTTCTGACCCCCCTAGAAAGCCTTTCAATTAGCACTTTCAAGGTCCAGAAAGGTAGTAAAGACATTGTTAAAATAGTGCATGTGACTACAGTGGTTCAACCTTAATGTTATGACGTGACGATAATACTTTTTGTGCACCAAAAAAAACCCCAAAAATAATGACTTTATTCAACAATTTCTTCTCTTCCGTGTCAGTCTCCAACGATGTTCACGTTGTAAACACAGTGCAGTGCTTCCGGGTTCTACATCAGAACGCTGGCTCAGTATTGCATCACACGCATGCGTCATGTGCTCACGTGAACAGTGTCGGAGACTGGCATGGAAGAGAAGTAGGTAGCTTTTGAATAAATGATTCAATTACAAACATTTTTAACAGACACTTGTCGCCACCTAGTGGCGTAAGATGTAATTGATACATCCGTTATTTGAAGCGCCAAGTTCGTTTCAAAAAGTGGTTTGCTCTATTTTGATTGCTATCATAGACATCAGTGTTTATATCCTAACTTTAAACTTTTATCTCAGTACTTCTGTGATGATTTGAATATTTGTAACACAGAGAAATAACTACTGTGTGGTTCAGAACTGCTCTCTCTGGCTCAGCGCGGCAGCGCGATCACAGATCTGAATGTTCCGGTATGATTTTGTCAAAGGTTTAAAAGACACGGGTGAATCGTTGTCATTAATAAAATAAAAAAGCGCTGCGGAAATATAGCCTCGCGTCCAATTTGGTGTGCTCTTCGTCAAATTCGTTGAGAACGGTTGGGATTATCAAAAAGGTTTTGATAACTTTTTGCCAGCATGATCTGAAGATGATCCGATTAGATTTTCATGAAAATCAGTCCATGAGGAGTTAGAAAAAGTAGTTTTTTGGCGGGAAAATTGTCGTCATCGTGTGCAGTTGAATCATCTTGAGCCAAAGGGATCAGAGGAAAAGGGAATTTCGTTTCTAGCCCTTACGATTCAAAAGTTATTAGCATAAACGTGAGTGAAACTTTGGACAGGTGGTGGCGCTAGAGGGATTGAGCTAGAGATTCCAAATTAGCTGCAGTTAATGTTGGGTCTGTCCATCAGGTGGGTGCGTTAAATGCTTTAATAATTTTAACTCGTTATTTTTTCCCATAACTAATGTTAAATCAACAGCCCTAGTTTTCACTTTAATTACGCAGTGGTTGTCAACATGCTTGGCCATGTAGTGTATAAGTGTTATATTGGACACTCTAGATTTTGGCATACGTCATTTGAAAAACCTTTATCAGTTCTGTGGGTCATGACAGTTTTATTAATATTTCAGGAAAAGTCAAAGTCATTTTTTTTTATCCCTTTTTTTCCATCAGGAAGTGCATGTGATGGGTCGAAAGTTCCAGAACCCAGTTGGGATAGCAGCAGGCTTTGACAAGCACGGTGAGGCAGTGGATGGCCTCTATAGACTGGGCTTTGGTTTTGTGGAGGTGGGGACTGTCACCCCAAAGGCGCAGGATGGAAACCCAAAGCCACGTGTGTTCAGACTGGAGGAAGACCAGGCAGTCATTAACAGGTGTGGCTAGACAAACCTACCATGCTATCCAAACTCTCAGAATGTAATTTTTTACCCTTTCACGGTTTCTTCTTCATCTTGTATTGTGTGATGAGTATAATGCATTATTTATAGAACTAATTAACACTTAACCCAACAATTTTTGACTGGACGATGTTTTCTGTTTTCAAGTGAATAAAGGAAATATTCTCTTTGGTCTGTTTAATTTGCTGATGTTAACATCAGACAATAAAAATGTCATTAATATCAGATGCGCACCAGTATCTTCAGCCAGTGTTCTGTACAGGTTCTTCACAGGCATTCAAACAAGGGTGGAGTCCCTCCAGATGGAGTAAATGAGTGGCGTTTGTCCATGTTGCCAGTTTTGAATGCCAAATGCTGCTCGCCATTTGAAAGTTTAAGACTGGACTTTCTCTTTTAAAATGCTTAGGATTTGAACAAACCACTAACCTACATATTAAACTGTAGTATCATCACTACTACACACGTACCACATTGTTTATGCTGTGGACATGAATTATTTTTATAAGCAATTGTAAAAAGGCCAATAGACTTAAACTTGACTCAAAATAGTTAGTAATACTGTAGTAGTACCATGGTACAGTGATTGTGTCAGATGGAAAGTATCTTTATGATTATCAAAGTCAGATATTTACATGGTGCTTCAAAGAATACCATCCTGAGAGTTTCTCCAAAACATGGTACTTACTTAGTAAATGTCAAATATTATAATTGTATAATTATTGTAGTGTAAAAATCTCACTAATATTTACAACTGTAGTGTGTTTTGTGTATATTTCAGATATGGATTCAATAGTTGTGGCCTTTCTGCGGTGCAAGAAAGGTTGAAAGCCAGAAAGCATGTACAGTCAGAACTAACGAAAGGTAAATAACAGACACAAAACTACTTCAGTTTAGTCTTGTTTATTGTAAAAGCAGCAGGTGTATGTGGGTATGAGGTTCCTTTATCTTAACACTGTGAAAATATCTTTACATAACATAATTTCCCTTAATGCCTTGGAAATAAAGACATTCACTGCTTTTTCCTACTTATTTGAATACATCTGAGCAGCTTTGCAGGAAAGTCATGCTTCTCTGTAACAGCATAAATGTCCATTATCAGCAGGTAAACCTCTTGGCGTCAATCTTGGGAAGAACAAGCTTTCTGCAGATGCGGCGTCGGATTACGTGGAGGGAGTGCGGACACTGGGCCCTCTCGCTGACTACCTGGTAGTGAATGTGAGCAGCCCCAACACTCCCGGCCTTAGAGACCTACAGGGCAAGGAAGAACTGCGCCACCTTCTGGACAAGGTAGTACTTCATTTCAGTGCTGAATGAACATTGAAGGATGGAAAATTGCATTAAATGTTTACAGACGTGCACAGTAGCTACTCTCAACAACATCCATACCACAGTGTAGAGGAATCTCTTCCTGTTGATACATAATATTACAGAACAAGTGAAATCTGTATTGTCAGATACAGGTTGTATCTTGCATTAAAACAAATGAATGTCCTTTGTGTTAATCAGCCTTACATTTTCATCATTTGATCTTGGTGGTTATTCAGGTGCTCAAAGAGCGTGATTCTTTGCGGACGGAGAAGCGGCCGCCTGTGGTGGTGAAGATCGCCCCGGATCTTTCTACACAGGACAAGCAAGACATTGCTGAGGTCATCATGGAGGTCAGTCTTCCATATAATTCACAGGTCAAACAAATATGTGGAAAAATGGTTGATGATTTACAAGATGGGCAAGTTGCAAAAATATAGGAATTTTTTTGTGCTTTGTGCGGTTTTTAGGTTGGCGTTGATGGTTTAATGGTTTCCAACACCACTGTTTCCAGGCCAGACACACTTAAAGACCCCAAAAAACATGAAATAGGAGGACTCAGTGGTCAGCCTCTGAAGGAGCTGTCTACTCAAACAGTGCGAGAGATGTACACATTGACCCAAGGTACCCTTAAATCCTGAAAGATCAAAGCCTTATTTTTATCTTTAAAATTTTTACACATACATAGGGCTGTCACTAATGATTATTTTGGTGATCGAGTAATCAGTCGATTATTTTGACGAGTAATCGAGTAATTCGTAAAGTAAACAATAGCCTTTAAAATTATTTAAAATACATGTATAATAACAATGAGGCAATAATTATTGGTTCAAATAAAGTATCAAAAGCAGGTAATTATTTGGATTTATTGAACACTTAAAATTAGTGCTGTCAAATCTATGAATCGCTATTAATCGCATCTAACATAAAAGTTTGTTTACATAATATATGTGTGCGTGTGTGTATATATATATATTTATTATTATTATATTTATATATAAATATAATAATACACACACATTAAACAAACTTTTATGTTAGATGCGATTAATCGATTTGACAGCACTAGTTAAAATACATATAAAACAATCAACTTATGTACATTATGTATTATAACAAATGCCTGCAGAGGGTGCCAACGGCCTGGTGATTGTTGTTACACTTTACAGCATGATCAAATCCTTGTTTAATAATATTAGCCAAACATTTAATTCAAATGTCCACTGAATCTTGAATATTTGGCTGCCACTTTACAATAGAAATGCTACAGCCAATGTAATTTCTTGAACAAGAACATGTGAACATCAAAACATGCAAACTAATTAAACGTTTATTTTGAAATCGCGATGAACATCAATTTTCATATTTAGAAACGTATTGATGTATTCTCCTGTGTTGGCGTAGGTTTAGAAATGATTTACGTTACAACATGCGCGCACATAAAGCTGCCTCTTTGTACTAAATTGAGTTATTTTTCGCTGCTTATTGCACTTAAACAGTCAAATACACACAAAATAATGTCAAAATGCCGGTCTTGGCGCGTATTCATGTAAACACAGTCAGTTATGTTTTAAGTGAATGTAAACAGTTGAGAAAGAAAACGTGTAACAGTATAACAGATCCGTCAGGTCTTAAAGTGACAGCAGCCTAACAAACCTGCTACCAAGTTATGAGATAATATTAAAAATATCTATATGGCAGTTTTTCCCAATAGTATTGTTAAGAAACTGTGGCCAGTGGCTAGTAACTTTGGAAGACCACTAGCCACAGTGACTAGTGAGCAAAAAAGTTAATGTCAAGCCCTGAGTACACACATGAAAGTATGACTTCTATAGTTCTATGTAGCGATAATTCGATAAACGTGTACAGCCCTAATTGAAATGTACAAAGTGAATTTGATTAATAAGGAAATAAGCTTTTGTGTGAGCTTGTAGGGAAGTTGCCGATTGTTGGAGTCGGTGGAGTGGCCAGTGGACGGGACGCCCTGGATAAGATCCGTGCGGGAGCTTCTCTAGTGCAGCTCTACACGGCTCTAGTGTACCAGGGTCCGCCTGTAGTCAACAAAATTAAGAGGGAACTGGACGATCTGTTGAAGTGAGCATACCAATGTTTTTTCCATTTCTCTAGATATTAACAAACATAATTGTTTGTTACACATTTGTTTGTTTTTTAACAGGGCACAAGGTTTTACATGTGTAGCAGAGGCAGTAGGTGCTGATCATAGAGCCACAGAGAAAACCGCAAAACCACAGACATAATCTCCAAATCTGATGTGCTGTCAGAGAGTTTGGACTCTCATAATGCGTAACATTCTGCATTTACCGCTGGGAATTAATGGTCTTATGCCACATTTTCTTGTAAGCATCGGTTTGAAACATATTCATTTACAAGACTGGAAGCACTCTTATAAAAATGCATTATGTTTTAGACATGACATGCCTTGTTGGTGTTGTAAATTCTTGGCAATGTATCTGATATAAATATGTGATATTTTTATGCCCTTGAGTTAAAGGAATATATGAATTTGAATAAATGCGCACTGCTCAAGATTTGTATGTAAAATGTTACCAGTGTACTGTGGTAATGCATTTGATTTCATTACATTTCTGTGATAGAGATTCAAGTCATATCACTATTCTTAAAAAACTAAATCATAATTGACGGCGGATATGGCATTTCTACAATAGCAATGGAAATTTATACAACGCGGTATCGGTATAAGTTAAGACGTCTACCATAGTGAGCAGTTCCAGCTTAAAGAAAAAATTACTGGTGCACTTTTAATTACAATTAAAGCAAATATTATTTTGATAATTTTGTAGTTAAGCCTGTCAGGCATACCAAGCTGAAACCTATGCTCCTTGTAGCTAACTGAAAAAAGGAATACAATTTGATCAAAGTTAAACCAGTGACTTTTCTTTGACTGCGGCTTAGGGGTGTGTGATATTGACAGAAATTGATATCTTGATATTTTTTGGGATTTTTTGATAACGATAATTAAACAATATTTTGCTGATTGTGTTTTTGTGCTGGTACCTTGGCTGGTTTAGGCCTGTCATGGATATATAAATAAATAAATAAACAAAAACCGTCAGTAGGTGGCAGCAAATGCCTGTCTTAAAGAGTGATTCATTGAATCATTCATGCAAACGATTTGTTTGAAACACCTGGTTCATTTAGAAACGAAGGAAGTGACTGTCTTTATGAATGGTCATTAAATCATAGACTCAAATGATTCATTCAAAAATAGATTAATTCAGGAATGAAACACTACACTGTTACTCTGAGACGCACAACAATTCAGCTCCAGCTTTGTTTGGAACTATTTGGCGAAACAGGAAAAAACAAAAAACAATATTGTGTCTAAAATGTAAGTCACTCAATATTAAGTTCTTGCTTATTGAACTGCTGTACATAAATCTTTATTAAATTTGCTATCTCACTCATGCGTTGATATTCAGGAAAACGGCGCTCTTGATTGTGTAATATTACTTAACTATATTATATAATATATAAATATAAAAAACAAAAACTCATGCAGTAGGGCCCTATAAAATCTGTTTTATTTTTTTCCAAATTCCGTTTTTATTTTTCTGGACTCTGTTTTAAATTTTGCAATAAAAAATGGCTGTTTTTAATTGCATACTATTATAGTATGCAGTATAGTATATATTGTGTGCATGGTACACAGATTTTCTGTATGCATTGAATAACTGGATGACCTGCTGCATTTGACTGCAAGTCGACAAGCATCATGTTATTACATACAGTTTGACTTCCTGTCATCAGGCTTGACATCTCTTTGTCACAGAAGGATGGATTAGTGTGCCGCCTCTATTGATGTACTTTAATAAATACATCAAAGATCAATTAAAATATCACCCAGAGTGCAATGAAATGAAACTACAGTGTGACATGCACCTTTCTTTAGTACTTTAAATTGTAAAGTACTAAATGTTTTTAGATGATACACCTTGCAAATACACACTACATGCTACTACATAATCAGCTAAACAAATCACCATTACCTTTGGGTTGCCTCATGGAAACGATGTCTTTGTTTCCATGAGGCAATCCACACCTTTCATTAATCCTTGGATGGATAGGTGTGTTCCTTGTGTTGTGACAACATTTCCAAATCAACCTGGATAATCCTTGTTTGTGACAAATTGTGAGGAGGATTTAGAAACACCCATACTTGATCTTCAGAAAATGCTTATATACCAAAGCCAAGAGTTACTATACTGTTTACTGTTGCCACACAGATTCCATTTGTGTACGTTACCCCTCTTCAGTATTAACTAGAAGAAAACAGGACATTTTGTCTGTTTACTCACCACCATGTTGCACCAAACTCTCACTCACAAACACAAATAAATATGCAAAGCTTGTAAACAAAACATGTTGCATAAATTCAGCAACTGCTAGCAAGAGAAGTGTGAAAATATTTTTTAAAATGAGTCATTTTTATAAATATCTTATTCACTGTGACTGTTGTTTTGTCATTAGTATGTTGTATCAACACCTACAAGTGATCCTACATGTCAGACAATTTTTTAAAGAGTAAATTTACATTTCTGGTTGAGCTTGGAAAACAGACAGAACCTCCTCCCTGATCCGTGCCATCGTCTCTCAGAGTGCTTGTGTTGCAGTGTTATTAGGGGTCATTCGAACAGAACGTGTTTTTCCATTCAACTGCGCTACTTTTCCATTATATGTAAATGCGCTAGACAAACATGTTTGACAGTTGTGCTCACATCTTTTGCAGCATCTCACGCACGACACACTGTTGTAAAAACGCGGTGCTCAAGTTAAAATAAGTTCAATTTTTAAAATACACATCTTGAGACCTTGCGGTTTTTCCCCATTCCACTGCCCACGTCTCACGTTTTTCAAAGCAAAACCGCGTTCTGTATGAACCAGCCCTTAGAGTTAGATGCTTAGCAGCCAACAAACAATAGTGTGCCTCATATTCATGAGCTTTGGACAGTCACGGTCGCACCACACATTGTATAAACGCTTATGGTTACTCACGTAACTCGGGTTCCCTGAGTTTACAGGAACAAGTATTGCGTCAGTTTGCTAATGCATATGGGGAAAACTCTGTTTTTTCTGAATCCTGAAGCCTGATTTGTTCACGTCTATGCACCTCCCCTGACAAATGGCATTTCAGCCCACCAAAAAGGGTGGGGTTGACGGCCTATATAAGTCACGCAGGAATGCCATATCGTCAAAATCTTTCGACTGAGGAGGGGCTAGCATGACCCGCTGTGCAGCGTTGTAGCTCATTCCCGTTAACTCAGGGAACCATAAACATTTCCTTTCGATATGGTTCACTCGCATTGCGTCAGTTCGCTGATGCTTATGGGGAACTTAATCCAATAGCGCCGTGCTACAAGAGCAGAACAGAAGCCGCTCTGCGAGTGGACTTGTAAGCCAGCACTATCCCATCCACAATCCATCTGGAAATCCTTTGCTCTGAAGCTGACAAACAGCTGCTCTGATTGCCAAAATTGGCTAAAGCACTCAGTATACACTCTAAGTGCCCTGACGGGACAGAGTGGGTGTGGTGCCTGCTCGTTCTCCGCGAGTGGAAGATCTGACAGCGCTATCACCAGCGTTCTGAATGGAATAGAAAGTACTTTTGGCACGTAACCTTATCTCGGCCTAAGGACCTCTTTACTGTCGTTAGGACCGAATTCAAGGCAGGAAGGTTCCAGAGATAAAGCCTGCAGATCGCCAACTCGCTTGACTGACGCTAAAGCCAGCAAGAGGGCAGTCTTAAGTGAGAGGGACCGAAGGTCAGTTGTTTCGAGCGGCTCAAAGGGAGAGTCCTGAAGTGCTCTAAGAACTGTCGAGAGGTCCCACGATGGGACTGAGCAAGGACGGGGAGGATTCAACCTCCTAGCCCCTCTGAGAAACTTAACAACCAGGTCTTGTTTCCAGAGCACTGGTCTTCCAGAGCATTGGTCTCCTTGAGCACTGGTCTCCCTGAGCATTGGTCTCCCTGAGCATTGGTCTCCTAGAGCACTGGCCTCCTAGAGCATTGGTCTCCTAGAGCATTGGTCTCCTAGAGCATTGGTCTCCTAGAGCATTGGTCTCCCGTCGGATGCCACGAGAGCCTCCCGGTCAGCGCTTATCTTTCCTCGTCCGGCGTGGCTTACCCGTCCAATGCTGCAAACATTAGTCTCCTGGCGCATTGGTCTCCCACCAGATGCCACGAGAGCTCTCCCAATCAATCGTTCCAAATTCAGCTGCTCCT
Source organism: Mylopharyngodon piceus (assembly GCA_039654765.1). Taxonomy (NCBI): domain Eukaryota; kingdom Metazoa; phylum Chordata; class Actinopteri; order Cypriniformes; family Xenocyprididae; genus Mylopharyngodon; species Mylopharyngodon piceus. The sequence continues at coordinate 45,688,124 of CM077442.1, forward strand.
TGTTTGCTGGCCAGTAGGGCCCATCCACCCGGCGCCGTGAGCTGCTCCCGCTAGAGGCAACACGGGTTCTCCTGGTCAAGCGACCAGGCTTCTTCTTAACACGCCAGCCCGCCAATTCTCAGCGTCTTTTGGGGGTCTTTAGTCTGGCGGCTGTCCTTTGCTCTTTCTGCTTTTTGGGGGAGTACTCTGTGTTCGGGCCAATATTCCAAGCTCGAAGCCCTCCCCCTGTACAGCACGCCAAATATGCATAACTTTTATTCTATTGAATTATATGTACATGTGAACTTGTGAAATTATATTTTATTAACAAGATTCAGGAGGAGCAGGTTCAGATAATCAGCCTAATTAGCACAGGTGGAGAGCATTCAGTTAATCAACTCAACCAATAACAAGAGGCATGTAGCTTTGTTCTTGTCCACAGTATCTTCGTCGTCGTGCTTGCAAAATCTAAAATGCTTCCATACCTCTGACTTTTTATGTGAAGGTGGTGTTAACGTTGAGAACGCACCTGAATTCGCCATTTTAAACTGAATGAATGACGGGCTCTCTGTTGTGACATCGCGCAAGGCAAATAAGAGGGTGACATCTAGAGGATTAGACTAGTAATAAGATAAACGTTAATCTTATGTTCAATGTTTGCGGAAATAAATATGGAAAAAAACGATTTGTGACCTTTGAGAATCGATATTGAATCGACCACATTTTAAAAAACGATTAATCGAAAAATCTATTTGTTTGCCCAGCCCTAGTGGGCACATAGCTCCCGTTTCGATTGGGCTATAAGCAGCCAATCGTCGAGGTAGTTGTGTATGCGGATTCCCATCTGTCTCAGAGGGGAGAAAGCCACATCTACACACTTCGTAAGAGTACGCGGAGCTAGAGAGAGTCTGAATGGAAGGACTGTATATGAGAACGCGAATCTCGAACGCGAATCTCAAGAACAGTCTGTGATAGGGGGCTATTTGGATATGAAAGTAGGCGTCTTTCAGTTCAGCTGACATAAACCAATCCCCGGGGCGAATTTGTATCATAGTTAACATTCTGAAAGGCTGTCTTATGAGGGCGCGATTCAGACATCTCCAATCGAGGATGGGGCTGAGGCCGCCATCCTTCTTGGGGACGAGGAAGTAGCGGCTGTAAAAGCCTGACTTGCTGCATTCCGTGGGAACTCTCTCCACTGCGCCTGAATTTCGGCTCTGAGGACATGAGAACTGTCGACTGAGACCGAAGTGGTCTGCAAGCGAATTGTAGTGAGTAGCCTTGTTCTGTTATCCCCAAAATCCAACCTGACACTCCGGTGATGGCCTCCTATGCCTGGAGTCGAGTGGCAAATGGTTGAAGTACTACAAGTTACGTGGTCCTGCAAGGCTTCGAGGGGTGACTGGCTTTTGTTTTCCGGCTGGTGGCCGTAGGTGGGCAAAGATGCGTGGCGACAGATTCTTCCACCGGGGGGAGCTTTGTGTAGCCCTTTTCTTCAGTGCCTTCAACCATGGAGAGAGCAGCCGAAGAAGAAGAGTGGATGCGCGCCGAGTAGGGGGCAGCTCTCGTATTAGTAAGTTTTTGGTGGATCTCTGGGAAGAACGGGGCCGGCTGGTGGCGCCCCGGCTGCAGAAACCATTCATCGAGTTGGCTGCGGGCGGGCTCTTCTGGAACCAACCAGTCCAAGCCAAGCTCTTGCACTGCTTTTTCGAGTCCATACGGGGCCACACGTCGTCAGGAAATTTGCTCAGAAATTTGCTCTTATTAGTCGCCGGATGGCTGCAGGGGAGATCGCTGAATCAGCTGGTGATGAAGCGCCATTGGTCCGCTGTGAGGTTCGATCAACGGCGAGAAGGAAGAGGCGAGTAGAGGCTTCAGTATTCTTCGCAGCAGCGAGATATGATCTTCGCGTTGAAGGAGAAAGATTCTGACGATATGGCATTCCCTTTGTGACTTATAAAGGCCGTCAACCCCGCCCTTTTTGGCGGCTGAAATGCCATTTGTCTGAGCAGGTGCACAAACGTGAACCTGGCTTCAGGATTCGGAGAAAACTGAGTTTCCCCATAAGCGTTAGAGTGCTGACGCATGCGAGTGAACTGTATCGAAAGGAAACAGTAGTTTCCACGCTTGAGGGGGAAAATGTGAAATGATGACAGAAAATGCGACAACTGGAGTGAAGAAGAGACCATTTATTTTTATTATTTCAGTATCGATACATTTTGAAATATTGATCTTTTTGACAACAATAAGACATACAGGCCATTTGTTAACATTTGCATTTATAGATCCACCATGATGAAATATAGTATAACACATGACCTAGTCATTCTTCCATGGTCTATGCTCTCAGGTTCTTTCATAAGTGCAACTAAACTTCAGACAAATAAAAGAGAGTGACCGGACCTGTTACCTCGACCTGAGTTATTCATTGGGCCTGTACTTTGCCGGAGGCACAAGGCAGGCCTGCTCTCTCATGGGTGAAATGTGTGATGCACAGGAACCATGGACCTGCTAGACTTCTTGACGGACAGATCAGAGGGGGTCAAGGGGAAGATGGAAGCCTGAGGTTTCAGACAACTGACAACTGTTACCCCAACAAATTATTTATTGAGACTTTTAAACAAAGTCCTCTGCAACTGTGTCAACTTCATTCATTCTGTAAAGCTGTATGAATATAGATGCATGAACTAAATGAGAGGTTCCCATTTCCCTCTGGCATACACATTATCTCGCACTCACATGGGTTTAAAGAGAACAAAATGTATTGCAGGGATAGTTGCCAAAAAAAAAAGTATTTCATTGCCAACTAACCCTCATGTCATTCTGACACTTAACCTCCCCCCCCCCCCCTTTTTTTTTTTTGCAAAAGCTTTTTTTTGTTTGTTTGTTTTTTGCAAAAGCCAATAGGACTAAATAAGATAGTAAATCAAAAATGGGGAAAAAAGCATAAATGGTTTTATTTGTGCTGTATATTTTATATCTTCTGGTGATATATATTTGTGCCATGAACAGATGGAAATTTAAGTCATTACTTACTCAGACCTCATCAGTCATTTTTGCTCATTAGTATGGCTGAATTGGACAATTGAAGGTCAGCAGCAAAGACATAATGTATATTTGTAACATTTAATTATTGCAGGTTTGCGTAATATTATGAGTTTGCATTTCACAGTTTTTTATTAATTTTGAGTAGTACTGAATCTGTTTTTGTTTTTAGTCTAGAACTACAGTAACTATCATGTTCACAGCATGTAAGACCCATTCTGTTGTATTGAATGTTTGTTGTAATTCCATTTTTTTGACACTGGGTGGAGTGTCGTTCTTATTATAGGTAGCCAGAGAGTAAGAGAAGTCAGGTGTGTAATGGAGGGAAGCACATCAATTTTTGGCCATGTTAGGACATGAGCAGGTGGACGCTTGATGGGATTTACTGTGTTTGTGCATCGGAACTGTGAGTTTAAGATGATCTCTATGAGCTTTGTGGTAAAAGCAGTACTGGAATGGAAGCGCTTCTTGTTTGGATCTCACGCGTCAGAAACCACCCTACAACACCTCTAAGTGACAAAATAGTTATGTCACTTCACAGCGCACACAACGCCTCTGCACTTACTTAGCTCTCCAGTTCCCATGTTGAGATAAATCCTGTCAATAAATGGGAAAACAAAGGAACTTGCGTTTCTTATTTGAAAAAATATCGGATATGTTGTTGTAAATTTAAAAGTAATGTTACTTTACTAGTTACTTGAAAAAAGTAATCTTATTACATAACTCAAGTTGCTTGTAATGCTTCGCAAGCACCTGATTTTAGCCTTATGCATTAAAGGAGGGACTAGCTATGGACTAGAATATCATAGACATTTGGGGTTGGGTGAGCCACTAAGCATAAACCTAGCAACCACCCATCACTTAGCCTAACCATCTACAATTGAGGTGCAACATCATGGCTCAAGCACCACGCAGATTTTCTTCAAAAAATAAAAAAATCTAGTTCTACTAGTAAATCTACTCTTTATATTTTCCACCTAAAACTTTGGCCTAGAGCAGCCTAACCACTCAGGATACTTAACCAACCAACGTTTTGGCTTCTGTGAATACAGAGGTGCTGTTTACTCTTGTCACTAAGGTCACATGGTCACCCTGAAGTTCTGTGAAGCCGACAGGAACATGGCTTAAGCCCTTATGTGTGTGTTTACTCCCTCCCAACTACAAATATGGAAATCAGTTCTTTGGAAAGACTGCTGTTGGCAAGGAGACCGCAAAGGGCAGTGTGAGATGCAGCCAGAAGTGCTTTAAAAATAGAGCATTTCCCCCCCTTTGTTTTACCTTTATGGCCTAGATTACATGGAGATATATTATGCCAAAATAATTATGTTCAAACCACCTGTAGCCTTGAAATTTTTTCCTTTTTTGGTGACAGTGGTAACATCATAAAATTGCTTGTGGGGTGAAAGTCATCCACTCACACACACACTTTTTGTTGAGGCATGTTTTTTCAGTGATACAAAAATAAACGTTTTTAAAATAGTAAAAAAAGGTTCTGTTATACTGGAAACTAAGAGGACAGGATTCAAAGTGTTATATTCATCAAAAATTCATTTTCAGGGAAAAGGGAGATACAATTTTCTGTCTGCTGTGCGGCTGTGATTGATTTTAGATGAATCTCACCAAAAAAGAAAAAAAAATGCTTTGGGTCATATTTTACCCAAACATCAAAAGCAAAGAACATGAGAAATTAAATTTTGCATTAAAAAAGCATTCTGTCCCTCTCCCCAGACAGCTGTTTTTATATGATCACTATAGAAATTGAATAAAACAAGGACATCACTCACTTGACATGTTTAATTTTTCATGATTACAGTTAGAAGGACAGATGCATGTTCTTTTGAGAGTGTGATCAGCGCTGAGCACACAGGAACTGAATGTTCTCCGAGAGAACACTTTCCTCCTACAGCTGCCACATGGATTATTCTCCAGGCCATCAACTCACAGCCACAGGCTGAAATTAGCACAGGGATTGCAAACATTTTAGAAAATAACTATGTAACCTAAGTTGACAAAAGTAACCCTTACAAATAGTACAGAGTTTAGCTTCATAATCTTAGACTTTGAAGATCTTGATTAGCCTTTTCAGGTCGGTTTCATTACAGTTGAAGCTAAACTTTGCAGGACAAGAATTAAATCAATCTAAAACTTGACCCTCTTTATTTTCTTAAAGCATCTTATTGGTTTTATTGTGTTTGATTCATCCATGCACATTTTTGACCTTGTAACCTTTAATCAAAATGTCATAACTTACTCTTTCTGTGATATGACTGCTCCCATTCTGGTACGCAATGTTCACTTTTCCTAATCAACAATGGATGGATAAAATCCAGTCCCACCCTAATTTTTTTCCTTGTTCGATAAGATGTTTTATTTGGAAATATGACACAACATGGACATAAAAGCCCTGCTCTAATGTTTTGCTTTGTGTTTTACTGAATAAAAGCATGATATTGAAGCATCTGCCATGGAACCTGCACAGCTATCCAAACTGGTGAAATTCCAGTGGCTGCAGGATGACCCTGAGGCATTTCTTGAACTTTCTGAAAGAATGGTGAAGGCATTCTAAATTTTCCAGTAGGACCATTTTCATGGTTGCATTTGCACCACCAGTAGGAACTTTGAAGCTACGTAAGCCAGGAGCTCAAACGTGCTGCGTAACACGAGAATGAGCCTCATTGGTTTTTGTGGAAGCTCAAATGTGCTGCGTAACATGAGAATGAACCTCATTGGTTCTTGCTGAAGCTCAAACGTGCTGCGTAACATGAGAATGAACCTCATTGGTTCTTGCTGAAGCTCAAACGTGATGCGTAACACGAGAATGAACCTCATTGGTTCTTGCTGAAGCTCAAACGTGATGCGTAACACGAGAATGAACCTCATTGGTTCTTGCTGAAGCTCAAACGTGATGCGTAACACGAGAATGAACCTCATTGGTTCTTGCTGAAGCTCAAACGTGATGCGTAACACGAGAATGAACCTCATTGGTTCTTGCGGAAGCTCAAACGTGATGCGTAACACGAGAATGAACCTCATTGGTTCTTGCTGAAGCTCAAACGTGATGCGTAACACGAGAATGAACCTCATTGGTTCTTGCTGAAGCTCAAACGTGCTGCGTAACACGAGAATGAACCTCATTGGTTCTTGCTGAAGCTCAAACGTGATGCGTAACACGAGAATGAACCTCATTGGTTCTTGCTGAAGCTCAAACGTGATGCGTAACACGAGAATGAACCTCATTGGTTCTTGCTGAAGCTCAAACGTGATGCGTAACACGAGAATGAACCTCATTGGTTCTTGCTGAAGCTCAAACGTGATGCGTAACACGAGAATGAACCTCATTGGTTCTTGCTGAAGCTCAAACGTGATGCGTAACATGAGAATGAACCTCATTGGTTCTTGCGGAAGCTCAAACGTGCTGCGTAACACACGAGAATGAACCTCATTGGTTTTTGTGGAAGCTCAAACGTGCTGCGTAACATGAGAATGAACCTCATTGGTTCTTGCGGAAGCTCAAACGTACATCGTAACACGAGAATGAACCTCATTGGTTCTTGCTGAAGCTCAAACTTGATGCGTAACACGAGAATGAACCTCATTGGTTCTTGCTGAAGCTCAAACGTGATGCGTAACACGAGAATGAACCTCATTGGTTCTTGCGGAAGCTCAAACGTGCTGCGTAACACGAGAATGAACCTCATTGGTTTTTGTGGTAGCTCAAACGTGCTGCGTAACATGAGAATGAACCTCATTGGTTCTTGCGGAAGCTCAAACGTACATCGTAACACGAGAATGAACCTCATTGGTTCTTGCTGAAGCTCAAACGTGATGCGTAACACGAGAATGAACCACATTGGTTCTTGCGGAAGCTCAAACGTACATCGTAACACGAGAATGAACCTCACTGGTTCTTGCTGAAGCTCAAACGTGATGCGTAACATGAGAATGAACCTCATTGGTTCTTGCTGAAGCTCAAACGTGATGCGTAACACGAGAATGAACCTCATTGGTTCTTGCTGAAGCTCAAACGTGATGCGTAACACGAGAATGAACCTCATTGGTTCTTGCTGAAGCTCAAACGTGATGCGTAACACGAGAATGAACCTCATTGGTTCTTGCTGAAGCTCAAACGTGATGCGTAACACGAGAATGAACCTCATTGGTTCTTGCGGAAGCTCAAACGTGATGCGTAACACGAGAATGAACCTCACTGGTTCTTGCAGAAGCTCAAACGTGCTGCGTAACACAAGAATGACCTCACTGGTTCTTGCAGAAGCTTAAACGTGCTGCGTAACACAAGAATGACCTCACTGGTTCTTGCTGAAGCTCAAATGTGCTGCGTAACACAGAAGAATGAACCTCACTGGTTCTTGCTGAAGCTCAAATGTGCTGCGTAACATGAGAATGAACCGCATTGGTTCTTGCTGAAGCTCAAACGTGCTGCGTAACACAGAAGAATGAACCTCACTGGTTCTTGCTGAAGCTCAAACGTGCTGCGTAACATGAGAATGAACCTCACTGGTTCTTGCTGAAGCTCAAACGTGCTGCGTAACACAGGAATGAACCTCACTGGTTCTTGCAGAAGCTCAAACGTGCTGCGTAACACAGGAATGAACCTCACTGGTTCTTGCTGAAGCTCAAACGTGCTGCGTAACACAAGAATGAACCTCACTGGTTCTTGCTGAAGCTCAAAACGTGCTGCATAACATAAGAATTAACCTCATTGGTTCTTGCGGAAGCTCAAACGTGCTGCGTAACACGAGAATGAACTTCACTGGTTCTTGCGAAAGCTCAAACGTGCTGCGTAACACGAGAATGAATCTCATTGGTTCTTGCTGAAGCTCAAAAGTGCTGCGTAACATGCAAGAATGAACCTCACTGGTTCTTGCTGAAGCTCAAACGTGCTGCGTAACACAAGAATGAACCTCATTGGTTCTTGCTGAAGCTCAAACGTGATGCGTAACATGAGAACGAACCTCATTGGTTCTTGCTGAAGCTCAAACGTGCTGCGTAACACACTAGAATAAACCTCATTGGTTCTTGCTGAAGCTCAAACGTGATGCGTAACACGAGAATGAACCTCATTGGTTCTTGCTGAAGCTCAAACGTGATGCGTAACACGAGAATGAACCTCATTGGTTCTTGCTGAAGCTCAAACGTGCTGCGTAACACATGAGAATGAACCTCATTGGTTCTTTCGGAAGCTCAAACGTGCTGCGTAACATGAGAATGAACCTCATTGGTTCTTGCGGAAGCTCAAACGTGCTGCGTAACACGAGAATGAACCTCATTGGTTCTTGCTGAAGCTCAAACGTGATGCGTAACACGAGAATGAACCTCATTGGTTCTTGCTGAAGCTCAAACGTGCTGCGTAACACGAGAATGAACCTCATTGGTTCTTGCTGAAGCTCAAACGTGCTGCGTAACATGAGAATGAACCTCATTGGTTCTTGCTGAAGCTCAAACGTCCTGCGTAACATGAGAATGAACCTCACTGGTTCTTGCTGAAGCTCAAACGTCCTGCGTAACATGAGAATGAACCTCATCGGTTCTTGCTGAAGCTCAAACGTCCTGCGTAACACAAGAATGAACCTCATCGGTTCTTGCTGAAGCTCAAACGTGCTGCATAACATGAGAATGAACCTCACTGGTTTTTGTGGAAGCTCAAACGTACATCGTAACACGAGAATGAACCTCATTGGTTCTTGCGGAAGCTCAAACGTGCTGCGTAACATGAGAATGAACCTCATTGGTTCTTGCAGAAGCTCAAACGTGCTGCGTAACACGAGAATGAACCTCCTGTTTTGTGAAATCCAAAATCACAAATAAACAGAAGCAGGTCCAACTGAATAAATAGGTGCATTCTCTTTTTTTGTGAAATAATGAGAAATACCAGTTTGATTCAGCAGGATTCATGTGCACTCCTGACACTGTCATGTACGTTTTGCGATCTAGCTCATTTTCAGTTTGTAGCCCACTGCTAAATTTAAGACAAGGATTATACTAAAGCCTTTTTCTCACAGGGCCACTGCCCAAAAAAGCCTTCTCTTCTATATTTAAGGCTTTAATTTTAAAGTCTGAAATGTGTGTTGGGTTACGTTTACTCTTTATTGTTATTTTTTGCAGTTTGAACATGTATGTGGATGAAACTCTATTGTAAGTGGTGTTTCTCCATTGTAGAACCAGCCCATAGTGTTGTGCATTTAAATATATATATTTTTTTTATCAACCCTTTGAACGTGAGAGACAAGTTACAGCCTGAGGCAGTCAGTGTGGTTCTGCTGCTGAAGCTGTGAATATTTAAACAGAAGACTGACAGACTTTTAGCCCTGTCACCTACTATTATCCACACTCACTGAACACAGGGGACAGATTTGCTTCAAAATGTTTATTGATTGCACTGATTATGTACTTCACAGTTTTAAGAGTGCCCACCAGTTATTACAAAAAGTATATACCTACGTATTTTTTTTACTTTATAATTTTTTAGAAATGAAAATCTAAAAGTGGAAAGAAGAATCTATAATACTGTATTTTGTGTTTTCAAAAAAACGGTACCTCAGCTGTATTATTCAAGTCAATAATTTTTGATTAAATATAGAAAATGATGAATTTGACTCACCTAATTACACCAATGAAATTATTTTCAGAGTCAGATTTGGTAGAAATAACTTTTTACAGAGCATCTAGAACTTTTCACCTTAGAAAAAATGTGTGAGGTGTTTTAGTAAATAACATTCAAAAATGTCTCACAAACATATTTTACAGGTTTATGTTGGATACACAAAACAATAATCGTTAAGGCATCTGTTGTCTTATGTACAACGGCACACAATAAGATGTCATAGTATCTGATATTAATATGATATTCTGCACTGAATAAAAAAATAAATAACTGCAAGGATTTGCTAATAAAGACTATAATCCAATGTAAAATATATAATGACAACTGCCACAGTCCTTGGAATGATGCTCATTGTTGTCCCTGAACCATTTGTGAAAGAGATCCTGAAAAACAAACTTAATCTCTCGAGGCTAAAGTTATGGAGTGACGCACATGACATACGGGAAAACAATATATATATCTTGGCCATGAATTAACAATTTGTTACCAAGATTTACTAATACGTCAGCACATTTTACTAACTCGTTCCTACATTTTAAGTAAATCATGTGCACAATATAATAATTTGTTACCTCGTTTTACTAAATTGTGAACATGTTGTAATAATTTGTTTCCTTGTGTTATGCCGGGTTCAAGCTACACAATATCAGCCCGATTTTGACATGATCCATCTGACGTTGGGTGTCGTGGTGATTCGTAAACGACAATGGCCATCGGGACACAAGAATCGATCGTTTTATCTCGTAAATGTGTCATAGTGAACGATAACCAATGCTGCGTCTGCAACGCTTCACGACGTCCCGACAAAGATTAGCATGTTTCGTTTTTTTTGGTCCTCCACGACGGGTTCCATCACACCGTGTCTACACCAGACGCGACTTTTATCGCATTGCATCACGCCGTGCCGCAACAGCTAAAAGCTGTCAACACTGAACGCGACAAGCCGACCGTTGCAAAGCACTTTGACTACGTCAGAAATAGAATGGGGAATCCGTTTACTGTCGGGAATTTGTCGCGTCGCACTGCGCCGCATCCAGTGTAGACAATATCACTGATTATAATGGGTTCTGTTGTCTTTTGATGCGTCGCGCCGGTCGCGTCCGGTGTAGACACGGTGTCACATCTGACGAGCATTGGAATCAGTGAGCATTGGGAAGTTCTCTTCTTTGTCGGTTCCCCTATTATGCGGTGTGCCCCAAGGTTCTATTTTAGGCCCCCTTTTCTTTTCGCTTTATATGCAGTTTCTTTCATCTGAGACCGATTGCGAAATTAAAACAGTTTCTGTCTCCGAAAGATTTAGAGACCGTACTCATAACATCACGCCTGGACTACTGTAATTCCCTGTACTGTGGCCTGCCTCAAACTGCGATCTCCCACCTGCAAATTGTCCAAAATGCTGCAGCGAGACTTCTTACCGGCACAAAAAAGAGGGATCACATTTCTCCTATTTTAGCGACCTTACATTTACTTCCTGTAAAGTTTAGAATTGATTTTAAAGGCTTTATCTGGCGTTTCAACAAAATACATTAGTGACCTTCTGATTACTTACTTTCCCCAAAGAACAATTAGGTCAGCTTCAATTAACTGTCCCTCGTTTCCGCTGAAGTACCTAAATTCTGGAACAGTCTGCCCTTAAATGTGAGGTCTGCTCCTTCATTAGCCAGTTTTAAATCGAAATAGAAATAAATTTTGACTTGACTTGATCTGTGCCGTTGACCAATTGGAGCAAAGAAGCTCTTCCGTACACAGCTTTCAAACATGGCGAAACGAGAGAGAGACTATGGTATTGGTGCTGCTAGGAGGAATTATGCTATGGAGAAAAGGTTTGTGGAGATATGGCAACAATACCCCTGCCTTTATGATGTTTCATCGAAGGACGACCACGACAGAGTGAAAAAAGAGAAATGCTGATACGATAGCGGAGGCGCTTCAGCAACCCTGGAATTAGCTTTAAGCTAACACGCCACTTCGGTAGCCATTGTTTGTTTACGCTCTTGTTTCCGAAAATCAGTAGCTATTTCCGCCTTCTCAATGACATCATGCACAATGTTTCTCATCCATGACACAACAAGAATTTAGAATTTAGTCTAAATCACATAATCTGATTGTAAGAAACACAAATATTGTGTAGTCTGAACCTGGCATTAGTTAAATAAAAATGAGGGTAAAACTTAAATTCTTAATTCGTGGTCACGATATATATTTTTGTCTGCTTATCATGTGCCGGGCTCCGTAGAAAGTAACATGAAGTACAGAAAGTGAAGTCAGTGCCAGCCAGTGCCCTACTAGAGATCCAAAAACCTCAGCTTTTTTCTGAGTGAGGCTGCGATCTATCCCGCTGAAAGAGCAAGGTCAGCCCTTTCCTAAAACGGTGGTCCCGCACACTGTAAATGATCACATTGCAGCAACTGTTGCCCGTCAGAATCCAAAAAGCAAAAAAGGAGAAGTTGCACCAGGTGTATCCCACTACATTCCCCAGCACAAACACGGCGATAGGAGAGAATGAGGCTGTGAAGGCAAAGGTGAGGATTCCAATGGTTTTAGCTGCTTTGATATCAGAAAAAGAGGGTCTATGGGGACACCCACCAGCTCCTGCGTCCGTGCCAAGACTTCCCTCAGAGAGCAGCTTCCGTTTGCGGGAGTAACGGCGGATACTGGTGAAGGACAGGATATTGACGGCTAATGTGCCACCCAGTAAACTGAAGTCAAAGGCTGGAAACAGCAGAAGGATGTTTGCATCTGGAGGCAATTGATTCCCGATTAGTAAGGGTGCATAGTTGCACATTCGGCTGCATTCGTTGTACTCCAGTGTGAAGCTGTTGCTCAGCATGAGCGGGGCCATGGCCAGTAAGAAGCTGCCTGCCCAGGACAAGAGAATTAGGAACAGGGTACGATGCCGTGTCACAAGAGCATCTTTATGCAGCGGACGCAGAATTGCCACACATCGCTCCAGTGTCATCAGAAAGATGGTACTAATCGAGACAAAGGTGCATCCAGCAAAAACTGGACCAATCAGCATGCAGGGTTGCCAAGGCCCTGATCCACCCTCCAGTGAGGCTGTTGAGATGCCCTGGTACCACAGCGGTGGAGTGCTGGTCACCATGAGAGAGATTTCGGTGTATACAGAAAATGGTACCACCCAGACTCCAACCATCATGTCAGCGATTGCCAGGGACACTGCAAGACAAATATAGAAAGTATTGCAGATTGCATCAACATTCATCAAACATTTTCATTTTGCACTAGAGGTCAAACTGAGGGTGTGTTTACACTTGGCAGGTTTGGTTCGATTAAAACGAATTCA